>CM060957.1:136843841-137560293 GCA_030765055.1 Mantis religiosa
CTAAGTTATATGGACAATTTGGGAATGCAAAAAGCAGTTTTAACTCAAGTAGACTTGATGATAAGGAAGACCATGCACTCGCAATTTATGAGAGCGAAAGCGAAATGTAAGGAACTATTGGAGAAAATGGAAGAATCAGTTAACAAGGAATTCGAAAATATAGATTCATTAACGCAGCATCTCTTGGCTCTGTAACGGCCATTTCATATGAGAATGATCAAGAACTTACATATTTCAGCGATTTAATAACTCCATCTGAAGAGTATGGAAGAAACATAGGTATTGTCTTGTTCGTCAGCAGCATCTTCACGAGCTTTGCTACCTAGATCTCAGAATATGCAACACCAGCTCTTTTCTAGAATTAAACCTGAAATACGTTTTAAAGCCTACTATACTATAGAAGAGGCAAGAGCTTTTTGAACAGCTAGATTAATGATGTGAACGTTGTAGAATTCTATGCTGTTATTGCAATTTTCTGCGCAGACCTGGTCATGATATATAATGCTAAAACGAAAACTTTGGGGCCTTATTGGAGTGACTGGTGACTAACAACCTTCAATCACTTAGTTTTGGGTGCAGCAAATTGTGCTTGGCTATTTCACATACACTCATGTATTGGAACGGCAGTTTTGAGATAAGGAGAATGTACCAACTTTACAGATAACTAAAACGGACAGGCTGCGCTTTGGATACTTGGGTGAAAATCGGTCCTGGTAGGCCCAAATTTACCTGGCGGTGGCCTATAACATCCTAAACAATTACTGGAAATCAACTGAGTGCACACAGAAGGAGCGACAAAATAAAAATGAGAGCTTCAAGCACACGCAGCTAGATATGTCTAAACTCTGGATAAATTATTAACTGCATTTACTCAACGCATTGCAAAAGCGGCTTTTCTGCTCATTTTACGCTGAGACCAATGATATTGTCAAGAATATGTGGTTTGTCAAAAATACCACATAGATGAAGTATTTAGAAGAAAGGGGCTTCTAAGAGTAGTATAACATGCAATTGTGACAGCAGTTTCACGACGTCTTCCAACATATTCCAAAATGAGGAGATAGGATCATAGCAGCCGATGAAGAATACCCTAATAATGTGGAGAAAGTGGGAGAATTGAAAAATAATGAAGAAGAATGTCAGAACACAAAGAAGACCGAAATAGATTAAGATGATTGTTTTTCTCTGTGCAAGGACTATGACTTGAATCCTGCTGTACACCTATATTGCCAAGGCGTTTCCTTGCAGAATTATGGATTCTCGAGATGAACAAAATTAGGAAGGTGTCCATTCATGTTGAGCGACAGATTATGAGGTAAGAGACAAAAATGCATAAAAATAGTTTGTGCTACCGTGCCATAGTTTATTTTTTGATAAGTAATGGATTTCCTATTGATTGAACGCTTAGAAGAGCCCGGATTTCTGAGAAAAATGCTTATAAATGCTTTTTTGCTAAAATACGGTGTTTGCTTGCTTATTTTATGCGTTTTAATTAAAAATGCTTATTTTATGATTAATTTAAAATTAAATTTTCACTCCTAGCCATCATTTTATCTTAAGAAAGTTTACATAGTCTCGCTGAAAGGGTTAGGAGCCGATATAAAAACATGGATATTTTTTTATTTAACTGATGGGAATTAAACATTTTTTCAAACTAGCCGTATACAGGCTAAGGATTTTGATAGATAGAGTGAAAACTTTAAAAAAACTGTCTTTTGGAGTCTATCTATCAAAAACTTTAGCCTGTGCAATGCGAAGAAATCATTAATTTCCATCAATTAAAATCATAAGAGTTAAATGATGAAGCCTGGGACTCAAGTACTTACGATAGTAAGTGGCCACAAACCTCGTATCTCGAATGCGAGAGCCCCTGATGGTCTACCGGAAATATACGAGTAAAATATACGAGTAAAATGGAGAATTAAATGTCATGACGGCAAGTTGGCCATGGTAGCTCAATGAATTAGAGCGACTGGACGGAAACCAGGAGATAGTTGGTTCAAATCCCGGCCGTGGCATTTAATTTTTCATGTTGACTCTAATCCATGTATATTCTTGTCTCTAGAGTTAAGAAAGTGTTTGTACTTTCGCCGACTAGAGTTAAATTTTTTCATGAAGCCCTTCCAAATTTGTCTTTACCACCTCAGTCAGTTTTAACCGGATCCGGTTCTTCGTTAAAGGCTGTGTCGTTTTACGCAGAACATTTCAATGAAATAAAACAGTAGTGTACTCCTTAGATGTCGAAGATACAAGAAACATTGCCACAGCACAAAAATGTTTTGCTAATATTAGCATCCAAGATAAGATAGAGTACATTAATAACAGCTTCTCCAACATACCTGCTATTATAATGCAGTTGGAGGCTCGAAAGAATACCTTGGAGCATTCACTTTCTTTGATAGATAAAATTTCAGTAACGTTTTCTTAAGATATTCACAGTACTGCTAAAACTGTCTTTGAGAAACTCAGTAAGGTATCAATGAAATCATCCTGGTTACGAGACACTGTAAACTTTCTACAAAACTTTCTGGTACAGAAAAGTATGTCGAAGGGAAATTCATTATAAATGAACTGTGGCTCATGTCCCAGTAACGTCATGCGACGTTGAGAGATCCTTTTCATAGTATAATTTTTTTTTTCCATTGAAAAACGCAGGAGCTTTCCACAAGAAAATCTCATGGTAACTCTCTCGTGTAGTGTAAGAAGCTTGAGTAAGGTAAAAATTCTACCAAACAACACGTTTATGATTAAATTATTATTTTTATTTGCTTATTTGTTTCATTTTTCGTGCTTAATTGCTTGCTTATTTCACCATTTGATTTTGCTTACGAATCCGGGCTCCAATCATTCGGATTAGGACTTGCTACGGAGGGGATTCGGCACGGAGCCATACTACCTATGTCCCCAAGAGAGGCAACCCCGGAAGGAAGGTTGAGGCGAGAGGAGACACGCCGGTCGTCCCAAGAATCCACGAAAGTGCAGAGGGATGGGTCCCTACAGTTTACATAGATAGAGACCTACTCCAGCAGGCCAGGACAACGGTTATGGCCCCATACTGCTGTAAGGAAGCGGTCCCAACATCCGGGCCCAAAATAGTCCCAACAGCAGGTTCAGGGATAGGCAACCGACCAACCAGAGGAGGAAGTAGTTTTACTCAGAGAATTACATCCTGCCATGCACCGCAGAGACACCCGTCGACACTACTTACACTGAAAGAGACCACCAGATGATAGATGATTTGAAATGATAATGGAAATAAAATGGAGGGACAGGAAATTCGGGAGATATAATTAACCCGGGATTATGGAATTGTCTTTTTTTGAACCCAAAGGAAACCACTTTTCATTTGGAATTTCCACTTGTCACTTTTTCGCTTCCTTGCTTCTTTTTCAGCAAATTCTTCCACATGAACTTCCATTTTACTATTTGCCTTCTTTAAGAATGTTTGTCAGAGAATGAGCACTCATATGACAAGCTTGTAAATTAATTCTCGACTCAGAGCGAAATTAGTACTTTCGAAGATGTCTTTAATTGACACCTGTTTGGAAAAGGAATACACATTCACAAGAATATTTGCAGACTATTTATGTAAAATCGTATGAGTTGTTTCGCAGTTACTACTAGGCTTGCTAACCGGTATATTTATTAACTTTGAAAAGCACGTGTGCGCTCTTAAAAGATCACCACTTTACTGAATGCAGGGTACAAAATTCAACTGCAGCAGAGCACGTGTGTGCTTTTCTTTACTGACAGTTAATAGTTGTTTTCTTTTCAGTCAGGCGCCTTATTTTCCATATCTCCGAAACCAGATGTGCTACAGAGATGGGGTTTGGACAGTAATCCTCAGAAAAACTAGCTCTGTAACATGGGAAAACAAAATAATTCTTTAATTGGTATCTTTAGAGAACGCAAACAAATTAGCGGTATGCTTTGGCAATGCGAGCCAGTATGTGTGCTTAACTGTACAACGTTGCACGCACCGCGTTGGCTAATAGGGATAGAACAGCCAGGCCTGGCCCGGACTTATGTCCTTTCCTATTTTGTAGCCAGCTTAGTCAGTTACAACAATGGTTAAAAGATAAGATACTCTACTATTAAACAAATTGAAATGATAAGAATGCAAAATATATTTGCTTATTTTTGTTGTAGATGGAATTGGCCCTAAAGCTTCAAGTTCTTATTCACAACAAAGTGACGCAGTAGCTTCAGTTACAAATCAAGAGTGAGGTACCTACCCAAGCATTTCTCGCTCACAATTCAAGAGGAACGAAAGGATCGGGCCAAAACTTGCACATTTCTTGAAACTTAGGACAAACCCAACTTCTAACAGGACATAACTGCAACTGTTTTTCATTAAACAGAAGTGATAAGATCGCAGAACGTTTATTACAAAATAAGCTTAATAGTACTGCAACAATAAAGGCTTTGCGACCTTAAACAAATTATCTGTTACGTATAATTTAACTAATTTGGCTTATAGTCCCTTTTAGGTAGGTCCTTTGGACTTGCACCGGATCACCAGAGTTATCACCATCATTCTTATTATTTTCCGAATTATCACACTGTTATCCAGCTCAAGTTTATCCTGGTCTTGAAAGTAATTCGGGAATTTTATACTGAAAATAATTCAAGAAAGAGATAAGGGCACTTTGATACCACAGTGAATATTTGGAAGTATTCGTTTTAGTTCATCAAAAGAGTTTTTAATTGTGAGCCTTTCGGCAGGTCACAATCCGTTGTAAGATTTTTCCTCAACCGTGGATGGAACTCCAGAAGCTGTGGTTGGTCGGGAAAAATTTCATAACCTTCTTCAGCAGTAGTAGTCGTTGCACGGAGAAAAACACTCATCTTCATCTGCTTTAGTCTCTTTTTTTCATTCTTCTTCATTATTTTTCAATTCTGCCACTTACTCAAAATTATGAGAACATTCAATATAGGCAGCTGAGACTCCAACTCCTTATTTTTTTACGATATTGGAAGCTATGCAAGAAGCTGTTGCCACAAGTGAAGTTATTTTGCTAGTGGCTGTTCATTTTTTTCTAGTTACCTTCTCATTTTTGTAATTTCTGGGAAGCCACATATTTTTGACAACATGATTGACCTCAGCTTAAAATAAGGAGATAAGTCACTTTCTCAATGGATTGGGTAAATACATTCAATGTTTAATCCAGAATTTAGCCTATCTGCCTCTGTCTGCTTTTATTTCGCATTGTTGGCTTGCCATTTCTTCTGAATCTACTCCTACTTTCTGTTGGTCCCAGAATTGTGTAGGAGGTTAAGGTCGCCATCAGATAAATTTGGAGCTTCCAGAAACGATTTTAACTCATTCCTGAAGCTAGTCTGCCCGCTACAATTGCCTGCAAATTTGGTTTACTTTCAGTACCTCGAAGTTGCAGTTCCAGCACATAATGTGTGTATGAAGTAGCTCTCTGGCTGGCCCAATTTATGGCACACAAAAATAAGTAGATACTAAAGGTTGATCGTTATCAATCACTATCGCTCCAACGAATTCATTGTATATGATGACCAAGTCTTCGGAGATAAGGCAATGAACAGCAAAGAAGTCCTCGACGTTTCCATGATTTATCGGATGATGCATACTTTTGCCTCTTATTTTATGCTTTGACCTGTTTTTCAAGTGTGCATTCTAGGAAAGAGCTGGTGTTGTATATTTTTGGAACTAGGTTAAAAGATCCTGAAAGAAGTTGGTGAAGAGCAGAAAATTCCAAGTTTTCTCCCATCGTCAGACTGAGTCATTGCCGAAATATGTAAGTGCCCGACATTTCATATATATAATGGCGCAACTCAGAGCCAATAGACGTGAGCACGTTGCGTTAATGGTTTCTATATTCTCTAATTCCTTGTTTTCTGATGCTTGCATTTTTTCACAATTTTTCCTTTTACATTTGGTTTTCGATCTACAAATTTGCAACTACATAGTCTTTCTTACCATCTACAAGAGTCTTCTTTGACTTAAAATATGTCTTGTAATTCTCAAATTCTTCTCGTAACTTTGTACATATGCTCCTCTATTCGCTGACACTGATTTCGTTATCACCAGTTTTATTCATATGAATTCTTATTCTTCTTTTCCACGGCATCAGAATTCAGTGTTATTAATAACTAAATCTAAAACAAATATAACCAATGTTAAATACACAAAACATTCTACTTATTAACGTTATATATGTATGTCCCTTTAATGCTTTCTATCCGTTATGCACCGTCTCTTATGTCTGGCGAAGAGATTCATTCTAATAGCTCTACATTTTCTTTCATAGTGGCTGGAGACTTTAACATGTGTGGTAGAAAACCATAGGTATAAGCCAGAAGGTAAAATGTATTATCGTTAGGTAGCAGTTTACTTTATAAACGCTTATTTTTCTTGTTATAACCTTTACTGCACTTCTTTGAAATAATTATATTTTAAGCTTTATTAAAGTTTGTAATTTATGATTAAATAAAATATAATAGTAATATTCGTATAATTTTTGTTAAAATTGGTATGTTTAGCCTGAAACAAGGTAAGCACAGTTACTGTGAGTCACAATAATGAATAAAATAATTTTGAATGCCAGAAGGTAGGTTATTGACTCATTAGGTATAGTGTTATTAGGGTACTTGAAATAAAGCATGACATGTAATTACGTAGAAAATGAAGTTAGCTGCAGTGAAGCAATGAATATTACACAAATATAACTATTTGTAACAAAAACTTCACTTATCTAAAGAAAATGATGTTAATTTTTCTTATTAATTGTGATCGATTTCACAAACAAAATGTTTGCATCGTCAGTCCATCAACACACTTCGTCGTCAAGGATTCCGGTTACCATGTTATTATGTTCTTCCAGTATTACAAAAATCTGAAAACGAAACAAAACTAAAAACAGAATCAACTTCTGGTGTTTCAAAATTCATTACGCGATGTTTATTTTTAACGTAAATATTGTGACTTTGTGGGTTCGTGAAATTAAGTGTCCAATTTCACAAACTCAAAATGTTCTTTATTTTCACCGAACTACAGTTGGAACACTTGCCGATTACACAGAATTACGTAGCGCACACAATTGCAATTCACCAGTTCTTCTGTCACAGGTACACTCTGCACTCGCAATTGCGCACAATTCCTCCGATGCACGTTCACAGTCTTCCGGTCCGTTCACTCAGTCGGCGCTCCTGACGGCTGCTCGCCAAGAACTGAACTGACTCGCCAACTGCAGGCCTTATATAGGGAAGATCGTCGTTTCTGGAAGTTTCGTGTCGCGCACATTTATACCGAGGTTTCCAGACATCTGGTGGGAGGGGAAAGAGACGGTACAGGGCTCATGCCGCTCTCCTAATCATCTCTTCAGTTAGTGACACGAGACAAATGGGTATGCGTGGCCTGAATGCTTCCCGTCTGGCCCTACTGCCCGCCGGTTCTATCGGGAGTTTTGACGTTCGGGTGATAATATCTTTTCCCAAACCATTAAATCTATCGAACCATTCGTTTCAATAATTTAACTTCAGAATTTATTTCATGGTTCAATGACCAAAAATGATCTGCTACATTTCTCTAAAAAAGATAAAATTCCTAATTATAAAACATCTGGTATTTATCAGTTTAATTGTTTAGATTGTGCTCAGGTTTATATTGGAAAGACGAAACGTAATTTGGAAAGCAGAACGAAAGAACATTTTCGTAACACTAAGTATAAACAAACTGATAGATCGGCCGTAGCAGATCATTTTTTGGTCATTTGACCATGAAATAAATCCTGAAGTTAAATTATTAAACCAATTAAATGTCCGATAGATTTAATGGTTTTGGAAAGGTATTTGTCTAAAAAAATAAACATGGTGGAATAAATTTTCGTACTTGCATGATATCGACATTCAACGATATTCATAAAAGTCCCTGGTTTGTTTTGGTGAAGTATATTTTAATATTTTGGTGGTGATTCTACAATTTTTATTTTGTTTAAAAATCACAATATTGTTTGTCGCAAGTAGAACATTACAAAGCCGGAGAAATTGCCAGGAATGCTGTACCTGAACAGTAACCTTATGCATGAGAATAATTGTGTGTCAAATTCAGTGCCAGCTACCAGTTCCCAAGAAGAAATCACTCCATATCTTAATGATGACGAAATCATAGAACACTATACAGAATGCGAGGAGGTTGCAATGCAGAGAAAAAAGTTTTGGGAGGAACAATGGGGGAAATTAGAGAAGAGGATAGATAGTAGCTATCAAAATGTTAACGGGAAAGGATGAAAACAAGGTAAGAAGTATTGGTGATTTCTAACAGGGAGTAAAAGAAAAATGGGCAAGAAATATAAAGAATATATGATAGGAGGATGGGAGAAAGAATGGGACTAATTAAGTAACAAGGAGGCATGGAGGTTAAGAGCTACCTGGCAGAGCAGAAGACCAGGGTGTCATGTAAGCCAAGGTAGCAGCAAGGTAAAGACAAACGTAGCCTAAAGTTGTAAATTGTAAAATTTTTCAATACGCAGAGTAAAGAATTCATTCATTCAATAATGACGATTTGTCACCTTCGATTTCTAGTACACTGGATTAGTGAAAAGCCAATTCAAAATTTACGGAACTAGAAAAAAAGATAGCCGTTAAACATTTTTGTATTCCACCTTCAATAGTTTTAATAGCATTTAAAAATTCTTACTTAAATTCAAAATTCAATTCCAATTAATATAAAACAGAATTTACTTCGTCCAGCAATTTATATCAGCCTTCAATTAATAGACTAATGATAATGCTACCTTTGCACAGTCAATATACTGCGGCTCTTCCAAATGTATCCCCGAAAGTCTACATATTTAGTACAGCAGGAGTCATATGTGACAGGAAAAGAAGCAGACTTGACACCAAAAGTTTGTTTTTGAACAAAATCTTATGACAGTAGACTGTTGTGCGTTTAAATGTCTAATGTAGAGTTTAAAAATGAGAACACTGATGGTGTTAAGTTTTATCTCATTTAATATGTGCACCTAATTAATTTTATTGGCATTACACAGTTTACCCAACATTCTGTTTTGCTTAGAAACTAAAGGTAGAAATGGTGGTATCGAAGTATCGGGTATTGTAAAAATATCGTGTATCTGTATCGAGAATCCAGTGTCAAGAAAAAGTTATCAACCCATCACTAATACCACTAAGAAATTGTTTAAGTTTGCTTAAACCATAGTACCATAAATGAACGCTCGAACCACTTTATATACAACGTAATTCCCAAAGGAATGAAAATGTCGTCTCTCGGGCTATCGACTAGAAGAATTCTGCAAAGAGAGTTCGAGAAAAGATATTTTCATACCAGGAGTGCCTAAACTCAAGGGAGTGTCGATGTATTCAAGTAAAATAGTTGATCCCATTGAAGGGTGGACGATAATGCCAATATCTATGCATTAAAATATGCATTATTTTGCAAAAACAGACATTCAAGGATTCGATGATTTATATTAAATGTCCTTATCATCTGGCCTAGTTTGTAATTAATTCTAACTGAAAGTTCTCCCTTCTGTCTTTATATGCAAGACATTTCGTCAGGTGAAATAAAGTTCACCAGCAGTTAAGATAGCTACAAATTAGATCTGTTATAATCATGTACAGGTCAAGTTACTGTAAAGCATAGGATGTGTCACTGTTCCTTTTGTATCTACATGATTTAAATATATGATCAGGATAGAGTATACCTCAGTTTTTTCCTCTTTTATCCTATGTTTCAGAAGAAATAATACACCCTATTTTCTGTTTTCTTGTGCAATGAGTGAGATTAAAAGAGGTTTTAAAGGATTTCTCCATACCCGATCTGGGTTGGATTCGGGCCCATTGGATTTCAACAAAACACCTGCAACAAACTAAGCTAACCTAAAAATTCTGCTCAAACGATTAACGGAACTAAAATTTATCACTCAATTGCTAAGAGTGGAGCGACTAATAATTAGGCCATTGTAATTGAAGCACATGTTGGTATCCCTCTTAAAGAATATATTTATACTATTGGCAAACTTACTGATCCTTCTCAAATTTGATTTGTATCCAGAATCTCAAATAATAGAATTTGCATTTACTTAGCTAGTAAACAACTGGCTGAAGCTCTATGTAACCAGCATCCTAAAATTAAAGTTAGCAACATTACATTGATGTTGCGACCACTTCTGACTAAACGATGTAGGATCATACTGTCAAATGTATGTCCAGTTATATAGGTCCAAGCTCTGTTCTTGAACATGCTTTGAGAAACTTTGGAGTTAACACCACCTCTGTAATAATGCATATTCGAGCAGGATTTAACTTTCCAGGTTATTCTCACATACTTACTAAGCTTTCGGTGTCAACTCTATGTTCAATATGAGGATTTTGAAAAGCTTCCAGATAGCTTTGAGGTGCATCATTAGGGCACTGCATACTGGATATATGTATCTTCAGGTACGCCAATGTGCTTTGTGTGGAAGATGGAGGGTCATTTGGCTAAGCAATGCACTCGACAAATTACTGAATTGCCAATACCTATCACTCTGAATTTCCAGCAATAGGTACAAAAATGGTTAATCAACATAACCCAGAAGCACAAAACACTTTCAATACACAATGTGCTCCTAGCGAATATAATACTCAACATGGTAAAACAGAGCTTCCTAACCTCAATACTCAGAGCACATCTATTTGGAATAAAATGAACATCAATTCCAAGACTCTTTCTAAACAGACAACTAAAAATCAAGTGCCAACTCTTCCCATAAAACAAACATACTCACCAAGTAGCTCCATTTCCACCACTCACACCGAAAATGAAATAAGTAGAAGTGTTGATACCACTTCAGATGAAGACTCAGAGAAAGAAGACTCTAAGATAATCCCTAAACCTGTCAGTAAGAAACTAAAGCCTTCAGACATAAAACCTCAAATTCTCAAAGGAATGCTTCTATTGAAGCAAATCATAGAAGAGAAACCAGAGGACTATATCCTTGGTATCAACCGGTTACTGGTTTCAGAAGAAACACAGTTGGAGCCCATGCTATTGCAACAGGAGCCCTAGCTACACATATGACTTTCATAGCTTAGTAGAAACACTACAAAAGCTGCATAAACTCATTAAGATCAAGGGAGCTGAAAACAAATATGTATAAGGAAAGTAGTCAACTCAGCTTTAACTTTGAGGAATCCATCAATAGAAGCAACAGAAAACAATTTCACAAATGGGAAATAAATTATCACTTTTAATATATTCATTATGGCTCGCTCAGTATTTCAGTGTAATTTAAAGAGCTTCAAAGCTCAGTTCGAATATTTACAAATCCTTATTAACAATCATTCTCCAGACATGATATTTTTACAAGAGACCAATTTTAAAAATGGTACAGTTGGTAAAATTAAACACTGTAATGCTGTAACAGAAATCGTTTAAATGCTAGCTGTGCTAGTGGTGGTGTAGCCATATATGTTAAAGATTAATTTGTAAATAAGCAAATTGATATATATACAACTCTGGAAGCTATTGCATTACCATTATTTATCCATTCTCCTTATGTAACTGTAATGTTTGCATGTCGAATAGTATAGAATTAAGGCCTGATGTATTAACAGAACTGATCAGTTACCTAAACTTTTCATTCTTGTGGGTGAATTTAATAGTCATAGTACAATATGGGGTTGCAGATCTAATCATAGAAGAGGGCACATTAATAGCAATTTTATTGAGCAAAACAATCATGTGCTTTCAAACACTGGTGAGCCAACATGTCTTAGTTTGCCTCCCAACACCCTTACTGCTGTTTATTTATCATTATGTATCCCAAATATAGCCCACTTATTTGAATGGAGGACTTGCTAAGAGCCATATGTAAATGATCACTTTCCCATAATCTCGAAAACATGCACCTCAAGTACCACACATACAACTATTGTCTTTAGCTACAAAAGGGCTGAGTGGGAAAAATTTATAAGCAGTTCAGATAAAACAATGGAAATCTTAATACTCTTTTGAGTATTCCACAAAACAAACATTAATAACTTAGTGGAATCATTCTCTAATTGCATAATAGAAGCTGCAGAAAATAGAATACCTAAATTAAAGCTAGATAGAGACAAAAGAACCGTTCCCTGGTGGAATGAGAGATGTAAAAAGACAATTGAAGACAAAACTGTTACATATAACAAGTATAAAAGACATCCTAACCTTGATAACAAAATTAATTTTCAGAAACTTAGAGCAGCAATAAGAAAAATATAAAAGAAACCAAACGTTTATCATGGCTTAATTTTGATCTCAGCTAAACTGTCAAACACCACCTCCCAAAGTCTGGAATGGAATGGAATCAGAGGTAATCAAGGAATCAATATCAGAAAACAGATAAACTGTCTCTCAAATCCAGTAAACAACTAATTAGCAATTATGTTTCAAGAATTAGCAGATTTACTAGTAAAAACCTTCTCTGATTCTTCCAGTGATGCAAATGATAATCAAGATTTTTTAAAAAGAAAATATGAGAAAAGCTAGATCTAAATCCAATACATGAAGGCTCTAAATAACATTTTAATGAAGCAATCACAGTGGAAGAATTAAATACTGCGTTACATAATAGGATCAGTCGCAGTCCTGGACCAGACAACATTTCTTATGAGTTGCTAAAGCATATACCCACAAGAACATTGTATTATCTTTTGCAAATATATAACTATTGTTGGATGAATAAATGTTTTCCAGACCAATGGTGAAAAGCAATTGTAATACCTGTCCTCAAACCAGAAAAAGACAAAGCAAACCCTCAGAGTTATTGACCTATTTCTTTAACGTGCACAATGAGCAAATTAATGGACAAAATCAATAGGCACGAAAGTTTCTTTACTAAGGAACAAAACAGGTTTTGTCAATTCCATTCTACAACTGATATCGTAATTGCACTGAAATCTGAAATATGGGATGCATTTGTTTACTGCCAACATTCAACTGTTACAAGCTTAGAAATAGAGAAAGCTTATGATATAGCATGGAGAGAAAATATTATACACTCTTAGATAACAATATAAAAGGAAATATGTTAAGTTTTATATATAATTTCTTACAACAGAGAGTTATACAAGTGTGAATCAATGATACCCTCTTGAAAACAGTAACTATGCAAAATGGGCTTCCGCAGGGTGCTGTTACTTTGTTTATAATTGCCATAAATGGCGTTATGGAAATAATTCCAGCTCCAGTTAAAGCAAATGAATTTGCTGATGACATAACATTGTTCTGTAGGGGAAAAGATCAAGATATAGACAACCAGCTTATACCAAAAGCTCTGACTGACACAACAAAATGGCTCCAGGCTAAAGGTTTCAAAGTTTCAAAATCTAAGTCAATCTAATGTATATTCTTTAAAAGATATAAACATAAACCCAGGCAACCAGAAGCATATGTTAAGGAAGAGAACCTGCAAATAGTAAAAGCAACTAAAAGTCTTGGACTCACTTTTGATAACAGATTATCATGGATTCCTCATATAAGAGATTTAAAAACCAACTGCATGCAAAGGATTAATCTATTAAGATCTCTTTCTTCGAACAACTTGGGATCAGATCAGTCAGTACTAATTAAAACTTATCAAGCCTTCCAAACTGGATTATGGTTATAGTATGTTATATAACTTAACATCTTTATCTGCTCTGAAAATGTTAGATACTGTTCCATATTCTGCATTAAGAATTGCAAGTGGAGCCTGTCTTATCAGTCCTACAACCAGCACACAAATTGAAACAAATGAAATGCCCTTATGCATGAGAAGAAAACAGTTAATAGTACAATATGTTCTAAGAGTAGCAGCAATCAGTGATTCACCTGAATTGAAATACCCCTTTTCTAAGAAATATAAAGATAAATACATAGCGTCCAGAACAGAGAGGCCAATAATAATCTATGGTTCAGAAAGTTGGGTGCTGACAACCAGAGAAGAACAGTGGTTATTATGGTGGGAAAGGAAGATTTTGAGAAATATATTTGGAGTGATAAGAGACTTGGACAGATGGAGAATGCGGACTAACTTGGAGTTACAGTGCCTATTTGGACAACCAAATATAGTAGTGAAAATTACACAAGGAAGAATAAGGTCCATTGGCCATGTGCAGAGAATGCCGGAAACCGGTGTAGTTAAGAAGATATTCATAGGAAAGCTTGATTGCAGAAGGAAAAGAGGAAGATCCAGGAAAAGATGGGTAGATGATGTAGATGATGACTTTAGAAAGTTGGGGGTTAAAGGCTGGAGAAGAAAAGTAGAGGACGAGTAGAATGGAAGAGGGTGATTAGGGAGGCCTATAGTGCCAACAATCATCATCATCATCATCATCATCATCATCATCATCATCATCATCATCATCATCATCATCATCATCATCATCATCATCATCATCATCATCATCATCATCATCATCATCATCATCATCATCATCATCATCATCATCATCATCATCATCATCATCATCATCATCATCATCATCATCATCATCATCATCATCATCATCATCATCATCATCATCATCATCATCATCATCATCATCATCATCATCATCATCATCATCATCATCATCATCATCATCATCATCATCATCATCATCATCATCATCATCATCATCATCATCATCATCATCATCATCATCATCATCACCATCGCCATCATCATCCAGAACAGAGCAGATACCACCACACCTACGAGTTACCAAATATTGTAAAAAAAAAAATGCGTTAACAATAACAAAGGGAATTCAAAGCGCTCCCCCCTAGACACAGTATAAACCACACATATTACTGGATATGGCCAACCAGATTAAAAGTGACACCAACTCTATTCAGTTTAAATGCTTATTTCATGAATTAATAAGTAAATATCCCAAAACACTGTGCACTTTACCCTGATGGCTCAAAAACTGCAGATGGGTGCGGCTGTGCAATAAATAGTATCTAGAGATAAAATTACTTCCATTAAGCTTCCAAATGACATCTTAGTGTTTTCCTGTGAGCTTTATACAATTAAACATTCCATGCTACAAATACAAAATATTGATAAGAACTATTTCATCATTATTTCTGATTCCATGGGTTCTCTAAAGGCAATATGTGACCCTTGGACCACAGATAAACTGATTCAAGATATCGGATACTACACCCTAATCTGAAAACTCAGGGTAAGGACATAATCTTCATATGGATACCGTCTCATAGAGGTATATCAGGTAATGAGGAAGCTGATAAGGAAGTGAGAGCTATTGTGAAGGACCCAGCCTCCACCTCTTACATCCCTACACCTCGTCGAGACCTTGCATCAGTCATAGCCACCAAATTCAAAGCAATACGGAAAAACCATTGGAACAACACATCTACCAGCAAACTTCATGAAATAAGGTCAATAAACACTCAGAGTGTATTCTACAAGAAATTCCAGAGAAAAGATCAAATTAAAATACTAAGACTAAGAATAGGACATACAAAACTAACACATTCCTACTTACTATCACAAGGAGACCACCATCTTGTAAAATATGTATATGCCCTCTTAACATTAAATTTACTGCATTTCAGTGCACAAAATACAGTTATGCCAGAAAAAGGCACACTCTTTCAAGTAACATATTATTAACACTTGCAGACACAAAAGAATTTAGTTAAATTATTAATGTTCTTTAAGGAAATTTGTCTATATATCTATATATAACTCACAGAATTCAAGTTGTTGTCATGTTATTTCAAATTGATTTTTGTTTTTCACAGTGTGTTGTAATGTTATTGTAATACTGTAATTTTTAATGTGGTCGCTGTAAGATCTAGGAGTTCTGCGACCTAAAATAAATGTTATTACGTAGATTGCAAACAATGTATTTCATTGAATAAAATATAATGTTTGAAACAAGAAGTGCTTGTTTAAACTGTTTGGAAATAAAAGTTTATGCAAAAACATTCTTCATTACATTTTGACAATTTTGATCTCTCAAAGATTGCAAGGCGTACTTGAAGTTTTACTTGTAGCACGCCTTAACCATGTTTTGTTTAGGAACGGCATTTGTCTTCTTTAGGTTTGTGAAATATTTACAAATATTTCTGAACGGCATGAGAACAAATTGTTTATCCTCAAGTTTGCATTTTTTTCTTGTACTAAATATACACATAAGAAACATTTTTCAGCTCAATGAGAACATCTTTTCTTGTAGTTCATGCTTTGCAGTAATGGAATGCCATAAGCAGGTGGAATTACAGTCAACTTCTCAAACACTATTTTTAAGACCTTGTGACTTCTTTTTCCTTTTTTGTGAAGAACATGTGTCTCTATGATCTGATTTAAATGAGTTTTCAATTACCATGTGTTTTAGTGTAACCTCTAATTTATCACAGGTACTTAGTGTCAAGAAAAAGTCAGATGTATGCAGTCATATGGAATGTCCCGGAATGGCGAAACGTTGAAGGCTCCTTGTCCTTGGAGAAGAATGACACTTCAACGACACACACACACGCACACGCACACGCGCACGCACTCGCACGCACGCACACATGCACGCACGCACACACACACGCACATACGCACACCCACACACCCACACACACACCCCACACACCCCCACACACAACCCCACACACCCCCACCCACCCACCCACCCGCACACCCTCACACACACACACACACACACACACACACACACACACACACACACACACACACACACACACACACACACACACACACCTGTGCACCTAAAATGTGATGGGAAACTAAGATTGCTTAATATTTGGGTAATAATATTATATGGTTACCCTTTGAAGGTTAGCTTGCACAAATTATTTGCTATAGTGATTTTGGGAAAACCAGAGTAGAAAAATATTGATACAAAAGCAAGCAAATGTTTCAAATTTTGCCTCACCAAATGAATTGTAAATAATGTGCATACCTCAGGAATTGTGAAGGGAGTTGATATTTACACTTTTGAAGTCTGCACAGCTTGCACCTGTAATCTGAGGTTAAGAATGGCTCTGAGCCTCACAGAGATGTCATTGAAGAGTCAGCCTTCTCTGAGGACAAGGAACCTTCGACCTTTTGCCATTCCAGGGCTCTGCCCCTTACTGGCTTTATGATGGATTTATAATAATAGACGATGGGTAGATGATCAGATAATGTGATATGCCTAAAGAACAACTGCACAGCTCTGTCTATGCTCCAGTAGTGCCATTTTTGCATTTTATGTATCGCTTATCTTTGATGACCTTCTCTTTTCTTTACCTCATTTCATCTTAGTTTTATATTCATCCAATGCAAAAAAATACCTTAAGGCATTTGACTTTCCAATGCTTGTGTTGTAACATCTTGGCTACAACATAGATATCTGTCATTTATATCACTTTGTGCAACAGCTGCAGTTTTATGTTAAATTGTCTTTGTTTGAAATGAAAAAGGTTACTGTGTTATTCATATGATTTACAAATGTATGTAATATTGCATTTAATACTCACTTTTAGTTTTAATGTGTAATGTTTACAGTTTCTGGATGGCTAGTATTTAATATTATTAACCTTTTGTGTAAAATCAGTCACTCTTCTAAAACTCCTAATGATATGATATAGTGTAATACTGTGATTATATTGATTTAATTTTTTTGGTAATTTTATTTGTGTATTTCATTACATGTTTGAGGTTCTTTCTGAAAGGTTTTTCCTTAACCTTAGGTAAATGCCAGGTAATGCCTGGGGCAACTAATCTCATTAAGACTGAAACATGTATTATGCTTAATAAATAGCTGAAGTATTATAATGTTATGCTAAACTTTCCATGTAACACAATGTATTACTCATGTTATGCATCACTTTAAACTCTTCAGTAATCCCTACAGTGCTATTACAGAACGTTATGTTAAAGCTTATTTGTAAAATATTAAACTTTATAATTTCTGTCATTTATATTACTTTGTGCAACAGCTGCAGTTTTATGTGAAAGTGTCTTTGTTTTAAATGATAAAGATTCCTGTGTTATTGATATGATTTACAAATGTATGCAATATTACACAGAATGTTTTACTAAAATTTCTTTGTAATGTTGCCATGTTGCATCACTTTTAAGTGTTTTGATTTATAGTTAGTGTTGTTCTATAGATTCTTTGTAATTGATTTAGTTGAATTACTCATATTATTTAAGTAAATGTCAAATTAATTTGTTACACTAATGAGCCAGAATAATAAAAGGAAGCAGTAACTGTCGAAACAATGTTATTATTCAAATTTTCCTGTCAAATACCACATCCTATTGTTAATATCTTGAAAGTTCATACAAAATTTTTAGGTAATTCAAGTAGAAAATAATAGAGGTACCATGCAGAAATTTCACTGCAAGAGTCAGCTGATTATGTTCTAACACTGTATTGCTACCGATTATATAAGATAATTAAGTAAGCTTTTAGAAAATGCAACAACTTTGAAACTGAAGTCACAACTCTGAAAGATCACGCCATTATCTTTGTGCGTCATTAGATAGCAATGCGTTATTGGAACATATCACCAGCTGACAGCTAAGCAAATATGAAAAATACAGCTATAGTATTCCGGCAACGTAAAATATTTGAGCGTTATAGATAAATGTGATGAAGAAGCTTTGAAAAAACAATATTCATATCCAGTGTCACAAGCCACACAACGGGCTGCCGCTTGTGTAATGGATAGGCTGCATGTTATCTATCCAGCGTTTCTATCTGTGCGCGACCCGTACATCATTACGTCACCTCGTCTATACGTGTGTATGCCTGTAGTGAACGCATTCCTTGCAGAGTTCATAAGGCCAGAACATAACTATACTTCCTTGCCCTTCTCAACCATTTCTCCTTGATTTTGTCAGAAAATTTCCCCACCTGCCTTATTCTTTTCTCTCCTTTCAACGTAAGCATTTGTATTGTTACTACGTAAGCCCCTTTATTATCCCAGTTCTTATCCCATATCAATTTCCTCCAGTTTTTATTTCTTTACACCACTACATAATCCTGTAAGCTTATTTTCTTTCCACATAGAATACACTCCCCCTCTCAACATAGCTCCTGTCCTTAACCAAGTTAAACCCTTCCTCTAATATCTATCACATATATCTACATATGTTTCCCTTCCCCATTCTGTCTTCATTTTCAGGTTTACATTTAGTGATTTCTTACTTATCAGATTTCGCCACGTCACTTGTCTGTCAATGGTTCTAATAAATATATGTTCTTTGGTTTATATATCATTACGCATTTATACTCTTTGTAAACAAAATGTGTATGCAACAATGGTTATACTTAATTTGTTTTAGATTTAGTTATTAATGACACTGAATTCTGAAGTGGTAAAGGAAAATAAGATTTTGTGTGCATAAGACCGGTCATAATGGAATCAGTAAAATATAGCGAAGAGAGCAGCATATATACTAAGCTATATGAACAATTTGGGAATGCAAAAAGCATTTTTAACTCAAGTAGACTTGATGATAAGGAAGACCATGCACTCGCAATTTATGAGAGCGAAAACGAAATCTAAAGAACTATTGGAGAAAATGGAAGAATCAGTTAACAAGGAATTCGAAAATATAGATTCATTAACGCAGCGTCTTTTGGCTCTGTAACGGCCATTACATATGAGAAAGATCAAGAACTTACATATTTCAGCGATTTACGAACTCCATCTGAAGAGTATGGAAGAAACATAAGTATTGTCTTGTTCGTCAGCAGCATCTTCACGAGCTTTGCTACCTAGGTCTCAGAATATGCAACACCAGCTCTTTTCTAGAATTAAACCTGAAATACGTTTTAAAGCATACTATACTATAGAAGAGGCAAGAGCATTTTGAACAGCTAGATTAATGATGTGAACGTTGTAGAATTCTATGCTGTTATTGCACTCTTCTGCGCAGACCTGGTCATGATATATAATGCTAAAACGAAAACTTTGGGGCCTTATTGCTGTGACTGGTGACTAACAACCTTCAAGCACTTAGTTTTGGGTGCAGCAAATTGTGCTTGGCTATTTCACATACACTCATGTATTGGAACGGCAGTTTTGAGATAAGGAGAATGTACCAACTTTACAGATAACTAAAACGGACAGGCTGCGCTTTGGATACTTGGGTCAAAATCGGTCCTGGTAGGCCCAAATTTACCTGGTGGTGGCCTATAACATCCTAAACAATTACTGGAAATCAACTGAGCGCACACAGAAGGAGCGACAAAATAAAAATGAGAGCTTCAAGCACACGCAGCTAGATATGTCTAAACTCTGGATAAATTATTAACTGTATTTACTCAACGCATTGCAAAAGCGGCTTTTCTGCTCATTTTACGCTGAGACCAATGATATTGTCAAGAATATGTGGTTTGCCAAAAATACCACATAGATGAGGAAGTGTTTAGAAGAAAGGGGCTTCTAAGAGTAGTATAACATGCAACTGTGACAGCAGTTTCACGACGTCTTCCAACACATTCCAAAATGAGGAGATATGATCATAGCAGCCGATGAAGAATACGCTAATAATGTGGAGAAAGTGGGGGAATTGAAAAATAATGAAGAAGAATGTCAGAACACAAAGAAGACCGAAATAGATTAAGATGATTGTTTTTCTCTGTGCAAGGACTATGACTTGAATCCTGCTGTACACCTATATTGCCAAGGCGTTTCCTTGCAGAATTAAGGATTCTCCAGATGAACAAAATTAGGAAGGTGTCCATTCATGTTGGGCGAAGATTATGAGGTAAGAGACAAAAATGCATACAAATAGTTTGTGCTACCGTGCCTTAGTTTATTTTTTGATAAGTAATGGATTTCCTATTGATTGAACGCTTAGTAGAGTCCGGATGTCTGAGAAAAATGCTTATAAAAGCTTTTTTGCTAAAATACGCTGTTTGCTTGCTTATTTTATGCTTTTTAATTAAAATAGCTTATTTTATACAAATTAGATTAATTTAAGATTAAATTTTCACTCCTAGCCATAATCTTATCTTAAGAAAGTTTACATAGTCTCGCTGAAAGATTTAGGAGCGGATATAAAAACATGGATTATTCTTTTAGTTAACTGATGGGAATTAATCATTTTTTCACACTAGCCGTATACAGGCTAAGGATTTTGATAGATAGAGTGAAAACTTTAAAAAAAAACTGTCTTTTGGACTCTATCTATCCAAAACCTGAGCCTGTACAGTGCGAAGAAATCATTAATTTCCATCAATTAAAATAATAAGAGTTAAATGATGAAGCCTGGGACTCAAGTACTTACGACAGTAAGTGGCCACAAAACTCGTATCTCGAATGCGAGAGTACCTAATGGTCTACCGGGGAAATATACGAGTTAAATGGAGAATTAAATGTCATGATGGCAAGTCGGCCATGGTAGCTCAATGAATTAGAGCGACTGGACGGAAACCAGGAGATCGTTGGTTTAAATACCGGCCGTGGCATTGAATTGTTCATGTTGACTCTAATCTTCCCATAGGGGAGAGGATCCATCCCCTTCACCTGCCGAAGTGCGGGCGCTGAGGACCCTTACCTCTCGTGGTACCTCTGACGGTACTAGAGGAACCTCGGGCCGAAAATGCCGAGCCCCTCCCGTAGGGGAGTTGTTCGGATTGGGTTGGACTCGAGGGGGCACTGTGTCCCCGACTCCACATATCCAGATATTGCCCTATGGAAAGAGCCCCGGAGTTTCCATCGCTCCCGGGTAGAAGGAGGCCCGGATCCTAGGTCCTACGGGTCCAGGACTAATGGGAGTAGAACTTCTGAGCTTAACTGTTGACTCTAATCTATGGATATTCTTGTCTCTAGAGTTAAGAAAGTGTTTGTACTTTCACCGATTAGAGTTTAAATTTTACATGAAGCCCTTGAAAATTTGTCTTTACCTCGTCAGTCAGTTTTAACCCCATCGGGTTCTTCGTTAAAGGCTGTGTCGTTCTACGCAGAACATTTCAATGAAATAAAACAGTGTTGTACTCCTTAGATACAAGCAACATCGCCACAGCACAAGAATGTTTTGCTAATATTGGCATAGAGTACATTCATAACCGCTTCTCAAAATACCTGATATTATAATACAGTTGGAGGATCGAAAGAATACCTTGGAGCATTCACTTTCTTTGATAGATAAAATTTCAGCAAAGTTGTCTTCAGATATTCACAGTACTGCTAAAACTCTCTTTGAGAAACTCAGTAAGGTATCAATGAAATCATCCTGGTTACGAGACACTGTAAACTTTCTACAAAACTTTCTGGTACAGAAAAGTATATCGAAGGAAAATTCATTGAAAAAGAGCTGTGGCTCATGTCCCAGTAACGTCATGCGACGTTGAGAGATCCTTTTCATAGTATAATTTTTTTTTCATTGAAAAACGTGGGAGCTTCCCACAAGAAAATCTCAAGGTAACGCTCTTGTGTACTATAACAAGCTTGAGTAAGGTAAAAATTCTAGCAAACAATATGTTTATTATTAAATTATTATTTTCATTTGCTTATTTTTGGTGCTTATTTGTTTCAATTTTCGTGCTTAATTGCTTGCTTATTTCACCATTTGATTGGGCTTACGAATCCGGGCTCTAGTCATTAGGATTAGGGCTTACTACGGAGGGGATTCGGCGCGGAGCCATACTACCTATGTCCCCAAGTGGGGCACACCCTGGAGGAAAGATGAGGCGAGAGGAGACAGGCCGGTCGTCCCAAGAATCCACGAAAGTGCAGAGGGCTGGGTCCCTACAGTTTACATAGATAGAGACCTAGTGCAGCAGGCCAGGACAAAGGATATTGCCCCATACTGCGGTAAGGAAACGCTCCCGATAGCCGGGCCCAAAATAGACCCAGCAGCAGGTTCGGGGATAGGCAACCGACCAACCAGAGGAGGAAGTAGTTTTCCTCAGAGCATATTAGCCAGCAATGCACCGCAGAGACACCCACCAACTCTACTTACCCTGAAAGAGACCACCAGATGAAAGATGATGTGAAATGATAATGGAAATGAAATGGAGGGATAGGAAATTTGGGAGATATAACTAACCGAGGATTATGTAACCCGAAACCCCCCCCGAAAAACACATGGGTCAGGTAGGTCGGCCTCAGGAATCGAGCCCGGGCCTTCCGAATCCGGGCCTCCCGAAAACCGTCTGAGCCATGCCGCTCGGTGGTCATTACGGTTTAGGCTTGACCAATTTACTGTTAAACTAATAGATAGAGTTTATGTATGTAGTTAATTTTCTGCTATTTAGCAACAAAGCCATTCTCTTTCTTGCCGCCCAAATTTTTGAGATAAGGCCTGGATAGTTTTTAAGTTGTTCACAGATAGGTGATCCAAATTCATTTCCTCTTCCTTCAATTTCGAGATGATAACAATCGAATTTTATGAGGGTGTTTGTTGAGACACTCATGTCCAGTGGTAAACATACACATGGCAACGGCTGCTTTTTGAGGTAGTTTAGGATATAGTTTTAAGTTTTTTTTATAGAAATTTTCTCATTTGAAATTTCGTATAGTTGTTTAATAATAATTTAGTTTAATAAACATTAGTTTTCTTGATGGTACGTTTAAATGATTCTCATGGTCCCTTTGGTTGTATCTTATTTTTAATTTAGGCTCCCCTTTTTGGTAGGATGTCTGTCTGTCTTCTAATTGATACTCAATCCACAGAGTGCAGGAATCCACTCCAGAGATTTATATCTTAAAAATGTAAAATATATCTTAAATTTTGTATGTGATTAACCAAACAATGAATTTATCTTATTTTTGATTTTGGATTCTTAAGTTAAAGCTATTGCAATGTTTTTACAATTTTTGTACACAAACAAAGAGTTTTTTTAGAGAAGTGTAGTGCATTCAAGTTCTCCATAAAAATTTGCAATGTTTTTCTCACATTTTTTTTAAATGAGAAGAACTGACATAAATCACCTGCTCTATCTCCATCATCAGTTATAAATAAGCCATCCGTATTGTATAAACAGGTCTATTCTTCTTCTGGGTGTTTCGCTTGTAATGTTTCTAGTGTCACCAGTTTTGTAAGATCTGGGCTTGTTATTTGTTTACTAAACATTTCACAGAATACTAAATTATATTATATTTCAAAGCCTTCTATTGGATTAATGGGATGTAATAGATTTTCTTTTGCAATAGGTATGTGTAGTTTTTCTTATAACCATTTTACTTCTTGCACAAAATCTTGTGATTATAGAAGGCCGCATACTCCAGCAATTGGAATAAGTAGTATCAGCATAATTATATATATACGAGCAGCTTGGTATTGGACAACTCCACTTTTGCTTTTTTTACAGGGCAGCCGAAAAACTATAACTACAATACTATTCCCAGGATAATGCTGAATATTTTTTATATAATTCTTATAGGCCTTAAGAACATCCCTGTTTGTAAATTTATACATTTAAATAAATATCAAGCCATGATTATAGTTTAAGTAGTGGAGTTGGTCGTTTTTGAAGCCAGATTATGGAACTGTCTTTTTTTTGAACCAAAAGGAAACCATTTTTCATTTGGAACTTCCACTTGTCACTTTTTCGCTTCCTTGCTTCTTTTTCAGCAGACTCTTCCACATGAACTTCCATTTTACTATTTGCCTTCTTTAACAATGTTTGTCAGAGAATGAGCACTCATATGACAAGCTTGTACATTAACTCTCGACTCATAGCGAAATTAGTACTTTCGAAGATGTCTTTAATTACACCTGTTTGAAAAAGGAATACACATTAACAAGAATATTTGTAGTCTATTTATGTAAAACCTTATGAGTTGTTTCGCAGTTACTACTAGGTTTGCTAAGCGGTATATTTATTAACTTTGAAAAGCACGTGTGCGCTCTTATAAGATCACTACTTTCCTGAATGCAGGGTACAAAATTCAACTGCAGCAGAGAACGTGTGTGCTTTTCTTCACTGACAGTTAATAGTTTTCTTTTCAGTCAGGCGACTTATCTTTCCATATCTCCTAAACCAGATATGCTGCAGAGATGGGGCTTGGACAGCAATCCTCAGAAAAACTAGCTCTATAACATGGGAAAACAAAATAATTCTTTAATTGGTATCTTTAGAGAACGCAAAGAAATTAGCGGTATGCTTTGCCAAAGCGAGCCAGTATGTGTGCTTAACTGTACAACGTTGCACGCATCGCGTTGGCTAGTAGGGATAGAACAGCCACGCCTAGCGCGGACTTATGTCCTTTCCTATTTTGTAGCTACCTTAGTCTGTTACAACAATGGTTAAAACATAAGATACTCTACTATTAAACAAATAGCAACGATAAGAATGCAGGATACATTTGCTTATTTTTGTTGTAGATGGAATTGGTCCTAAAGCTTCAAGTTCTTATTCACAACAAAGTGACGCAGTAGCTTCAGTTACAAATCAAGAGTGAGGTACCTACCCAAGCATTTCTCGCTCTCAATACAAGAGGAACCGAAAAGATCGGGCCAAAACTTCCACATTTCATGAAACGTAGGATAAACCCAACATCTAACAGGATATAACTGCAACTGTTCTTCATTAAACAGAAGTGATAAGATCGCAGAACGTTTATTACAAAATAAGCTTAAGAGTACTGCAACAATAAAGGCTTTGCGACCTTAAACAAATTATGTGTTATGTGTAACTTAACTAATTTGATTTCTAGCCCCTTTTAGGTAGGTCCTTTGGTTTTGCATCGGATCACCAGAGTTATCAACATCATTCTTATTATTTTCCGAATTATCACACTGTTATCCAGCTCAAGTTTATCCTGATTTTGAAAGTAATTCGGGATATTTATACTGGAAGAATAAAAATAAAAAAAAAAAAAAAAAGAATTCAAGAAAGAGATAACGGCACTTTGATACCACAGTGAATATTTGGAGATATTCGTTTTAGTTCGTCAAAAGAGTTTTTAATTGTGAGCTTTTCGGCAGGTCACAATCCGTTGTAAGATTTTTCCTGAACCGTGGATGGAACTCCAGAAGCTGTGGTTGGTCGGGAAAAATTTCATAACCTTCTTCAGCAGTAGTAGTCGTTGCACGGAGAAAAACACTCATCTTCATCTGCTTTAGTCTCTTTTTTTCATTCTTCTTCATTATTTTTCAATTCTGCCACTTACTCAAAATTATCAGAACATTCATTATAGGCAGCTGAGACTCCAACTCCTTATTTTTTTTTACGATATTGGAAGCTATGCAAGAATCTGTTGCCACAAGTGAAGTTATTTTGCTAGTGGCTGTTCATTTTTTTCTATTTACCTTCTCATTTTTGTAATTTCTGGGAAGCCACATATTTTTGACAACATGATTGACCTCAGCTTAAAATAAGGAGATAAGTCACTTTCTCAATGGATTGGGTAAATACATTCAATGTTTAATCCAGAATTTAGCCTATCTGCCTCTGTCTGCTTTTATTTCGCATTGTTGGCTTGCCATTTCTTCTGAATCTACTCCTACTTTCTGTTGGTCCCAGAATTGTGTAGGATGTTAAGGTCGCCATCAGATAAATTTGGAGCTTCCAGAAACGATTTTAACTCATTCCTGAAGCTAGTCTGCCCGCTACAATTGCCTGCAAATTTGGTTTATTTTCAGTACCTCGAAGTTGCAGTTCCAGCACATAATGTGTGTATGAAGTAGCTCTCTGGCTGGCCCAATTTATGGCACACAAAAATAAGTAGATACTAAAAGTTGATCGTTATCAATCACTATCGCTCCAACTAATTCATTGTATATGATGACCAAGTCTTCGGAGATAAGGCAATGAACAGCAAAGAAGTCCTCGACGTTTCCATGATTTATCGGACGATGCATACTTTTGCCTCTTATTTTATGCTTTGACCTGTTTTTCAAGTGTGCATTCTAGGAAAGAGCTGGTGTTGTATATTTTTGGAACTAGGTTAAAAGATCCTGAAAGAAGTTGGTGAAGAGCAGACAATTCCAAGTTTTCTCCTATCGTCAGACAGTTTCATCGCCGAAATATGTAAAGTGCCCGACATTTCATATATATAATGGCACAACTCAGAGCCAATAGACGTGAGCACGTTGCGTTAATGGTTTCTATATTCTCTAATTCCTTGTTTTCTGATGCTTGCATTTTTTCACAATTTTTCTTTTTACATTTGGTTTTCGATCTACAAATTTGCAACTACATAGTCTTTCTTACCATCGAGAAAAGTCTTCTTTGAATTAAAATATGCCTTGTAATTCTCAAATTCTTCTCGTAACTTTGTACATATGCTCCTCTGTTCGCTGATACTGATTTCATTATCACCAGTTTTATTCATATGATTTCTTATTTTTCTTTTCCACGGCATCAGAATTCAGTGTTATTAATAACTAAATCTAAAACAAACATAACCAATGTTAAATACACAAAACATTCTACTTATTAACGTCATATATGTATGTCGCTTTTAATGCTTTCTGTCCGTTATGCACCGTCGCTTATATCTGGCGAAGAGATTCATTCCAATAGCTCTCCGTTTTCTTTCATAGTGGCTGGAGACTTTAACATGTGTGGTAGAAAACCATAGGTATAAGCCAGAGGGTAAAATGTATTACCGTTAGGTAGCAGTTTACTTTATGAACGTTTATTTTTCTTGTTATAACCTTTATTGTTGCTGCACTTCTTTGAAACAATCATATATTAAGCTTTATTAAAGTTTGTAATTTATGATTAAATAAAGTATAATAGTAATGTTCGTATAATTTTTGTTAAAATTGGTTGGTTTAGCCTGAAACAAGCCAAGCACAGTTACTCTGAGTCACAATAATGAATAAAATAATTTTGAATGACACAAGGTAGGTTATTGACTCATAAGGTATAGTGTTAATGGGGTACTTGAAGTAATGCATGACACCTAATTACGTAGAAAATGAAGCTAGCTGCTCTGAAGCAATGAATATTACACAAATATAACTATTTGTAACAAAAACTTCACTTATCTCAAGAAAATGATGTCAATTTTTCTTATTAAATAAGATCGATTTCACAAACAAATTGTTTGCATCGTCAGTCCATCAAAATACTTCGTCGTCAAGGATTCCAGTTACCATTTTGTTATGTTCCTCCAGTATTACAAAAATGTGAAAACGAAACAAAACTAAAAACAGAATCAACTTCTGGTGTTTCAAAATTCATTACGCGATGTTTATTTTTAACGTAAATATTGTGACTTTATGGGTTCGTGAAATTAAGAGTCCAATTTCACAAACTCAAAATGTTCTTTATTTTCACCGAACTACAGTTGGAACACTTGCCGATTACACAGAATTACGTAGCGCACACAATTGCAATTCACCAGTTCTTCTGTCACAGGTACACTCTGCACTCGCAATTGCGCACAATTCCTCCGATGCACGTTCACAGTCTTCCGGTCCGTTCACTCAGTCGGCGCTCCTCACGGCTGCTCGCCAAGAACTGAACTGACTCGCCAACTGCAGGCCTTATATAGGAAAGATCGCCGTTTCTGGAAGCAGCAGCACAGGCTGTTTGGAACAGCCCGAAGGGTGGTCAAATCGTGTACCTGCTCTGGGAAGAGCTTAACCACGTAGTGGCGGGATGTGGATGTTGTAGAATGACGGGTGTAATTTAAGTGGGGTTAGTGTAGGGAGGTAGCTTTTTGCTCCTCAGGGAATGATGAACCGGGTGCTACGGACAGCGAGCACCGCTGGTGGGTTAGTTAATAAACTAGGAAGAGGGTATGTATAATTTTGAATGAAGGTCCGTGACGCACACATTTATACCGAGGTTTCCAGACGTCTGGTGGGAGGGGAAAGAGACGGTACAGGGCTCGTGCCCCTCTCCTAAACATCCCTTCAGTTAGTGACACGAGATAAATAGTTATGCGTGGCCTGAATGCTTCCCGTCTGGCATTACAGCCGGTCGGTTCTATCGGGAGTTCCGACGTTCGGGTGACTATATCTTTTCCCAAAACACTAAATCGATCGCACCATTTGTTTTAATAATTTAACTTCAGAATTTATTTCATGGTTAAATGACCAACAATGATCTGCTACATTTCTCTAGAAAAGATAACATTCCTAATTATAAAACATCTGGTATTTATCAGTTTAATTGTTTAGATTGTGATCTGGTTTATATTGGGAAGACGAAATGTAATTTGGAAACCAGAACGAAGGAACATTTTCCTAACATTAAGTGTAAACAAACTGATAGATCTGCCGTAGCAGATCATTTTTGGTTATTTAATCATGAAATAAATTCTGAAGTTAAATTATTAAAGCAATTAGATGTTCCGATAGATTTAATGGTTTGAGAAAAGATATTCGTTTAAAAAAAGTAAACACCGAGGAATAAATTTTCGTACTTGCATGATATCCACATGGAACGATACTCATAAAATTCCCTGGTTTGTTTTCGGTGAAGTATATTTTAATATTTCGTTGGTGATTCTACAATTTTGATTTTGTTTCAAAATCACAATATTGTTTGTCGCAAGTAGAACATTACAAAGCCGGAGGAATTGCCAGGAATGCTGTACCTGAACAGTTACCTTATGCATGAGAATAATGGTGTGTCAAATTCAGTGCCAGCTACCAGTTCCCAAGAAGAAATCACTCCATATGTTAATGATGATGAAAGCATAGAACACTATACAGAATGCGAGGAGGTTGCAATGCAGAGAAAGAAGTTTTGGGAGGAATATTGGGGGAAAGTAGAGAAGAGGATAATAGCTATAAAAATGTTAACGGGAAGGGAGGAAAAGAAGGTAAGAAGTATTGGTGAGTTCTTACAGGGAGTAAAAGAAAAATGGGCAAGAAATGTAAAGAATATAAGAGAGGAAGATGGGGGGGAAGAATGGGACTAATTAAGTAACAAGGAGGCATGGAGGTTAAGAGCTACCTGTCAGAGCAGAAGACCAGGGTGTCATGTAAGCCAAGGTAGCAACAAGGTAAAGACAAACGTAGCCTAAAGTTGTAAATGGTAAAATTTTTCAATACGCTCAGTAAAGGATTCATTCATTCAATAGTGATTTGTCATCTTCGATTTCTAGTACACTGGATTAGTGAAAAACAAATTCAAAATTTACAGAACTAGAAAAAAAGATAGCCGTTAAACATTTTTGTATTCCACCTTCAATAGTTTTAATATCATTTAAGAATTCTTACTTAAATTCAAAATTCAATTCCAAATTATATAAAACAGAATTTACCTCGTCAAACCATTCATACCAGCCTTCAATTAATAGACTAATGATAATGCTACCTTTGCACAGTAAATATACTGCGGCCCCACCAAATGTATCCCTGAAAGTATATTTAGTACAGCAGGAGTCATATGTGACAGGAAAAGAAGTAGACTTAACAGCAAAAGAGTGTTTTTGAAAAAAATCTTATGACAGTAGACTATTGTGCGTTTAAATGTCTAATGTAGAGTTTAAAAATAAGAACATTGATGTTTTTAAGTTTTATCTCATTTAACATGTGGACCTAATTAATTTTATTGGCATTACATAGTTCACCCAACATTCTGTTTTGCTTAGAAACTAGGAGTAGAGATGGCGGTATCGAAGTATCGGGTATTGTAAAAATATCGTGTACCTGTTTCAAGAATCGAGTGTCGAGAAAAACTTATTAACCCATCCCTAATACCACTAAGAAATTGTTTAAGTTAGCTTAAACCATAGTAACACAAATGAACGCTCGAAATACTTTATATACAACGCAATTCCCAAAGGAGTGAAAATATAGTCTCTCGGGCTATCAACCAGACGAATTCTGGAAAGAGAGCTTGAGAAAAGATATTTTCATACCAGGAATGCTTAAATTCAAAGGAGTGTCGATGTATTCAAGTAAAATAGTTGAACCCATTGAAGGGTGGACGATAATGCCAATATCTATGCATTAAAATATGCATTATTTTGCAAAAACAGACATTCAAGGATTCGATGACTTTTATTAAATGCCCTTATCATCTGGTCTAGTTTGTAACTAATTCTAACTGAAAGTTCTCCCTTATACAATTTTTGTAATTATCACATTTGAGGTATATGGACCAGGAATATTCCCTTTAAATCGATTAAGAAATACAAATGTACAAATGTATTCTGCTTAGTGAGGAAATTTTCTCATATACACATCACTCTCTGTTTATACTGCTACTTATAATACTAGTAATAGGGGACATTAATGCAAACAGGGATTCCAGACCTCAATACGGAATACAGTACGACGATTTCCGTGGTGGTGCTCTGGAAAAGTACCCTTATTAAGTTTCATTCCAAATTAAGTGATTGCATTATCGCATTGAGTTCTTCAGCTTCTAAACTGGAGTGTGGGATAGTCAGTAGGGTTGTGGCTCCTGGTGAGTAGAACGGCGTGACTAGTCCGGGTTATCGGGCATATGCCAACGCCGGCAGCATTCTTGTACGAGGCGGAGGTGTCTCAGTATGGTGTTGAAGGCCATCATTCTTCTTTCAGGATAAGTGACAGCTCTGGAAGACCCTTATCCATATTGTTCACCTTGACCAAATTCTAACACGGGATCTCCTGAATTTGAGACACACACGCTATAGAGGTGGCTTTGAAGGCGGCCCTGAGGACAGGAGAGCGTCATTAGCACATTGGGTCATATCGACGTGCGGCTTAGTTACCAAATCTACCATATAGACGCTGCAAAGCCAGGGAAATAATAGAAAGCTTTCGGGAACTCTTCTCTAACTGATCGGAGTATTCATGTTCTCCCTGAGACTAAGTTTAAAAGGTTTCGTGGCGTAACAAGGTGTAGGATGGTGACTAGCTATGCAGGGAGTCCTAGTAGGATTTAATGATGATGATGATAATAATAATAATAATAATAATAATAATAATAATAACAATAACAATAACAATAACAATAACAATAACAATAACAATAATAATAATAATAATAATAATAATAATAATAATAATAATAATAATAATAATAATAATAATAATAATAATAATAATAATAATAATAATAATAATAATAATAATAATAATAATAATAATAATAATAATAATAATAATAATAATAAAAATAATAATAATAATAAAAATAATAATAATAATAATAATAATAATAATAATAATAATAATAATAATAATAATAATAATAATAATAATAATAATAATAATAATAATAATAATAATAATAATAATAATAATAATAATAATAATAATAATAATAATAATAATAATAATAATAATAATAATAATAATAATAATAATAATAATAATAATAATAATAATAATAATAATAATAATAATAATAATAATAATAATAATAATAATAATAATAATAATAATAATAATAATAATAATAATAATAATAATAATAACAGTAATAGTAATAATAATATATACTTAACAGTAACAGAGGGACTTAGGACTTGTAAGGTTGGGAAGAGGTAAATTAGGCATTCTTGGCGGCGTGGCCTTCAAGCGTTTTTGTGCAGAAATGAACGCTCCTGACGACCACGAAGCCTCACGAATCGGACCTCGCTGCGGCAACACATTCGTAGAATGAATGAAAAACATGTACTTTCTCCCAAAATATCAAATAATATCTCTTAGAGGAACAGGAAGATGGGTATCTATATTGTTGTATCCAGTTGAAACTCGAACTATCATAAGGCTCAAATTCCTTAATTAAATGTTTATAATATGTTCATTATCAATAATTGTATAGGATGGTTAAAATTATTGTTGTTTTAGAATATTTCAGGTGCTTTTTGTCGATTTTGTGAATCGACTAATGATCTCTGGACGAGAGATATGAACTGTTATTTTTACGAGATCCTGATCCTGGCAAACACCGCTACCATAACCGGCCAGCAAATTCACTTCCCTTGGATAAGGGTGCATAAACCTGTAAGCTTGCTTTTTTCCACATAGAATACACTCCCCCTCTCAATATAGCTCCTGTCCTTAACCAAGTTAAACCCTTCCTCTCATATCTATCACATATGTCTATATATGTTTCCCTTCTCTATTCTGTCTTCATTTTCAGGTATACATTTAGTGATTTCGTACTTATCAGATTTCCCCACGTCACTTGTCTGTCAGTGGTTCTAATAAGTATATGTTCTTTGGTTTATATATGATTACGCATTTATACTCTTTGTAAACAAAATGTGTATGCAACAATGGTAATACTTAATTTGTTTTAGATTTAGTTATTAATGACACTGAATTCTGAAGTGGTAAAGGAAAATAAGATTTTGTGTGCATAAGACTGGTCATAGTGGAATCAGTAAAATACAGCGAAGAGAGAAGCATATATACTAAGCTATATGAACAATTTGGGAATGCAAAAAGCAGTTTTAACTCAAGTAGACTTGATGATAAGGAAGACCATGCACTCGCAATTTATAAGAGCGAAAACGAAATGTAAAGAACTATTGGAGAAAATGGAAGAATCAGTTAACAAGGAATTCGAAAATATAGATTCATTAACGCAGCGTCTTTTGGCTCTGTAACGGCCATTACATATGAGAAAGATCAAGAACTTACATATTTCAGCGATTTACGAACTCCATCTGAAGAGTATGGAAGAAACATAAGTATTGTCTTGTTCGTCAGCAGCATCTTCACGAGCTTTGCTACCTAGGTCTCAGAATATGCAACACCAGCTCTTTTCTAGAATTAAACCTGAAATACGTTTTAAAGCATACTATACTATAGAAGAGGCAAGAGCTTTTTGAACAGCTAGATTAATGATGTGAACGTTGTAGAATTCTATGCTGTTATTGCACTCTTCTGCGCAGACCTGGTCATGATATATAATGCTAAAACGAAAACTTTGGGGCCTTATTGCTGTGACTGGTGACTAACAACCTTCAATCACTTAGTTTTGGGTGCAGCAAATTGTGCTTGGCTATTTCACATACACTCATGTATTGGAACGGCAGTTTTGAGATAAGGAGAATGTCCCAACTTTACAGATAACTAAAACGGACAGGCTGCGCTTTGGATACTTGGGTGAAAATCGGTCCTGGTAGGCCCAAATTTACCTGGTGGTGGCCTATAACATCCTAAACAATTACTGGAAATCAACTGAGCGCACACAGAAGGAGCGACAAAATAAAAATGAGAGCTTCAAGCACACGCAGCTAGATATGTCTAAACTCTGGATAAATTATTAACTGTATTTACTCAACGCATTGCAAAAGCGGCTTTTCTGCTCATTTTACGCTGAGACCAATGATATTGTCAAGAATATGTGGTTTGCCAAAAATACCACATAGATGAGGAAGTGTTTAGAAGAAAGGGGCTTATAAGAGTAGTATAACATGCAACTGTGACAGCAGTTTTACGACGTCTTCCAACACATTCCAAAATGAGGAGATATGATCATAGCAGCCGATGAAGAATACCCTAATAATGTGGAGAAAGTGGGGGAATTGAAAAATAATGAAGAAGAATGTCAGAACACAAAGAAGACCGAAATAGATTAAGATTATTGTTTTTCTCTGTGCAAGGACTATGACTTGAATCCTGCTGTACACCTATATTGCCAAGGCGTTTCCTTGCAGAATTATGGATTCTCGTGATGAACAAAATTAGGAAGGTGTCCATTCATGTTTAGCGACAGATTATGAGGTAAGAGACAAAAATGCATACAAATAGTTTGTGCTACCGTGCCTTAGTTTATTTTTTGATAAGTAATGGATTTCCTATTGATTGAACGCTTAGTAGAGTCCGGATGTCTGAGAAAAATGCTTATAAAAGCTTTTTTGCTAAAATACGCTGTTTGCTTGCTTATTTTATGCTTTTTAATTAAAATAGCTTATTTTATACAAATTAGATTAATTTAAGATTAAATTTTCACTCCTAGCCATAATCTTATCTTAAGAAAGTTTACATAGTCTCGCTGAAAGATTTAGGAGCGGATATAAAAACACGGATTATTCTTTTAGTTAACTGATGGGAATTAATCATTTTTTCACACTAGCCGTATACAGGCTAAGGATTTTGATAGATAGAGTGAAAACTTAAAAAAAAACTGTCTTTTGGACTCTATCTATCCAAAACCTGAGCCTGTACAGTGCGAAGAAATCATTAATTTCCATCAATTAAAATAATAAGAGTTAAGTGATGAAGCCTGGGACTCAAGTACTTACGACAGTAAGTGGCCACAAAACTCGTATCTCGAATGCGAGAGTACCTAATGGTCTACCGGGAAATATACGAGTTAAATGGAGAATTAAATGTCATGATGGCAAGTCGGCCATGGTAGCTCAATGAATTAGAGCGACTGGACGGAAACCAGGAGATCGTTGGTTGAAATACCGGCCGTGGCATTGAATTGTTCATGTTGACTCTAATCTTCCCATAGGGGAGGGGATCCGTCCCCTTCACCTGCCGAAGTGTGGGCGCTGAGGACCCTTAGCTCTCGTGGTACCTCTGACGGTACTAGAGGAACCTCGGGCCGAAAATGCCGAGCCCCTCCCGTAGGGGAGTTGTTCGGATTGGGTTGGACTCGAGGGGGCACTGTGTCCCCGACTCCACATATCCAGATATTGCCCTATGGAAAGAGCCCCGGAGTTTCCATCGCTCCCGGGTAGAAGGAGGCCCGGATCCTAGGTCCTACGGGTCCAGGACTAATGGGAGTAGAACTTCTGAGCTTAACTGTTGACTCTAATCTATGGATATTCTTGTCTCTAGAGTTAAGAAAGTGTTTGTACTTTCACCGATTAGAGTTTAAATTTTACATGAAGCCCTTGAAAATTTGTCTTTACCTCGTCAGTCAGTTTTAACCCCATCGGGTTCTTCGTTAAAGGCTGTGTCGTTCTACGCAGAACATTTCAATGAAATAAAACAGTGTTGTACTCCTTAGATACAAGCAACATCGCCACAGCACAAGAATGTTTTGCTAATATTGGCAAAGAGTACATTCATAACCGCTTCTCAAAATACCTGATATTATAATACAGTTGGAGGATCGAAAGAATACCTTGGAGCATTCACTTTCTTTGATAGATAAAATTTCAGCAAGGTTGTCTTCAGATATTCACAGTACTGCTAAAACTGTCTTTGAGAAACTCAGTAAGGTATCAATGAAATCATCCTGGTTACGAGACACTGTAAACTTTCTACAAAACTTTCTGGTACAGAAAAGTATATCGAAGGGAAATTCATTGAAAAAGAGCAGTGGCTCATGTCCCAGTAACGTCATGCGACGTTGAAAGATCCTTTTCATAGTATAATTTTTTTTTCATTGAAAAACGTGGGAGCTTCCCACAAGAAAATCTCAAGGTAACGCTCTTGTGTACTATAACAAGCTTGAGTAAGGTAAAAATTCTAGGAAACAATATGTTTATGATTAAATTATTATTTTCATTTGCTTATTTTTGGTGCTTATTTGTTTCAATTTTCGTGCTTAATTGCTTGCTTATTTCACCATTTGATTGGGCTTACGAATCCGGGCTCTAGTCATTAGGATTAGGGCTTACTACGGAGGGGATTCGGCGCGGAGCCATACTACCTATGTCCCCAAGTGGGGCACACCCTGGAGGAAAGATGAGGCGAGAGGAGACAGGCCGGTCGTCCCAAGAATCCACGAAAGTGCAGAGGGCTGGGTCCCTACAGTTTACATAGATAGAGACCTAGTGCAGCAGGCCAGGACAACGGATATTGCCCCATACTGCGGTAAGGAAACGCTCCCGATAGCCCGGCCCAAAATAGACCCAGCAGCAGGTTCGGGGATAGGCAACCGACCAACCGGAGGAGGAAGTAGTTTTCCTCAGAGCATATTAGCCAGCCATGCACCGCAGAGACACCAACCAACTCTACTTACCCTGAAAGAGACCACCAGATGAAAGATGATGTGAAATGATAATGGAAAGGAAATGGAGGGATAGGAAATTTGGGAGATATAATTAACCGAGGATTATGTAACCCGAAACCCCCCCGAAAAACACATGGGTCAGGTAGGTCGGCCTCAGGAATCGAGCCCGGGCCTTCCGAATCCGGGCCTCCCGAAAACCGTCCGAGCCATGCCGCTCGGTGGTCATTACGGTTTAGGCTTGACCAGTTTACTGTTAAACTAATAGATAGAGTTTATGTATGTAGTTAATTTTCTGCTATTTAGCAACAAAGCCATTCTCTTTCTTGCCGCCCAAATTTTTGAGATAAGGCCTGGATAGTTTTTAAGTTGTTCACAGATAGGTGATCCAAATTCATTTCCTCTTCCTTCAATTTCGAGATGATAACAATCGAATTTTATGAGGGTGTTTGCTGAGACACTCATGTCCAGTGGTAAACATATACATGGCAACGGCTGCTTTTTGAGGTAGTTTAGGATATAGTTTTAAGTTTTTTTTATAGAAATTTTCTCATTTGGAATTTCGTATAGTTGTTTAATAATAATTTAGTTTAATAAACATTAGTTTTCTTGATGGTACGTTTAAATGATTCTCATGGTCCCTTTGGTTGTATCTTATTTTTAATTTAGGCTCCCCTTTTTGGTAGGATGTCTGTCTGTCTTCTAATTGATACTCAATCCACAGAGTGCAGCAATCCACTCCAGAGATTTATATCTTAAAGATGTAAAATATATCTTAAATTTTGTATGTGATTAACCAAACAATGAATTTATCTTATTTTTGATTTTGGATTCTTAAGTTAAAGCTATTGCAATGTTTTTACAATTTTTGTACACAAACAAACAGTTTTTTTAGAGAAGTGTAGTGCATTCAAGTTCTCCATAAAAATTTGCAATGTTTTTCTCACATTTTTTTTAAATGAGAAAAACTGACATAAATCACCTGCTCTATCTCCATCATCAGTTATAAATAAGCCATCCGTATTGTATAAACAGGTCTATTCTTCTTCTGGGTGTTTCGCTTGTAATGTTTCTAGTGTCACCAGTTTTGTAAGATCTGGGCTTGTTATTTGTTTACTAAACATTTCACAGAATACTAAATTATATTATATTTCAAAGCCTTCTATTGGATTAATGGGATGTAATAGATTTTCTTTTGCAATAGGTATGTGTAGTTTTTCTTATAACCATTTTACTTCTTGCACAAAATCTTGTGATTATAGAAGGCCGCATACTCCAGCAATTGGAATAAGTAGTATCAGCATAATTATATATATATATATATATATATATATATATATATATATATATACGAGCAGCTTGGTATTGGACAACTCCACTTTTGCTTTTTTTACAGGACAGCCGAAAAACTATAACTACAATACTATTCCCAGGATAATGCTGAATATTTTTTATATAATTCTTATAGGCCTTAAGAACATACCTGTTTGTAAATTTATACATTTAAATAAATATTCAAGCCATGATTATAGTTTAAGTAGTGGAGTTGGTCGTTTTTGAAGCCAGATTATGGAACTGTCTTTTTTTTGAACCAAAAGGAAACCATTTTTCATTTGGAACTTCCACTTGTCACTTTTTCGCTTCCTTGCTTCTTTTTCAGCAGACTCTTCCACATGAACTTCCATTTTACTATTTGCCTTCTTTAACAATGTTTGTCAGAGAATGAGCACTCATATGACAAGCTTGTACATTAACTCTCGACTCATAGCGAAATTAGTACTTTCGAAGATGTCTTTAATTACACCTGTTTGAAAAAGGAATACACATTAACAAGAATATTTGTAGTCTATTTATGTAAAACCTTATGAGTTGTTTCGCAGTTACTACTAGGTTTGCTAAGCGGTATATTTATTAACTTTGAAAAGCACGTGTGCGCTCTTATAAGATCACTATTTTCCTGAATGCAGGGTACAAAATTCAACTGCAGCAGAGAACGTGTGTGCTTTTCTTCACTGACAGTTAATAGTTTTCTTTTCAGCCAGGCGACTTATCTTTCCATATCTCCTAAACCAGATATGCTGCAGAGATGGGGCTTGGACAGCAATCCTCAGAAAAACTAGCTCTATAACATGGGAAAACAAAATAATTCTTTAATTGGTATCTTTAGAGAACGCAAAGAAATTAGCGGTATGCTTTGCCAAAGCGAGCCAGTATGTGTGCTCAACTGTACAACGTTGCACGCACCGCGTTGGCTAGTAGGGATAGAACAGCCACGCCTAGCGCGGACTTATGTCCTTTCCTATTTTGTAGCTACCTTAGTCTGTTACAACAATGGTTAAAACATAAGATACTCTACTATTAAACAAATAGCAACGATAAGAATGCAGGATACATTTGCTTATTTTTGTTGTAGATGGAATTGGTCCTAAAGCTTCAAGTTCTTATTCACAACAAAGTGACGCAGTAGCTTCAGTTACAAATCAAGAGTGAGGTACCTACCCAAGCATTTCTCGCTCTCAATACAAGAGGAACCGAAAAGATCGGGCCAAAACTTCCACATTTCATGAAACGTAGGATAAACCCAACATCTAACAGGATATAACTGCAACTGTTCTTCATTAAACAGAAGTGATAAGATCGCAGAACGTTTATTACAAAATAAGCTTAAGAGTACTGCAACAATAAAGGCTTTGCGACCTTAAACAAATTATGTGTTATGTGTAACTTAACTAATTTGATTTCTAGCCCCTTTTAGGTAGGTCCTTTGGTTTTGCATCGAATCACCAGAGTTATCAACATCATTCTTATTATTTTCCGAATTATCACACTGTTATCCAGCTCAAGTTTATCCTGATTTTGAAAGTAATTCGGGATATTTATACTGGAAGAATAAAAATAAAAAAATAAAAATAAAATAAAAAAAAGAATTCAAGAAAGAGATAACGGCACTTTGATACCACAGTGAATATTTGGAGTAATTCGTTTTAGTTCGTCAAAAGAGTTTTTAATTGTGAGCTTTTCGGCAGGTCACAATCCGCTGTAAGATTTTTCCTGAACCGTGGATGGAACTCCAGAAGCTGTGGTTGGTCGGGAAAAATTTCATAACCTTCTTCAGCAGTAGTAGTCGTTGCACGGAGAAAAACACTCATCTTCATCTGCTTTAGTCTCTTTTTTTCATTCTTCTTCATTATTTTTCAATTCTGCCACTTACTCAAAATTATCAGAACATTCATTATAGGCAGCTGAGACTCCAACTCCTTATTTTTTTTTACGATATTGGAAGCTATGCAAGAATCTGTTGCCACAAGTGAAGTTATTTTGCTAGTGGCTGTTCATTTTTTTCTATTTACCTTCTCATTTTTGTAATTTCTGGGAAGCCACATATTTTTGACAACATGATTGACCTCAGCTTAAAATAAGGAGATAAGTCACTTTCTCAATGGATTGGGTAAATACATTCAATGTTTAATCCAGAATTTAGCCTATCTGCCTCTGTCTGCTTTTATTTCGCATTGTTGGCTTGCCATTTCTTCTGAATCTACTCCTACTTTCTGTTGGTCCCAGAATTGTGTAGGATGTTAAGGTCGCCATCAGATAAATTTGGAGCTTCCAGAAACGATTTTAACTCATTCCTGAAGCTAGTCTGCCCGCTACAATTGCCTGCAAATTTGGTTTATTTTCAGTACCTCGAAGTTGCAGTTCCAGCACATAATGTGTGTATGAAGTAGCTCTCTGGCTGGCCCAATTTATGGCACACAAAAATAAGTAGATACTAAAGGTTGATCGTTATCAATCACTATCGCTCCAACTAATTCATTGTATATGATGACCAAGTCTTCGGAGATAAGGCAATGAACAGCAAAGAAGTCCTCGACGTTTCCATGATTTATCGGACGATGCATACTTTTGCCTCTTATTTTATGCTTTGACCTGTTTTTCAAGTGTGCATTCTAGGAAAGAGCTGGTGTTGTATATTTTTGGAACTAGGTTAAAAGATCCTGAAAGAAGTTGGTGAAGAGCAGACAATTCCAAGTTTTCTCCTATCGTCAGACAGTTTCATCGCCGAAATATGTAAAGTGCCCGACATTTCATATATATAATGGCACAACTCAGAGCCAATAGACGTGAGCACGTTGCGTTAATGGTTTCTATATTCTCTAATTCCTTGTTTTCTGATGCTTGCATTTTTTTCACAATTTTTCTTTTTACATTTGGTTTTCGATCTACAAATTTGCAACTACATAGTCTTTCTTACCATCGAGAAGAGTCTTCTTTGACTTAAAATATGCCTTGTAATTCTCAAATTCTTCTCGTAACTTTGTACATATGCTCCTCTGTTCGCTGATACTGATTTCATTATCACCAGTTTTATTCATATGATTTCTTATTTTTCTTTTCCACGGCATCAGAATTCAGTGTTATTAATAACTAAATCTAAAACAAACATAACCAATGTTAAATACACAAAACATTCTACTTATTAACGTTATATATGTATGTCCCTTTAATGCTTTCTATCCGTTATGCACCGTCTCTTATGTCTGGCGAAGAGATTCATTCTAATAGCTCTACATTTTCTTTCATAGTGGCTGGAGACTTTAACATGTGTGGTAGAAAACCATAGGTATAAGCCAGAGGGTAAAATGTATTATCGTTAGGTAGCAGTTTACTTTATGAACGTTTATTTTTCTTGTTATAACCTTTATTGTTGCTGCACTTCTTTGAAATAATTATATTTTAAGCTTTATTAAAGTTTGTAATTTATGATTAAATAAAATATAATAGTAATATTCGTATAATTTTTGTTAAAATTGGTATGTTTAGCCTGAAACAAGGTAAGCACAGTTACTGTGAGTCACAATAATGAATAAAATAATTTTGAATGCCACAAGGTAGGTTATTGACTCATTAGGTATAGTGTTATTAGGGTACTTGAAATAATGCATGACACCTAATTACGTAGAAAATAAAGCTAGCTGCTCTGAAGCAATGAATATTACACAAATATAACTATTTGTAACAAAAACTTCACTTATCTAAAGAAAATGATGTAAATTTTTCTTATTAATTGAGATCGATTTCATAAACAAATTGTTTGCATCGCCAGTCCATCAACATACTTCGTCGTCAAGGATTCCGGTTACCATGTTATTATGTTCTTCCAGTATTACAAAAATCTGAAAACGAAACAAAACTAAAAACAGAATCAACTTCTGGTGTTTCAAAATTCATTACGCGATGTTTATTTTTAACGTAAATATTGTGACTTTGTGGGTTCGTGAAATTAAGAGTCCAATTTCACAAACTCAAAATGTTCTTTATTTTCACCGAACTACAGTTGGAACACTTGCCGATTACACAGAATTACGTAGCGCACACAATTGCAATTCACCAGTTCTTCTGTCACAGGTACACTCTGCACTCGCAATTGCGCACAATTCCTCCGATGCACGTTCACAGTCTTCCGGTCCATTCACTCAGTCGGCGCTCCTCACGGCTGCTCGCCAAGAACTGAACTGACTCGCCAACTGCAGGCTTTATATAGGGAAGATCCTCGTTTCTGGAAGGTCCGTGAAGCGCACATTTATACCGAGGTTTCCAGACGTCAGGTGGGAGGGGAAAGAGACGGTACAGGGCTCGTGCCGCTCTCCTAATCATCCCTTCAGTTAGTGACACTAGACAAATGGGTATGCGTGGCCTGAATGCTTCCCGTCTGGCCTTACTGCCGGCCGGTTCTATCGGGAGTTTCGACGTTCGGGTGACAATATCTTTTTCCAAACCATTAAATCTATCGCACCATTTGTTTTAATAATTTAACTTCAAAATTTATTTCATGGTTAAATGACCAACAATGATCTGCTACATTCCTCTAAAAACGATACAATTCCTAATTATAAAACATCTGGTATTTATCAGTTTAATTGTTTAGATTGTGATGTGGTTTATATTGGAAGGACGAAACGTAATTTGGAAACCAGAACGAAAGAACAATTTCGTAACATTAAGTATAAACAAACTGATAGATCTGCCGTAGTAGATCATTTTTGGTCATTTAACCATGAAATAAATTCTGAAGTTAAATTATTAAAGCAATTAAATTGTCCGATATATTTAATAGTTTGAGAAAATGTATTCGTTTAAAAAAGGAAACACCGTGGAACAAATTTTCGTACTTGCATGATATCGACATTGAACGATACTAATAAAATTCCCTGGTTTATTTTCGGTGGAGTATATTTTAATATTTCGGTGGTGATTCTACAATTTCGATTTTGTTTCAAAATCACAATATTGTTTGTCGCAAGTAGAACATTACAAAGCCGGAGAAATTGCCAGGAATGCTGTACCTGAACAGTAACCTTATGCATGAGAATAATTGTGTGTCAAATTCAGTGCCAGCTACCAGTTCCCAAGAAGAAATCACTCCGTATCTTAATGATGATGAAAGCATAGAACACTATACAGAATGCGAGGAGGTTGCAATGCAGAGAAAAAAGTTTTGGGGGAACAATGGGGGAAATTAGAGAAGAGGATAGATAGTAGCTATAAAAATGTTAACGGGAAAGGAGGAAAAGAAGGTAAGAAGTATTGGTGAGTTCTTACAGGGAGTAAAAGAAAAATGGGCAAGAAATGTAAACAATATAAGAAAGGAAGATGGGGGGAAGAATGGGACTAATTAAGTAACAAGGAGGCATGGAGGTTAAGAGCTACCTGGCAGAGCAGAAGACCAGGGTGTCATGTAAGCCAAGGTAGCAACAAGGTAAAGACAAACGTAGCCTAAAGTTGTAAATTGTAAAATTTTTCAATACGCAGAGTAAAGAATTCATTCATTCAATAATGACGATTTGTCACCTTCGATTTCTAGTACGCTGGATTAGTGAAAAGCCAATTCAAAATTTACGGAACTAGAAAAAAAGACAGCCGTTAAACACTTTTGTATTCCACCTTCAATAGTTTTAATAGCATTTAAAAATTCTTACTTAAATTCAAAATTCAGTTCCAATTAATATAAAACAGAATTTACTTCGTCCAACAATTTATATCAGCCTTCAAATAATAGACTAGTGATAATGCTACCTTTGCACAGTAAATATACTGCGGCCCCACCAAATATATCCCTGAAAATCTATTTAGTACAGCAGGAGTCATATGTGACAGGAAATGAAGTAGACTTGACACCAAAAGAGTGTTTTTGAACAAAATCTTATGACAGTAGACTGTTGTGCATTTAAATGTCTAATGTAGAGTTTAAAAATGAGAACACTGATGGTTTTAAGTTTTATCTCATTTACTATGTGCACCTAATTAATTTTATTGGCATTACACAGTTTACCCAACATTCTGTTTTGCTTAGAAACTAAAGGTAGAGATGGCGGTATCGAAGTATCGGGTATTGTAAAAATATTGTGAATCTGTATCGAGAATCGAGTGTCAAGAAAAACTAATCAACCCATCCCTAATACCACTAAGAAATTGTTTAAGTTTGCTTAAACCGTAGTAGCATAAATGAACGCTCGAACCACTTTATATACAACGCAATTCTCAAAGGAGTGAAAATATCGTCTCTCGGGCTATCAACCAGATGCAAAGAGAGCTCGAGAAAAGATATTTTCATACCAGGAGTGCTTAAACTCAAGGGAGTGTCGATGTATTCAAGTAAAATAGTTGATCCCATTGAAGGGTGGACGATAATGCCAATATCTATGCAATAAAATATGCATTATTTTGCAAAAACAGACATTCAAGGATTTGATGATTTATATTAAATGTCCTTATCATCTGGCCTAATTTGTAAATAATTCTGACTGAAAGTTCTCCCTTCTCTCTTTTTATATGCAAGACATTTCCTCAGGTGAAATAAAGTTCACCAGCAGTTAAGATAGCTACAAATTAGATCTGCTATAATCATGTACAGGTCAAGTTACTGTAAAGCATAGGATGTGTCACTGTTCCTTTTGTATCTACATGATTTAAATATATGATCAGGATAGACTATAGCTCAGTTTGTTCCTCTTTTACCCTATGTTTCAGAAGAAATAATACACCCTATTTTCTGTTATTCTTGTGCAATGAGGGACATTAAAAGAGGTTTTAAAGGATTTCTCCATACCCGGTCTGGGTGGACTCAGGCCCCTTGGATTTCAACAAACTAACAAACTAAACTAACAACAAACTAAGCTAACCTAAAAATTCTGCTCAAACGATTAACCGAACTCAAATTTATTACTCAATTGCTAAACGTGGAGCGACTAATAATTAGGCCATTGTAATTGAAGGACATGACGGGATCCCTCTTAAAGAATATATTTATGCTATTGGCGAACTTACTGATCCTTCTCAAATTTGATTTGTATCCAGAATCTCAAATAACAGAGTTTTCATTTACTTAGCTAGTAAACAACTGGCTGAAACTGTATGTAACCAGCATCCTAAAATTAAACTTAGCAACGTTACATTGATGTTGCGACCACTTCTGACTAAACGATGTAGGATCATACTGTCAAATGTATGTCCAGTTATATAGGTCCAAGCTCTGTTCTTGAACATGCTTTGAGAAACTTTTGAGTTAACACCACCTCTGTAATAATGCATATTCGAGCAGGATTTAACATCCCAGGTTACTCTCACATACTGAGTTTCGGTGTGAACCCTATGTTCAACCTGAGGATTTTGAAAAGCTTCCAGATAGCTTCAAGGTGCATCATAAGGGCACTCCATACTGGGTATATGTATGTATCTTCAGATATGCCAATGTGCTTTGTGTGGAAGATGGAGGGTCTTTGGCTAAACAATGCATTCAACAAATTACTGAACTACCAATACCTACCACTATCGACTCTGAATTTCCATCAGTTTGTAAAAAAATGGTTAATCAACATAACCCAGAAGCACAAAACACTTTCAATACCCAATGTACTCCTAGTGAATATAATACTCAACATGGTAAAATAGAGCTTCCTAACCTCAATACTCAGAGCACATCTATTTGGAATGAAATGAACATCAACTCCAAGACTCTTTCTAAACAGACAACTAAAAATCAAGTACCAACTCTTCCCATAAAACAAACACACTCACCAAGTAACTCCATTTGCACCTCTCGCACTGAAAATGACATAAGTAGGAGTGTTGATACCACTTCAGATGAAGACTCAGAGAAGGAAGACTGTAAGATAATCCCTAAGCCTGGCAGTAAGATGTACCCCAAATATAGCCCACTGATTTGAATGGAGTACTTGATAAGAGCCATATGTAGATGTTCACTTTCCCATAATCTTGAAAACATACACCTCAAGTACCACACATCCAGCTATTGCCTTTAGCTACAAAAGGACTGAGTGGGAAAAATTTATAAACAGTTCAGATAAAAAAATGGAAAACTTAATTACTCTTTTGGGAATTCCACAAAACAAGCATTAATAACATAGTGGAATCATTCTCTAATTGCATAATAGAAGCTGCAGAAAATAGTATACTTAAATTAAAGCTAGATGGAGACAAAAGAACCGTTCTCTGGTGGACTGGGAGATGTAAAAAGACAATTGAAGGCAAAAATGCTACATATAACAAGTATACAAGGCATCCTAACCTTGATAACAAAATTAATTTTCAGAAACTTAGAGCAGCAGCAAGAAAAAAATAAAAGAAAGCAAACGTTTATCATGGCTTAATTTTGATAACAGCTAAACTGCCAAACACTACTTCCCTAAGTCTGGAATGGAAACAGAAGTATTCAAGGAATCAATTTCAGAAAACAGATAAACCGTATCTCAAATTCAGTAAACAACTGATTAGCAATTATGCCTCAAGAATTAGCATATTTACTAGTAAACACCTTCTCTGATTCTTTCAGTGATGAAAATTATAATCAAGATTTTTAAAAAGAAAATATGAGAAAAGCTAGATCTAAATGCAATACATGAAAACTCTAAACAACATTTTAATGAAGCACTCACAATGGAAGAATTAAATACTGCGTTACATAATAGGATCAGTCGCAGTCCTGGACCAGACAACATTTCTTATAAGTTGCTAAAGCATATACCCAGAAGAACATTGCATTATCTTTTGCAAATATATAACTATTGTTGGATGAATAAATGCTTTCCAGACCAATGGCGAAAAGCAATTGTAGTACCTATCCTCAAACCGGACAAAGACAAAGCAAACCCTCAGGGTTATTGACCTATTTCTTTAACATGTGCAATGAGCAAATTAATGGACAAAATCAATAGGCACAAAAGTTTCTTTACTAAGGAACAAAATGGGTTTTGTCAATTCCATTATACAACTGATACCGTAATTGCACTGAAATCTGAAATATGGGATGCAGTTGTTAACTGCCAACATTCAACTGTTATAAGCTTAGATATAGAGAAAGCTTATGATATAGCATGGAGAGAAAATATTATACACTCTTAGATAACAATAGAAAAGGAAATATGTTAAGTTTTATATATAATATCTTACAACAAAGAGTTATACAAGTGTGAATCAATGATACCCTCTCGAAAACAGTAACTATGCCATATTGACTTCTGCAGGATGCTGTTACTTTGTTTATAATTGCCATAAATGGTGTTATGGAAATAATTCCAGCTCCAGTTAAAGCAAATCAATTTGCTGATGACATAACATTGTTCTGTAGAGGAAAAGATCAAGATATAGACAACTAGCTTATACCAAAAGCTCTGACTGACACAACAAAATGGCTCCAGGGTAAAGGTTTCAAAGTTTCATAATCTAAGTCAATCTAATGCATATTCTTTAAAAGATATAAACTTAAAACTTAGGAAACCAGAAGCATATGTTAAGGAAGAGAAACTGCAAATAGTAAAAGTAATTAAAAGTCTTGGACTCACTTTTGATAACAGATTATCATGGATTCCTCACATAAAGGATTTAAAAAGCAACTGCATGCAAAGGATAAATATATTAAGATCTCTTTCTTCGTACAACTTGGGATCAGATAAGTCACTACTAATCAAAACTTATCAAGCCTTCCAAACTCGATTATGTTTATAGTATGTTATATAACTTAACATCTTTATCTTCTCTGAAAATGTTAGATCCTGTTCCATATTCTGCATTAAGAATTGCAAGTGGAATCTGTCTTATCAGTCCTACTACCAGCACACAAATTGAAACAAATGAAATGCCCTTATGCACGAGAAGAAAACAGTTAATAGTACAATATGTTCTAAGAGTAGCAGCAATCAGTGATTCACCTGAATTGAAATACCCCTTTTCTAAGAAATATAAAGATAAATACACACACTGTCCAGAACAGAGAGGCCAATAATAATGTATGGTTCAGAAAGTTGGTTGCTGACAACCAGAGAAGAACAGTGGTTATTATGGTGGGAAAGGAAGATTTTGAGAAATATATTTGGAGTGATAAGGGACTTGGACAGATGGAGAATGCGGACTAACTTGGAGTTACAGTGCCTATTTGGACAACCAAATATAGTAGTGAAAATCACACAAGGAAGAATAAGGCCATGTGCAGAGAATGCCGGAAACCGGTGTAGTTCTTTTTTTACGTCCTCCAACAGTAAGTCATATCAGACGGTGAATGAAATGGGTAAAATGATGCTTAAATGTGTCTAGGGTCCATGGAGCATAGAGCTACCCAACATTCGTATGTAAGGATAAGGGAAAACCCCGGAAAAACCTTATCCAGGTAACTCACCCTGACCGAGATTCGAACTCGGGACCCCTTTAACATGAGGCAGACATGCTATCATCTACGCTACCGAGGCCTGCACCAGTGTAATTAAGAAGATATTCATAGGAGCTCTTGATGGCAGAAGGAGAAGAGGAAGACCCAGGAAAAGATGGGTAAATGATGTAGATGATGACTTGAAAAAGTTGTTGGTTAAAAGCTGGAGAAGAAAAGTAGAGGACTGAGTAGAATGGAAGAGGGTGATTAGGGAGGCCAAGGGCCTACATGGCCTATAGTGCCAACTATCATCATCACCATCACCATCACCTTTACCATCACCATCATCATCACCCAGAACAGAGCAGATACCACCATACCACCACACCTAAGAGTTACCAAATAATGTAACAAAAAAAAAAAAAAAAATTAATAAAAAAAAATAAATGCGTTAACAATAACCAAGGGAATTCAAAGCACTGCAACCTAGATACTGTATAAACCACACATATTACTGGATATGGCTAACCAGATTAAAAGTGACACCAACTCTGCTTATTTCATGAATTAATAAGTAAATACCCCAAAACACTGTGCACTTTACCCTGATGACTCAAAATCTGCAGATGGGTGTGGCTGTGCAATAGTATCTACAGATAAAATTACTTCCATTAGGCCTCCAAATGAAATCTCAGTGTTTTCCTGTAAGCTTTATACAATTAAACATTCCATGCTACAAATACAAAATTCTGATAAGAACCATTTCATCATTATTTCTGATTCCATGAGTTCTCTAAAGGCAATATGTGACCCTTGGACCACAGATAAACTGATTCAAGATATCAGATACTACACCCTAATCTGAAAACTCAGGGTAAGGACATAATCTTCATATGGATACCGTCTCACAGAGGTATATCAGGTAATGAGGAAGCTGACAAGGAAGCCAGAGCTATTGTGAAGGACCCAGCCTCCACCTCTTAAATCCCTACACCTCGTCGAGACCTTGCATCAGTCATAGCCACCAAATTCAAAGCAATATGGAAAAACCATTGGAACAACACATCTACCGCAAACTTCATGAAATAAGGTCAATAAACAGTCAGAGTGTATTCTACAAGAAATTCCAGAGAAAAGATCAAATTAAAATACTAAGACTAAGAATAGGACATACAAAACTAACACATTCCTACTTACTATCACAAGAAGACCACCATCTTGTGAAATATGTATATGCCCTCTTAACATTAAATTTACTGCATTTCAGTGCACAAAATACAGTTATGCCAGAAAAAGGCACACTCTTTCAAGTAACATATTATTAACACTTGCAGACACAAAAGAATTTAGTTAAATTCTTAATGTTCTTTAAGGAAATTTGTTTATATGTCTGTATATAACTCACAGAATTCAAGTTGTCATGTTATGTCAAATAGATTTTTGGTTTTCACAGTGTGTTGTAATGTTATTGTAATACTGTAATTTTTAATGTGATCGCTGTAAGATCTAGGAATTCTGCGACCTAAAATAAATGTTATTACGTAGGTTGCAAACAATGTATTTCATTGAATAAAATATAATGTTTGAAACACGAAGTGGTTGTTTATACCTTTTGGAAATAAAAGTTTATGCACAAACATTCTTCATTATATTTTGAAAATTTCTGATCTCTCAAAGAAACCTAAGAATGTGTGCTTTCCTGCATGGCATATTTGAAGTTGTACTTTTAGCTCGCCTTACTCATGTTTTGTTTAGGACCGGCATTTATCTTCTTTAAGTTTGTGAAATATTTACAAATATTTCTGAACAGCATGAGAACAAATTGTTTATCCTCAAGTTTGCATTTTTTTCTTGTACTACATATGCACATAAGAAACATTTTTTCAGCTCAATGAGAACATCTTTTCTTGTAGTTCATGCTTTGCAGTAATGGAATGCCATTAGAAGGTGGAATTACAGTCAACTTCTCAAACACTGCTTTTAAGACCTTGTGGCTTCTTTTTCATTTTTTGTAAAGAACATGTGCCTCTATGATCTGATTTAAATGAGTTTTCAATGACCATGTGTTTTAGTGTAACCTCTAATTTATCACAGGTACTTAGTGTCAAGAGAAAGTCAGCTGTATGCAGTCATATGGAATGTCCCGGAATGGCAAAACATTGAAGGCTCCTTGTCCTCGGAGAAGGATGACACTTCAACGACACACACGCACGCACGCATGCACACACATCTGTGCACCTAAAATGTGATAGGGAAACTAAGATTGCTTAATAGTTGCGTAATAATGTTATATGGTTACCTTTTGAAGGTTAGCTTGCACAAATTATTTGCTGTAGTGATTTTGATAAAACCAGAGTAGAAAAATATTGATACAAAACCAAGCGAATGTTTCAAATTTTGCCTCACCAAATGAATTGTAAAAAAATGTACATACATCAGAAATTGTGAAGGGAGTTGATGTTTACACTTTTGAAGTCTGCACAGCTTGCACCTGTAATCTGAGGTTAAGAATGGTTCTGAGGCTCACAGAGATGTCATTGAAGAGTCAGCCTTCTCTGAGGACAAGGAGCCTTCGACCTTTTGCCATTCCAGGACTCTGCCCCTTACTGCCTTTATGATGAATTTATAATAATAAACGGTGGGTAGATGATCAGATAATGTGATTTGCCTAAAGTACAACTGCACAGCTCTGTCTATGCTCCAGTAGTGCCATTTTTGCATTTTATGTATTTCTTATCTTTGATTACCTCTTTTCTCTACCTCATTTCATCTTAGTTTTATGTTTATCCAATTAAAAAAAAAAAAAGAAAGAAAACCTTAAGGCATTTAACTTTCCAATGCTTGTGTTGTAACATCTTGGCTACAACATAGATATCTGTCATTTATATCACTTTGTGCAACAGCTGCAGTTGTATGTTAAATTGTCTTTGTTTGAAATGAAATCCACTTGACAAGGATTAAAATTAGCACAGGTGGAAAAAATAAAAAACCGGAACACTGGATGACAACAGGCATAAAAATATCCCTCAAAAGAATGCACTTTCTAAACTCAATAAAAACACCACATATGAATGAAAGATCATTAAAATATATAAATGACTATAATGTAATAACAAAGAGAGTTATAGAAATTGCAAAAACAAATTACAATAGAGAAATAGTTGAAAGATCAGAAAATAAAACAAAAGCAATATGGAATATTGTAAACAGAATCCATAAGAATAATAACAGTAAACAAATTGAAAACATAAAAGTAAAACATAATGATAAAGTAATTGAAAGTCCAAAAGAGATTTGTAGTATATTTAATAACCACTATTTAAACATAGTTAAAAAAGTCAAAAACATAAATATTTCTTCACAGGACAAAAACTTAATCACACAGAAAAGACAGCTAAAGTCAATGGCAATTTTTGAGATAACTAAAGATGACGTAATAAAAGAAATAGATAAGTTAAAATTTAAAAAATCTAGCGGTTTGGATGAAATCTCAAAAGAAATTGTCAAAGCTATAAAGCTGGAAACGGCAGAGGTATTGAGACATATTATAAATGCCTCTCTGACACAGGGAATTTTTCAAGATACACTAAAAAAAGTTATTGTTAGACCAATATAAAAACAGAAAGGTGGAAAGTTAGAAAAGGAAAATTATAGACCAATTACACTATGTGGTAGTTACTCGAAGATCATAGAAGGGGTATTTTTAGAACAATTACAGTCTTACATTAAAAAACAACATTATAGCGGAGGAACAATATGGATTTCAAAAACACAAAGCCACCATACAAGTGATAGATAAAGGGAACAGCACAATAATAAATGCCTTAAATAAATGAGAAATAGTTATTGCAATGTTCATAGATCTAAGTAAAGCTTTTGATTGCGTTAACTTAGAACTACTAATAGAAAAACTAAACAGATATGGGGTACGAATAATTGCACAAGATTGGGTTGAATCTTATCTAAAAAAGCGAATGCAATGGGTGGAAGTAAATTTTAAGGACACAAAGGGAGAAGTACAAAAGTGAATCGAGAAGACATTGACACATTGCTTCACTCACACTGTTTATTCACAGGACATGTTTCAAGAGCTCTTGCTCCTATCATCAGCTGGTACTCGATTAGTGTAAGTTGTAGTGGTTTCCTCTTTCTCCGTATTGTCAATAGATGGCGTGATGTACTTGTCAAAGATATCCGGTGGTGGAGTTTCAAAATTCATGACTCTATGACAATTTTTGTTAATGAAGATTTTTTCCCATACGGAAAGGTCTATGGGGTGATTAACATATTTTATTAGAGATGTTTCCAAGTTGATGTCATGTCTAGTATTCAAAAAATGAAAAGCCACTGCTGATTTTTCTGTTTCACCATTTTTAATATTTCTATAAATGTTCTTTAGTTCTGATGTTAATATTTCTTATTGTTTTTCCTATATAAAGTTTAGGGCAAGTTTCACATTTGATCTCATAGATTCCTGGTTTTTCTTTGGTAGTGATTGAATTTTTGGGAGGGCGTTTTAACAAATTTCTGATATTAAACCTATTTTGAGGTGCAAGAGTTATGTTGTGTTTGGAGAAGATTTTTTGGAATTTGTTATAGGCTAATGGGTGGAAGGTCAATTTTTTAAAATTTTTTTTCTCTTTTTCTCCTGTAGGTTCTGGGGTGGTGGTTTCTTTTAATTTCTTAGCTTTGTTGAGTCTGTTAACTGTTTTGTCTACTAAATTTGGGTTGAAACCGTTGGATATAGCTACTTTTTTTATGTGTAGGTATTCTTCTTGATAATCTTCTTTGTTTAGTGGAAAGTTTATCATCCGAAAGATTAAACTGTTGAAAATGGCATGTTGGTGTTTTTTTTGGGTTGAAACTGTTGTTCTTGATGTAATTATCTGTGTGTGTCAGTTTCCTGTAAATACCAAAGGTGAGTTTGTTGTTCATTTTTTTTTATCTTGAGATCCAAAAAGGGGAGCACACCATCCTCTTCTGTTTCCAATGTAAATTTTATCCAAAAACAGTTAACAGACTCAACAAAGCTAAGAAAATAAAAGAAACCACCACCCTAGAACCTACAGGACAAAAAGAGAAAAAACTCTTAAAAAAATTCACCTTCCACCCATCAGCCTATAACAAATTCCAAAAAATCTTCTCAAAGCACAACATAACTCTTGCACCTCAAAATAGGTTTAATATCAGAAATTTGTTAAAAGGCCCTCCCAAAAATTCAATCACTACCAAAGAGAAACCAGGAATCTATGAGATCAAATGTGAAACTTGCCCTGAAATTTATATAGGAAAAACAAAAAGAAATATTAACATCAGAACTAAAGAACATCTAAGAAACATTAAACATGGTGAAACAGAAAAATCAGCAGTGGCTTTTCAGTTTTTGAATACTAGACATGACATCAACTTGGAAACATCTCTAATAAAATATGTTAATCACCTCATAGTCCTTTCCGTATGGGAAAAAATCTTCATCAAAAATCGTCATAGAGCCATGAATTTTGAAACTCCACCACCGGACATCTTTGACAAGTACATCACACCATCTATTGACAATACAGAGAAAGAGGAAACCACTACAACTTACACTAATCGAGTATCAGCTGATGATAGGAGCAAGAGCTCTTGAAACATGTCCTGTGAATAAACAGTGTGAGTGAAGCAATGTGTCAATATATTCTCGATTCACTTTTGTACCAAAACAGTATTTCTTAAATTTAGACCTAATGATAAATTTAAATAAGACATGCTGGATAAAGATAGATCTCAAGAAGTGTTCAACAAATATAAAAATTACTGTTGATGGTGAAAGTATTCCAGAAACATGCCAAACAGAATTTTTGGGGGTAGTAATTGATAAACACCTAGGGTGGAAGCAACACATAGAACATATAATAAAAAAACTAAATAAAGGTATATACATAATGAAACAAGTTAGAGAACTATGGATAATAAAACCTTAAAACAAGTGTATTATGCATTTATCTATTCACATATAAAATATGGGATATCTTAAATGCAAAAGAGGTGCTAAAAATTTTCAAATTGCAAAAGAAAGCTATCCGAATAAATGAAAATGTTGAGAGATGATCTAGCTGTAGGCAGATATTTAAGAAGCATAACATTTTGACTGTTCCATGCATATACATATATGAAAGCATTAAATATGTAATAGAAAGGAATACATGTAAAAAGAACTGTAATGTACACTCATATAATGTAAGGAATAAAGCTGACTATTTTAGGACCACATTAAGGGGAACATTAAGCAACAGATCATTAGAAAGTATCGGAAAAGACATGTATAATAGATTGCCAGGTAAAATAAAGAATACTAAACTATGTAGTATTAGGAATATAAAAAGGTATTTGTCAGAACAAGCTCTTTATAGTGTGGAAGAGTACAAAACAAAAAAATGGAAAATAAACAATGTACATTTTAGTTTGTAAGCAGTTCATATAGTAGACTTTTGGGTGTATTTTTATGTTTTTCTTATAATGTAAAATCACGTATACTCTGTATGAAATATAGGGGATGAATAAAAAATTGAAATTGAATTGAAATTGAAGGTTACTGTGTTATATGATTTACAAATGTATATAATATTGCATTTAATACTCACTTTTAGTTCTAATGTGTAATGTTTACAGTTTCTGGATGTCTAGTATTTAATATTATTAATCTTTTGCCTAAAATCGGTCATTCTTCTCAAACTCCTAATGATATGATATAGTGTAATAGTGTGATTACATTGATTTAATTTTTTATTTGTGTATTTCATTACATGATTGAGGTTCTTTCTGAAAGGTTTTTCCTTAACCTTAGGTAAATGCCAGGTAATGCCTGGGGCAACTAATCTCAATAAGACTGAAACATGTATTATGCTTAATAAACAGCTGAAGTATTATAATGTTATGCTAAACTTTCCATGTGATACAATGAATTACTCATGTTATTCATCACTTTAAACTCTTCAGTAATCCCTACAGTGCTATTATAGAACGTTATGTTAAAGCTTATTTGTAAAATTATCAAGTTTATAATTTCTGTCCTTTATATCACTTTGTGAAACAGCTGCAGTTTTATGTTGAAGTGTCTTTGTTTTAAATGATAAAGATTCCTGTGTTATTGATATGATTTACAAATGTATGTAATATTACACAGAATGTTTTACTAAAGTTTCTTTGCAATTAACGTTATTGATTTAGTTGAATTACTCATTTTATTTAAGTAAAGTGAAATTAATTTGTTACACTAATGAGCCAGAATAATAAAAGGAAGCAGTAACTGTCGAAACAATGTTATTATTCAAATTTTCCTGTTAAATACCACTTCCTATTGTTAATTTCTTGAAGGTTCATACAAAATTTTTAGGTATTTTAATAACAGAGGTGCCATGCAGAAAATTCACTGCAAGAGTCAGCTGCTTATGTTCTAATACTGTATTGCTACCGATTATATAAGATAATTAAGTGAGCTTCTAGAAAATGCAACAACTTTGAAACTGCAGTCACAATTCTAAAAGCACATGCCATTATCTTTGTGCGTCATCTGATAGCAATCGCGGCTAACGAAATAGACCGGCTTCGGCGCGACAGGGAAATTTTCGTGTGACGTCACACAGGCAGTCTGAGAGAGTGGACAGCGTAGCGTAGAAGTTATATTGTTTTGTTAGTGAACTGAATGATTATAAATAAACAGTATTTCACATATGTTCATCATTCTAGACAATTATACTTTAATTAACATAATTATATACGTAATATTATATTAGAAGGGATTTTATGTCTCGGAACTGATTTTTGGTATGCTCGTACTACTAAGCTATATTACATTTCTTATAATTACTTACGTGTTTATAATATACACCACTTATGTTATTATACTTTTTAGATCTATAAACATGATACTTTAAAGAATAAAGAAATAATGTATAAATGATAAAATACAGTATATCGCTCACCTTCAAATAAAGTTTTCAGAAGACACTTTGAATCCCTTTTTCCCCCCAAAAAAATACTTATATTTCTCGCACAATAATTTCAGTTAAATTTCGAATCAAGAACTATAAATGTAAAATATTAGGATAATACCTAGAAAAAAAGGTGAGGTAATGAAATAAACAAATGAGCGTTATTTGCAATTACACCACTATATGGAGATATTTATACGTACCAAATGTATGAGGTGATCCTTGTATTCTGCCAAACTCCATACTTAAGCATAATTATTTTTACAGATATTAGTGATAAATCCACAGGTTTAACACTGATATATATACTGAGTATATACAAAGTACAGAATGTAATGTAATCCATCAAAACAGTTTATGGAAGAAGTTTATGATCACAAATAATGCCAAAATTTATGTTTTCAGTTTTTTTACTTTCCTTGTAGTGTCTGAATCACAAGATTTCTCATTGGTCATTTTAACAAAATTACTAATCAATATTTTGTTAACACAAAGAGCAACACTATCCAGTTTCTCAACTAGGGTCTTCTTATGTAAACATTTACATTCAGTACCAGTATTCTGTACATCTGATCTCAGAAGTTTAATTTTACAAATTTTCTGAGCTACAGAGAGCTGTTTCGCAGAGGTTAAGAAATTTTGAGAGTCTCTTGCTAATAATGACATTGTATGCCATGCCAAACCAACAGTAAATACTACATTGTCTGTGGGTAATTTAATTTTCCTCTGTCCAAGTCCTTTACAAAGTAATATGAAGAATCGACTTCCACTGGTTTATTTAATTGGAGCCATGAACTGCATATATTACACTTAGATTTACGTAACACTTGTCTAGATGCAAATCCCCCCAAATATGTCAGTATTGGCACTGTATCATTAGGAATTACTTGCATTTCAAACTCTTCATCCAGAATATCAGAAAAACCATTCAGGTCAATATCATTATCATAATTTTGTTGGGTAGGTAGCAGTTCTTTCAAATTTACACTACCATTATGAGCAGCAAACAACACAGTATTTTTAAATCTCAATTTCCTCTCATTTTCCAATACCTGTAAGTAAGTTATATAGTAATTTGCACCACTTAGCTGTCTGTATGATCCACAACGACCCTCCAAATTATCACTCTGAAATTTGCTTAGCAAAATGTAATCAATGTTGTATTTTTCAAATAGATATGGAATGATTTCCAGGAAAGTATCCAGCTTAGTAATCAAGGACTGAAATGTCTGCGTAGTTAAAGCATTTACTGATGGAACAGACACCCTCCAAATTTTTAGCCAACGACACATTTCACTTAGAAATTCAAATTGCATATGTCTTTGGCTTTTAATGGCCTCTCGGTATGGATCACTGAATCGTTTCCCTTCGAACACACTTTTAACATCAACTATTTTCCACCAGTTAATAATGATATTTAAGAAATTTGCAGTCTCATCAATATCTTCAGAAACACCAAGATCTTATGTGAAAGGTTTCAAGGCCACAATGTTATTGTCATTGAAAATTTTCAATGCCAAGCTCACATTCTGCTTCTGAATTGACAATGGATATAACACTTTGGCGGAAAGTGTGTGCCCATACTTAACTAGGTTTTTCTTTTCTTTTTCATACATCAACTCTAAGTGCCTGTATTGAGCTGAAAGTATATTGGAGTGATGATTGAAATCAGGAAAATATAAGGTCTTATTTGCATTTCTTTTGGTCTCCCAATTATTTCTGATACATTTTTAAATGTGGATGGTGTCAAATATAAAGAAAAGCCTTCTTGATGAGTCTAGTGGGTGAGTAATGCTAGGCTGCAAAATTTTATTTGGGGTCATAAGTTCATATGCTTTTCTGTTCACAATATTATTGTCTGCAATTAAACTAATAACTGTAAAGCCAATTATTTCCAACACACCCAGAACTTCTATAATGTATGTCTTCAGCTGTTCACTTGTTAAATTGATAACTGGTATAATGGAAACGACATCAACATATTTAGAAAGTAGTGAGGATAGCATGAAGACTTGAGCAGTTTTTGCATGTTTCTGAGAATCAGTTGCACTACTGCGATAAATCACACCTCCTTTAAATGACAGTTGTGGCTGAATATATATTTCATCCATCATGAGAGATACCAAGTGTTCATGACTATTTAAATGTTTAAATCTGTTTTCCAAGTAAGAACTACTTTCCAAGGACAATTTATAGAATGAAATTAGTTTCTGCAGTGTACGTGGGTGTGGCAAAATCAACATATCACATTTTCTTAGTGCATTTTAGGCGGATGATGAATGGACATACAGAGTGGAAGCAAGAATCATGCATTTGTTGCCCTAACACCTGTTATTCTTTGGAGTCTGTGACAGATTTAATTGCTCTACAATAAACTTCATATGCTCATTCTCATCATGGTTTAGTAGGGACTGTAGCAGCTGGATAGCAGATTCTATTTTATATCTAACTGTGGGTAATATTTCACCATTTTCAATTTGTGTTATAATACTATCCAAAACATTTAATGAATTCAATTTTTTCACATTATTAGTACTAGAAGCATTGATGCAAACGTTTTCCAATACAACAGTATAAGCTAAATCATCTTTGACTGTTAAAAAAAAAAATGACACTAGGTGTGCCATTATTTATACCCATTAAACAAATATAAATTGTTCCCTCGTCCTTAATTACTGTCCAATTAGCCTTACTGGAATTGATTGTTCTTATATCTACAAAAGAAATAATGCTATCTACATTATTTATTAAATCCCTTTCCACGTGCTGTTTATTTGATTGAATGCTGTCTCGAAATGCCTGGACCTAATTTTCGTCTTCTTTATCAGCAACACGTTATATTTTGGGAATAGTTTTAGAACATTAAGAGGGTGTATTAGGAAATATTGTTGGTACAGCATTTTCTGTGAGTTTAGGGATTTTCCTTTCATATTCTATCAACTCTCCCTTTGAAGTAGAAATCCTGTCTATTCTTACAAACACACGACTCCTCAAAATGCTTTATGCACACAAAATGATTTTTTAATATCGAAAAATCCGTCGGAATATGCCGTAGCCAGAACTTACGAAGATTTTCGTATTTTGCAGTGAAAATGTTGTACTTTTTTACTTTCTGTGTCATAATTTGATCTACACCCAAAGACAGTACAACGTCGAGGCATTTTTTACAACTCTGAGTACCTAAAAAGGAAAATAATAGTAATAATGACATTAACTTGTATCCACCATGTGTTGAACACAGAAGTTATTTCGTTCAATAATGGAGATAATTTTTCTGTACATTTAAACACAAGATAGAACTATGTAATATCACACGTATAATAAACGAATAAGCAGAATTTACTAAAATAAATGCTTCAATCTAGATTCAAATGAGAAGATGCAATATGGCATCGAAGCTGATAGAACGTTCCCAGAGGTTAACTTACAGCCTAATTGAAAACACTACTAACTACATAAAATTTACGAACAAACTGGAATACGTGTTAACTACATGATAATATAACACTTTTTCACTAACCTGAACCACTAAATATTATTAATTTCACTAGTTAAAAAAGTAAAACAAACGTAATATCACACAGACCACACGAACGACATACAGTTCAAAGCCTATACTGTACAGGTTAGGACTGCTGTTATCAGCTGATTCAAACGCACCATAGCCTGTCTCTTTCGTTAGCCTCGATAGCAATGCGGTATTGGAACATATCACCAGCTGACAGCTAAGCAAGTATGAAAAATACAGCTATAGTATTCCGGCAACGTAAAATATTTGAGCGTTATAGATAAATATGATGAAGAAGCTTTGAAAAAACAATATTCATATCCAGTGTCACAAGCTACACAACGGGCAGCCGCTTGTGTAATAAGTAGGCTGCATGTTATCTTTCCAGCGTTTCTATCTGTGCACCACTCGTATATCATTACGTCACCTTGTCTATACGTGTGTGCGTCTGTAGTGAACGCATTCCTTGCAGAGTTCATAAGGCCAGAACATAACTACACTTCCTTGCCCTTCTCAACAATTTCTCTTTGATTTTGTCAGAAAATTTCCCCATCTGCCTTATTCTTTTCTCTCCTTTCAACGTAAGCATTTGTATTGTTACTACGTAAGCCCCTTTATTATCCCAGTTCTTATCCCATATCAATTTACTCCAGTTTTCAATTTCTTTACACCACTACATAATCCTGTAAGCTTATTTTCTTCCCCCTCTCACTATAGCTCCTGTCCTTAACCACGTTAAACCCTTACTCGAATATCTATCACATATATCTACATATGTTTCCCTTCTCCATTCTGTCTTCATTTTCAGGTATACATTTAGTGATTTCGTACTTATCAGATTTCCCCACGTCACTTGTTTGTCAATGGTTCTAATAAGTATATGTTCTTTGGTTTATATATCATTACGCATCTATACTCTTTGTAAACAAAATGTGTATACAACAATGGTTATACTTAATTTGTTTTAGATTTAGTTATTAATGACACTGACTTCTGAAGTGGTAAAGAAAAATAAGATTTTGTGTGCATAAGACCGGTCATAATGGAATCAGTAAAATACAGCGAAGAGAGAAGCATATATACTAAGCTATATGAACAATTTGGGAATGCAAAAAGCAGTTTTAACTCAAGTAGACTTGATGATAAGGAAGACCATGCACTCGCAATTTATGAGAGCGAAAACGAAATGTAAAGAACTATGGGAGAAAATAGAAGAATCAGTTAACAAGGAATTCGAAAATATAGAATTAATAAACAATTAAACAACATTAAGCTACATTTTAAAAGACAGCAGAGACTTGATGAAGAAGATAAACTAAAAGACAAGGATTATAAGAACATTGGAGACAAAACTGACATACAAAAACTACCAAGAAAAACTGCAGTGGCCCTATTTAGAATGGAAACTGGCCATGATTGTCTTGCAGAGCACCTTTATAAAATACACTGCATACCTACATCCAAATGTACTATCTGTAAAGAGGATGTCATCATGAACAAATACCATTTGGACAAATGTAATGGTCTCAAAAGTGGGAACCTACAGGCTTTATATTGGGAAGCTAGGGGGAAAATGATGCAAATCAACTAATCTCCAGTTCCATTAGTCAACAACAATATCTTTATCTGCTCTGAAAATGTTGGATACTGTTCCATATTCTGCATTAAGAATTGCAAGTGGAGCCTGTCTTATCAGACCTACTACCAGCATACAAATTAAAACAAATGAAATGCTTTTATGCATGAGAAGAAAACAATTAATAATACAATATGTTCTAAGAGTAGCAGCTATCAGTGATTCACCTGCATTGAAATATCCCTTTTCTAAGAAATATAAAGATAAATACACAGCATCCAGAACAGAGAGGCCAATAATAATGTATGGTTCAGAAAGTTGGGTGCTGACAACCAGAGAAGAACAGTGGTTGTTATGGTGGGAATGGAAGATTTTGAGAAATATATTTGGAGCGATAAGGGACTTGGAGAGATGGAGAATGCGGACTAACTCGGAGTTACAGTGCCTATTTGAACAACCAAATATAGTAGTGAAAATTACAAAAGGAAGAATAAGGCCATGTGCAGAGAATGCTGGAAACCAGTGTAGTATTTTTTGTTTGTAATTTTACGTCCTCCAACGGTAAGTCATATCGGACGGTGAATGAAATGGGTGAAATAATGCTCAAATGTATCCAGGGTCCATGGAGCTTAGAGGTACCCGACATTTGTCTGTAAGGATAAGGGAAAAACCCGGAAAAAAACCTTATACAGGTAACTCAACCTGACCGAGATTCGAACTCAGGACCTCTTGAACATGAGGCAGACATGCTACTATCTGCGCTACCGAGGCAGGCACCAGTGTAGTTAAGAAGATATTCATAGGAGATCTTGATGGCAGAAGGAGAAGAGGAAGACACAGGAAAAGATGCGTAGATGATGTAGATCATGACTTGAGAAAGTCGGGGGTTATAGGTTGGAGAAGAAAGGCAGAGGACCGAGTAGAATGGAAGAGGGTGATTAGGGAGTCCAAGGGCCTACATGGCCTATAGTGCCAACTATCATCATCACCATCGCCATCACCATCATCATCATCCAGAACAGAGCAGATACCACCATACCACCGCACCTAAGAGTTACCAAATATTGTATTAAAAAGAAAAAATGTTAACAATAACAAAGGGAATTTAAAGCACTCCCCCCTAGACACTGTATAAACCACACATATTACTGGATATGGCCAACCAGATTAAAAGTGACACCAAATCTTTTCAGTTTAAATGCTTATTTCATGAATTAATAAGTAAATACCCCGAAACACTGTGCACTTTACCCTGATGGCTTAAAAACTGCAGATGGGTGTGGCTGTGCAATAGTATCTACAGATATAATTACTTCCATTAAGCTTCCAAATGACATCTCAGTGTTTTCCTGTGAGCTTTATACAATTAAACATTCCATGCTACAAATACAAAATTCTGATAAGAACCATTTCATCAATCTTTCTGATTCCATGAGTGTTCTAAAGGCAATATGTGACCGTTGGACCACAGATAGATTGATTCAAGATATCAGATACCACACTCTAATCTGAAAATTCAGGGTAAGGACATAATCTTCATATGGATACAGACTCACAGAGGTATATCAGGTAATGAGGAAGCTAACAAGGAAGCCAGAGCTATTGTGAAGGACCCAGCCTCCATCTCTTACATCCCTACACCTCATCAAGACCTTGCATCAGTCAGTCATAGCCACCAAATTCAAAGCAATATGGAAAAACCATTGGAACAATACATCTACCAGCAAACTTCATGAAATAAGGACAATAAACAGTCAGAGTGTATTCTACAACAAATTCCAGAGAAAAGATCAAATTAAAATACTAAGACTAAGAATAGGGCATACAAAGCTAACACATTCCTACTTGTACAAAAGTGAATCGAGAATATATTGACACATTGCTTCACTCACACTGTTTATTCACAGGACATGTTTCAAGAGCTCTTGCTCGATACTCGAGTATCAGCTGAGGATAGGAGCAAGAGCTCTTGAAACATGTCCTGTGAATAAACAGTGTGAGTGAAGCAATGTGTCAATATATTCTCGATTCACTTTTGTACTAATTTGTGCTTCACTGTCCCTACGCTTCTTTCGAGTTTATACTTTGACATTCCTACTTACTGTCAAAAGAAGACCACCATCTTGTGATATATGTATATGCCCTCTTACAATTAAACTTACTGTATTTCACTGCACAAAATACAGTTATGCCGGAAAAAGGCACACTCTTTCAAGTAACATGTTATTAACACTTGCAGATACAAAAGAATTTGGATCAATTCTTAATGTTCTTTAAGGAAATTTGTCTATATGTCTGTATATAACTCACAGAATTCAAGTTGTTGTCATGTTATGTCAAATTGATTTTTGGTTTTCACAGTGTGTTGTAATGTTATTGTAATACTGTAATTTTTAATGTGGTCGCTGTAAGACCTAGGAGTTCTGCGACCTAAAATAAATGTTATTACGTAGATTGCAAACAATGTATTTCATTGAATAAAATAAAATGTTTGAAAGACGAAGTGCTTGTTTAAACCTTTTGGAAATAAAAGTTTATGCACAAACATTCTTCATTACATTTTGACAATTTTGATCTCTCAAAGATTGCAAGGCGTACTTGAAGTTTTACTTGTAGCACGCCTTAACCATGTTTTGTTTAGGAACGGCATTTGTCTTCTTTAGGTTTGTGAAATATTTACAAATATTTCTGAACAGCATGAGAACAAATTGTTTATCCTCAATTTTGCATTTTTTTCTTGTACTAAATATACACATAAGAAACATTTCTCAGCTCAATGAGAACATCTTTTCTTGTAGTTCATGCTTTGCAGTAATGGAATGCCATAAGCAGGTGGAATTACAGTCAACTTCTCAAACACTATTTTTAAGACCTTGTGATTTCTTATTCCTTTTTTGTGAGGAACATGTGTCTCTATGATCTGATTTAAATGAGTTTTCAATTACCATGTGTTTTAGTGTAACCTCTAATTTATCACAGGTACTTAGTGTCAAGAAAAAGTCAGATGTATGCAGTCATATGGAATGTTCCAGAATGGCGAAACGTTGAAGGCTCCTTGTCCTTGGAGAAGGATGACACACACACACACACACACACGCACGCACGCACGCACGCACGCACGCACGCTCGCACGCACGCACGCACGCACGCACGCACACACGCACACACGCACACACACACACACACACACACACACACACACACACACGCGCGCGCACGCACACGCACACGCACACACACACCTGTGCACCTAAAATGTGATGGGAAACTAAGATTGCTTAATAGTTGGGTAATAATGTTATATGGTTACCTTTTGAAGGTTAGCTTGCACAAATTATTTGCTATAGTGAGTTTGATAAAACCAGAGTAGAAAAATATTGATATAAAAGCAAGCGAATGTTTCAAATTTTGCCTCAACAAATGAAAAATGTACATACCTCAGGAATTGTGAAGGCAGTTGATGTTTACACTTTTGAAGTCTGCACAGCTTGCACCTGTAATCTGAGGTTAAGAATGGTTCTGAGGCTCACAGAGATGTCATTGAAGAGTCAGCCTTCTCTGAGGACAAGGAGCCTTCGACCTTTTGCCATTCCAGGGCTCTGCCCCTTACTGGCTTTATGATGGATTTATAATAATAGACGGTGGGTAGATGATCAGATAATGTGATATGCCTAAAGTACAACTGCACAGCTCTGTCTATGCTGCAGTAGGGCAATTTTTGCATTTTGTGTATCGTTTATGTTTGATGACCTTCTCTTTTCTTTGTCTCATTTCATCTTAGTTAAATGATTATCCAATTCAGAAAAAATAAAAGACCTTCAGGCATTTGACTTACCAATGCTTGTGTTGTAACATGTTGGCTATAACATGATACCTGTCATTTATATCACTTTGTGCAACAGCTGCAGTTTTATGTCAAACTGCCTTTGTTTGAAATGAAAAAGGTTACTGTGTTATTCATATGATTTACAAACGTATGTAATGTTACATTTAATACTCACTTTTAGTTTTAATGTGTAATGTTTACAGTTTCTGGATGGCTAGTATTTAATATTATTAATCTTTTGCCTAAAATTAGTCATTCTTCTCAAACTCCTATCGATATGATATAGTGTAATACTGTGATTATATCGATTTAATATTTTGATAGTTTTATTTGTGTATTTCAATAAATGCTTGAGGTTCTTTCTGAAAGGTTTTTCCTTAGCCTTAGATAAATGCCAGGTAATGCCAGGGGCAACTAATCTCATTAGGACTGCAACATGTATTCTGCTTAATAAATAGCTGAAGTATTATAATGTTATGCTAAACTTTCCATGTAATACAATGAATTACTCATGTTATTCATCACTTTAAACTCTTCAGTAATCCCTACAGTGCTATTACAGAACGTTACGTTAAAACTTATTTGTAAAATATTCAAGTTTATAATATCTGTCATTTATATCCCTTTGTGCAACAGCTGCAGTTTTATGTTGAAGTGTCTTTGTTTTAAATGATAAAGATTCCTGTGTTATTGATATGATTTACAAATGTATGCAATATTACACAGAATGTTTTACTAAAGTTTCTTTGTAATTAACTGAATTGCCATGTTGCATCACGTTTAAGTGTTTTTATTTATAGCTAGTGTTGTGCTATAGATTCTTTGTAATTGATTTAGTTGAATTATTCATATTATTTAAGTAAATGTCAAATTAATTTGTTAAACTAATGAGCCAGAATAATAAAAGGAAGTAGTAACTGTCAAAACAATGTTATTATTCAAATTGCCTGTCAAATACCACATCCTATTGTTAATTTCTTGAAAGTTCGTATAAAAGTTTTAGGTAATTCAAGTAGAAAATAATAGAGGTACCATGCAGATAATTCACTGCAAGAGTCAGCTGATTATGTTCTTATACTGTATTGCTACCGATTATATAAGATAATTAAGTGAGCTTTTAGAATATGCAACAACTTTGAAACTGGAGTCACAACTCTGAAAGCTCACGCAATTAACTTTGTGCATCATTTGATAGCAATGCGGTATTAGAACATATCACCAGCTGACAGCTAAGCAAGTATGAAAAACACAGCTATAGTATTCCGGCAACGTAAAATATTTGTGCGTTGTAGGTAAATGTGATGAAGAAGCTTTGAAAAAGCAATATTCATATCCAGCGTCACAAGCCACACAACGGGCAGCCGCTTGTGTAATAAGTAGGCTGCATGTTATCTTTCCAGCGTTTCTATCTGTGCGCGACACGTATATCATTACGTCAACTTGTCTATACGTGTGTATGCCTGTAGTGAACGCATTCCTTGCAGAGTTCATAAGGCCAGAACATAACTACACTTCCTTGCCCTTCTCAACAATTTCTCTTTGATTTTGTCAGAAAATTTCCCCATCTACCTTATTCTTTTCTCTCCTTTCAACGTAAGCATTTGTATTGTTATTACATAAGCCCCTTTATTATCCCAGTTCTCATCCCATATCAATTTCCTCCAGTTTTCAATTTCGTGACACCACTACATAACCCTGTAAACTTGTTTTCTTTCCACATAGAATACACTCCCCCTCTCAATATAGCTCCTGTCCTTAAACAAGTTAAACCCTTCCTCTCATATCTATCACATATGTCTATATATGTTTCCTTTCCCCACTCTGTCTTCATTTTCAGGTTTACATTTAGTGATTTCGTACTTATCAGATTTTCCCACGTCACTTGTTTGTCAATGGTTCTAATAAGTATATGTTCTTTGCTTTATATATCATTACGCATTTATACTCTTTGTAAACAAAATGTGTATGCAACAATGGTTATACTTAATTTGTTTTAGATTTAGTTATTAATGACACTGACTTCTGAAGTGGTAAAGAAAAATAAGTTTTTTTGTGCATAAGACCGGTCATAATGGAATCAGTAAAATACAGCGAAGAGAGAAGCATATATACTAAGCTATATGAACAATTTGGGAATGCAAAAAGCAGTTTTAACTCAAGTAGAATTGATGATAAGGAAGACCATGCACTCGCAATTTATGAGAGCGAAAACGAAATGTAAAGAACTATTGGAGAAAATGGAAGAATCAATTAATAAGGAATTCGAAAATATAGATTCATTAACGCAGCGTCTTTTGGCTCTGTAACGGCCATTACATATGAGAAAGATCAAGAACTTACACATTTCAGCGATTTACGAACTCCATCTGAAGAGTATGGAAGAAACATAAGTATTGTCTTGTTCGTCAGCAGTATCTTCACGAGCTTTGCTACCTAGATCTCAGAATATGCAACACCAGCTCTTTTCTAGAATTAAACCTGAAATACGTTTTAAAGCATACTATAGAAGAGGCAAGAGCTTTTTGAACAGCTAGATAAAAGATGTGAACGTTGTAGAATTCTATGCTGTTATTGCACTCTTCTGCGCAGACCTGGTCATGATATATAATGCTAAAACGGAAACTTTGGGGCCTTATTGGAGTGACTGGTGACTAACAACCTTCAAGCACTTAGTTTTGGGTGCAGCAAATTTTGCTTGGCTATTTCACATACACTCATGTATTGGAACGGCAGTTTTAAGATAAAGAGAATGTACCAACTTTACATGTAACTAAAACGGACAGGCTGCGCTTTGGATACTTGGGTCAAAATCGGTTCTGGTAGGCCCAAATTGACCTGGTGGTGGCCTATAACATCCTAAACAATTACTGGAAATCAACTGAGCGCACACAGAAGGAGCGACAAAATAAAAATGAGAGCTCCAAGCACACGCAGCTAGATATGTCTAAACTCTGGATAAATTATTAACTGCATTTACTCAACGCATTGCGAAAGCGGCTTTTCTGCTCATTTTACGCTGAGACCAATGATATTGTCAAGAATATGTGGTTTGCCAAAACGACCACATAGATGAGGAAGTATTTAGAAGAAAGGGGCTCCTAAGAGTAGTATAACATGCAATTGTGACAGCAGTTTCACGTCGTCTTCCAACACATTCCAAAATGAGGAGATAGGACCATAGCAGCCGATGAAGAATACGCTAATAATGTGGAGAAAGTGGGAGAATTGGAAAGGAATGAAGAAGAATGTCAGAACACAAAGAAGACCGAAGTAGATTGAGATGATTGTTTTTCTCTGTGCAAGGACTATGACTTGAATCCTGCTGTACACCTATATTGCCAAGGCGTTTCCTTGCAGAATTAAGGATTCTCGAGATGAACAAAATTAGGAAGGTGTCCATTCATGTTGAGCGACAGATTATGAGGTAAGAGATAAAAATGCATACAAATAGTTTGTGCTACCGTACCATAGTTTATTTTTTGATAAGTAATGTATTTCCTATTGATTGAACGCTTAGTAGGGCCCGGAGTTCTGAGAAAAAATGCTTATAAATGCTTTTTTGCTAAAATACGGTGTTTGCTTGCTTATTTTATGCTTTTTAATAAAAAAAATAGCTTATTTTGTACTAATTAGATTAATTTAAAATTACATTTTCACTCCTAGCCATAATTTTATCTTCAGAAAGTTTACACAGTCTCGCTGAAATAGTTAGGAGCCGATTTAAAACATGGATATTCTTTTAGCTAATTGATGGGAATTAATCATTTTTCACACTAGCCGTATACAGGCTAAGGATTTTGATAGATAGAGTGAAAACTTTAAAAAACTATCTTTTGGACTCTATCAAAAACCTTAGCCTGTACAGTGCGAAGAAATCATTAATTTCCATAAATTAAAATAAGAGTTAAATGATGAAGCCTGGGACTCAAGTACTTACGATAGTAAGTGGCCACAAACCTCGTATCAAGAATGCGAGAGCCCCTAATGGTCTACCGGAGAAATATACGAGTCAAATGGAGAATTAAATATCATGACGGCAAGTTGGCCATGGTAGCTCAATGAATTAGAGCGACTGGACGGAAACCAGGAGATCGTTGTTTCAAATCCCGGCCGTGGCATTCAAATGCCCCTGTTGACTCTAATCTATGGATATTCTTGTCTCTAGAGTTAAGAAAGTGTTTGTACTTTCGCCGGTTAGAGTTAAAATTTTACATGAAGCCCTTGAAAATTTCTCCTTACCACCTCAGTCAGTTTTAACCCGATCGGGTTCTTCTTAAAGGCTCTGTCGTTCTACGCAGAACATTTCAATGAAATAAAACAGTGTTGTACTCCTTAGATGCAGAAGATACAAGTAACATCGCCACAGCACAAGAATGTTTTGCTAATAGTGGCATACAGTACATTCATAACCGCTTCTCCAAAATACCTGCTATTATAATGCAGTTGGAGGCTCGAAAGAATACCTTGGAGCATTCATTTTCTTTGACAGATAAAATTTCAGTAACGTTGTCTTCAGATATTCACAGTACCTATTGCTAAAACTGTCTTTGAGAATCTCAGTAAGGTATCAATGAAATCATCCTGGTTACGAGACACTGTAAACTTACTACAAAACTTTCTGGTACAGAAAAGTATATCGAAGGGAAATTCATTATAAGGGAGCCGTGGCTCATGTTCCAATAACGTCATGCGACGTTGAGAGATGCTTTTCATAGTATAATTTTTTCATTGAAAAACGCAGGAGCTTCCCAAAAGAAAATATCGTGTACTGTAACAAGCTTGAGTAAGGTAAAAATTCTACTAAACAACGCGTTTATGATTAAATTATTAATTTTGGTGCTTATTTGTTTCATTTTTCGTGCTTAATTGCTTGCTTATTTCACCATTTGATTGTGCTTACGAATCCGGGCTCCAATCATTCGGATTAGGACTTACTACGGAGCGGATTCGGCACGGAGCCATACTACCTATGTCCCCAAGTGGGGCACACACTGGAGGAAAGATGAGGCGGGAGGAGACAGGCCGGTCATCCCAAGAATTCACGAAAATGAAGAGGGCAGGGTCCCTACAGTTTACGTAGATAGAGAGCTACTCCAGCCGGCCAGGACAACGGATATGGCCCAATACTGCGGTAAGGAAATGGTCCAGACAGCCGGGCCCAAAATAGTCCCAACAGCAGGTTCAGGGTTAGGCAACCGACCAACCAGAGGAGGAAGTAGTTTTACTCAGAGAATAACATCCTGCCATGCACCGCAGAGACACCCGTCGACACTACTTACCCTGAAGGAGACCACCAGATGAAAGATGATGTGAAATGATAATGGAAATGAAATGGAGGGACAGGAAATTCGGGAGATGTAATTAACCCGGGATTATGGAATTGTCTTTTTTTGAAGCCAAAGGAAACCATTTTTCATTTGGAACTTCCACTTGTCACTTTTTCGCTTCCTTGCTTCTTTTTCAGCAAATTCTTTCACATGAACTTCCAATTTACTATTTGCCTTCTTTAACAATATTTGTCAGAGAATGAGCACTCATATGACAAGCTTGTAAATTAATTCTCCACTCAGAACGAAATTAGTACTTTCGAAGATGTCTTTAATTGACACCTGTTTGAAAAATAAACACACATTAACAAGAATATTTGTAGTCTATTTATGTAAAATCTTATGAGTTGTTTCGCAGTTACTACTAGGCTTGCTAAGCGGTATATTTATTAACTTTGAAAAGCACGTGTGCGCTCTTAAAAGATCACCATTTTACTGAATGAAGGGTACAAAATACAACTGCAGCAGAACAAGTGTGTGCTTTTCTTCACTGACAGTTAATAGTTGTTTTCTTTTCAGTCAGGTGCCTAATCTTTCCATATCTCCGAAACCAGATATGCTGCAGAGATGGGGCTTGGACAGCAATCCTCAGAAGAACTAGCTCTGTAACATGGGAAAACAAAATAATTCTTTAATTGGTATCTTTAGAGAACGCAAAGAAATTAGCGGTATGCTTTGGCAAAGCGAGCCAGTATGTGTGCTTTACTGTACAACGTTGCACGCACCGCATTGGCTAGTAGGGATAGAACAGCCACGCCTAGCTCGGACATATGTCCTTTTCTATTTTGTAGCTACCTTAGTCTGTTACAACAATGGTTAGAAGATAAGATACTCTACTATTAAAGGAATTGCAATGATAAGAATGCAAGATACATTTACTTATTTTTGTTGTAGATGGAATTGGTCCTAAAGCTTCAAGTTCTTATTCACAACAAAGTGACGCAGGAACTTCAGTTACAAATCAAGAGTGGGGTACCTTCCCAAGCATTTCTCGTTCACAATTCAAGAGGAACCGAAAAGATTGGACCAAACTTTGCGCATTTCTTGAAACTTAGGATAAACCCAACATCTAACAGGACATAGCTGCAACTGTTCTTCATTAAACAAAAGTGATAAGATCGCAGAACGTTTATCACAAAAGAAACTTAAGAGTACTGCAACAATAAAGGCTTTGCGACCTTAAACAAATTTTCTTTTACGTATAACTTAAGTAATTTGATTTCTAGCCCGTTTTAGGTAGGACCTTTGGATTTTCACCGGATCACCAGAGTTATCACCATCATTCTAATTATTTTCCGAATTATCACACTGTTATCCAGCTCAAGTTTATCCTGATCTTGAAAGTAATTCGGGAATTTTATACTGGAAAAAATTCAAGAAAGAGATAAGGGCACTTTGATACCACAGTGAATATTTGGAAGTATTCGTTTTAGTTCATCAAAAGAGTTTTTAATTGTGAGCCTTTCGGCAGGTCACAATCCGTTGTAAGATTTTCCCTGAACCGTGGATGGAACTCCAGAAGGTGTGGTTGCTCGGGAAAAATTTCATAACCTTCTTCAGCAGTAGTAGTCGTTGCACGGAGTAAAACACTCATCTTCATCTGCTTTAGTCTCTTTTTTTCATTCTTCTTCATTATTTTTCAATTCTGCCACTTACTCAAAATTATGAGAACATTCATTACAGGCAGCTGAGACTCCAACTCCTTATTTTTTACGATATTGGAAGCTATGCAAGAATCTGTTGCCACAAGTGAAGTTATTTTGCTAGTGGCTGTTCATTTTTTTCTAGTTACCTTCTCATTTTTGTAATTTCTAGGAAGCCACATATTTTTGACAACATGATTGACCTCAGCTTAAAGTAAGGAGATAAGTCACTTTCTCAATGGATTGGGTAAATACATTCAATGTTTAATCCAGAATTTAGCCTATCTGCCTCTGTCTGCTTTTATTTCGCATTGTTGGCTTGCCATTTCTTCTGAATCTACTCCTACTTTCTGTTGGTCCCAGAATTGTGTAGGGGGTTAAGGTCGCCATCAGATAAATTTGGAGCTCCCAGAAACGATTTTAACTCATTCCTGAAACTAGTCTGCCCGCTACAATTGCCTGCAAATTTGGTTTATTTTCAGTACCTCGAAGTTGCAGTTCCAGCACATAATGTGTGTATGAAGTAGCTCTCTGGGTGGCCCAATTTATGGCACACAAAGATAAGTAGATACTAAAGGTTGATCGTTATCAATCACTATCGCTCCAACGAATTCATTGTATATGATGACCAAGTCTTCGGAGATAAGGCAATGAACAGCAAAGAAGTCCTCGACGTTTCCATGATTTATCGGACGATGCATACTTTTGCCTCTTATTTTATGCTTTGACCTGTTTTTCAAGTGTGCATTCTAGGAAAGAGCTGGTGCTGTATATTTTTGGAACTAGGTTAAAAGATCCTGAAAGAAGTTGGTGAAGAGCAGACAATTCCAAGTTTTCTCCTATCGTCAGACTGAGTCATTGCCGAAATATGTAAGTGCCCGACATTTCAAATATAATGGCGCAACTCAGAGCCAATAGACGTGAGCACGTTGCGTTAATGGTTTCTATATTCTCTAATTCCTTGTTTTCTGAAGCTTGCATTTTTTCACAATTTTTCTTTTTACATTTGGTTTTCGATCTACAAATTTGCAACTACATAGTTTTTCTTGCTTTCGACTTACTTGACTTAAAATATGCCTTGTAATTCTCAAATTCTTCTCATAACTTTGTACATACGCTCCTCTGTTAGCTGATACTGATTTCATTATCACCAGTTTTATTCATATGAATTCTTATTTTTCTTTTCCACGGCATCAGAATTCAGTGTTATTAATAACTAAATCTAAAACAAATATAACCAATGTAAAATACACAAAACATTCTACTTATTAACGTTAAATATGTATGTCGCTTTTAATGCTTTCTGTCCGTTACTCACCGTCCCTTGTATCTGGCGAAGAGATTCATTTGAATAGTTCTACATTTTCTTTCATAGTGGCTGGAGACTTTAACATGTGTGGTAGAAAACCATAGGTATAAGTCAGAGGGTAAAATGTATTATCGTTAGGTAGCAGTTTACTTTATAAACGTTTATTTTTCTTGTTATAACCTTTATGTCTTTGAAATAATTATATATTAAGCTTTATTAAAGTTTGTAATTTATGATTAAATAAAGTATAATAGTAATATTGGTATAATTTTTGTTAAAATTGGTATATTTAGCCTGAAACAGAATCAACTTCTGGGATTTCAAAATTCATTACGCGATGTTTATTTTTAGCGTAAATAACTTTTCCCAAACCATTAAATCTATCGCACCATTTGTTAAAATAATTTAACTTCATAATTTATTTCATCGTTAAATGACCAAAAATGTCTGCTACATTTCTGATGTATTGTAGCATCTGCTACAATGAAATTGCCGACCTCCTGACAAACGCGGGAATCACCCAAGGTACCTTTCAAGGCATCCTTACACGGACTTCTTCCCGGTCCTTCGGCGTGAAGCCTACTGCCGCTGGAAAGATGTCTGGCTTCGTTCTCAGTCCATCAAAGGTAAACACTACCTCGCCATTCAGTCGCATCTTTCTACGACTCCTTGGCTGTCTAGCTACAGAAATGCCCGTCGACATCTCACCATCATCATTAGAATGCGATTTGGACATGGATGTTACCTTGCACATCTACACAGATTACGTCTCATCGATTCCCCTGCATGTCCTGATGATCCAGGTGAAATCGCTGACCTCAATCATCTCCTGTTAAGTTGCTCTCGCTACCGAACCCAACGTTCTTCCTTCCTCCGCCGTCTGCTTCACCATTCTGTTCTTTTTCCTGCTAGCACCATCACCCTATTACAGCCATGCCGCCAACACGTTAACCACGCTCTTATACAATTTCTTCAAGAAAGTGATTGACACATTTAGTCTCTTTCACTCTTAAGTTTTCCTTTATTCTTTTCCCTTCGATGGCCATATGGGTTTTTCCTAAAGGGGAAAAAAACCGTTGTGTATCGTTGACCTAGACAGATTCCAAATTACAAAGAGCTTGCACACTAGCAAACGACTTTCAGAAGGGGCGGAAACTCGTTCGGTATTTTCAGCTACTTTCAAGGTACCGTTAGGCAGGGACTATTAAACTAGGGAACTCTTACTTTTTCCTTATCCGACGAGTGGCTTCAGTATCCTTTCCGAGTAATTAGAATATCTGTATTTGCAAATGGTCGGAAATTTAAACAATTTACCGGAACGGTCCCCCAACGAAAGGATTAGTTTGGAGCGTGAGACCAGTTCAAAATCAGTATATATACAAGGGTAGAAGAAATCCCATGGTCATTGCCGATTTTCTAATTTTTGTTGTTCACTTACTGCTTGTTAGTTCTTCACCATGTACCGCAACATAGCAAATTCTACACGCAATCAGCCTTTATTGTACGCGGTCATAGTTAACTAATAATAATATAATACCCGAAGGTGCCTGCGTTCCACGTCGATAGTTAAAGATATAGAATAAAGCACATTTTCAGAAAACATTGTATGTTCTCGGAGTTGTGTTGACTCTGATAACCGAACCAGAATCCATGCAGAGAAACGCAGATCACAGCGTCGGAGGCAAAGAGAAGGCAGCGGCAGACCAGCTACAGCGGAGATCTAAGGAGTCCTAACTTTGAGACCTGCAGGTATGTAGGTACTCGCGTGAAGCACCTAATCGGCAGTGACAACCGCACAGTACGTGAAAATGTTTTAAATTAGAAAGTTAATTGACCGTCTACAGGAAGGGTACTTTAAACTTTCTGCACTTTACTAATATTGTGACTTTGTGGGTTCGTAGAATTAAAAGTCCAATTTGCAGAAATTAAAAATCGTTCTTTATTTGCGTAGAAATACTGTTCAATTCTCACGTAACAACATTACGTCACATACACACAGTCTACCAAGGACGATGACAATAATAAACTACGTTCTGATCAGCTCTCAACACTCTTGTTACACAACTCGTCACTTCCTTAAATACCTAATTCATAATTCGAGACTGTTCTGTTCCATCGTGGTGTAAGTTGTGGCTGTCAAATTAAAGCTCACAACCTAAATGGACTGTATTGCAGAAGAATCGGCCAATTGTCAGGAGAAGAAAATGTTTGACGCTTAAATTGATGTATTTAATTTAATTTCTCAAAGATAGTGTACCATCATACTGATCATTTGCTAAACACTTTGCATACTTCACTTATGAAGAACGTTGACTAAGTCTTTTACTAGTTTCAACTCTAAAGTATATTACAAAATAACTGAATCAATAACTGAAACAACTAAATAACTGAAGCTGCCATTAACACGCTTCATGTTTTCACACAGCGTTTCTATATTTTCTTTCCTTTTGAAAACAGGTCCACCAACTTCCTTGCATACAACGTGACCAACTGTCACTGAACAGTTTTGTACAATCACTAGATGTTTCTGAAATAAATAAGGCATCTAATAACGTAATCCGAATATTCTATCACCTTCTAGAAGGGTGAAACCCTATCTGGGCCGGAAAGTCATTTAGCTCTGTGATACACTAACCGAGTGTTTACTTGCCGGCTCTTTGTTTCCACACTGCCCACCTATCAGTTCCTTTGTGTAAACAAGCCACGCGTTCGTAGATAACGGGTTTCACGACAATATTAATAATAAACAGGATTCTGTTAAATTAATTCAATTACGTCCGAAACATGATGGAAGTAGATATTAAAATTAGATCATGCAAAACTTGTACCCAATAAGGTTTCAGATTATTCAAATCACTTATATGCTATTTAGTTTAGCTTCTATTTATTATATAGCCGAAGGAAAATAACTGTTATTGGAAATTTTCCTGTAAGTAATATTTCATTAAATTTTTCGTGAAGTATGGGAAATTAGAGATATTAAACACTGGTTTATATATACTATTTTAAATAATACAAAGCTAAAAATGGAGAAAACGTATGTTTAATAATATCCTACATCTGAGAACTACTTTTTGGAACCATGTTAGAGAGCTTAAAGGTAACACTTCAAATTTTCTGCACTGAGCTGACATTTTTAACTTAACTACGGTAATGAGTTTCGCTAGCTCTTTAATGTCTTCATTACTTTCAGCTATGAAACCTTGAATGTTTATGCATTGTGCTATCGAAGGAGTTGTGAATGTGTTAAAGAAAACAGAATTAAAGCAAGGAGAATAATGAAATTGCCTGGTAAGAGAAGACGTAGCTGCAGATCTAATAACACTTACTGAAGGTCAGGACGTAATAAATGAGTTTTGAAAACGTGAATCATTACAGTTTTAATTATGTCGTGAACTCGAATAGCTTGAGATTAGATAAAAGTTAATGTGTTCCACACGCTAATCTCGGTATTGGATGCGAGGTATCACTTCATTGCCACTGTTTGAGCACCTTACAATTTTACTTTTTAATACAGTTGAGGTTCTAAGCGACGTGTTCATCATAAGGGACAGGGAGAGGTAAAGGTAGATGAATGGACAACAAAGGGCTACCCCCACAATTATTAAGGCATATATGTGTATGTAGGTGTTTTGTACCGCCACCGGTACCACAAGGAGGGAAGGGTGAGGGGACAGACTTGAAGGACAACTAGATCCGGGTGGCGATGGGCAGAAGCATGGATGGGGTATGGTTACGTTACGAACGCATCTGATGCCGTGCGACCCCATCCACACAGGCCCCCACATCCTTGTGTTCTCCACCGGTACTGCCATACTGTCCCAGATCAAAGCCGACGAAGAAATCCTTCACAGAACACTAGCCATCGTCCAGTCGCAACTCATCGAACATCGTTTCCTGGTCCTATGTCACTGAAATGAATAAGAAAGGAAAGATGGAACAGACAATAGTGGTCAGGAAAGCAGAAGATGAACAACTCAACAGTCCCTAAATGACATGTAGTAAACCACGGAAAATCCCTATTTAAAGTGTGCGATCGGCGATGATCAAACACAGGATCTTCTCTTCCGTGCTACCTCATTCGGTAGCTTAAGGAGAAAATGAAGCAGAAAGCTAGTTCTCTTCTTTCTCTACTACTTACTTAAAATAAAGTATAAAGGAAGAATTCCATACTGAGATTTTACCGAAAATATATGTTTTGAAGCCCTCTTAAGCCATTTTATAAGCAGTTTTATTTGTGTGTATATGTATATCTGTGTCGGTGGGTGCTTGCATAGCTGAAAGGAAAACAGATCAGTTAATTGCCAAATTTAGTATTTCAGTGATATACTAATCATTCATTTAGCGGTAGATTTGGAGAACTTTAAAGAAAAGGGACATTTCTCATGTAAAGGGTGTTTAGAGATGGTAAAACGTCTTCAAAACATCCGCATGATAATTTTGGATGACACTGAGCTTTAAAAACATATTTTTGTATTCAAGGTACCTCCAAATGTTTATTTCCAGTGAAATCTGGTATCAAATTTTGGTGAAAATTATCTATTTATCTTATTGTTTCCCACAAACCTTTGGCTAACATGTACATCGTCAGTTATCTGACCGTTTTCTCAACTCCATATTGTGACAGTAGCTTTTGTTGGCGTAAATCCTTTCTTGACTTACGTACACCAAACAATACATAACACTAAACAATACTTAAATAAGACGAAGTTGCAATACCACCATTGTGTTGAACATTAGAGGAATTGGTCTAAATAAAGCAAAGCAACCGTCTCCTTACGCAACATTCGCTCCAGAAAGTTTGAAAGGAACATCTGACGCTGAGATGGAAGCTTTGAGTCAGCAGGGAAAGGGCAACACAAGAAAAACGCTCTGAACGGGAGTGTGCCCGACGCTTTTCACTGTGCAGGAACTCATGTGAAAAGAAGAAAACAGCTTTTCCAGCAAAAGCATTTCTATAGCCACCGAAATCATAGCAGGGACCCTATTTCTTAACCTTGAAATGCAATATGTATGACGAAACGAGAATGGTTGCAGCATCGAAAACACATTGTTGTAATTACTACAAACACATGCAATATTTTAGAATTATCTATAAACAGTGAATACCTACCCTAAATTTATGAGAAGTATCTAGCATCACAGCCAGAGAAAAAACTTAAAGTAAGCAGGCAAATATAGCCACTACAGGAGTTCAAAACTGATACTACCATAAGCACTATCAATAATAAGCTCAAAGCATGCATACTTATTTAGTCACTTAGGTAACATTTAAAAATAAAGTTTAAAGTTAAATCAAAACGGTATAGGAATAAAAATAGTCATATTCCATATATTTATGAGATATATAACATATCATGCTATTATCTTAAAGGAGTGAAAATACTAAAATATTATTTCTTTAAATTTTGATACTTCAAACTTTTCAGGATAAATACTAGAACTTTTAGTGCACCCAGAAATCGTTTTTTAAACATTTCCTAATTACACTTTCGAATAAATTGTTACTCAAAATGGAATAGGTTGCAACTGATTTATATTCCAAATAAAAGAGTACTGCAATTCCATAGTATTAACTACTAATATAGTAGTTGAAAACGTACAAATATAGTGTGTATTCACTTTGCAGTATTGAGAGAAGCAGTTCACATTATATAGATATTTTCCTGTATAGTTTATCAAAAACAATCCGATAGTAATGGAGAAACCATAGAAAATCGATGTGTTGCTCTCATATGACTTTATTGTAACATTTATTTAATTGGGCTGAGTACAAATATTTATTATTTTATATAGTTCAAGTATACCGGGATAATTATTTGCGCATAAATGTACGTAAATTTGTGTAGGTATGTGTTTGTTAAAGGCTTCTAAACCGTTGAATTGATTTCGTCCAATAATCTATGATACTAGGGAAACATTCTTGTCTAGCTTAGAATGCGAAATCTACTCCATTTTACGGAATTAATTATTTAGTTTTATGTACACAGCCACCCTAACTATAAGAGGTCTTTTCCCTTCATGAGACATAAGATACTATCTATAATTTATATCTAATGGCTGAAAAAACCGCCAAAACCATCCATATTTCAAGGTATAAGTATTGTAGTAACTCGAACTCGGTCAACATGACAATTACTTACGATATCACGGCTTCACACAATAACAAAGAAACGATTTCATATAATATTCCTTGATCTTCTGATATCGAACATGGAGTGCATAAAGTAATGAACCAGTCTAATTTGATGTTTATTTTATTTTAAATTTATTTAATGCCCTTAATTTATTGATAATAAGTAAGAATATATACGTTATTCTGTTCTTCCGGCGGAAAAATGGCAACAATATAGCCGGAAGACAATGGTTATCCTAAAATTTGGCTTGATGAAGTCGGTGAAGGAGTAGTAATTCAAACGAGCCAAAGGTTAATAATTAATATAGGCGTGGCAGTGTTTTACATTATATTAGAGGAACTTTAATGCACTTTTGAACAATTTAAAAGCGATGGGTAATTGTTTATTCGTTTTTTTCACAAAAGAAATGAACATATAGGTGGCAGAACTGCTTAGTGTCCTCTAAGCTATGTATATAGGTTTGGACATTCACATGACAGTTTTTTTACGTGATATTAGGCATATTCTAACTGGTTTTGAACAGTTTATAAAGTGCAAGTGATTATTTAAGGTTTTTTTTTAAAAAAAAATGAGATGACCGTTAAGTTGTGACTGTGGGTTAGAAAAACTAGAACATGGTTATTTTAAGATTTTATGTTTCCTCAAATAAAAAGTTTCAAATACTCACGAATAGTGTCTTTCAGAGTTCTAGAGTTGGTAGTGTTGTCAGGTTACATCTGCCAAAGCTTATGACTAAACAATGTTGGCGACATAGTTTAAGTGCATATAGGCAGGGATAGTTTATGTATATTTTAGTATATATATTTTATATATACGTTAAATAGGACTCTTAGAAAAGGTGTATGCCGTACATTAGAAAATATTCTAACCAACAATTAATCAAAAATAACTAGCCAACAACAGTATTGAGTGCTTCAGGGTAATGAATGCCTGAAATATACTTGCTGCAAAATGTAGGGTGAGGATAAAACCATATATATGTATGTTTGGATGTACTTAGATGGGTTTATTGTAATTTTCGGTAAAAGCTAATAGTGTCTCGAGAGTTTTAGTTAAGTCAATGCCTTGTGTAATACTTTTAAAAGCGATCAAAGAAGGGCAAATTTATTGGACAAGTGCAACCCTAGTCTAAATGGTGCAGGGATAAAGTGTTAAACCACGGCTAACGCCAGGTAATTAATGAAATTATTAATCTTATTTTTATAGATTTCTATATGTTAGCAAATAAAACAAATTCTGTAAACTTTTTTATATGTTTTTATTCCCATAAAACCATATAGTGTAGGGTAGACACATAGGTGTTATTGTGTGTACTTGCGTATGCTATCGAAATTTGGCCCATGTTAGGTTATGACGCTTAGGTCAGTGTGTGTGTGTGTGTGTGTGTGTGTGTGTGTGTGTGTGTGTGTGTGTGTGTGTGTGTGTATGAACAGGATGACAGGGGTCCTGTATTATCAGGAAAGCAAAGTCTACTCCTGCCATCAATACGAAACAATTTTAACAAACACAACAATTAGATGAACGGTAGCCAATTTTAGTTATTTTACTTTGTGCTTCTTCAAATAATGATTATAAAATAATAAGTTAATGCATACTTAAAGTATTGAAAAAGTTATATAAGTGGCATCGTGCTTTTAACACATAATTTCGTAAAACGTATTCACGTGCACCTCCCATGATATTTGTGATTTTTCAGCACTGGTTTTGCATAGTGTTTCTCAGTATTTTTATTTATGACATTCATTTGATATTTATAGTTATATTTAGTTATTTAATTAATTGTCTGATAAAACTGCATTAACTAATAATTATTAAACATCTCCATATAAAGGCAGGTTACTGCAAAAATAGTCACTACAGGTAACCTTGGGCATTTCATTTAGTCTTCAGTAACTACAAGGATTATTTTTCTTGATTGTGGCGGAGTGTTCTATTTAGAAACGTTTAAGACGGCGATTATGGCAGGGACTTGGAAATGTATAGTTTTAGGTGTAAAGAGGAAGAACACAAACTAATCTAGAGCATTATGTAATAATTTCCTACAGAATAAGCGGGAGGTAAATTATATTAATTAATATTCAAAACCTCACCCATGCAACCAGCTAATTGTACACGTAAGGTTTTGGTCTCTCATAGGCAGGGTCCCAAATTTTATGTGTTTTTACATATGCGTATCATCATTATTTAATTAACAAATTTCAAGATATACGCTTCCTGAAGCGGAGTTCATGAATTTAAGTGCACCATAAAAAGCTAAATGAGTGTTGGGCACTTAAAATAACATTCACGGCTGTGGTCGTGTTCTTCAAATGAAGAATGCGGTTTTCTCACTGAATATCATTGATAAATCGGTTACACTATTAATATAAGAAGCAGACCGGAGTTAGTTGAGGTATTAAATTCACCCCTTACGCATATTAAAGTCCATTTTTATTTTACACTATAACCTATTCTCCGATTGAACAGTGCAAGCTTGGCAATATATCCAGAAAAGAAATACCTGTTTCATTTATATATGAAATTGTGGTTTCTGAAGGTGTAAAAATCATAAATTCAGTATTACACAGAAAAAAGTATACCGGAAATTTACCCCTAGAACTGGTTGACTATGACTTTTTTGCATGTAAGGATGAGTTATGCGTGAGTTTTGTCGTTTACTACAGAAAACTACGTGGCTATTTACTGCATTTCGAAAAAATAACCTACAAAATAAACATCGAAATGTCATTTAATCTTTTATTTTTATGCATATCCTTGATGAATTAAACTTTAGTGGAAATAATTCATAAATAAATATCACAAAACCAAAAAAAAAAGTTAAAACTACTGATCGTGGAATCAAAACTTAAGAAGCAGTTCATTTTAAGATCACAAAACTCTAAAGTGCAGGTTTATATCACGTAAAATCATAAGCATCATAAGAATCCTGGTAAAAGACTAATAGTTGTTCTATCCTTTCTGTAATCAATTTCAGCTTCTGAGAACTGGACTCAGAAATGACGAGATAAATGTGTCAGCTAAGGAGTGTGTATTAATGAATATTCCTCGTACTTTTTATGATTTTTAAAGACTGTTCAATAAAATAGTATTGAAAATTAAAAGGTTGCTTTTCCAATAACGTTGTAGATCATATTACACAAGATTTACGAGGATCAGCTCGCGTGTGACGTCAGCAATCAAGAGGAGGGGAGCTGTGATCCTGCATTAAGAGCATTACCAGGAAAACCGTGGCACTCCTGCAGTTCGACATGAAGTTTGCTCCTATAGTGCTGTTGTTCCTCAAACTGGCACGAGCTGTCCACCATGTCGAGGACAGCGACGATGATGACGATGATGATGATGACACTGAAGAGGACGAAGTAAGCGATAAGTTATTACCAGTATTCCAGATAAGGCACTTGGCAGTCATTATTCATTATTACAATTGCTGTCATTTTGTGTATATCTCCATTACTTCTGTGATCATCTCGTTTAGAAAATACCTATGTAAAAAGAAATATCTTACAGCTACGCTTTCCTATATCTCCTTTAGGAATTCTTTTAAAAGCTTATTTGTATTTACAAAAGAGAAAACATTTCGTTGCAACTCTGAATGACGCAGAATGTTTAAGCGATAGAAATATTTTTAAAACGAAGTCGCTTTGATTTCAAGGAACTCAAAACGTGTATGTAATAAGTCTGTATATCGAATTTTTGGGAACGAAACAGTTATTCCTCTGCCTACTACAAGCAGACGCTAGATAAAGTAAATATACAGTAGAAGAATTAAAAAGCAATGCAAATAAATTACTTGCTGGCAACTTTAGGAAAATGAATGGCGGCTATTCCCCAGCCCAAATACTATACTTCCAGTCAATCTATCTACATTATTTATAAAGCTAGAAAAATATTTTCATTTTAGATTTCTGTTATTTGAACATGTATAAATGTATGCGAAGGGCTTCTACTAATGTTTTATTTTGTACGACTGTTTAACTCACAATGGGCTAAATTGAGGTAAAATGTTCTATTATTTTTTATATCAGCGTGTGTGCGTGCGTGGGTGCGCGTGTGTGAATCTCCATTTATGCTTGCGATTTCATGCAGTGCGACAAGGGATGATGCGACGTGGCGGAACTTTTAATGGTCTTGTGCGTGCCACGTATCACACTTTGTATTGTTGGGAAATCACTTCTAACAGCCTGTTTGCACAATTAATTTGATAAGAATCTTCTGACGTAACATCTCAATTTGAAAGTTTAACTTTTAATTGCCTATTTATGCATTCACTGTGTATTGTTGTGTAATCATTTTTATCAGCCTTTTACAATTTTATTTCCACGATGTTCTTCTAACTTAACATCCAAAATTGAACTCCTAACTCAAACTTCTATGAAATATTTCAAATCCATTTACGATAATGTGAGCGATGAATATCAGATTACTTTTGTAATACGTGACAGCTAAAACTATAGTATGAGAAATCAGAACTACAGCTACGGTTTCCCGAAAGTGGCGGAACTAACTAGAGTGAGATACAATGCATCAGGACAGCGTTATACCCAATGCCATATCGACTTGAAAGGGATAAGGGTCTGTTTTTCTAAGTTCGTATGGCATAGAACATAATCCTCCATTTAATTCAATGTAATTTTAGAGCACAATGTACTTGTTGCACTACATGACATCTTATGAATGGATCCCAAGCAGTAAGGAAACCGGTAAATATACTTATCTATATCTGTTACAGTAAATATCTATGTCTTAATATTGTAACTACGAAGTTTACGTAGAATCAAAAGTTTGGTTTGTAGAAATTTAGAACACACTTTATTGCAGTAAAAAGTCGTGAAATTGACATTCAGCTGTCTTCAAGGTCGACTCGGTGCTCCACCGCACGTAAACAAATGAAAAAAATCACTGTTTCATTGTTTCTAGAATGCCGTAGAACTTCCGAGAACATTCATTGCGGCAAGAGAGAGATAGAAAATTCCGGAGCCTCTCTCTTTCTCTTGGCAAGCGTCCAACTCTCCTGTCACAGCGCCTGGCTTCCGCTTGTATCGGCAGCACAACAATGCCATCGGTGACAATATGTAATAAAAATAGAAGCTAATAACAGTAAAGCAATACAAGTTTTACAATAAAATATAACAATTCTCTACGAACTTCCCCTCTTTTTAAGAAATTGGTAAATTCATCAAATAACTAAAGTTTGTGGGAAACTATTATATTTTATTGTAATCTTTATACCTATCTGGAAGATATGTGTGTATTCAATTGTTTCACAAGATGACTAGTAAGAGCCAGAAAAATACTGAAATATTTGCCTGAAATTTCCTTATTTTCCCCTCTAACTGTTAGATAGCTACATAAGGTTTATTAGAAAAAAGGTTCTGGCAAATAATGTAATTCACAAAATTAAGACTGCAACAATATTTACGAAGCTATACCAGTCTATTTTATCATTCATATTAGAAACCAGTCATTAAAAGAAATATACTGCTAACAGATAGATGAAACCCAAGCTTTTGTTCTTTTTAACTTCTTTTGCAGTTTCTAATTTTAATAAACAGATTATTAAACTAATTTGACATTGCTTTCGAAATTCCTAATGATACATACGCACACACTTTATATACATTAGGGGTGGGTCGATATCAGTTTGTCCCGATTCTGGATACCGATACAGGAGTTTTTCCACGATACCCGATACTTCGATACTCGATACCGCCATTTCTACTTCTAATTTCAATACAAAATAGAATGTTGGGAAAACTGTGTAGTGCTAAAAAAATGAACTAGATGCACATTTTTAACGAGACAAAATTTCAAATCCTCAGCGTAGTTACTTTTAAACTCTACATTAGACATTCAAGCACAAAATACGTTTTTGAAACAGTCCACCCTTATAAGTTTTTGTTAAAAAATATTAGCATTTCTCACTCTTCTGGAGTCAAATCTACTTATTTTCCTCTCACTAAGCAGTCTGGTTTTTTTGATTTTTTTTGTTTCGGAAATTTTGAATTTTCCCCCTAGTAATACAGCACACTAAAAGAAAGAGGTGAAAAATCGTTGAGATATGCACTGATTTCTTCACACGATTATTTTCGTGCACAATGTTATTGTACAGCTGTCCTAGCAATTTATCGGGCTTTATCGTAGGTGACATCTAAAATAAATAAATAAAAAAAAAATGGTTAACTATCGATTTTTACGAGAATGTGGGAGGGGAGGACAGGAAGTTGAAATTCATTTAGTGCTTGTGCCTGTAGTAACTGCCAGCAACAGAGTGAACACGTTCGAGGAGAGAGTACCATACATTTGTCGCCTTCGAATTGGTTAATATTTATCTCTGATTAAGTACATATTCTTTAAAAAATTTGTACTTGTGGCAATACCTTGTGATTTTAAAATACAATAAAAATCGCAGAAAGTGACTGAGATAAAATACAAGATAAAACATGTAACGGAATAGCATTCGCAAAATTGCTGTGCCTGCTAGCATTAGAATAAACGATTGTTTAAATGAATTCTTGGAAATTTTGCCCTTCCCAAAATTTATGAAGAGGATATTATATATAATATATATATTACCATAAGATATTGCTCATACTGATAAACGTTTTGCTGTTACCCTGACCTCTTTCCCTATTTTTGTTCTTCTTTCGAGTGATTTGTTACAATGAAAAAAAAAACAGACCCATAATTTTGCTATGCCACCAGTCAGTTACTTTGTGCTGGAAGAGGGATTGCCCGGTCTGAATTATTCTGAAACGTAATGAGTTGATATATGAACGTTCGTTATATTCCATAAATCAAGGACAGTGTTGGATCCAATCGATTCCCAGCTGATGCAACAAGAGTTGAAAGCTGCGACTAATGCATCACTTTCATACCTTTGCCACTACATCCCTCATTTCAATTTATGGTTTCCAATTCCATTTTTTGGGGCCAGTTATTTTCGATTGCATTTGTCCTCGCAAGCTTTGGATCATATCGTGCTGGAAACTTTTCTCTCTGATGTGTTGAAGAGACTTCTATGGTTTTGTGCTCACCAGTCCTTTATCAAGTCAACATAAGTACACAGTTTACCTGTTTATTATATGTGTAGCAACCGATAACATGCGACTCCTTCTATTTTAATCTGTCCTTGTAGTTACAGAGAAATATAACAGCATTTATACTTACAGAGTGAAAAATGAAACTGAATAAGAATATGTCAGACTTGTTATTAGCTATATAAAGTGTCCAAAACGTACTTCTGCTTTTCATATGATCAGTTCTGTAAAGAGATACTAGGTCTGAATATGTTAACGCCAAATGGAGTAGTTAGAGTGGAACTTGGAAGACCTTACAGAAGTGGGGTAGTTATGGAAAGATGTTTTAAATATTGGTATATTTGTATAAAAAGGATGATGATAATTGCTTTAAGATCTGTCAAGAACAACAAAAGAATTCAACATGTAAGGACAGCTGGTGGGCAGAACTACAGAGAACGCTGGTCAAAATAGGGATGCGGTACATCTGGCATGAGAGAGAAAGAAATGTAAAAGGTTTTTGGAAATTTATTAAGAATAGGATAGAGGGCATTGACAGACGAGGGATGTAGGGAAATCTTAAGTAATAAATCATTAAATGTATACCTGAAAATGAAGACAGAATGAGGAAGAGAAACACACACACACACACACACACACACACACACACACACACACACACACACACACACACACACACACACACACACACACACATATATAGACATATGTGATAGATATGAGAGTGGGGGTTTAGCTTAGTTAAGCACAGGGGCTTTATTGAGAGTGGGTTCAACAAAGGAGTGCATTCTACGTGGAAATAAAATAATCTTAGAGCATTATGTAGTGGAGTGTAAAGAAATTGAAAACTGGAGGAAATTATAATAGGATAAGAGCTGGGATAATAAAGGGGCTTACCTAGTAACAATAAAAATGCTTACGCTGAAAGGAGAGAAAAGAATAAGAGTTGGGGAAACTCGCTGACAAAATCAGAGAGAGGGCAAGGAAGTAAGAAATAGAGAAATGGAAGACATTCAGAACATTTGGTCAAGGGCGAATACGGGCTAGGATAGGGGTAAACGGCCAGGGAGCCTATAAAAGTCTGTCTAGCCAACGGGTGTGCACTTTGAACTCAAAGGAATCTGACCCTCCCGCCCACCGTCATAAATCTATCTCTACACTTCAGAAATGGAACACTGTCGATGAGGAACAATAGTAACCCTGATTTTCTTGAAATGACAGTCTCATGTTTACTCCACGTGGAGTCTCAGTTGCCAAAGTTCCAACTTCCAGTTGATCTGTTTCATTACGTGCAGCAATTCGTTGAGTGTCACAATGTGGAGACCGTGGGAGGGAAATGCAGTAGTAAATGCAAATGAAGTAGTAGATATCTTTGAGTCAAGTGAAAATAATCAAAGTGATGTCAATAGTGTGAATAAATTGGAAAGTGTTGCTGGGCCGAGTTATATTACTGGAGAAGCCTCCAAAGTAAAGCTATAACGGGAACTCTTTTAAGCAAATTCAATACTTATAAATATGCCCTGAAAAATATTCTTGGTGAGGGGTCGTGCAATGAACCTGTTGATAAATTCTGGGTATTCACAGAAATACAGTAAGAAATATTGTGACGAAAGGAATACGAAAGATTCCAATCAAGTGTGAAAACAAAAGCAAACGTTTCTCTAATGTAGATAATTTCACATACGATTTAATTCGTCGAGAAATTTATAGATTCTATGCAGCAGGGAGAGTGCCCACCTTAGACGAATTGGTTGCACATTTGCAAGAAATTTGTGATTTTTCTTCTCTGTGCGGCCTCCTAAAGGAACTGGGTTTCAAATACCGCACTTTGAATAAGATAAGGGTTATTATGGAATCCAGTAGAATTATATATATCGCCAAGCTACACTTTTACTTTTGTATTTCATATCTATACTGGCTAGAGGAAGTATCTCATTCCATTCTAAAGTTCAATACCAAGTGTTTACGAAAACACTCGACTTGAGATTTGCTGGCAAAGAACGTATTTCTTTGATATAAAACCTAATAAAATGCTTTTTATGAACCCTATTAAACTGGAGCAATAGAATATACCTATAATCATTATTTTGTGATTACTAAACATTATTATATTTTGATATGGCAGAAAACTGTCTTCAATTTTCTGGAAGTAGCGTGTGAATTTTCTCCATTTTGAATGATTTGATATCACTGATAAATCGTAACACATACACAAAATATAAGTACACCAAACATGCAGACCTCGTAAAAACACATAATTTATTTGAGTTTTAGAAGGATAACACTATTTCTCGATACTGATTTTAAGCTCCAGCACACAATATTTAATATTGTCTTTAAAAACTCTAAAGGCAACTTTTTTAATTGAATTGTGTAATTGGTAGATTTCTGTGTATAAATCCCTGTAGCCAATTTTGTTTTTGCTATCATTTTCAGGTGTGATATCATTTTCTGATTGCGACGGAAAACTAGTTCATTGCCTACGTATAAAATGAAGCTAGCTACACTGAAGCAATGAATATTACGCATATATAACTATTTGTAAAAAATGCTTCACTTATGTTAAGAAAATGATGTCAATTTTTCTTATTAATTGAGATCGATTTCACAATCCAATTGCTTGCATCGTCAGTCCATCAACACACTTCGTTGTCAAGGATTCTGGTTACCAAGTTGTTATGTTTTTTCAGTATTACCAAAATCTGAAAACGAAACAAACCTAAAAACATAATCAACTTCTGGTATTTCAAAACTCATTATGCGATATTTATTTATTAAAATAAAGATATTTTCCCAAATCATTAAATCTATCGGACCATTTAATTGTTTTAATAATTTAACTTCAGGATTTACTTCATGGTTAAATGACCAAACATTATCTGCTACGGCCGATTTATCAATTTGTTTATACTTAGTGTTACGAAAATGTTCTTTCCTTCTGGTTTCCATATTACGTTTCGTCTTTCCAATATAAACCTGATCACAATCTAAACAATTAAATTGATAATTACTAACCCAAGTATGGTAACCATATATATTTTGGTAATTTACGTCCTTCAACGTTAAGTCTTATCGGACGGTGAATGAATTGAGTAAAATGATGCTCAAATGAGTCCAGGGTCCATGGAGCTTACAGTTACCCAACATTCGTCTTGAAGGATAAGGGAAACCCCGGAAAAACCTTATCCAGGTAACTCACCCTGACCGAGATTCGAACTCGGGACCTCTTGAACGTGAGGCAGACATGCCACCATCTACGCTATCGGGGCGGGCTAAGTATTTATAGGAAGTCTACTCATATCGATAATTACATAAAAATAAAAATTTTAACGCTTTTTCACATAATTTTTTGTTTGTTTTTAATAGTTTGATTTATACATTAATAAATATATCCCTCAATAAAGAAGAATTTAATAAATAATATAAACATATTAATACTGCTTTAATCAATGGCGTTAATAAATACTTTATACAAAAGAAGATTGAAAAATTTAAATGGCAAAGAAAAAAGACTTAACGATATTTATACTCATAAAAATAAAAGACGATTATAATTTGAAAAAAAAAAATGTACTTACCATCCCTGGGTTAATAAACATTTTGATTTTTTTTAAAGAGTTAAATTATTAAGGCAGTTTAATGGTCCGTGGGAAAAGATAATTATTTAAAAAAAATAAATATCGCGCAGTGAATTTTGACATACCCGCAGTTAATTATGTGCTTAGGTTTGTCTAGTTTTCAGATTTTGGTAATACTGAAAAACATAATAACATGGTAACCGGAATCATTGAAGACGAAGTGTGTTGATGGACTGACGATGCAAGCAATTTGTTTGTGAAATCGATCTCATTTAATAAGAAAAATTGACATCATTTTCTTAAGATAACTGAAGTTGTTACAAATAGTTATATTTTTGTAATAATACATTGATTTTTCAACAGAGGTTCTATAAACTTCACTTGGTGCATGAATGTAGCATACTTGTTTAAGTTTGTTGCTCCATGTGATTTTAGCACCACGAATTAACATTTTACTGCATATTTTAGGCACTCCTCTGTTTCGAACAGTACTTTGTGCTTCAAAGAAGTTCCACACTTCATAACATCTGTCTTAATAGGTTTATCCGAGTAACAGGAAGTGGCAAAAAGTGGTACATAGAAACAAGTATAGAAGGTCACATGAATGATGAACATAAGTGTTTTGGAGAGTTGCATTTGGTGAACCAAATGAATACATTTGAATCTTCTACAGTCATAATCATATCTAGACTTTGCTTACTTAACATTATTTATTTTTAAGTTGCCCACAGAGAGAGCATGCAGATCTGGGAAAGAGCAGTATACGATAATGCCATAAACCGATACGTGACCGCCTCTGTAGCGTGGTGGTAGAATGTCTGCCTCCCGTTCAAGAGGTCCCGAGTTCGAATCTCAGTCAGGGTGAGTTATCTGGATGAGGTTTTTCCGGGGTTTTCCCTTATCCTGAAAGACGAATGTTGGGTAACTCGAAGCTGAGCATCATTTCACCCATTCCATTCATCGTCCGATATGACTTAACGTTGGAGGACGTAAATTACAACATAAAAAAAAAGTAGAATCGGGGTGTGCCATGTTGCACCGTCCTGCATAAGGTTCTTTAAGGATTTAGTACCAACTCACACTTGGTCTCTATTTTGTCTACCTTCAGCCACAGTTTGCGCACATAGCTGTTTATTGTTGCATTAACATATCATTCTTTTTTTTGTAATTTACGTCCTCCAACGTTAAGTCATATCGGACGGTGAATAAATTGGGTGAAATTTTGCTCAAATGAGTCCAGGGTCCATGGAGCTTAGAGTTACCCGACATTCGTCTTGAAGGATAATGGAAAACCCCGGAAAAACCCTTATCCAGGTAACTCATCCTGACCGACATTCGGGACCTCGTGAACGTGAGGCAGACATGCTACCACCACGCTACCGAGGCGGGCGGACATTTTCTGTAATGTTACACATAGGCTCCACTGAATTGTAATAAATAAAAGATAAATAACTATGAGAAAATACTTTTAAATTGACATAAATTTCATAAGATAAGCAGAAAGTGTTCTGTGACATCAAAAGTAGTGTATTGACATTGCATTCGAAAAAATATTGATTATTGTGTGCAGGTGTGTGATAGCATTTATGACATTTATGATACCTCAGATTGTCAATTAAAGACACATTTGAATAATTATTTTTTGCTCAAAGGGGACTTATATAATTTTCATGAAAATATTAAGTTTGAGATACTGATATGAATAAAAACTAAAGTTTAAATTTTGTGTGAAGAGTGTATGAATTATACTTTATATCAGTTCTTCCAGCGTGTGCGGGTTGTTCAGATGCACTTTAAATTTTAAGTTCCCCCCATAAATGAAAATCGCATACCGTAAGGTGTAGGGATCGCGATGGCCATTGTCCTTTGCTGATGACCAGCTCTAGGAAGTTCATACTACTCGCCATTCCTTATGCAGTTCGCGACCGACCTTCTTCCAGCATCCAGACAAGTCATAGATAAGAAACGCACAGCGGAGAGGCATTGAAACTGGTTACCCAGAGAAAAAATGACTTCTGAGACATTCGTAAATGCACATCTATTTAGATCATTATGCACAACACACAAATTCTTATATAGTACATACGGGTTTGTCTCTGGATGATTTCATTATTTAAATAGGCACATTGTTGCCACACTCAAACAATTATAACGTGGATTGTAACGTTTCCTGATCGAATGTAAAATAATATTGAAATAATAAAATTAATATCTTAAATATTTGAAGACTCTTACCAGACAAAATGCCAAAGCTGGAATTTTACTACATATTTACTCATCTGCGGCCGTATTACTAAAAGCAATAATGCACCTCTGAAGCCTTTAAAATGAAAAAAAAATTCTATGTTCCGTAAAACAAAATTTAGTTCATTGATAATCTGTTGCAAATTCGTTAATGATTTCAGATAATTTAGTTTCTCGATCTGGATTCTCTTTTTTCCATGTTTGCTGCAGTATGCCATTGAAATGTAAATGTAAACAATGAAGTAAATAAGGACATGAATAAGTACACATCTAGAAAACATAAAATGGTTGAACAGAAAATTTAGTTGTTCATCTTTGAAGCACAACAAAGATGTTATTCGAATGTATTCCTTCCTAACAACGTGCTCTGTGTCATGCAGTTGCACCTGTTTTGCAGTAATAAGTTGCATTCTACGACGAACTTTGACTTGCTAGTAGCGCTGCGTTGTATAGCTCTGCCTGGCCGCTGTTACACTACTCAAGGAAATCGGTACAAACCTCCTAGCTCTGCTGATGACCCTATCTTCAAAAATTTCTCTAATTAATTGCAACGATAGATAACATCAGAAGAGAAATTACTGCAATGTTAGAAGATAAAGTGATGCATGTCAACAGAAATTTTCTTCGAAGACGTGAGACATGCTTGGCAGCACAAGGACGATATTTCCAACACCTTCTGTGACAAAGGTATGTGATTATTGTAATCATAATTTGCATGGTAAACCTAAGCGCTTGAACTTAAATATTCAACGCGTGAGCAGCGTGCTTCAGCTGCATCACTACAGTCTGATTTTTAAAAGAAGATACGTGAAGGCCATCTGTTTCTCCCTGTGGGGTGCTGCAATGTTGCCTAGAACTAAGTTACGCATACTCCTCTTTTTATCCTCTCAACACACGAAATATAAACAAGCGTTCGAAGTTATCACATCTCAACAAAAGCATGCATATTTAATCTGCATTATCCTACTTTAATAACAAAACTAAGTTGTTCACACATTCAATGAGTTGTAGTGTCTTCACATATGTGCGTTCTTTTAAATACATTTTGCATTATGTAAGTAATAATCCACACTTACCGTTATTGTTGCATCGTAAGTTGGCATTCCATATCGACACATCTAGGTGATGCATGTTCTAAAATCTAACATTTATCTTCAATAAGGTTTGTTAATATTTTAGTTGGTATCTTAACTATTAAAATTCAGATTGATATAAATACACATAGTGCAAAAAGGTATGCAATACGCATGTGGTAAGCACACTACCACTCGGAAATTGAAAAAAAAAGAAGAAAAAACTCGACGCAAGCGCCACGATTTATTAAACTTTTCCTCGTTCCGTATAAAGTACTTAACACATTAGTATGGCATTATACCATTATTAACGAATTTATCAATTGCCATATTGATATTAACGAAGCCGATATGCCGGCTTGACCCACAGGAACTTTTACATGCAAGCATATCTACTGACATGGGGCTGTCGCTTTTGTTTGAAAGGAATAAGATGTTCATTGATAAGGAGCAAAATCTCGTCTTCCTGTTGGAAGAATTTTATAAGAGAACAGACAAATTCTTTAGCTTGATATGTAAAGTAACATCTCGCCCTTAAGCTGATCTCTGCCTCGGGCCAGGAATCCTCCGTCTACCTCTAATCCTATCGCCACTATGTCTTGCTTCCATAACAACGTACCTTAATTTTGTTTTTACAAAGTAGGCTAACAATACATAACGCAACTGAACACTCAAACTCTTGTTTCCCGCACAAAACTAGCGATAACTGATTTGAGGAGTATGTGATTTACCAATGTAACCAATCTGGCAACATTTGTTTACATTTCTATAGCAACGACTTTCCCCTCTTACTCTTGCTTAATGATCTTCACGTATCTTCCTTTAAAAATCAGACTGTAACCGCTCGCTTGCCGGCCGAACACTAGTGAAAAATATGGCGCTCTAACTAAGCTCTTTGGTCACAATTTTAAAGATTTTCAACACTGGGAACAAACATTATGCCGATTTGAGGAGCGTAGGAATCGAAATTTGCTTACGGATGATTTAAGATTACCAGACATCGGAGCCCGTACACCTTTAAGGGGACACGAAGTTTACGAGTCTCGCAGTATATAACTGCTGACGTCAGTCCCGAGGACAACACGCAGGCATAGTCCGGTTGGCAAAGCGTAGCTTTAGTTGCTGGTCACGCTGGCCTTTCAGGGAGTCCAAGGTGTTTGACATTGTGTTAACAGCATTACTTTCACAACAATTATTGGAAAATATCCATTTTATAAATCAAATGTTTTGGGTATTATCAGCAACCATTAAAAAGCTTGAAGAATGTACGTTCGTGCTGTCTAAAAGCAACCGAGGAGGTGTCTGCAAAAATTAACAATATAGAGAATACACCAGCTACCAAACGAACAAAAAATGAATTGTGTAGTATTCAACACAAAAATACTGGATTTTCGATGCTGCGTAATACAAGAAATAAACTAAGTCTCGGACAAACATATGAAAATGATTTGTAATACTCATATGCACCATTAACGTCATGTGACATTAAACGAACTTTCTTCCAATATTTTTATATTATTTCAGTGAGAGGAACAGAAAATTCACATTCGACAATTTACGAATGAACATGGTTGTTCAATGTAATTCCCGCAACGTAAGCAATGAGAAGGATGTCATGTTGTAACGTAGCTTACACTCTGTACCCGTACCGGACTGTACACACACAGCGCTTCGGTATACTTGTTGATACAGATGTTTGTTGATGTCTTGCTTGACCTTGTGGGCGTACATCGATTGCTAAGGTGTACGGGATCCGATGTCTGAAGATTACCATAAAGTTTTCTTATCATTTTCTTGGTATGCGTATTCTGTGTTCCAAAAGTAAGCTCCAGTGTGCGAGTCGTATGTTTGAAGATCGAATTATAGTAAAGAAACCCTTTGCTTTAGCCAACCAGTTATACTTGGTTTCGATCTTCCAGCCTGTTCTCCCTCTTCGGTGATATACTTTTAAGTTAACGCACTTCGCTGCATCTAAACAATAAACGCTGAAGTAATGAATTGTGAATTATCTTACAGTTCGTATGCCACAGTGTGGAAATGTCTGCTGGTATATCATTCTTAGCTGGCATAGAAGATGCTATTTTTACTCCGAGATTGCCTGGAGTTGTGTTGCTATTCAAGTGCAGTGGGTGAAAGTATTTTCTCTTCCGCACATATTTTATCTACGTGTTTATTGGATTACGTCAGCGTTACCCTTTATTTGCAAGCCTTGGAGATAAGCAGCTATTTAGAAGGTAGGGCCGCATCCAGGAGAACAATAGGCTTATCTCACATACTGTTCATCTTGCTAGTGAAGGAGTTGGGCAGTCTACATAGACGAGAAGTGCGCTGCTAATGACGTGCTTACAGGGTGTTTACAGCGTGTTAAACAACTCTCGAGTTAGACGTTCATATTGCAGTTATTCAAGCAACATTTATTACACATATACAGAAGCACATACATACAAACTAATGTATACTCATTCTTTAGGTGAGATGGATAATCGAGCCTATGGAGGCATGTCTGCCTACAAGTTTATTCCTTCACCCTACATGAGATTAGTCGTAATTAATCTCCCGTTGGTATATTATACAAGGTGTGCCCCTCCTCTACACTTCCTGTACCTTATTTCATATAAGTACAGAGTATTTAAGGATTAAATACGAAGAATTTCAATTCCCTCAACCCAAGTTACTTTTGCTCTCAGGATTTTAACATATATTCGTCAGACATTTGCATAACTAATGGAATTATACCTTAACTTTTCTGCAAATATCCTCAATAGATTTGTATTAAAAGAACAAGTAAAATACATATTTTAAAAACGTAAATGTCTTAAATGTCAAAACTTGTGGTTTAACCCTTTCCGAGATAATTTTTGTGTCCTTAGAGGCTTAGTTATTAATTTGCATCTCATCAGAAAAAAATAATGGGATTTAAAACTTATTGTATACCAATCCACTTTTTAAAGAGTTGACTATGTGTTCCACTTTTACCTATGAAGAAGTGTGCAACCTTTAATATTGATCAGTGAATATTGATCTTTATTAAGATGAAGACTTCAGTCCAATTCTTTGTTCCATTCTTATATCAGTGCCTCAGGACGTCAAAACGCGATTGTGGAATTGGCAATAATGAAAGAATTATTAAAAGTGGTTTCCGAGAGTACCTATACTCGTATATAACTATAAACTTAAAATATTATTATTCAACAAATACTTTGTGATAAGGGCGCCGGGGTAGCGCGGTGGTTTCGTTCGCGGCTCCCGTTCTAAGGGTCCCGAGTTCGATTCCCGGCTCTGGGGTTGGCGATTTTAAGTCGACCCTATCCACGCCTTCACCTCTGTCTAGCACACGTGAAGTATCCCCTATGCCCAACGTGGTTAGGAGTCCACGGTAAAAACTGTAGGTCCTCTCACCTCACCGCCATCTTCACTATCACCCTATCATCGGAGGTAATGGACACCGCCCTCTGGGTGCCTCCACCTGAGAAATGGGTCCGGTCATCACTTGGTGGGGTGAGGTTACCCCGAAGGCCAAGGTTGCCATGTGGGGAGTGTTAGTAACTAACTAACTAACTATACTTTGTGATAAAATTTCACTTATCTATTTCTAAACTATAAATTCTAAAGGATATGCGTCAAAATGCATCGGTAGCATTATCAACTTTTTTCTCGACTTTCGCGACTGGACACTGAAGATCTGAATGTCAGACTTTCGGTCTCAAGCCAGATCAGGGCTAGGCCCTCTACTGGCAGTGGAGTGTTTTGTAAGGAAGGTTAATATGCGGCAGAAGATGAGGTTGCAGTTATATATAAGCCATCTGTGCCCGATTTCACCAACAGATGTTAAGATTTAACACGAGTTTAGCAATAGTTAAAACAAAAATTGCATTTCACCAACACTCGTGTTAAATCTCTTGTTAAACTAACAAGTAAAATTTCTGATGTTAAGTCCTTAAAAATTGTAAATAGTCAAGATGGCATTCGTAATAGAGTACGGCCTATGAGGAGAAATGATTTTGAGGAACTATCCGAAGAAAATTTTTAATGGGATATAGACTGTCGAAACAAGTTGCTATGAAGGTTACCACGGAAGTACAAGAGAGGTTATAACATGCATCGAAAGGAATATGGCGATCTCGCCTTTGCTTCAAGCATTAATAACCTTGCGATTTTATAATTCACCGAATTATGTAGATAATACATTCACCACCTTCCGTCTTGTAACGTTCAAGTCATTTGCCTTTCGCTCCTCGTTTTAAATTTAAGTAATACTGACTTAGGACATGCATCGAAAGGAATATGTCGATCTCGCCTTTGCGTCAAGTACTAATAACTTTGCGATTTTATAATTCACTGAATTATGTGGATAATACATGGTCCACCTCCCGTCTGGAAACGTTCAAGTCACTTGCCCTTCGCACCTCGTTTTCAATTTACGTAATACTGACAAGTTGTTTGGTGCTTCTAGTAGTGACCCAAGCATTTGAATTAAATTCGTTTCCAATATTTTCCCTGTGACATCTTTCTCTTTTACATTCACTGCATCCGTCCTCTTATTTTCCACGATATCCTTACACTTCGTCTCCAATTCAATTAACAATTCTTTCCCATTCAATGATAAATTTGTCTCATGGCTTTATTTATGATTTTGTTCATCCGCCATTTTTCTGCTTGTGCAGATGAAAATGAAAACAATAGCGCATCGCAGTACGTTCAGAAAATAATACGACTCATCCATAGCCTTCTATAACTGAAATATTTACAAATTTCTTGGCGTTAACACAGGTTGGTGAAATGTAAGAAATTTAACAGCTTTGTTAGCGCTGTGACAATTGTTACGTTATATTTGTTAACGTCGATTTTAGCATCTGTTGGTGAAATCGGGTACTGATGTGTTATTTTATGTGCCTATAGAATGAGCTTTCTTGACACTGTTCGTTTAGATCGTTACGGTTACTGCCGCTAGGTGATGAACTGTTCCCTATCGAACTGCCATCTACTGCAAGTGAAACAAATTTGTTGACAGAATCAGTTGGTGTTATTTGGAAATTTATTACGTGATTACTGTTCTTCAAAATAAATAGTTTCTCCCATGCCATTAATTCTGTAAGTTTGAAGGCTATAATAATTTAACCCCTGGGTTTATTTAATGAGTAAACGATACAAAATGATATGCTTATATTCAGTACTACTTCTAAAAAATTTCTTGATTCAGGTTTACAAATATTGTTTGGTCTTTCAAATGTAAACCAGATTAGCAGAAGACGAATTCTAATGACTTAAAAGTTCTTGAAAAATTACATGTAAAATGATTGAAAATTCAATGAAAATATCCTAATAATTATAAAAAGTGAACTAAAAATTTCTAATTACAAGTTGTAAACTATGTCAAATTAAGGATTATTGAATTAACAGGCCTACATACCTTGTTTTCAACATAAAAGGTAGAAAATAAAATTCATGAATTGATTAGCAATTTGAGAACAACCAACATCTAATAAACTGATTAGAAAAAATGAAAATCAAACCTTAAATTAACAGCTATCCTCTCCATTGCAGTAAATAACGATATACATTCCAAGATTCTCGGATATGAAGGAACGGCGGTTGTCGGCGAGAGCATTGTTGTACATCGAGAAACTTATTTCCACTTCCGCACTCACTATGGGACCATAGCGACACTGTCTGTGTCGTCCGATGAGTTGTTACACTGTAAGTCGTTACTCAGCTGCTACCTTAATTTCACAAAGCTTACAGCACAATATGAAAAAGCTTCCTTCCCAAATGTGTAACACTGCTTAATCCTGTAGCAACAATGAGCTTCTCTTACGGTAAAAATGCATGCAAAACGTAGATAACACGATGCACAACCACTCAGTTACAAATTGGCTAGTTCACTGACACAGTAACCAGTTGCAATTCCAAGCAGTGCGAGACAATGTGAAAGGGAAATCGTCTACGACAAAATTCACCCAAATTGAGCCCAGTAAGTCAAGAATCTTGTCATTGCATGAGATGATGCAGTTTAAAAATTATTATTATTAGTTGCAACTCCAAGCAGTGAGAGTCAATGAGAAAAGGAAATCACCTACGACGAAATTCACCCAAATAGAGCCCAGGAAGTCAAGACTCGTGTCATTGCATGAGATGATACACTTTAGAAATAATTAATAATGTCCCAATATGTTTAAAAATTATCGGAGAATGTCATGAAATATTAAAAAAAAAAAAAAAAAAAAAAAAAAAAACAGCTTGAAACGTTAAAACAGGGGAAATGACCAAAGAAATATATGTAATGAAAAGACATCAGAATCCGCGCTCTGCCGATCACAATACAAACAATGGGATTGGTATTTCATTACGGAGGGGATTTGGTACGCAGGCCACCATGCTGGGCCCATTGTTCCTATGACCCCAAGTGGGGCACCCCCGGGAGGACGGATGAGGTGAAGGAGACAGAGGGCGGCCGACCCAGGGAGACACGACAGTACAGAGGGCAGGTTCTCTACAGTTTACTTGGACAGAGACCTCCACGACAGGCAGGCCAAGGAAACGAACTCGCTCGCCTGCAGCGGGACGGCAACGAGCCCAGCAGTCGAGCCCTAATAGTACCAAGGCAGGCAATCCGAGCGTCTAAGGTCCCTCGCTGGCGGTCACGAAATGCTCCCAGCACAGGAGCGGAGACCGACAATCGACCTACCGGAGAAGGGAGTAGTTTTCCTCAGCATATCATCCCGCAGACAGCCACCGACACTCTTACCCTGAAAGAGACCACCAGATGAAAGATGATATGAAATGATAATGGAGATGAAATGAACGGACAGGAAATTCGGGGGATGTAATTAACCTAACCAGCATTCGCCTAGTGACCCAGGAAAACCCCCGAAAAAACCCATGGGTCAGGTAGGTCGGCCACGGGAATCGAACCCGGGTCTGCCGAATGTGGGCTACATACGAAACCACCTGAGCCATCCCGCTCGGTAATATAAACAATGAGTTTATAAATTCCAGATTTTTTATTATTTGCGATTTTTAAACATTTTCAGAATGTATATTTTATCCTATAATACCAACTGGGATAGCTCAGGCAGTTTCGTCTGTCGGGAATTCTGAATTCCCTTCCCGTGGCCGGCCTGTCTGATCCATGTTTTTTTCATGGGTTTCCCCGGGTGATAGGCGATTGCTGGGTAGGTCCATTACATCTCCGAATTTCCTGTCACTGGGTTCTTCCGAATGCGAGCCTTGCGTGTTACGACGGGCCTATCTCACTTATTTTGTTTCCCATTTAGAGCCCACATTTCGCTTGAATATACTAGTATGGGACCTGCCATTGTTTTATAACTCTCCTTCCTTGCATTTCTTTGTACTCTCATTACACCACCCAGGAGATTATAATTGTGGGTTTATTGTCTACATCTTCTAATTTAGCAGTTAACTTATATTCCAAATTATCTAAATAATGGAACTCGTTAGGCGATTTTGTCATATATTACAATCTTGCTTCTAACACATTCTTTGCCTTCAAGAACCAAAACTTTTAATATGATATTTTGGGATTGTAATTCTTCAGTAATATATTTAATATTTCAGCGATTATTAAAGTTTTCTAGAACAGAATAATAGCTAAACGTCTGTTTAGAGTGCATATTAAACTTCGTCGATGCAGAACAGAAAATGCCCTCGAAACGTTGCCGACCCGCGTGGGTTTGATGAAATTAATCTTGCTAGCTCTTCATTTGAATACTTAAATGCTAATGAGTGTTCATAATGCAGCAGCTATAAGAAAGTTAATATGTTTGCGCATCTGCAGGTAAGACAGATGCTACAGAAAAGCATAAACTTTTACTGCATTCATTCATATTCTGCTAGAAATATGAGCTCTACCTCAACTCGCATAGTTTTTAGAGCAAACGAATGCTCTAGAATATCCAAACTTTATGAAGATGCTTCGAAATACCAGATGACGTCGTTCGTTTGTACAGAAAGTTCTATCTACTCTGTGGCATAAATTCAAAATGCAGGCTGGGAAAATGGAAAATATCTGATGTGTTGGATTCACATGAGAGTTTTTACCCATTATTAGTTTTTCTTCTACTTACAAATAGTAAGTAGATTTATTGATTGTTGTATTCTAGACAAAAGTTCTATGTTTTGATTTGATGTTTTAATGCTATATATACAATAGGTTAAATACAAACCTGATAGAATAAAATGTTCAGCGTCTTTCGAAAGTTTCCAAGAAAAGCTTACCCTGACAGTGGATCTAAATTCAAATCCAGGAGGACAAAATTATTTTTCTTTATCCTTAAAACATCAAAACTTTTTGGGATTGATCGAGTCGACATGAAAATTCAATGCCAAGGCGGGGATTTGAACCACGGATCTACTGGTTTCCGTCCAGTCGCTCTTACCCATTGAGCTACCATGGTCAATTTGTCATCATGACATAAAATTCTCCAAATGACTCATGTATTTCCCCGGCAAACCACTAGGGGCTCTTGTATTCGAGATACACCGTTTGTGGCGACTTACTATCTTAAGTACTTGAGTCCCAGGCTTCACCATCTAACTTTTATTATTTAAGTTAATTGATGGAAAGTATTTATTCATTTCTTCACACTAGCCGTATACAAGCTAAGGTATTGGATTGATAGAGTCAACATGAAAAATTCAAGGCCACGGCCGGGATTTGAACCACAGATCTACTAGTTTCCGTCCAATCGCTCCTAACCATTAAGCTACTATGGCCAATTCGCCGCCATGACATTAAATTCTGCAATTAACTCATATATTTCCCCGGTAAACCACTAGGGGCTCTCGCATCTGAGAAACACCGGGGAAATATATGAGTCGATTGGAGAATTTAATGTCATGACGGCAAATTGGCCATGGTAGCTCAATGGGCAAGAGCGACTGGACAGAAACCGCTAGATCCGTGATTCAAATTCCAGCCTTGGCATTTAATTTTAGATGTCGATTCTATCAATGAATACTTTTCTTGTAACTACTGCATTCGTGTATAATTTTTGCTTATTGTGCTGCAGTACAACGCACTCTACTTATCTCGAGCAGTGTGTTAATGTTACATGCACTCTCTTTGTTATGCGATGTTGTAAGATGGAGCTCAAACCTAAATGCATGTTCTTTAAACTTTTGATTCATTTCAGTAATTTTTTACAGTAGGTTATGAACCATTGATTGAATAAATTGTTTTACTAATAAATACGCAAAATATGATGCTATTAACAGTGAAGCAAACAAATATCTATAAATATAACAATTCGCAGCTTAAAACTTCACTTATAAAAATGTGACACTTTTCCTATAAATTATAAAATATTTGTAGGAAAAATACCACCTTCCTTTATAAGATAAATGAAGCTTGAAGTTACAAATTGTTATATTTGTAGATAAAAATTATTTTGCTATTTATACATCTTTCGGTGATCCGTAAACGTTTTCATATGCCTTTCAGGGACACCTTGAAGCAAGTGACTGGAATTGCAGCATTCCTTAGAGGAGAAATGCATCGTATTTTTTTGTATGTCTACTACAAATTTATCTTAGGAAACCTCTCCATTATGCTGTTAACATCTCACATTAACTTTAAATTAGTTTCCTACCACAATTCCCCCACCCCCTTCAAAAACTGAACAAGTAGCCTCTTACTCCGAAATACATGTAACTGGTTATATCTTCAGCCAGCTTATTACAGTAAAGCCTCTTTAAAACGGAACGTGATCGTTACAACATTTATCCATTTACACAGGTTTCTGTCTTACCAAGAGTTGTGAATACAAAGAAATTACAGCAGCTATAGTAGTACAGTGAAGAAATAATATAAAATGAAATGTAAATAATAATAGGCTAATATGTATTATGTATTATATTTTCACTGACTACAGTAGGTAAGTATAGTTTGTCACCTAGTTTCTCTGTCTGTTTTGAATTTTCCCTTTTCAATCTGCAATTGTCTGCATGTCAGCATCATTTGTTTCACCACACACAGTATTTAAAATAATGTTAAGACGATGTTTGAAACGCACGAGCCATCCACTCGAAGCCCTGAAATTGATTTTGCCTAATTTTCTTATTGTCTCTAAACCTTGAGTGTGAAGCAATGGTCATAAATGGGAATTCCCTTAACGAGTGTACTAACAAACAACTCAAGCACATCACGATTTAGCTCGTCATACTCTGTAGCTTTTGCAATGCGTTTCACATGCCCTGCTGTTCCATTTAATCACTCGTCATTAATTGTTATTTTCTAAAAATATCATAAGTTTAAGTTTTCCCTAATTTAAATAACACAGCTAATTCTTTAGCTGGAAGTTTGTTCTTTTCGTGTTCTTAAATAATCTTAATCTTTTTCCTCAAGTGATAGAGTCTTATGTTAAGAACGCATTTTACGTAATTTGTGTACACATGAACTAGGGTTTTAAAAACCACCAAAGCTCACAGTTTTCTTCCACTCGTACTTGATCACGTGTTACAACAAAACTGAGATTGAACGCACTGCAAAACAGTTGTAGACTTACCATGTGTGTTGGAAGAAAGCTCAGAGAGTTAATGGTTTGTTTTCCCTTTTCCTCGAAGGATTGCAGTTTATGACTTCATTGTTCATGGAACTTCAGTACAAGAACAGCCACCCTCAAAATTACTACACTTTTCAAAATACGTACGTCGTAACCGATTATACTTAAAGTAATCTGTTTTAATCAAGTTATTAGACAAACAGTTTCCTAAAAGTATTTCTATTTGCACGTTATGCAGATTTCCGGCTTAGATTATAATTTTACATGGGAAATAGCTTCTTTCCAAAATTTATTTTCAATTTTTCCAGGTTTCCAGCATATAAAGGTCTGTTTTAGGCAGGTTTTACTGTACTTTGTCTTATATACATATACAGTTGAGCTTGTTGAATTCACCCGCCTTGGTAGCGTGGTGGTAACATGTCTGCCTCACGTTCAAGAGGTCCCGAGTTCGAATCTCGGTCAGGGTGAGTTACCTGGATAAGGTTTTGCCGGGGTTTTCTCTTATCCTGTAAGACGAATGTCGGGTAACTGTAAGCTCCATAGACCCCGGACTCATTTGAGTATCATTTCATCCATTCCATTCACCGTCCGATATGACTTAACGTTGGAGGACGTAAATAACAAAAAAAAAAAAAAAAAAAAAAAAAAAAAAAAAAAAAAAAAAAAGGCTTGTTGAATTCAATCAATTCCAATTGTACATATTGTGACTTTGTGGGTTCGTAGAATTAAAAGTACGAGTTGCAGATATTCTTTATTTCCGTAGAAATACACTGTTCAATTCTCACGTAACATTACGTCACATACACAACACAATCTATCAAGATCGATGACAATAACAAACACCGTCTGATTACATCAGCTCTCGTTACAACAACACTCTACACCTTTTTACTGCTTACGACTCTCGCGACTGACTCTTGGCGAGTCGTTGCCTTCTTAAATACCTCACTGATAAATTCTAGATATTTCCGGAACAATAAAGAAACCGAAAAATCTCTATCAATCAAGATGTCACCAGAAATTTTCATTTATCTCAGTTTGTTTGTTTGGGCAGACCTTTATCTCGCGCTATCTTTAACTGCTTATGCAAGCTCTTTATTACCGTGAAACACTATCCGTTTGTTATCTATTTGTGCCGAACGTTTTATGCCCGTTGCCGCGACAGTATATAACCTCCGCCTGAACTTTGGCTGCAACTTTAATTCCCCGAATATTAGTTTACAGTCTTACCTCTACAATGTTATTCCTTTGTAATAACTTTGTTTCCGTTCTTCCAGATTTACAAAGCATGTTTTACTGCTGACCGATATAAATAAATAAAAAGGTGGTATTATTTTTGTCCCCTATCATTAGAGATTCCCATAATGTCTCCGGGCGCACTTCAGCCTAGGGCTTATTGTGCTACCTGTATTGTTGCTCACATCCATCACAATCCCTTAGAAAGGTATGCAGTCTTCCATGGGTATGGATGTTACTTCTATAAACAGTCCCCCAAAAGCATTACATCTCCTGTGAGACAATGTTACACAGGAACATAGAATATGTTGGACGGTTTCAGTCTCTTTCCTGCAGAACCTGTAGTATAACTCACCCTCATATATCCCTATTGTGTCAGGTGTTTTTTCATAGGTGCCTGTCCCGTGAGAAAGGCAGTAATAGCTTTCAGCTGAGCTCTATTAAACTTTAATAGGCTTTCAGCTTTTTTTGCCTCATATTTCCCTAATATATAGCTTACCATGTCTGTTTCCTGCGGTTTTGAGCCAGGTTTAATTATGTTCTCTTTTGGACTATTTCTTAATACCTTCTCTAGTTGAGCTTCGAGATGTTTCTAGAGCCGGCTCTAGTCCAATAAATGGTGTAACTGCTCCTTGCGTGGCAAGTTCGTCAGCTTTTTCGTCGCCTTCTATTCCCCTATGGCTCAGCAGCCAGATTATTAAGAATGTTTAGGTAGTTTAGAACCAGTGCTGATGTGACCTTATGGCAGTTTAAGGCCCTAAGTACAGCCTGGCTGTCGATAGTATTATTACTAGATCGTGAACAAAATGCAGTTGGAGACGTGGCTTACCAACAATGGAGTCCTCTAGCTTTCCCCCCCTCTACCGTCATTTTAGATTGCCTCTCCTCCATCGCGCGGGCTGCACTGATCATCTGTTTCACTCGCTTTCGCATTCACTCTTATTCACTCTTTGCATTTTCTGCCGAATCACTGCGTTGTCCCTCAGGGTTTAAAGAAATTATGATTCAATGTATTTGTTGATCGATTGTGAGGTCATGTCCGAGATAATCATTTTCTGTAAATATGAAAATAAAAAAAAGTATTAAAATACACGCGGTAAGAGTGGTTTGCGCTCTGTCGCATGCAGGAAGGGAGGGGTGGGAGTCATGTGATGCTTGGATGGCGAGAAGGGCAGAAGGCTCTCCTCGCGCATGCACACGACTGCATTTTGTTTGCGGTCTAACTGTAGTTACACTCGTACATATTTATTTTTACTTTTGCACGTCCCGTTTAACTCTCAGTCATACCGCGGAATTTTATTTGAAAAACAATAGCTGCTGGTATTACTATTACTTGCTAAGCTGTTGATGTTTCAACATTGGCATTTATTAAATTTTAGTTTTAAAAAGTTCACACTTTCAGACTCTATGGAGATTCGTAATTGAGTATGGTCACAGAGATATTTATCTTCAGCTAGGAATCGAACTCGGAATACATTGTTTGAAAATACCGCAACTCCGATAAATCTTAAGGAGAAATTTATACAAGGCCATGTATATACCACGTGTTTGTCACTTTGGTTTACTTTACTACTTAGAACATCTGACACATACCTGTTATTAACCGATCATATTTTTCTCTCAAATGTATACATTACCAAAGGCATAATGAGAAAAACAGGGATACATGAAGTTTCTTAGGTTGTTTCACTGCCTATGAGCTGGGTTATGGATTTTTTTAACAACACTGCCACGCAGTCATTGCTAGCTTTCAGCCTGCTGATAATAACTATCTCTGTTATTCTTTATAATTTTAAAATAAACTTTCAATGAATTAGGATTCTCGGTCTACTCTGTCATACACTAGAATATGCATTACAACCCGTTTCCAGCATATGTGGTGAATGGTGGAAAATGAACCTTTGTCTAATACATAAATATATATTTTCTATGTAATAAGACCTACGCATATATACCTTGCACCTCCATACATTCGTAACAACTTAATCAAAGGGTCGAAAGTTCTAAACGGCAGGTATTTTATCAAATTTGCATCATTTCCTAGTAGAATAATTAATCAACACGTTGCAGTCAATACACCAAAGCAGTCAAAGTACCTGGATGAAAATGGGAATAAAGGAAATAAAGACTACAAACATGAACGAAATAAAATGATCTATAAAATGTAATGGCAGTCATATGAATAAATCATTGCAATTAGCCTATACGAACCTTTGCGGTGCAGTTAGCTTTTTACTTCCAATGGAATTAGTTCACGATAAAAGAGCATGCAGTTAATACTATCAAATGCAGTTGTAAAAGTCTGCGTATATTTCAAAATAGAATGTAAAATATTCATCATGGTTGTTCAATTCACAATTAAAGCTTTAATTTTCTTCTTAGATAAAACTAAGCTCTTTATATCTGCTACTACACCACTATGAAAGAGATTGGCAGGCAAGAAATGGGAAAGCAATACACAAAATTTAAATAGTTTTTACACAATATATATTAAACCAACACTTAAATACTGTGAAGATATATTAATAACTACAACTATAGAAAACTTAATATTCTGCAAAATAAAATTCTTCCCCTAGTAACAGTAAAAACTACCTCAGTACTTGCTCTAAAATATTTTAACAAATAATCTAAGATTTGGTCTTGACATAGGAAAAGCAGCCATCACAAAATATGAAAATTTAATCAGACTGGTTTATAATGACTGGGAAAGAAGAAAGTCACAATAAACTTAAAAATTCAACAAAGTTTCCCTACTAAAATCAAAGAATTCAAACAAAAATCAAAACTTCCTTACATAAAAGAAAACTTACAAAGTATCAATAATTTGGAACTATTTTATATTGAACACTGTCTACACGTAGCTGAAGAAATTAAAAATTTGAAACCTCTTCATGTCTCCTCAAACAAATGACACTGGAAATATTAAATTTAAGATATCCTGCAAAATAATAGCTACATGTTTACAGTGACGAACCCAGCTTACCAAATAATGATGGCACTGACTCTGGTGAAATATGCCAGTACCAGTATGCAATCTTCTGGTTTTACTAAAGATTAAGTTTAAATTCTACAAATTTTGATGGAGAAACTTCAGGAATCCTTTAGAGATTACAAAATCTTCTGTGATTATATAAATATATTTGAAAAAGTTGTAACATTATCTTATTCTAAAGCTGCTATAATATCATTAACACTTGATATAATGCCTAAAAGTCTAAATATTGCAGAGAGTAATACGACGTGCGTTCAAATTATAAATCCTCCTATTTTTTCATAGAGGAATTTCTTTTTTTTTAAATACACATGAACTCTTTGTGAATGAGTGATGACAGAGATGTGGCACTGTACAGTGCGTAGAACTGGTGACAGCAACGAGAGTTACGACTATTTTTGACACTTAAAATGATGACGTGGAAACGTAGAGTCAGACTGAAAAATTCAATGCCATAGCCGGGATTTGAACCACGGATCTTCTGGTTTCCGTCCAGCCGCACTACCATTGTGCTACTATGACCAACGTGCCGATATGACATTAAATTCTGACTCGTATTTTCCCGGTAAACCACTAGGAGTTCTCATAAACACATGAGACAACTACCTTAATGGCGACCTACTATATTGTAAGTACATTAAGGCCCGAGCTTTATAGTTAACCACTGTTAGGTCAATTAATGTCATATCGGCACGTTGGCCATAGTGGCACAATGGTAGTCCGGCTGGACGGAAACCAGAAGATCCGTGGTTCAAATCCCGGCTATGGCATTGAATTTTTCAGCCTGACTCTACGTTTCCACAATTTAGCCTACACACGGCCAGTGTGAAAGAACGATTAATTTACATTAAAATGATGACGTTTTCTTTGTAAGAAAAGTGTGTAATCATTCGTTTTCTCCATTTTCGTGGTGTGACAACTATTGAAATTCATCGCCAGTTGAGTGAGGAATGTGGTGTTGGTACCATGGATGTGTCTAATATGAGTTCCTGGGTGCCACAGTTCAGGCAGAACATCGTGTGATAACAAACCAAGACAATCACGGCCTCGCACCAGCCGGTATGACGACATGACCCAGCGAGTGGAGAACGTTGCTTTGGAGGATCGCCGATTGAGCATTTACAGATCTTTATGCAGGATTGTGTGCACAGATCCCACGGAAATGCCAATTTTGGAGACGATGTCTGCAACTGTCTTTGTTTGTTGTCACACGATGTTCTGCCTTCATTAAACTGTAGTACCCAGGAACGCAAATTAGACACATCCATGGTACCACCACCACATGCCTCACTCAAATGGTGATGAACTTCAATAGGTATCACACCACAAAAATGGAGAAAACGAATGATTACACGCTGTTCTTACAATGAAAACGTCTGCGTTTTAAGTATCAAAAACAGTTCTTACTCTCAGTGCTGCCACTAGAGTTATATGCACTGTGCAGTGCTGCCATCTCTGTCAGGCATTCAGAAAGAGTGCACCTGTATTTAATAAAAAACAGAATTTCCAATCTGGTCCCAGTACTGAAAGAAATATAGGAGGGGTTATAACTTGAACACGCCTCGTACTTCAATGGATACCATCATATTGTGGAATACATGGTAATGAAAGAGCTGACTTTCCAGCCAAAAAAGGTAGTAAAATTAGATCAAACTCATTTGAGCTACTAATTTTCACTCTATGAAAACAATAATTATGTAAACATATAATCAACAAATTAAGAAGATAACATATACAAAAGAGGAAAACTATGGAACAATTTATATAACAGCACGACTAGAATCAGTACACTACCAAGAAAATCCTCTGTAGGAACTTTTAGGCTTCTTGCAGGCCATGACTGTCTCAATAAACATTTATACAGGATTGGTATAGTGAGATCTCTTCTGTACACTTAAAGAAGATATGGATGGAAGCCACTTACTCCGCTGTCCAACCTTTAGTCTATGTACCAACATAACATCAAAATACTGGAGTGCAAGAGAGCAATGGCTTCATTGCCAACTGCTTCACATTAAATACAGACCAACCACTACTATTATTGCCAATAAAACTAATTCCCTAGCATTTTACTATCTCTATACCTTCATGTATTAGCTAAAGGAAATACTAATCCACCCAAAAAATTTATATTGCTAGTAATTCACGGGAGCTGCGCATAATCGAATCCACGAAACCCGAAAAAAAGCATTTTAAGAAATAATACCGCATGCGGCGATTGCGTAATTACCTATCTGGATGTAAATATTATAGTTCAATGACCAAATGTCTGATAAATATAAAATTAACGAGACGCCATATTTCAGACAATGATTGAGCATATCGGAAGAAGAGATTAAGAACTTCTGAACCCTCAAACTATCTTTTACGCAAAATTTCAATAATTCTCAAAAATGTCTAAAGAATTTGATTAACCTATTATTCCTTAATATATTTTCAAGCTTAATAAGCCTTATATTTTGAATTTATGTGACCATTTTGTAAAGTCCACCTAATAGTGAGCGAACACTCTTTGTTTTGTGTGTGAGAAATGTTGTGAGATAGAAGAAGAAAACTATAGAATTTATTATAGATAGATAGCCTTTATCTTTATCAGTTTACAGAATAGCAACGTCATAAATTAAAACTTACCAAGCTACATTATAAAAGTAATTGATACAATTCAATGGGTTGTCCACCAATGTATGGGGCATAGTCCTTTTTAAACTTAAAACAGGGAGCTCTCATAGTCTTTGTGGTAAAAAATTATATAATTTAATCCAAACGACTATAAAACTATACTGAATTTTAGTATGTTAAATTTATTTATATATAAATTCAAACAGTTACGTGTTGAGTAATTATGTATATAAGAGGAAAGTGTAAAGCTATTAAAATTTTCTTTAACAAATAAAAGACAATTCAGCACATACATAGAAGGCAACGATAAAATACCTAAATGACTAAAAATTGGTTTACAATGTTCTTTTGAATGAACTCCACAAATTAATATATGAGCCGTTTTTGTAATATAAATATCTTAGCTACTAAAGAATGATTTCCCCAGAATGAGTATAACTTAATTAGCATACGAATAAATATGAACACAATAAACCTTCACCAGAACGTCCTTGTTTTCTTAAGTTCTCTACATGAAAATTTCTGTTGTGATCTTTTCAATGTATAGCTGATATGTGTTGACTAGCCAATGTCTGAATCGATATAAATACCTGAAAACTTTATAGGAACCAGAAGCAGCAGTGGGTTTTCCAGTGCTTATACTCAGATTGTTCACGTTACACCAATCACTAACCACTAAAGTTGCAATAGGTAATTTAAGTTTTAATGTTTTACAGCTTTATCATAAAAATTAATGGCTAAATAATCTGCATAAATATATGGAGTAAGCTTTTGTCACAAATTAAAACAGGAAGATCTTAATATAAATGATAAAAAGTACAGTTCCCAAAATATTAAAGTGTACTACTTGTGCCAAACATTTAGTTTTACACTGGTGCTTTCGAAATATTCAATGTTGCATATTTACCTTTCCAAAGAATGAATCTGACAAACATGTAAGTTAACGATTTTTCTGGTTCCTTGTGCAAGAACTTATTAGTGCGGCGAAATTTTTGAAATCTTTTCAGCACTTTGTATGTGATTAAACATTTAATTTGAAATCATTCCTAAAAAAAGCTATATTTTATAAGTGACGTAACATGAATAGAAGAATCCTTACACTGTGATAGGTTACGAATGTTCGTCAAGGATAATATAAGTCGACTAGATGTCGACACCATACGTACTATAAACTTAAAGTGGCACTACAACAAGCTTGAAACATATACTAATAAAATAATCCATGGCGTAATAGCTCGCAATCAAGCCATAGCCTGCCAACCCGACTGTCGGCCTCACGCTCTCATACGCAAGCCAGAGATGAGCAGTCATCCAGCCGATAGGGGAGCAGATGTGGTGAGCATCACGGCACCGCAGCCGGAAAGTTGGCTTTCTTGATCAGGATTCACTACCTATTGTAGCTCCTCAAATTCCTCACGATGCTGAATGGGCGCCGGTCCTCAAGTTTGGGACCGAATCCGCACGCATTCCGTGGCAAGGAACCAAAACCACAATGCCCTAGACCATTACGCCACGTCTCAGGACAGATACTGATATAGATATTATTAATAATGTAAGCACTGAAGTAAGCAGAACCATTTATCCGTTTACCACTTCAGAGTCATTTTGACATGACATAAAACTAGAGAAACATTTTTTTTGTTGTAAATTACGTCCTCTAACGATAAGTCATATCGGAAGATGAATGGAATGGGTGAAATGATACTAAAATGAGCCCAGGGTCCATAGAGCTTAGAGTTATCCGATATTCGTCTTTCAGGATAAGGGAAAACCCCGGAAAAACCTTATCCAGGTAACTCACCGTGGCCGACATTCGAACTCGGGACCTCTTGAACGTGAGGCAGACACTCTACCACCACGCTACAGAGGCGGGCAGAGAAACATTAAATAACCATATGTATACCCTATATGAAATTTATTAAATATCTTTATTGTATTATTGAAGGTAAACTGTAAATAATTTCTTTAAATTTGCACACTTCAGTTCACGATTCTTTTTTCTTGTACATCATCAATTTTCAAGAACTTTTTCTCTGAAATATGTTTCCCCCTTCCACACTAGTTTAAAATAATTACTGAATCTGTGATGAATTACTGTTGAACAGGATATTTTTGCGTTTACAATAGAAAGTTTGCTTTGATCAGTATTATATTTTGTTCAGATGGGGAAATGGAATACAACAAAGCCATCGTATTGACCGAGCGGGACGGCTCAGGTGGTTTCGTCTGTAGCCCGGGTTCGATTCCCGTGTCCGACCTACCTAACCCATGGCTTTCTTTTTTTTTGGGGGGGGGGCGGTTTCTGGGCCGCTGGGTGAATGCTGGGTGCGTTAATTGCGTACATCTCCCGAATTTCCTGTCCCTCCATTTCATCTCCATCATTTCACATCATCTCTCATCTGGTGGTCTCTTTCAGGGTCAAGAGATTAGGGTAGTAATGTTGGCGGAGTTTCGACGGTGCATGGCAGGATAATTGCTCTGAGTGAACCACTTCCTCCCCCGGTAGGCCGATGCCGGGCTCCCACCCGACTGCTGGGACCATCTCCGAACCACAGCACGGGGTAATGTGCTTTGCCCTGGCCTGCCGGGGGAGGGTTTCCATCTAAGTAAACACTCTGCAGTGTAGTGGCTCCTTGGGATGGCCTCCCTCTGTCTCCTCTCTCCTCATCTATCCTCCTGTGGATGCTCCGCTTGAGGACATAAGGTACAATAGACCGAGACTGGTCGCAGTGCCATCGTATTTGCTAGAAAGCGAAATTAGAAATCATTTTCTGGTGTTAAGTTTGGAGCCGTCGGCTTTGCTTTAGATGCGTGGAATTCCCTGAATGACCAACCCCTTCTTTTATGCTTCTGGCTTCGAATGCCTCGCTAATTAATATTATAGTTAACTAATTTAAGACTGCTTAGATATTGCAGGCAAATGCCACAAAGACTCTGTAAGCTTATATACAATTTATATTTCAGGTTGGTGTACGTTCGGGGTTCGACATATTCATAAGAAGACTTCCTGGATCTCTCATGTTGGCCACGTCTGGTAATAATACAGGAACAGTTATGGGAACTTGGTCTACCAATGCAATAGCCAGCACCGTGTTCGAATTTTATCAGGAGGAAACCGTTATCGCCAATGGTCCTGACTTCGGCGGATGGATCACGGGTGGCCAGAGCTATTTCATGCATGTTCAGCAGCAGATGCCATTCAAGGTGAGCTTGCATAGAGGTAAATACACTTCCTTATGTGTTCATTTGCAGTGATTAGCGAGAGGTTTACGGATGGAAAATTGTGTATCAGTGTTATAATACCGTAGTAAAGAAATCTAAAATTATTACCTCGTGTAATAATCAGTAGAGCAAGAAACTCTTGTGTTACCTTCACGTGGACTCAAAATTATTATTTATTTTATATAGTATATACACAGTATTTTTAACCCTTCAATGCATGGTGTAGCCTTGTGGCAACAATAGGCTGTATTCGGTTTGAGAAATGTTTAAATGCAGTTTTTTCTTCCTGTAATATTGTACAGACCGAAGTATTTATACAAAACTTTAAGCTTTTTGACTTGTAAATATTACAATCAACATCCAGGTGTGTCATTTGTTCGATTATTTTACATGTGTCCTCCCCGTCCTTTACCAAAATAATTTTTGATTGCAGTTGCCGAGATTCGAACTCACGACCTTCGGCCTTGAATGAATGGACGATCCATAACGTATCGCTTTAACGAATTGAATCGATTCCTTGAGACAGTACAAAAAGCGATATGAAATCCAGTAAAATTATAGCAAGGGTGGCATTAGGAGCAAAATAACTCATGCATTAAAGGGTTAAAAGTCAAGTTAATCGAGGCAAATATTTGTTAAATTTTCAACAATAACATGTTTAAGAATGGTTATATTAGGACTTCGTTGAGTAAGGGGAGAATAGAGGAAACCAAATCCATAGATGTTAAACAACGAATCATTTTAAGCTGTCCCTGAAGTTTCACACTTTTACCATTACTTGCAAGAAACAATTGAGCAGCGATATGCCTTAAAATCAAGTTTACTGCAGTCAAATGGCTTTTACTGCTCACTCCTATACAAACTATTCTTACCCTTCTTTATATATGTCATGTTATACGTAATAAATTTGCATTACAGACTTACACACCTAATTATCGGTATAAAACAATAGGCTAAACCTATGGTCAGAACTTTAAAAAGCGGATATATTTTCATGATCTTTATGTGACCGAGTATGTATTTTAAGTCCTCAGTATGTGACCGGTGCCCACACTGCATCGCGAGGAAATTGAGAAGCTACGTTAGATAGCGAACCTTGGTCTAGAAAACCAACTTTCCGGCTAGGGTTGCCGAGCTGCTGACCACATCTCCTCTCTGTATCTGTTGGATGTAATATGGGTGTGAGCCCGGCAGTTGGTTTGGCAGGTTCAGGCCCACTTTGGGCGGTTGCACCGTGGGTGCTTTATGTCACCAAAAGAAAAAATAAATAGTTGTATACCACTTGAAACATGTATAAGAATTTCAAAATTGAGAGTCAATAGCAAAGCATATCCAGTAAATTTTATTATTTATGAATTGTGTACTTTAATGACATCTACATTTTTGTGCAATAAGTCTCATCGCTCTTTGAATGACATGGCGCTCAAATGAACCCTTGGGATCCATGGGAAATAGAGTTAGGAGCTTACATTTTAGGATTAGAGAAAACCCTGGAAAAACCTTATCCAGATTACTCAGCTTGCCCGATATTCGAACTCGGGAGCTTTTGAATGCAAGGCAGACACGCTGCCACCTACACTACAGAGGCCGACACATATAGTAAATATTTATTACATCTATCTGTTACAGAAAGTCACTCAGGCTGAAGAGGCCTACACAGAAAAAAATTCAAGATAATGCAGTTTGTGTTAAAAGTCGTATCTTTTTACATTCACATGATTTTCACTTTTGTCTATTGTTTATTAGTAGGAATTAATAAATTCTTACGAAAGCTTATTTTATCTACATAAATTTAATTAAAATAAGCCTTTTAAGAATGCACATTTTAGGTACAGAAGAAATATCATATTCAAGTGCTTAAGAACTGAATGCTCTACGTTCGTCTTAAAATTCCATACACTCTCCATTGAATAACGAGAAATAATTAAAATTTTTGAAGAGTGCCGAACTGAGATCCCAACTTTGGTATTTAACCAACTTTTTCTTTTTGGGTTGTGCTGGTCACTAATACACACGACACACACACACACACACACACACACACACACACACACACACACACACACACACACACACACACACACACACACGCACACGCACGCACACACACGGGAATTATTTTGCTCTGGGAACTTAAAACGGATATTTCCACTGTCATCTTAATATCGCGTTTTTGGATAGAATACAATACTTCTTTGACTTCCTATAGTAAGGAGAAGAGGCATTAAAATTATTCTCATGCACCCAAAATTTGTATTTCCGGTGTTACGTCGATATCGAATGCAATACCTCTGTTCACTTACTATATACAGACAGAGAAAGTAAAAATGAAAATTGTTCCATATTAAATACGTTAAATATGAAGCTATTAACAGTGAAGCAAACAAATATATACAAATATAATAATTTGTAACTTAAAAACTTCACTTATCTTATAACAAATGATGGACATATCCTTATAAATTGATTAGAATCGCGATTTCGTGAATATTTAATTGACATCATCAGCTTCAGCTACAGCCATCAATAATCTCATTGTTAACATAACAGTCGCTAGATTATGCCTTTGTCGTACTACCAAAATCTGAAAATGAAACAAATTTAAAAGGAGAATCGACTGCCGGTATTTCAAAATTCATTATTCGATGTTCATTTTTTAAAATAAATATATTTTCCTAAACCATTAAATCTATTGGACCATTTAATTGTTTTAATAATTTAACCTATGGATTTATTTCAAGGTTAAATGACCAAAATTGATCTGCTACGGCCGATGTATCAGTTTGTTTATACTTAATGTTACGAAAATGATCTGTCGTTCTGGTTTCTAAATTACGTTTTGTCTTTTCAATATAAACATCATGACGATAAAAATAATTACATTGAAAAATACCAGATGTTTTACTATCAGAAATTTTATGCTTTTTTTTTAGAGAACTGCTGCAAAATTTTAATACTACATTTATTTTGAGGAACTAAAGTTATAACAAACACTTTGAATTTATTTTTGAAAATGTTTATTAAACATTTATGTATAAAGTCTTTACTAAAGTCATTAATTAAAACAGTATTAATAATATGTTCATATTCTTTATTAAATTCCTCTTTATTCATTGGTATCTTTATTAATCTATAAATCAAACTATTGAAATCTGCAAATTAATGTGAAAAAGGGTTAACATTTTTATTTTTTGTGTAATTATCGATATGAGTAGACTTCCTATAAGTACCAAAGCTCAATTTATTATTATTTCTTATTATCTTTAGATCTAGAAAAGGAAGAAGTCCATTAATTTCAGTCTCTAATGTGAATTTTATAGCGTTATCTTGCAAATTCAATAATTTTCAAGCATCAGTTATGTGTTTATCAGGAACAACAGCAAAAATATCAATATATCTATACCAAATTTTAAAAATTAAAGGGAGTGCTTTAGTGATATGAATTTCGAAAAAAAACTAATAAAAAGATCAGCAAGAAAAGGTGAAAGAGGATTACCAATTGCTAAGCCAGAAGTTTGTTGAAAAACTTCACCACTAAAAGTGAAAAACTTTTGATCTAAACAAAAATTGGTAAGTTTAACAAAATCAAGTATTAATTCTTCATGTAAATTTACTGAATTCAAGGACTTTTTAAATAAATTAAAAGTCTTTCTCTAGGAATACTAGGAAATAAGGCAGTTACATCAAAAGAAACAATTTTATCAGTTTTATATTGTATAACACTGTCAATCTTTTTAACTAATCCAAACGAATTTTTAATACCTAAACTCTCAAATTTATCAGAATTAACAATTTTATGTGGCCATTTAGCTAAATTACAAGTTGGTCAATTTATACAATTTACAGTAGGTCTCATTTTATTTCCAGGTTTATGAATTTTAGGAAGGGCATAAATTCAAGGTAAAATAGGATTACTAACTTTTACTAAATATTTTTCTTTATTTTATATAATTTTCACTTCATTAAGTATTTTATTAAAATTTGAAATACAAGGTTTTAAAGGGCATTTACTAACTTTTCTGAAGTCTTCACTTTGAAGTAAAAGTTTTATTCTATTAATATAATCAGATTTATCCAAAATTACAATACTATTACCTTTATCCGCTTTAGTGAAAATTAACTCTTTTTGATATAATGATTTAATAATTGGTTAATTATTATTTATCTTAGGTTGGTATTTATCCAAATTTTGCAATACTTTGCTACATTTCAATTTAATAAACGATTTATTATTTTCAATTAAATCTTAACTAGCAATATCTATATCTATATCTGCAATACTATTATCACGAAATTGCGATCCTAATCAATTTATAAGAAAATATGCATAATTTCCCATAAGATAAGTGAAGCTTTTGAATTACAAATTATTATATTTTTATATATTTGTTGCATATTGTTAATATGTGCCTTCACCCTACTCCGTAAAATTGTGTTATTCAGATTTAATAGTCTTGAAATGTGTCCATCTGGTACTTTTTCTCTGACCTGATATCACTGTTTTCCCTTCACAGATACACATGCACTCAATTATATCTACACGTTCATGGATCATTTTCCAAAAGTATCTTATTTAAACTACATAACCTCTAAACTACAATTACTACGTAACTGCTTTATGTAAATGTTAGAAAAACTGTACAGTAGACATAACTTGTGTAAATCTCTGCTCTGTTTGTAGGCTATTGAAGGCAGCATATACTCATCTGCACCGACAGGCACGAATGAAGCCATCAAGGGACGACTGGACATTGATCTCCTAATGACCAAACTCTGGACTTCAGTAATAGTGCGTGACAACATTGTCACTGTTTTCGGCTTCATTCTAAACCGACCCGATAATCCTTTACCTGCGGATCTCTATGCTTCCCTCATGATACTCTACAATGCTATCCGTCTGCGGAGGATACATACCCTTGATGTACTGACTGCACTGAAACGCATGTCATTTTCCCCACCCCAGCAGCAGTTCATTGTTTTGTTTGAGGAATTACATCGGCATGCACCTCCCTATCTTAAGAGTACCATCAGTGTCTGGGTGGATGCACTAACAGAGCAGAGGGTCAATATGAACTCCATTATCAGACCCGGAAATGGCCCCATGGAAGTGGATTTCCTTGCTTCTCTGGAACCAACCTTGCTTAATGATTTGGAGGAGTCGATATCTTTCAACCAGGAAACATCTCAAAGGGCATCCACATCTCTCAAAGTAAGTATTACAGTGCAATTGTTTGTCCCAGTCGCTTTGGTTTTGGTCTGTTGCTTTCTATGAATACTAATTTGTGTATAAATGAATGATTAGCTTCTAAAGATAACAGTTTATGGGCATCAGGTTGTTAAAATGTCCAAAGGCGTAATAATTTATAAATTCTCTGTTACTTCTGTAATTTAAGAAGCCTTAAACTTCCCAAAATGTAAAGCCAGGCTTTAGTGAGAACCAAGAACAACATATGGAAGAGCTACCAGTTAATTCAGGATAAAAATTTAGTTTCTTACTAATAAAGTTTACCATTTTCAGGTTCTCATGGGGCCTTTATTTTCTTACGTGTTCGCTGGCCTGTATGACAGAAGCATAGAGTTGACCCAGCCTCTGTTTGCGTTGATCCTATTGCATCTCACACTAGACCAAATAGTGCCCCAGAAGGACGAGACTGAGAGATTCGTTGTGGATGCCTTGCGTCTGAATGCAATTAAGCACTGGGATGAAGTTTTAGACACTCTGAGTGATGCAGATTTACTTGACCCCTTCAGATTGGTGACTGCCGTACTGCAGAGCATCGCAAACAATAAGCACACAGACCAGCAAGTTCGACATGACTCACTGTACATTCTGCCACACATTAAGGTGAGTAGCTCTTGGTAATGGCCTTGTAGTGGACTTTAAATTGTTTTTTCCCCTCAATCTATAAAACTCTGCAAGGATTACAGCAGGTCACATTTTCCTCAGAACATTTTTCAAAATAAATAACATGAAACTTACTAGAAGTGAACTAATTTTCAATTATTTAGAGCTATGAATGATGTGATAAGTTTTCGAAGACACAGAATAACATGCCCTGAAATGAAAATTTAGTTCTATTTTTTCCTTTATCGGACACTACATGTCAGTCTCCATGTCAGTTGGTTAGGTGCTGGGCTACAGTCTGATTTTTAAAAGAAGGTACGTGAAGGCCATCAAGCAAGGGCCGCGAATGGTAAGAGGGGCAGGTCATTGCCATGGAAACGTAAACAAAGGTTGCAGATTTTTACACTGGTGAATCATGTACTCCTCAGGTCAGTTATCGCTAGTTGTGTGCGGGAAACCGAGTTTGCTTGTCTTCAGTTGCGTTGTGTACAGTTAGTCCACTTTGTGAAAACACAATTAAATTACGTTGTTATGGAAGTAGGACGTTGTGGCAGTAGGATTAGTGGTAGACGGAGGATTCAGGGCCCAAAGCAAAGATCAGCTCATGGTGGGGGTGTTACATTGCATAGCCAAGCTAGAGAATTTGTCTGTTCGCTTAGGGAATTCTTTAAAGAGGAAGACGAGAGTTTGCTCCTTATCAATGAACAGCTTATTACTTACAACCAAAAGTGTCAGCCCAATGTCAGTAGATATACTTGCATGTAAAAGAATTCCTGTGGGTCAAAATTCCGGCTTATCGGCGGCGTTGATATGAACATGGCAATTGACAAAGTTGTTAATAATAGTATATTGCGAAACTTATGTATATGGAACGAGGAAAGGTTTGAAAAAACGAGGCGCTAGCGCCGAGTTTTTCTATTTCCGAGATTCCATTATGTGCTTACCCCATACATATTGCGTACTATTTTTTGCACTATGTGTATTTATATCACTCTAAGTATTTAGTAGTTAAGAAAACTAAAAAATTAATTAATATAGTTGAAGATAAATGTTAGACTTTAGAACGTGCAACGGCTATAAGTTTCGATATGGAGAAACACCGTACTGGTGTGGGAATGTCAACTTAAGATGCATAGGAACAGTAACAGTAAGTATGGAACATTAGTTACACAGTACAACAATTGTTTAAAAGAACTCACACATGTGAAGACGCTACAATGCAGTGAATGTGTGAACAACTTAATTTTGTTCTTAAAGTAGGCTAATACAGATTAACTGTGCATGTTTTTGCTGAGGTGAGATAACTCGAAACCTTGTTTATGTTTCGAGTGTTGAGGGGGAAAGGAAAGGAGATCTGTGTTACTTCCTATCTGCTACTAGGCAACATTGCTTTACCCCACGTGAAGAAAAAGGTGTCCTTCAGGTATCTTCTTTTAAAAGTCAGACTGTAATTACCCCATAGTCTCCGATAATGGATAATTTTTCATTATGTTTATTTTAATGTTAAATCTGACGATTTAAAGTAAATCACCATGCCTTATTTAAAAGTTTGTATAACATATTTAATTTTCTGTAAATAACCTATAAAGTCCTCGTTAACCTACAGGAATTTTATATCACTGGTGAACAAACACAAAAATTTAATTTTCATTAAAATATAAAATGTCTTTCAAATAACCTTTTTCACACACCAGCCATTTCCAAGGAATTTCCTTATTTTTAGTATAAAATATCTGAACTTTCCTTTCAGCACCTTATTTTTAGTAATATAATGGAAGGATTATGGGATTATATAGGCAAGATATATTAACCTGGCTTTAAACATTTAATTCAGTTTCCTGTGCTTATACCAACAATGAAATACGAAATGAAACTATTCCTGCAAGGGTAAAGATTAACACGAAGAGTGGCTTGTATAAACTACTAAAATAAATGATGATGGGTGGAAAAAGCTGTGCGAATTAATTGTATCAGATTTTCTGTATTCCAAAGACTCAAAATATAGTTAGTTGGTAAACTAATAAGTTTTTATATGGTAGTATAAAATGATTAAATGACTAAGTTATTCAGATGAAAAATTTTGTAAAAACATTTTGAATAGTGAATACAAATTTTTACATAAGTAATGCACTTGTTTTAGCCTTCCACTTCGACGTACGCAAACGAGAATTACGCCATCATGTCAGAAGTGGTGGGTTCACCCATCATCAAGTTCAAGCTACTGCTGGACCACATAACACGCCTCATATACACTCAAGATATGAAGAATCTCAAAGATCGCTTGCTGGATTACGTACTGAACGGATACATAGCTCTGGATTCTGCACTCACAGGTTTCATCAGGTACGACTACACAACACCATATGACGTGATGATTGCCATTCTCACCCGGATCCAGCGTCGTCTCCCAAACCTCAGCAGCGATATGCTGGGAACGGTGAAGGCCCTTCAGGTTCATCTAGTTTTCCACAAAGTTCTCTCTCAAACCAAAAGGCATTTTCCAGCACATTTAATTCATTTCCCTTCTCTTATAGACGCATTTTCTGACCCAAGTCTTCCGGGCAAAGTTAGAAGAATATGTAAATCTTTGAGTGGGCTGTTAGACGAAGAACGTATAGACTGGGAATCTTTGATAGGAGATATGCCAGTGGCATTCTGTACCTCTCCGCGACAGTGCTTTTTAGCAGTACTGAGAAAAGCAATTGATAAAAATGTTGTAGCAGATAGCAGAGTAGTGAATTTGGTAGAGAAAATATTTAATATATTGGATGAGAATGGGAATGTAAAGGATATCCCTGAACCTGTCAAATGTGAACCAATTATACCATCTGTTCAAACGCTTAGTGCCACTACACCTGCAGCGCAAGTAATTACAACTGCAAGTCAGTTTGAACCAATGGTACTATTTACTCATATGCCAACTATTCAAACACCGAGTACCACTGCACCTGCAATGAAAGTAAATAAATCTGAATCAATGATGCCAACTGCTCAAACACCAAGTACCACCGCACCTGCAAAGCAGGTACACACAAGCGCAAATAAATCCGAATCACTGATGCCTACTGTTCAAGCATCAAGTACCAATGCACCTGCAGCGAAAGTAAATAAATCTGAATCGCAGATGCCAACTGTTGAAACACCAAGTACCACTGCACCTGCAGCGAAAGTACACACAAGCACAAATAAATCTGAATCAATGATGCCAATTGTTCAAACACCTAGTACCATTCAACCTATAGCACAAGTAAACACAAGCTCAAGCAAATCTGAACCGATCATACCAACTGTAAAAACGCCAACTACAACAGCACCTCTCGTACAGATAAATATAAGCACAAGTAACGCTGAAGCAATGTTGACATCTGTCCAAACGTCAACTACTACTCCAACCATAGCGCAGGTAAACACTGGAGTAAGCAAATCTGAATCAATGATGCCAACTGTTCAAACGCCAATTAACACTGCGCATGTGCAGGTATACACAAGCGCAAGTTCATATGAACCATTGATGGGAACTGCCCAAACGCCAACTACCGCCGAGACTTTTGCTCAAGAAAACAATGGACCAACAATGTCAGCTGTTCAAATGCCCAGAACAACACCTGAACCTCTAGCGCAAAGGATTGCAAGCGCAAGTCAATCTACACCAACGATGCCAGCTGTTCAAATGCCAAGTGCCACTGCACCTGTACTGCAAGTAACTACAAGCGCAAGCTTATCTGAATCAACGATGCGAACTGTACAGACACCGACTACCGTTGTAAGAGATGCGCAAGTAAATATGAACGCAAGTTCATTTGAAACAATGATTCCAACTGTCCAAATGCCAACTACTGTTGGATCTGTAGCGCAAGTAAACACAGGTGAACGTAAATATGAATCAATTATACCCACTATTCAAACACTAGATACCGGGGTGCAAGTAAACATAGCGAAAGCATCAAGGGAGTTGCGCATTTTTCCATCAGCTGCACCCATTACTATGGCCACCGTTATGACCACGAAGACCTTACCTACTTTCTTATCTCATGATTTCTTGAACTCGACACTTCCTTACAACGTAAGTCTGTTGGATGTCATACCTAGAGCGCCTCAGTTGCAGCTAGTATATGAAATAATAGAAAACAACACAATTCCAGAACTACAACAGCTTACTAAATATTTTCGAAACGAGACTCGGGCAAAAGCCCTTCTCATTCTTTTGGAATCTTTGCTACGCTCTATTCCACCAGGATCACATGCCAGTTTAGTTAGTAACGTCGTTGATTACATTAACATATTGGTGGTCAAATATGGTCTCTCTCGAATCATAAATTTACCCAAGCTTTATCCACTTCCTCCACTAGGGACGGTGTTCCCAGCAATCAACCCCAGTATCTTTTGTCTTACTTCCAATTTCGAACAGAGGGAGTCACTGTTACCTTACACGACACCCTTTACTCCTAAAGATACCCTCATGAAACCTATAAGGGACTTTATCACTCAACCAGATCTTCTCAAGATATTAGGTGAAAATTTCAAACCTTCTGAATATCCAACAAAATTCCTTCTGCTACGTGTTATACTACAAAAGGCGATAGCGGCACATGTTGTTCAAGAAGATTTTTATTTACATGATCTCTTGACCAAATATCTTAACTATTTAATACACCAGGCTGAGAAAGCAAAACCTTCCGTCAACTGGATAGTTGTTCTCGATGCCTTACCACATCCAAAGGATGAGCATGAGTACGAATACTTTACGATTTTAAGAGATTTTATAATGTCCACCGATATGAAAACATACACACAGACATTTGAAGTGAGAAGGTATCCAACCAGGGGCCAACTACTACAAAACTGTTTGAGACATCTTCTCAGCATAAAGCAAATACAAGAAAGAGCAGAACTCATTGCTGCTATTAAGTATTTTGTGGACAAAGTTTATCTTGATGGATTTGGTGCCAAAGCTGTGGAGTATATTATAATAAAGGAACAAGTCATTAAACGCACTATCGACCTTCAGAGAGCATTCCAAGCAATAGCTTTAAGTAAACTAGATATAAAAGCAAGGAAGGCTTTGAGAGGAGTGTATAAATTCTTTGAGAAAGAATTCCAGCCACCTATACATTTGGCCAATTACGATCTTCTGAAACACAAGACTAAAGGGGAATGGTTAAAAGCCTATTTTACTTATCTTGCTGACCACCCAGCAGTAAGCAGTAAGGCTAGGCGTAATATATCTGCAATAATACCGTACATTCTTCTCACTGGACCTGGGGCTGAAAATGTGGATTAACTGTTCTTATCTTTGTATTTATGTATCATATTGTTATTGACACATGTATTACAAAGTTGAAATATATGTCAGTAAAATTTACTTGCAATGTAATTTTTCATACGACGATTCTCGAAGTGCACAAAGGTACGTAAGCATCTACTCCTGCTGTGCGAGGGATTATAAGATAAACAGCTGAATCATGGCTTTACCGATGGGAAAAGCTGGATGCTATAGCGTGTACTTCATTTCGCATGGGTAAACTCTGACCTAATGGTGATAAGTTTGTTCTTCACTGCCATAGATAAATAATGAATTTTCTGCTGAAACGCTCTTATTTGGTCTTTCTGGTCACACTTCCAGCCGTTCTAATATAAAGACTTGGACAGATTAGAGAAGGCGGCAAAATCCTGCAACTTTAAAATGTAGTATCTTCATTATATATGTAAAGCCTGTGCTATCAACCTTAAGGTATGTGGAATATAATTTACACTAATCATCTGAATAATAAAAAATGACTTGCTATTCATGGTACTTATTCAGGTAATGTTGGGACAAAAGTAAATTATGCAGCAGTGTTGTTCAAGCATTATGCATGTACCTACGAGGAGTGATCAAAAACTAAGGTTATAAAACCCGCAATGAAGTGTATACATTTTATTTCACACAACCAATACAACCAACTGATTGTATGGTTCAGGCGATTTCATCTATGGTCCGTATTTGGGACGCCCAAATTTGATTCCCGTGGCCGACGTACCTTACCCATGGGTTTCTCCTGAGGGATTTCCTAGATCGCCAGGCAAATGCTGGGTAGGTTAACTATATCTCCCGAATTTCCTGTCCTCCACTTCATCTCCATTATCATTTCACATCATCTCTCATCTGGTGGTCTCATTGACGGTAGAAGAGTCGGCGGGTGTCTTGGTACCTTGGGTCGACCACGCTCTGTCTCCTCTCGCCTCGTCTTTCCTCTCGGGAATACCCCACTTGGGGATAGGTACAATGTCACAGGTTCCGGTGCCAAATCCCCTTCGTAGTGATCCTAATCCTATCCTCTTTATACACTGAGTGACACGACGTCGCGGTAAACGTTCGGGCCTCACATTCCGAGTGAACGCCTCTTTTGACCATCGGGTTCTCTGCACCGAGTGAACAGGCAGATCTTTCTCCCTATTCTACCAAATTATTTTTTAATTTTTTAACGGCATTGTCAGTTACCACTATCACATCAGTGCTGACGGTATACCTGAATTTTATCCCCCAGGAGCTGTTCCACAAGCCAGTAAATATGCAGATGGTGCTATTGTTTTTAGACACAGTTAAAAACCCACAGCCGGTGGTCAGTAGGCCAACGCCTAACCAGTTAAGCCTCCTAGACCTCCTTTCCTCTTAATCACTTCCTGATCCAACGTTTTTTGTTTCAGTATTGAAGGTTTCAGAAATTTCATGAGACATAACTTTACCTTTCTAAATAATGTATCTCTAAAATGAGTTTTATCGTTCTGCGAAGTGCAAAAGTATTCCAACGATACAGTGTTAATACTGATCTATCGTTTGAGTTTCACGTTGTATCATTTTGTCATCTACATTTTGCACTAATATAAATTATGAAAAATAATTATAAATATAATATGTGAGTTTGTTTCTGTATGTGAACGAGGAGTTGGGTGTAAACCAAATTTTATCATTTATCACAAATACGATGCGAAAATGCTCAAAGCAATCTTTCCTTCAACGCAAAATCATTCTTTGCAAAGAAAAATTTGATTTGCTTTTTATTTAAAAATTATTTTAACAATATTGCTCAAAATATCTTATTTTAAGAAATGTCCATGGCAAAACAGTAGTTTCTGAAATATTCTTCGTTCTGAATTGCATTTTATGGCTGGTAAACTATAAAAGATGTTCAGAACTAGATTCATACAAAAACGAATATATTTTTAAAGTTCTTAGTTTGTCAGACAAATATATGCTTGGGAATTAAAGATTTCTGAGGTATTTCGAGCTAATAGTTTCAAATATTTATAAATTTTCAAATATATGTAGCTAACCTCTTTTTTCTGCTCATGTAATGAGTCTGGAACATTTTCAACTGTCACAACTTTTGTAAAACGCCACTATCACTTTAGCTGTAGTAAAGGTAACATAGAAGTTTTTGTAGATAACTAGAAGTGTAATAGTGTAATAGTTTCTGTGGAATGAGTTGAGCAAGTCTTATTAATGTAACGCATCAGATGTTCAAACGCGCAAAGTTCAAATGTTTTTTACATTTTCACCAAATTTCAGAGGTGGATCCCCTTTTGCTGGAAATGTCAATATTGTAGTAATTTTCTTTCCGTTTATAATGTCGCCTAAATATTTTGACTCTTCCTTCGAGGCAGTTTAATCCTTTGCTTGTTTATAAATTAATTCCAGTGTAAAAGCTTTGGTAAGTTTATCTTCAATCTTGCTTTTCAGGATCAAATATCAAATCACCAAAGCATCCGGAGATGTTAATGAGCTCTTATGGTATTACAGGAAAGCCTTTCAGTGACCTGGAATGAGAACATTTGTTTCTGTTTCACTGTTAGGTATAATTTGTGGGATATTGGGATTCAGCAGGTGGTGCAACTGTTAGCTGGAAGTTGTGCGTCGGAAGGGAGTAGGGTCTGAGTGCAGTAGAGTTGAATAATTACTCTCTGAGAGAGACAGTGCGAGTTATTCAAGCGGAGTCAAGGGAGGTGTGTTTTACGTGTATGCCTGTCTATGATTTTAATGTGAGGTCAACATGGTGTAAACAGATGTTGAGGGCGTGTTGCTTGTTTATAACAACATTCCACTCAAGACATTCCAGCAATTTGGCAAACACTGCAATATAGCCTCCAAATGTTTACGAAATATCCACCTTCGATGTCGGGACCGTGTGAAATGAAAGGCGGCGACGTATCCAATGATTAGGTCACTCGCTTCACCACCAAGGCTGGAACTGTTGTGGGACTGTGGTATACAAGTGGTATCAGGGCGGATTTTTTCCAGGTTCTCCGGTGTTCCCTGCCTTTCATTCCATCAATCTCACCATAAATACTCTTCCGTTCGTCCATTTCATATTGTTTCCTTCCTCAGTCTCATATGAGATTAGATTTTTACTTTGAACCACCTGTTATTGGACAAGCATCTGATCCTAGGAGCTGACTGGAGATTTAAGGCATGTTAAGTCTTCCCACTTAGAGGTAAAAGGTCAAGAGGAAGAAAGGAAACACGAAAAGAAAGCTTATGTGCTACACTCTGTAACCATTCTTCTAAAAAATATTTTTTATTAATTTTGTTCTATAATTTCGTTTTAGGTACAATGTGGGTGCAGAAGTGTCACCCTCATTTTTCCAAACGTAACGTTCTGGCCTTTGGTTCCTGACGTTGCGAACTCAAACCCAATGGAAGCCATGAATGTTTCCAGTTATGGATCCCCTCGGATGGGAAATTTAGGCAGTAGTATCGTGACAAAAATTTACCAACGGCATGCGAAAGTAGCTCAATAGCCTTAGATGGAGAGTCATTTCAGCAACTTAGATGACCGGTTGAACCAAAGCAGTTAGAAAGCTTCCATAAATAAAAGTTTAATTTAATGGTGAAGTCACATCTCTTTTTCAAATAAAAAAGCTTTGAAATTCTTCCCTTAGTATGTATAAGGGAAAAAAAAAAAACCTTTTTTTTTTTTTTTTTTTTTTTTTTATTTTATCCATCGATCAGCAATTATGCTTTACAGATGTTTGTTATAAGATACATAGGAACAGGACACATAACAATGGAGGTAGCCATGAACGACTCCTCTAACTAAATGTGGAGGATAACTGTAACACAAATTGAGAACTTAAAGTCTGATGGTAGTAATCACGTGTCTGAGTCGTCTGTGCTGGAGACGTCACTTAGGAGAAGATCTTGGGGCAGTCTGCGCTTCAGGCGAGTTGGCTGGCGAGTGCGACAGCCGAGACGGTAGGTAACAGCTCCAGGGACCTCCTGGAGATGGTAAAAGAATGGACGTGCCAGGCGTCGGATGTATTGGTGAACGGGTAAAAGACCAAACTCATGATGAAGCTGCTGGTTTCGGATGAACCATGGAGCGTTTGTAACTGTACGAAGCACCCTGTTTTGTAGTACCTGCAGTCGGCGGAGATTAGTCTTACTGGTGCCACCCCAGACTGGAGCTGCATAGGTAAAAATGGGACGGATTAGAGATGTGTAAAGAAGCAGGGAGGATTCATAACCAAGTGAAGTGCGCCTGTTGAGTAGAGGGTACAGTTTTGATATCCGGGCAAATGCAAGCGTAACAGACCGACAGATGTGGGCGTTCCAAGTAAGTCGAGTGTCCAGTAACACCCCAAGGTATTAAAAAAAAACCTGAAAGGCCACGTAGCTCTTCATAAAACCGTGCTAGTGGCGCCACGGTACATGAGGAAATTTTGAACGGTGTGGCTACTCTAACCCATGGAGTTTTCTCAGTTTCCTCGGATTGATAGGCCAATCCTGGTGTAGTAGCTGTTCTGTCTTGAAATTCGTGTCATCATTCCTAACTTCTCAACTGTTCCAGGATTGTAAAACCAGGCGACAGTGGTTGTTGGGTTATGGATGTGTGCTTTGTAAGCATCTCTTTGCTGACGCCAATTAGAAATGGTATTTCAAGACCCGCCATACCTAACTTGTGCCCGTCGTCATCTTCGGGACAGTCACTCATCCCACCCTCTCAGGATGTCTCAGTACAAGCACAAATGGCAGGGTGATGTTCCTGCGTTGCTCTACCTCAGCTGCGGGAAGCACTCTCAGCACTTCAGAAAACATATGATATATGTATTTTTCGCTTAGAATTCTTTTTGATACTCCGATCGTTTACTATTTGTTACTCAACATTAATCAACCTACATTTAAAATGGAAGAAAAATGCCTTCAAAATTTAAAATAAACATCTTATATTTATGCAAATATATTAAATATACATAATCGTTAAAGCATGTTTGGCTGAATCTCGGATAATGAGTTTTGACTATCTTATATGATTTCCTAATATGGTTTCAAAATTCATTTAGAATAAATCAAATTCAGGACTTCAAGGCAGATATTGTTTTAGCCCTGTCAAATATATGGTGTTTGTCACACTTATTCATGCACTTTTAAGCTAATCAAGGGAGATGAAACGTTTTCTATGTTAGAAAAAAGAATGTTCCAAAAGCATTTGACAGTATTCAGTACAGGCTGGCAGACTGAGAAATAGGGTCATCGGTGAAACATAAATTTCAAGAAGTGAAAGGCTCCTCTATGTTGAATAAAATGAAATATTATTGGGAGTAGTCTAAACTATATTTAATTTACAACAATATAACTAACGTTCTTCCTTTACAAGTAGTAACATCTGAAGTTCTCTTAGGAGACTAACTGGAACAGTTCTATGCACTTTCTTCACGGATGATCATGTGATCAACATAATAATGGTTGCCCGCGACATCTTGAAGGTTCCATTCTTTACAACGTTCCTTCCATTTTCGTTGATATATTTCTATTTCCTTTATCACATACGGTTGCCCCAAAACTTTCCTGTATCAGATTCTATAAGCCAATCTAGTTTTGTTGCACTCAATATTAACCTTAGAATATGATCTGTAAGGCTCCTTAGTCATGCCTTCTCCAATTTCCAATTTTTAAAACCCATTTTTACCTACCTATTTTTAAAATTTAATTCCTCCAGCCTTAAATCATGCCGGATGATCGATGAGAATGGTTGATATAATGCTGAAATGAGCCCAGGGTGCATACAGCTTAGAGTTAACCGACATTAATCTTATAGGATAAGAGAAAACCCTGGTAAATCTTAAGCATATAACTCACCCTGACCATAATTCGAACTCGGGACTGTTGAAGGTACCCCGCCTCGGTAGCGTAGATGGTAGCATGTCTGCCTCACGTTCAAGAGGTCCCGAGTTCGTATCTCGGTCAGGGTGAGTTACTTGGATAAGGTTTTTCCGGGGTTTTCCCTTATCCTGATAGACGAATGTCAGGTAACTCTAAGCTCCATGGACCCCGGACTCATTTGAGCATCATTTCATCCATTTCATTCATCGTCCGATATGACTTAACGTTGGAGGACGTAAACTTACAAAAATCTGTTGAAGGTGAAGCAGACGCGCCACCACCAAGCTCGATGCTGGCTTCACTTACTACCATTCTATACATTCGTTAATTTTGTTATCTTTCTCAAAAAATTGCTTTGAAACTGATATTGTGCGATCCAAATATACCTGAACCATTTCAATAGGCCATAACTTTTGAATCAATAATAGGACACACGTGCAACTTTGGGAGAATATAACACACAATTGGGCGATTAGATTACACTATTTATATCTCAGAAAAATGTTGGAAGTGTCCTCCACAATCATCTATGGATCGTTGGTCCCATTTTCTTTGATACGACTGTGGACACTGAAGTTTATATGGGTATCTACAAGATATTTGTGGAGCAGCTGGATCATATCCAATTGAGAGAGGGTTATTTACAGCAAGATGGAGAAACGTGCCATACATCTAATGACACCATGGAACTTATAACCAGTTACTTTGATAATTGAATATTCTCAAAAAGCCTGTGACCCCCCAGATCCCCTGACCTAACCTCACCGGATTTTTTATTGAGGGGCGGGTATCTAAAAATAGAGTGTACAAGAATAAGCCACGGACAGTTGATGTTCTCAAAGAACCCATTCGAACCGAAAAAGGTAACATTGGCGAGGATACTCTCCGTGAAACTTCAGAGAATATGAGTAACACGAGTGCAAACATGTATAGATGCTGGTGGAGAACACTTCCAACATTTTCTCTGAGATATAAATAGTGTAATGTAATCTCCAAATTGTGTAATATACTCTCCCAAAGCTGGACGTGTGTTCTATTATTAGTTCAAAAGTTATGGCTTATTGAATGGTTTAGGTTTATATGGATCGCACTATAATTTGGAGTCCATACATTTGTTCAATTAATTTTTCTCTAATAATGTTGGTACTCTGTTAACTAATACAACAAATGTTTTCTATATAATTGTAAACATTGGATTTCATCAAATCATCCTGTATAATAACATAAGACATGTGCTAGTTCTCATTATTCTAATGATAAATCCATCCAGACATTTCTCAAACACGTGATATTATGTATATAGGAGAAACACATACAAAATAAAACACGATCTGTTGGTAAACACAGCAGATAGACAGGGATGGGGTGAAGTGAGAGCGGTCAATTCAGCACATCCGTGTGCTGCAGATGCAGTTGATCATCAATTCTGTTTAGTTTCACTGGCGACCTGGAATAGAAATACTCCAAATTGCCTGTTTGTCCTTCACCCGGCGCTGCTGCAGTTTGAAATACTGCGTTAGAGAGAAGTAATAACGACAAATGTGCGGTTGAAATGCCACCAAATCTGGCAGCAATTTGTAAAGGTACCGGAATACAGCTGCCGGCCACAGCATTGATATAACAGAGAAGTCTGCATTGCCACAATCATTGCGTTCTATCTGTCCCTGCTTTTAAAGAATCAACAGTTACTGCTTATAGTATTCATTTTCGTCTGTGAAAGAGATCTGATTATGTAAATAAACATTCAGCTAACCATAACCTTTTGTCCCTCAATTAAATTTTTCGCTGATCTATTCTACTGTCTTCTCCTTCCATTTACCTCATATTTTCAAACTTTCTCTACTGTCAACACTTTTCTCATTCACTATTTCGTTCCACTTCACGTCTTGGGATTTCTACTTATACATACTAAATGGAAAAACACTACAGTCCATGGAAACTTTACATAGGCATTACACAAGTTTTACATTTTGAGGTCAGTGAATAAAAATAGCATGTATACTCTGTGATCAACTTAATTAAAAGAATATCTAGATTTGCACTTATCTGACTTTCTATATTCATTGTTGCGCAAACAAGTTGTATAAAAGCTTATTGTTATATTTACATTACAGGTTTGGTAAGTAACTTGTACGCATATTGGCAAAATCAGCTCACTTTTGGAAATAATTATAAAAGTTTTAATCCTTATACAAGATAAATTAGCAGCTTCTTCCATATCTACGACAGTGATCTGAAAAGTTTCCGACTTCAACGAGTAGATGGCAGCACTCGTAAATAAAAGCTAGTCAATTTATTTGTTCGTCTATTGACAGTTATTCACCAAAGTTTCAGCCTTTTTGGACGCACAGTTGTTATGTATAAGTCGTTTGAGGGAGTAGATGTGAATGTTTTTATGAAAATGGACAAAATCGAGTATCGAGCTGTCATTAAATATTTATTTTTGAAAGGCAATACGCCTACGAAAATTAACAATGAGTTGGATTCTGTGTATGGGCTCTCTGCACGATCATTTACCACAGTGAAAATTTGGAAAGCTGAATTTAAACGCCGCCGTAAGTGCCTAGGAGACGATATACGATCGCTACGTCCAAAAACTGCAACTACCGAAGAAAAAAACGTCATAGTTCACCAAATGGTGATAGACGACTGTCAAATTAATGAGAGAGACATAGCAGAGCCTATGAACATGACAAAAGAACGTCTTTGTCACATATTAAGTCAGCGGTAACACTAATGACATGAGAAAACTGTCCGCGCGTTGGGTGCCGCGTTTGCTCACGTTAGACCAAAAACGTAGTCGAATGAACATTTAAAGCTATTGCGCAGTTTAGGCGCAATAAATCCGAGTTTTAGCACCGATTAATTACTGTAGATGAAATTTGGATGCGCCATTATATGTTTAAAAAAAAAAAAAAAAAAAAAAAAAAAAAAAAAAAAAAAAAAAAAAAAAAAAAACAGTCTGAACAGTGGACTGCAAAGAGGGAACTGGCTCCAAAAAATCAAAAAACAAAAATGCTTTTCTTTTCGGCTAGGAAAATGATGGCGACTGGATTTTGGGATAGTCATGGAGTTAGTTTAATCTGTTATTTTCAAAAAGGAAAAACCATTACAGGAGTATACTAGACATCATTACTTGACAAGTTGAAGGCAGAACTTGCGCAAAAATGGCCACATTTGCAGAAAAAGAAAATCCTGTTTCAGCAAGACAACGTACAGTCTCACACCTCAGCGGTTGCAATTGCGAAAATCCACGAATTACGGTTTGAACTGCTTGACCATCCACCTTACTCATCGGGTATAGCCCCAAGCAACTTCTTTTGTTCCCTCATCTGATAATTGCGCTCGTAGAACAGAGATTTTCGTCAAATGAAAAGGCAATCACCTTCGTAGACAGTTATTTTGTAGAGAAAAACGCCGAGTACTATTTGGACGGGTTACAGAGATGGGAGCATCGCTGAGAGAAGTGTGTAGAGTTACACGAAGACTATGTTGAAAAAAAAAAAATCTGAAAAAATATCTTGTACCTTTATTAGGTCGGAAAATATTGGCTAGTTGGTTCACATTTCGAGCGATGGCGAACACTTTGTGGGTATACAATTCATCCAGAAGAGCCACCAACATCTGAGCAAAAAAATAGCTTCCGAGATTGAAGTCAGTGTCGTCAGTGTCTCAACAAAGAGGGCGTCATGAAACAAAACGAAGATAAAGTGGAAAAAATAAGTATGAGGTGAGAGGAGGTCATAGCGGGCCGTAGTAAATTGAGAGGTCCTCTGGTTTCAAGGTTTACTTGAGGTTATATATGGGTTAAACTGCGTGTGTATCAGTTACTTAAAATATCAAAAATATGTCGCTATTTTCAGAAATTACTCTAGCATATGCAAGTAGTCATTCCACGTTTACCTTACTCTATAACAGAATGTACTACAAAGAGATGTTGGGTGCCAACGTCTCCTTAAAGCAGTTAATGTATTCATTTACGTTTCTTAAAGCGTTCCTTCATTACTTTAAGGAATATATAAATAATTACAGTAAAGTGGTTTCTCTGTAGCAAGTAATTGACGTTTATTTATTTTCCTTTTATTAGTGAATAATAGCAGTATTTAAAATTGAATATGTAAATCCTTTTAAATAAGTGATAATCTAGCATTTAATATCTTATGTTTGCTTTGTCGTGTGACTGTAACACATATATTTTTACCTTACCAAAAGATTCCACAAACATTAACAGTTATGTAAAGTAATTTTAATCTCCAAACAAATCCAATAGCATTTGTACTTTCAGAAAGCAATTTGTGTTCAGAGCGAAAAAATTGAATCCATTTATATAGGTTCTGTTGATAATTAATAATTTATACTCTGTTGTAATTTATGTTATTTTTACTGAGTTCCTGAAGAATGCTTTAGCCAATAGCAATAATTTCTGGCTGTGTTGTTCGTATGGCAACACATGAAAGAGAAATACCGTGAGCAAAATATAGAATATAAGGTGAGTAGATGCCTTAGCAAACCGACGTAAATCAACAGGGTGCTCTGGTTTCGAGATTCCTCAAGTTATTTTAAGGCTACTGGTATGTTTATGTGTGTCTCTTTGTGTGTAAATTGATTTCAAATAATGTATTTACGTGAATTAGGCTGGTACAAATAGGTACAATACAACATTTTGTGTTCAAAATTAAAGGAAGATTGGTTATAAACTACCGAGGTATTCATATCTTCTTTTAGCTCTGTTGATATATCCATTATCTTTCTTAATTCCCCTTTTTCAGCATTTAGTTCATAAGGTATATACGACGGAATCTCTACCAAATTTCTTCAAACAAAAACCTCCATATTAACTGGTACTAGAATAACTAAAATTCCGGGTGGAGTAAAATTACTGACTATTTTAATGCATACTATAAATGACCTAAGATGGTGTTGCTTGAATTTTGAAAAGAGATTTTGTGCTAGTTTAATTTTGAGATAAGTTAAATAATAAAATAACAAATAGTTTGAAACAAAATGAAGTTTTAAAACAGAATTGTGGTTACCCAGTTCCATCAAAGGTATTATTATCCTCCTCCTCCTCCTCCTCACCCTGATTCTCATCCTCATCCTCATCATCATCATCATCATCATCATCATCATCATCATCATCATCATCATCATCATCATCATCATCATCATCATCATCATCATCATCATCATCATCATCATCATCATCATCATCATCATCATCATCATCATCATCATCATCATCATCATCATCATCATCATCATCATCATCATCATCATCATCATCATCATCATCATCATCATCATCATCATCATCATCATCATCATCATCATCATCATCATCATCATCATCATCATCATCATCATCATCATCATCATCATCATCATCATCATCATCATCATCATCATCATCATCATCATCATCATCATCATCATCATCATCATCATCATCATCATCATCATCATCATCATCATCATCATCATCATCATCATCATCATCATCATCATCATCATCATCATCATCATCATCATCATCATCATCATCATCATCATCATCATCATCATCATCATCATCATCATCATCATCATCATCATCATCATCATCATCATCATCATCATCATCATCATCATCATCATCATCATCATCATCATCATCATCATCATCATCATCATCATCATCATTATTATTATTATTATTATTATTATTATTATTATTATTATTATTATTATTATTATTTTTATTATTTTTATTATTATTATTATTTTTATTATTTTTATTATTATTATTATTATTATTATTATTTTTATTATTTTTATTATTATTATTATTATTATTTTTATTATTATTATTATTATTATTATTATTATTATTATTATTATTATTATTATTATTATTATTATTATTATTATTATTATTATTATTATTATTATTATTATTATTATTATTATTATTATTATTATTATTATTATTATTATTATTATTATTATTATTATTATTATTATTATTATTATTATTATTATTATTATTATTATTATTATTATTATTATTATTATTATTATTATTATTATTATTATTATTATTATTATTATTATTATTATTATTATTATTATTATTATTATTATTATTATTATTATTATTATTATTATTATTCATACATTTCATTTTGTAGCATGTGGCTAAATTTCAAAGCAACTGCAAAAAGAAGTGTTACCTTCTTAACAGAGGTTGTGTTGAATGCCGAGTAAAGCCAGACGCTAATAAGTGAAGTGAAGGAACACGAACTTGGGACCACATAAAACAAAAAAGAATACACTAGACACATCACTTCTCATTATATAGGACATGCGCACTACACAACATGCATATTCATTCTTCATTCTCCCACTTCAATTTGACGTTACGCCACACTACTCAGTTATTAAAGAGACAGGATAACTGCTACCTTGTCTAAGAACACGAGTTCGGTAGCTGAGCTCCTGTCAAAAACCGATTTTACATAAGCTCCAACTTTGGCCTTAACTATTAGAGGTACGCACATTGCATTCATGTTCACCTTATATATTGGATAGGGCATTACTTTTTTGATATCCATTAAAGGGCACTTTTACAAGAAAAGTGTCTTGTGTCAGTCTATAATGCATAACACAAAATTAAAATTTGTATAAATGCTAAACCGAACGAGATGACTCATTAGGAAGCTCGCAGGTTTGAACCTCATCTCTGACTGCAAAAAGACAACTAGGACATACAATAAACCGAATGAGGTGACGCATTGGAATGGTCTCAGGGAGTACTCGTCTGAGTACTACGTGTTTCCTTTCCTTTTCTTTATAATGCCACTTCCTTGTCATGTTTCAAGTTTGGTTGTCATTGCAATAGTTCCTGCAAATGCCGGCAGGTGGTGCAAGTGCGTGTGCTATGTAAATGTTCCCTTCCCTCCTTGAAGTAGCCGCCAAGGTCGCCAGGGTCAATTCATCACTCTCTCCCTGTATGGTGGTGAGAAACTTCGGTAGTAAGATTGGTGATACTCTATCCAATTGTTAAGGACTTCTGTGCTTTTCTGTTGCTCCGCTGACTCTGCACTCTGCCGGCCTGTGGTCTCCGTTCGCCTCACCCCTGGAGGTTGGTAGTCTGCAGCCGACGCCCGGCGGGTCGCAGCGGGAGAGTTGTGGCCCTCTCTAGCCTTCAGTCACATAACATTAGCTTCTTAGCCATGTGTATGGTATTATTGTATGGTATTATTATATTACGATTCCAACTAAAATAACACGTTTAGAAATCCCAGAATCCAAAGACACACTTTTAAAGAAGGTATAGGTCTACTGGAATATTGACTGGGGCCGGGAATTATTTATTCAGAATCATATCATTCTTTGTCCTTTACAAAGTCTGATAGTGTGAATGTGAGCGTGTTCTTTCAAAAGAACCAACATTTTAAAATATAAATTTTGAAGAGGAGATAACCATCATCAGGTTTTCTAAGGTCAAAGCCCACGACATGAGCGAGGAATTTAAACCAGACTGTAAAAATAAAAGCGTTAAAACTGTGCGAGGTGTTCAAAGTATTTAAAAAAAAAATGAAATGTACTTTTGAACTTCCTTCGAACAGACTGCAATGACTCTTTTGAATTTACATTTTGTATCTGGAAGACGTTAAGAAATAATTATCGCTGTATTTGACTCAAGAGTTTCATTATGACCTTGTTGTTTACACAAGTGAACTTGAGATAGGATTCCATTTTCTTTTTTTCTATTTTTGTTGTTGTTGTAATTTACGTTCTCCAACGTTAAGTCATATCGGACGATGAATGAAATGGCTGGAATGATGTTCAAATGAGTCTGGGGTTAGCATTCCAATGTTTTATTCCATTCACTTCAATGTTTTACACCTTCCATAAAAAGCAACTTATCCTTTCCGTCACAATAAATATAAAGCGAATAACATTCTATTACCAATCAAATCAAATATCTAATTATTTCATACGTTCAATAGGTAAACCAGTATATCTGTAAAACAATATACGAGTAATTATGACCATACAACAAACCTCACTATACCTATACTATTGTAGTAACACTGGCACATGCAATTAAGCTGCACTGTAGACCATAAATTGGAACTGCCGAAGTTACTCCAATTAACATCTTTCCAAGTTCAGAGCAAGATAGCTCGTTTAAAGACAAAGTCTTTCTTCTAAGCCAAATGAAGTACAGCAACTATGTAGAGCCTACTGAAGGCGAAACATGTTTGTCTTACCTTTAGTCGTTTTTTTAAATATTCCACCTTACATGTCTACACTGTTTCCAACAATAAGTGCATCATCTAATGCAGACTTGAGGTCTAGTACTCACAAAATGCCAAGCAATTCTCCTGTTTCCCCTCTCTTGCTGATCACCAAGGCGGAAAACCGCAAGTGAAAACCAACCCGGCCTGATGTGTCGTAGTACCCCTGTAGATGAGGAGAAGAGGAACTACTCTATTCACATCCTCGGAGTACTCTTCCCCATAGATATTTTCTAAACCTTCAATTTTTTTTTCATATTTATACACCGCATCTGTTGTAAGAGATTCAAATTATTTTTGTTGACGCTGCTTAATACCACGATCATATCAGCGCCACAGGAGTGCCGGGTTTTCGCCCCGTTGCAGTTGTTTTATATGTCAGTAAATCTCCTGACTTGGGTTGTCACTTTTAAGAACATATTAAAATCATCCTTCAGAGTCGGGTTTGAATCTGTGACTTCGGCTATATAGAGCAGCGCTTAAACACCTGAGCTAGCCAGACCGACATGCCAACATTCCCACATTAGGATTTCACCAAAAATAGTCTAACCATCCGATAAGTACCAAATTCTCTATATTGTCACCGATCGTATTCTTGGTTGGAGCCATTGCAAAGCCGGAGCTATGCGTGGGCAGACAGATAGTGGCGCGCAGCGCTAAGCGCTTGCCGAGAGAGAAAGAGACAGGGATAGTTCAGTCTTTTTCGCACTGCGTCGCAATCGTTATCGAACGATCGATTAAATTCTAGAACAATGACTGTAGGTATAAAACCACGCAAAATGTTAGAGCGAGTCAGTTGCTAGTGAGTTGTTAATTGAGTTGTAGCTTTGCACTAATTGCGGATGTGTGAACATTTGAATTGTACCGTGAAGTGTACATACTTCGTTTGTTTACGTGCAGCTGAGGACGACACGGCCTTGAAGACATGTATATGTCACGTGATTTTTAATGCCGCAAAGGGGTGTACAAAGTTACTGTTTACAGCAATTAAATTTCTGCAAACCAGACTTTTAATTCTACGAACCCACAATCACAGTATTAATCTAGCGTTTTATAGAGACGTATCTATAACCCAACAACCTTTTATACGAAAATATTATCCTTAATTTTTATTTTTCTGAAAAGGAAGCTACATTTTGTTTTTTATTAAAACAGCATAGGTGCAATATTTGTGTTATAAATAATATTTATTTTGATCGTACTACAAAAAACTGTTGAAACACTCTTCATTCGGTGTAGCGATTCGGATTGGGATTTAATTACGGAGGGGATTCGGTACATAGGCCACCATTCTGGGCCTATTGTTCCTATGCCCTCAAGTGGAGGCATCTCCGGGAGGAAGGATGAGGTGAAGGAGACAGACGGCGGCCGACCCAAGGAGCCACGACAGTACAAAGGCCAGGGTCCCTAGAGTTTACTTGGATAGAGGCTTCCCCCGAAGGCCAGAATGACAAACTCGCTTCCCTACAGCGGGGCGGCAACGAGCCCAACAGCCGAGCCCCAGAGGTCCAAGGTAGGTGATCCGAGCCCCAAAGGTCCCTGACTGGCGGTCACGAAATTGTCCCAGCACAGAAGCGGACACCGGTAACCGACCTACCGGAGGAGGAAGTAGTTTTCCTCAGAGCATATCATCCTGCCATGCACCACCGAGACACCCGCCGACACTTCTACCCTGAAAGAGACCACCAGATGAGAGATGATGTGAAATGATAATGGAGATGAAATGGGGGGGGGGCAGGAAACTTGGGGGATGTAATTAACCTACCTAGCATTCACCTAGCGACCCGGAAACCCCCGAAAAAACCCATGGGTCTGGTTGGTTGGCCACGGGAATCGAACTCGGGCCACATACGAAACTGCCTGAGCCATTCCGCTCGGTTGGTGTAACGATAAAGTATACGAGATATAAAATATTCCGAATTTAAAATAAATCACAGTTAATGGTGAATTCGAGCATTTTTGTGGCATTTGCCGTTTCGGTGTAGTACTAGTTTGAAGTACTAGAGCAATCACGTAATGTTATGTCAGAAGTGTAGAATTTCAGAGACAGCATTTGGGGATCCACCTTTTACTAATTTACTACCTCTTCCCTCTATAACCTCTCTTTACTATATCCAAATACGGAATAAAAACCTTTATGTATAATATTATCTCTATTAAATTGATGTAGAAATTTAATTGTAATAATAAGGCTTTATAAAAGAGGTAAGTATAAGAGATACAAAAAATGATGTGAAATGACGTGCACAAAAATAGACGGTGTTCCTAATGCTTCCTGAATGAGCACATCGATAATATTCAAGCCCTAAAGCTCACCTCCAGGTATTCCCTGAAGGGGAACTTTTTAGTGAATATCCGGAGGGCGGGTCCGTTAGCAATCCGATCGACGCCATGGAGAAACCTTCACAAAGTGCACTACCATCGCCGAGTTACCAGGAGTAGAGTATCCCCTCCGGGTTCTTTAATCCTAAAACCCGACGAGGATGAAGGTAACATGGGTAGGAAAGTCGTCAAAGAACAACCACTCCAACATACGTCTACGGAACTAGGAAAACCATGAAATGCCCAGAAAGAACGGCCGTGGGAATCGAACAGGGAATCTCCCGAATGCGAGGCGCACACGTTACATACCATCTCCTTAGGTAGTTAACAAGGTAAATATAAAAGTAAATATACATTCATATCTAATGTACTGTATTGCTACTTCGATTACCAGCATTCCAAAGACTGTGTCATGCGATTAACTCTTTACAGAACGCACCTAATGCAAACTTGCTGAACATTTAGCAGAAATTAATTTCTGGCAACAGAAGCTTATTCTGCACATTCGCAAAGGCAGTAATATTATGAACAGTGACATTATTTGCAAGTGTAACAGTTTCTTGACAGTCCAAACAATATATATGTATATATGTGCACACCCACACGCCTCTTTTGTCCCGTTGTCTTTCTGAAATTTAATCCGAAGACCCATTAGAGCTGCTCCCGAAACTTGGTTAATATCTTTTATGCAAAGTTTGCCGACTTAAAACATTTCGCTTCCACGTCTGTTTCAAGCAAAGTTTGCTGGAAACCAAGTGAGCGAAAACAGATGCACTGCGAAAGAGAAATAGAAAGGATGTTGATAAAGTTGATGAATAGCAAGTAGAAATTGAATGTGTATCACAAGATATTCTCTTTACACCAGTATTTCATATGTTTTCTAAAATATGCAAATTTAAAAGCATAAAAACACCTTTTATGGTATGTTTGATAAATGCATATCCGTATAGATTTCAACGATAACAAAGAGAATAATGCTTGATCAGCTAAATCTAAAAATATAACTTTTGAATAAAAAAAGCTGTAAAATATTCTCGTTGCATAATTGTATGTAGTGATACCGAAATTAAGGGATGCAATGAGTAAAGAATCGTAATGGATTTCAAAGAAATGGTGTATCTTTGTTACAACACGTGCAGGTGCATTGGGGTGAATAGTTTTAACAAAAGAAACGGAAAAAAGAAGGTTCTTAGCAGGAATTATCAGTGGGTAACACTTGACTCAGTTTGAAAAGGCATTGTTTGGACCCTTAATAATGACATGACCGAGACTAATAATCACAATGGACAAAATAGTCACAAAAGGGACGAGAGGTGAAAGTCACACGCAGCTGGTGGCTGGCGGCCCATCAAGAAGGTCATCTGGTTCAGTCTTGGGCGAAGGCAGACGAGCAGAAGCGATGAGAAAAGGCATCCATCGGTTCTTAAGTAAGTACCAAATTAAGTGTTATCGCGTAATATGCAGTCTACATACGGTAACTCTAAACTGTGATATATTGTTGACCCTTGGTCGGCAACTTCGAGTTTGATATGGTGATAAAAAGAAGCAATCATTAAACCAGTTTGAAACTTGCATTCCTGTGTCATTAGAACCACCCTTACTCCCATACATATCTACGCACACCCTTTGACGGAACTCATTGCTCTACCCTGAAGGTAAATTGCTCTACCCTGCTCTAACTTAGTAGCTACAGTAGTTTGTATATCATTTTCCCCCCTACTTACCACGGCGAATAGATGATATCTTACATTCTAAATTTTGATACTGAAATTTTACCGGAAATACATGTTTTGAAACTCCCTGAATATCCAAAAAAGGCTACTTTAAGAAAGTACCATGAGTCGCGTCTGTGACTGTGAAGAGCAAACTACAAAGATGAAAAGTTTCAAAATGGCTCATAATGACTTGGATTAAAGTAATATATGTTTGTGCGACAAGGGAATGTCTAGGTTGAATTTTCTGATAACGAGTGTATCTTTGAGTAACTTTTCTCAAAATAAAATACTTGGTTCCAGACTCTTGTTTGTTTACTAAGGCGTAAGTAGAGACTTTTTCATAGTTGTAAAACATTAAGACTTTTGTCTTTATTGCATTAACATTATTATATTATTAATACTACATTACTTTCATTTTGTAATACATTAACATTTTTTTTCAGATACCATTTATATTTTACTAAAGATAAAAAATAAAGTAATAAAATATAACTACTAAGTAATAAATCCACTAAAGCTACATTATTACCAGACATCGGATCGCTTACACCATAGCAATCAATATAAGCACACAGAGACATCAACAAACGTCCATGGAAACAAGTAAACCGAAGCGCTGTGTGTGTACAGTCCGGTACGGATACAAAATGGTAACCTACGTTACAATATGCCATCCTCCCCATTGCATTTGATGCGGGAATTACAGGTAACAACCCTGTACATTCCTAAATTGTCGAATGTGAATTTTGTGTGCCTCTCACTGAAACATAATAAAAATATTGGGACTAGTTCGTTCAACGTCATATGACGTTAATGGTGTAAATGAGTAGCACAAATAATTTTCATGTGTTTGACTGAGACTTAGTTTTATTTCTTATACTACGTATTTTTGTGTACAATACTAGATAATTTATTTTCTGCTCGTTTAGTAAGTGGTGAATTCTAATTTATGCAGACAACTCCTCGACTGCCTTTAGACAGCTCGAAATTACATTCTTCAAGCTGTTTAATGGTTGTTGATAATACCAAAACTTTTGATTTATAAAATGGAGATTGTCCAATAATTGTTGTAAAAGTAATGCTATCAACACAATATGTCAAACATCTTGCACTCCCTGGAAGGCATGGGGAGCTGTAGTTGCAATGAAACTAAAGCTACGTGTTGTGAACCGGACTATCCCTGCGTGTTGTCCTCGGGACTGACGTTAACAGTTATATACTGGGAGATTTGTAAACTCCATATCCCCTTAAAGGTGTATGGGATCCGATGCCTGATTATTACGTTTGTTGGAAGCCATCAACATATAGAACTGGTGAGTAGTTATCTATTATCTCCACTATATCTGCCAAATAATTTTAACGAAAATATTAAAATATGACAATAATGCTATTAAAAGTAGTTAAGAAAAGTACACTACCTTTATCAAGCGGGAACTGCACGGGTATTCAGCGCACATTCACTCAATATTTACCCATATTTATCTGTCAATTTAAAACTCTACTTATTCTAATTAGACTCAATTTTAAGTTGTATAATATATATAAATAAATTAAAATAATTACAAATTGTCCTTACAAATTATTGAAAAAGTTATTTATAGTTTATTTCTCTGTATGTTCCTCAATTTCTGTATTTTTGTATAATTCGTAAAGCGTACGAGATAGACAAAATCTTACTTCACAAAACATGATCTCGTATGGCACGCTTATTTTTTGAGTGCACGCACACAGCACAAGCACGCACACATACACAAAGGGATCCTTTTCAAACAGTGCCTTTACTTTAGGAAACGTTAAAGCGTATATTTTTATATGAAAATTTTGAGTGGAATGAAATACTGTTCTCTTTTTAATCTAGGTGTGTAGTATAGCAAGTGGAAGCTGTATGTCTGTGCTTTATGAATCACAAAATTTAATGCTTTTTTCGTTTTAATATCAGAGACATGAGTTTTCATTTTAATACTGTATTGCATGCGTTATTTTGGTTGCCATATAATTCCTAAATTGCTTTTATATGCTCAGATACCTTAATGTGCCCGCCTCGGTAGCGTGGTGGTAGCATGTCTGCCTCCCGTTCAAGAGGTCCCGAGTTCGAATGTCGGTCAGGGTGAGTTACCTGGATAAGGGGTTTTCCGGGGTTTTCCCTTATCCTGAAAGACGAATGTCGGGTAACTCTAAGCTCTATGGACCCTGGGCTCTTTTCAGCATCATTTCATCCAATTCATTCACCGTCCGATATGACTTAATTATGGAGGACATAAATTACACAAAAATACCTTAATGTGATTTAAATAATCATGTTCAATTAGCCGAAGTATAATTAACTTGCCATCATTTGAAAGCAAGTGTGTATCGCAGTGATAACAGTCAAACGTGATTGTAGTCCTTAGGAAGAGTCCGTGTAAAATAATCCGTGATTATATACATGGACAGTGATAAAATTACATTTTGTTTGAAGGAAGAAACCAGAAGTACTACAATAGTCCTGAAAGGAATACTTCATGATATAAAATACCTACAAATAATTTTATTTTTAATGACTAGGAAATATATTATGAGCATTAAGGTACTTTATGTCAGAATATTCGAAAAAGTATTGCAACATTTTTGTTACTTCAAAGAGCCGTTATGGAATGGATGGGGCATTTGTAAATTATATCTAATACAAACCCTGCATTGTTGTATTTCATATGACGGAGTTTAATGAAATTTCTCTCTAGGGGGTAAAGTTCGAGATAATTGGTGACGCTACCGTTTGCAGGTTTTGCTAAACGTCCTGTACTCGACAAAGCCTCACTGAAGTGTTGCTACTTGTTACTCAGAACACCTAATTACAGTGGCGGTTTGTTTTAATGTTTAATAAAGAGCAAACTAGTGCACTACTGTTTTACTGTGTGACAATAAACGTAACCTCACTCCCCCTTTAGACGACCTAGTTAATCAACTTCGCTTGTAACTAGGCTTATCTCATGACGGAGTATTATTGCCTTGTTGTGTTGCACTGGAACATGAAATTGTCACTTTCGCTATAACTTCCTTCGGTTAGCTCCACACTTAAATTTGGCGGGAAACGGAAGCAAGTTTCGGGGGCAACATTACCTTGAAACAAAAATAACTTGTTAATATCTATTTCCTTGGAATAATAGAAGTCTATTTTTCCAAATCCTTTTTATTTATTCAGCCTTATTCCAAGCATGTGAAATTATTATTTTTCTTCTTATTGGATATTATTTGGCTATCCTGCAAACAACTCCATTGATGGGAACCATATGTCCAAAGGAAGCCATGCTAAGGATTTTACCTCGAAAAAATCCATCGGTATTCTTTTTTTTCCCTTTTTTATTATCCATCGATCAGCAAATACGCTTTAAAAATGTTTGTTATTGAGACACTTCGTAACAGTACACATACCAATTGAGGTAGCCGTGAACGACTACTCTAGCAAAATATGGCAGGATCACTATAACACAAACTGAGGACTTTAAGGTATCGCTCGTCTGGGTCGTCTGTACTGAAGAGGTCACTCACGAGAAGATCTTGTGGCAGTCTGCCCTTGAGGCGAGTTGGTTGGCGAGTACGAGCGCCGAGATTGTAGGTAACAACTATAGCGACCTCCTGAAGATAGTAAAAGAAAGGTCGTGCCAGCCGGCGGATGTACTGGTGAATGGGTAGAAGACCAAACTCGTGATGAAGTTGTTGGTTTCTGACGAATCATGGAGCATTTGTAGCTGTACGCAGCACCTTGCTGTATAATACCTGCAGTCGGTGGAGATCAGTCTTACTGGTGCCACCCCAGACTGGAGCTGCATAGGTAAAAATGGGATGGACTAGAGATTTGTAAAGAAGTGAGGATTCATAACCAAGTGAAGTGCGCCTGTTCAGTATAGGGTACAGTTTTGAGAGCCGTGCAGACGCAAATGTAACAGCCATCTGTGTTCGCCGGCTTTAAACTGTGAGTTTGAGCATCATAGGGTTACACAACGAAGGGGGGCACTTTGAGCAGTCGACCTATAACATTTATTCTCATTACTGTAGAATTAAAATTACTGTAGGATCCTGACACTGCCATGAAGCACGTGTTGGGGAAAGCTACGTTGCCGCTTATGAACGCCTTGGCGCGCGCGATGGTTAGAGAGAAGAGAGCGCAAAACTAGCTAATTTAACTTGTTGATAGAGTTTTGAGTGATACTCTGTTACGGAAATGTACAGATGAAATAAGACAACGCTGAAAATCTTCAGCAGATTTTAATTTTGCTTTTCGTAAAGCTTCTGCTTTGGAGTTTACATATTTACATATAATAGTGACTTTGTAGGTTCGTAGAATTAAAAAGCCTTGTTTGCAGAAATTCGAAATGCTCTTTATTGCAGTAAATAGTAACTTTGTACACCCCTTGCAGCAATAAAAACGTGACATACACAACAGCAGTCTTCAAGGTCGTCTCGTGCCACTACCACACGGATCACATAAATCACTGGTAAACATTACAAATGTCCACCCACTCACAGTTACTGCATAACTAACAACTCAATTAACAACTGACTAACAACTCTCTCCACTCTAACACGTTGTGGGCTTTTATACTGTAATATCCCTCGCTGCCAGGCACTATCCGGGATCTTAATTTTTACTGAATGCTGAAAAATGTATTGCATTCACATCAAAAACTGTTACCATTTTTGAGCTGGCGAACGAGAACACATTACTCAGGGGTTTCACTCAGAGGCTTAATATACAATTCAGAACAATATTAAAGACACTTTCACAATCACTATTTATATTTATTATACCTTAAATAATCTTTTACAGTGTCCAGCGTCGTCCATCTCCTCGGTTGTCCACACACCACCACGCTTAGTCACACACACACCATAGCTACAACGAGCTATTCCAACAACCGCTCACACACCCCAACATACAACTCTTCATACACAAATAACAAGATGGGCGACGTGCCAATAACTCAATACATCATGTACAAATAATGCAATACCTTATTTACAAATTCCACAAGGGCTGTTCCATTAATTTATTTATTATTGTTATTTACATGAGTGGATCCAAGGGAGCAAACAGTAGTTGGAACAGCCTATTACGTAACAGACGGAAGGAAGGACATTTGTACTAACGACTACTCTAATAAACTCAAGATAATCCACATAATTAACCTAACAAAACCCTACAATACCTCCAGTCATTGTTCTAGAATGCAGTCGAACGCTCGTGACACAGCGAGACAAAACGGAAGTATCAAGACATCTCTGTGTCTCTTTCTCTCTTTGTTGGTTTCTCTCTCTCGGCAAGCGTTCAGCGCACGCCCATGCGCCGACTGCGGCTTGGGGCTGCAGCACAACAATGCCTCCGTGACAATATAATCCTTCAGAACGTCCATTATCTCTATATGCCGTATTAAATTAGCAAGTACAAAACTGAAAATCTTTTCAAACTAACGAATTCAGAACGTAAAATTTAACTTCAAGAGTATTTACATCAAGTGTTAAACTGTAGGTTTAACACTCAAGATACATTTCTGAAAGCTTAGAATATTCAGCTCTACATTGTCTTAAGAAAGATAGCAGTAACTGACTGTTCTCTCTATTTTTCAAAATATTCATGCAACGCACACAATTGCCTTGCTTGTTAGCGTAGTGCAGATCAGTCCTACTTTTGAATAGTTTTCCTTGCGGGAACGAGTTCCTGGTCTACCTCGTTTTTGATTGGCGGTGGTAGTTTGGCACATTATGTCCTTACGCTAATAACAATACTAAAATACTGATGGCCTAGGAAATATTAATACGCAAATGAAATACTAAATAAATAACGAAGAAACCAGGTTTTTTAAAAGTTAAGCTATAAACAGTACACTTAGATTATACACAGTAAATAGTACCGAACAAGCAATATCTATGCTCTGCATGACACATGCGTCAACGTGACAACATAGTAACATTTACGGCAAAATTTAGACCTGGAGTGAAGGAGGATGGCCCACGTAATTGGCTGAAGTCATGTGGTGTGGCCTTAAAGATCTTGATCACTGCCGTTGCCATAGAAACTCTGCCTCCTTTAACCCAAGATGAGTGGGGAGCCAAACCGACACCTGTCAAACTGGGAGTCTAACACATCAGTAGATTTACTGGAATCTACAAGGACTCTTAAGGGACAACATTCCGGTCCTGATGCGATCCTGGCAATTGAAAGCATCGTTTAATAGTATATGATTTTTTTCCAAATGTTCCAGCGGTACGTACAGAAGGTGCTATATTAGACCCAAAAATTGGAAGTGTGTCTTTATATGTGAGGAAGAGAGAGAGAGAGAGAGAGAGAGAGAGAGAGAGAGAGAGAGAGAGAGAGAGAGAGAGAGAGAGAGAGAGGGAGAGAGAATGTGGAGCTCAAAAATGAAACATACGATAAATACCAAACTACTTATTTTATGTTCAGCAAACTTCAAAATGCAACACGAAGATTTTCAAATAACAAATTTACAGTCTAAATTATGTAGCATAACTTCAGTAGATGCTTAAAATAAACTTCCTTTGAAAAGCCTGCGAAGCCGATTACATTTTTAAAGATTTTGTTTATAATCAGCGATAAAAACTGTGAAAGAGAGACAAATACTATATAAAATACATATTAAACTACACGTAATAAGCATATAAACCTTCTATAGCGTTAAACGTTTTCGAGATATCCATTACTACTGGTTTGAAATTTCAAATATTTTATAGTTTTCGGAAGTGTAGAGCTGCCATCGTTTCTTGTGGTCTGTGGAGACACAAAGTCAGCATTATCGACTTTCTTTATAAACATTTGACTTCGCCTCAGCCACCTGCATACCTTTCGAACAATTGCTGTACACATTTATCTCGAATAAATTAATTTGGAAATAGACAAAAGCTTTTGGAAGAGTAGTTTGTAGAGCACTGCATGAAGAAAGCAAGCTGAAAGAAAAATACCAAGTGTGTGTTCGACGAATGTTAACTTTAATGCCTTTTAACTCCAATAACCAGAAAAAATAGTTGAAATGCCACTGCCGGGATTGAAACGATTGTCTTTAGCTCTCTGAACCGATGCTCTACCAGCATTAATTTGTTACTGTCCAAAATAAAAATCAAATCAACCCGTGGCGCAACAGCCTAAGTGCCAAATCGACTGCCGGCCTCACGTCAACATATGCAAGGTAAAGGTGGGCGATCATCCAACCGATACGGGGAGGAGATATGGTCAGCTTCTCGGCACACCCAGCCCAAAGTTGGCTTACGCATCCAGGGCCGCTACCTAGCGCAGCTGCTCACTTTTCTACATACAGGTAAAAATTCAATACAGCTTCGAATACTTGCAGTATTGCAAGTTCTTTATAACCTTCTGGATTTACAGGTAAACTATATTAGAGCTACTATATTTAATTGCTTTGTCATTACAGCCATGTGCTGGTAGTAGCTGGGAAAGTTGAATCAGACTTGAAAAATTCATTGTCTCGGTCAGAAGTCATACCATGGATCTTGGTCATCCAGGCCCAATGTGGAGCTCTAACACTACCTAATGCCCTGCTGAACATCTAAGCCTCTTTTCTACAGTTCCTTTTAGTTTGGGTTGGTCTCGACGGGGATTTTGATGTACATTGTGATGATGCGTGGAGGATTGTGTAGGCCCCCTAATGTTCTCTGATACAGTTATTAGAATATTTTAATTTAATATAATTTACTTTGTCAGAGTCAATTTATACTAATGTTAACTATATTTAGAAAGATGAATAGATGTGAACAATCCAATGGCACAAACTGAACTTAGTTTTTAACTTGTGCACCTCTTGATACAGGAATACATCTGTCACTATAATTAGGTGACATTTACATGGACAATTTTCCCTTTTACTTTTAAAGTACAGCCAAATCTTAACTATCAATTAAAATCCTTACAGTTCAGAAGTTTGCATTACAACAGAGTTGCATACGTTACAATGTGGCGAAAGCTCCTTACATTAAATTAAATTTGATGTATGTAATTTTATGTGAACTACTAAACCATTTAACGCATACGAAATGTTTCTTAGCATATACAATTTGTGATAAAAATTTTATTTGTCTACCTCTTACCCTACTATGGATAAAAGAAGTAGTTCTTGTATTTCTTCCAAAAGGTTTGAAAGCTTCTATATCCAAGAAAGTATTTAAAAAAAATGGTGTCTTCACGTTTGTCCGTATAAGCAAGTATACCACAAATATGAAAATTAATATAATTTCCAACCTAGTTATTTAACTTGAATATCGCTTTAGGATGCCACACGGAGCTTATTATAGATGTCACGAGCGGTTTTGAAATTACCGATAAGTTCACGATCGACGAAGTTACGCGGAAATTTGTCTAGGTAAGTTGCAAACCACGAGTTGCAATTGTAGAGACTATTTTACGAAAAAACAACAACAACACATTTTTATAAGCAATAAAACAAGTTATTTGAGTCCCTAAATTACATAGGCCAACATTAGCACATGAATGAAACAACCTCAAAAGTCACGGCATACAAACCTTTCAGTCATTTTGACATTTGAAAGTCGCGCTAACAGTCGACGATCTGTGATTTGTATAATCATTTGTCTGTTTGTAAACATGCAGAATGTGTCGTGTTTGAGGGCGCGATAACAAAATAGTTATTGCTGCTTTGTATGATTTCATGAATCTGATTGGGGACTTTAACATGGTCAATACAGGATGACGTCATATAAGGGAAATAGTAAAGAAAATCACTTTAATCCAAAGTTTCCTTTTTATGGAAGCTCTTTCGTAATGTTTTATTCTACAAAAATGACTATGATAGCCTTTAGATGTATGCTTGAGGTATTTGCATTATTAATAAAATGAATAACCTGTGAAATCTGCTTCACATTAAAGACATTTTGTAAAATGTTGTAACAACAAACAATAATAATATAAGATTTTGTTTGTTAATGAGGGTATTAAATGCCAGGACATTAACACCGAGATCTGTAGAAATTTCTTTAAAAGGATACAAACTTTTACCTCTACTTTTATATCTACTAAATTTTCATATTGTCACCGATTCCATTGTTTTGTTGTAGCTGCAACAAAACAGAGGTGGGCACGCGGGGGCAGGAAAGAAAGAGACAGTGGCGCGCGAGCTGGACGCTTGCCAAGAGAGAGAAGGAAACAGAGAGAGAGAGAGAGAGAGAGAGAGAGAGAGAGAGAGAGAGAGAGAGAGAGAGAGAGAGAGAGAGAGAGAGAGAGAGAGAGAGAGAGAGAGAGAGAGAGAGAGAGAGAGAGAGAGAGAGAGAGAGAGAGAGAGAGAGAGAGAGAGAGAGAGAGAGAGAGAGAGAGAAGAGAGAGAGAGAGAGTCTGGAATTTCGCGCTGGCGTCGCGATTGTTATCTAGAGGTCTACTGCATTCTAGAACAATAACTGGGAGGTATAGGGGAGAGTCGTGCAATATCGGCCGGCATGCAGTACCGGCCGCTACTGTGATTTCCCTTTTCGCCTCCATGTGGCAGAATGTCCAGTAAGCAGTAGCAAGCTTGTGTATCCACGTGCGCTATAGTCGGATATCTTCTTCCTCTTCAGTTCCTTGTCTGCACTGAGTGCTTGGTGGTGCTTAGCGCACGGAAGATAATCTGAGGCCTATAGCAGCGCTATATTTGCGATCTCTGTAAACCAGTGAGCTAAACATTTGTGAACTGAGCAGAAATAGTGACAATAAGTTCCCATGCTTTTGTATTATATTATTGTTCTGTATGTGGCAGTGCAATGTGTCACTAACAATCTACATTGTAACAGAAAAGACAGTGGTTGATACTACAAAACATTTTCTACAAGCCTTATAATTCTAGATTATTTACTTTCGATGTAATAAAGTACTATAAATAAAAATTAAAAATCATTATATTATGCTATCTATAGGACATGTCTTAAGGTAAGAGAATAACATAGTAAGATTCCGATTAACCACCACAGTTACAGATGTCTTAAGGTAAGAGAATAATATAGTAAGATTCCGATTAACCACCACAGTTACAGAGTAAAGTAAAAAAAATTAACCCGGCTGATATTCCGCGACCTTCCCCAATATCGCGGCAATGTGGAGAGCCAGTCAATCAGTTGAGTTGAGTTGTTAGTTGTGCAGTGGAGTTGGACTGTGCGGAATTTGAGTTGTATCGCAGTATTCTTTTGTTTGTTGACGTGAGACGGGGAACGAGACGACCTTGAAGACTTGTTTGTGTATGTCACTTCTCTTTACTGCTGCAAGGATTGTAAAAGGTTACTGTTTAATGTTGTAAATTTCTGCAAAGAAGGATTTTCATTCTAGGAACCCAAGAAGTCACAATATATAATTGACAAACAGGAAGAGTAGATGGAAACGTGTCATATGAACAATTTAGAATTGTTTTAAGTTACTACTACGTGAGTTTAAAAATAATTTTTAGCATTAAATGGCTGTGGGTAACATTAAAAGTCTACACTTTATGTAGGCTATCGTTTGAGCTTTTCTTTATCTCTTGTACCTGCAGAAATAAACCGTTCTGGAAACGTTTATCTGAATTAAATGAAACACACAAGAAAGGAACCTGTTGCAATACTTTACTGAATATGCATATATTATAATAAATGGCGAAAGTAATGTGTATAAAATCGGTAGATTTTATTTTTTCATTTAGAAACAAAAAAACTTCCAGCTTTATCTCGTACACTTTTTAATCTAGACGGTAACATGTTTACCCCTTTCCAGATGAATAAATGTGCCTAAGTTAACGCCACAGGCAGTGAGTGAAATGAAATAAGCGAAAACAGAGATAACAGCTGATAACGATATTACCAATGTATATGAATGCACTTGTACAACAAAACAGAAAATGGTTATAATTTCGCAATATTCAACTGTTATAAGCAAAATGTCATTTCGGGCCCGGAAGGGAGAATATTTAATGGTTGTCGTGGAAACAAAATCTGTGCAGTGAAATAATATTTTCATTCCAATATTGAAACGATATTCAATAACGTGCTCTGTATAACTCACACAATGCTTGCACCCCTCTTCCCTCCGCACAGGGCCAACGAATCTCTCCCTCTCACTCGAACATCCATATTTGTGCTCCAAAATTTTATTTTTCTTAAAGCAAAGCTCCTTACATATCTGTGCGCATCCTTAGGTTTTACTATTATTGCAGGCTTCGTCGTTGGATTTAGATTATACTCATATACTCTCTCTGTCTCTTCGCCCTTGTTAGTTTATTCGACGCTGTAAGGAAGTCTTTTGAATTTTTTGCACAGTGACCTACAACATTATCTCTAGACACCTGGAGGTAAAACTCAGCTTTAACACAACATCCAAGAATTAAACATTGTACTGCAAAAAAGAATATATATGCTAAGCTAAAGGACTTGCCGGCACAGATAGGATTTCACGCTTGAAAGGTTCTAGTGATATCTTGATTGACAGAGAAAGAGTTATTTCTTATTTGTACGAGAAACCTCTGGAATTTATGAATGAGATATATAAGAGATTGTGACACGTTAGGAGACAGTTGTAAAACAAGAGTTGTGTGTAAGCAGAAAACAGCTGTAAAGTGTTGTTGATGTTGTAACGAGAGCTGAACGATATTTGTTGTTGCCATCGACCTTGGAAGATTGTGCTGCATATGTGATGTAATGTTGTTGCGTGAGAACTGCACAGTGTGCAGTGTACGGAAATAAGGAACGGTATGTATTTCGACAACTAGGGCTTTTAATAATACGAACCCACAAAGTCACTATATATATGCCACTGAGTCCTTACCAACTTTGGTTTGAGCTCCAATCATATGAAATGATTACACTAGTATGCAAAATGTGACTTTCTATCTGGGGTTTCTACTTTAACATGTCATTATCCCTAATTAGAGTACGCCGAATCAGAATATGAACTTAATTTTCCTCCATTTTTCTCCAATTCTTTAGATTAGAAGAAATAGTAAAATATGAGCTTTTATACTCTGCTCTATAGAATTTGTTATATTATTAAGTAAAGGTTAATAAATCCACAACTGTCAACACAATGCTCTTCATAATAAACTAATATGTCATATCTGTTCTAAATAATAACATGTACTTAAATATTACAGCAGTGTTTTACACTTTACCTTGAAATGCGCGTCTTTCCTTTTTCTTTATGTCCTGGTGAAATCGTTCACCTGGCTTCTCGCTGACACAGCCGAGAAAAGGGGCCAAATGAGAGTGCAGAAGGTGTATTTAACACTCATACTGCAGCTCAGCTTTCGAAATTTATTAAGCTTATCTTCAACAATACTTTGGTAATTTGGATCATTGTAATTTCCCAGAAAATTCTTGATGATGCTGTTAAAAACAATCAATGCCTATTTTTCATTATCTGTCATCGTTTCTTTAAATAAGGTATTAGACATAAACTTTGTAATATCTGGCCCAACACATATTCACTCTTTAACTTTAACATCAAATATTTCGGGCAAATTCTTGCAGATTTATTTGTATCAGTTGTGATTCTTATTTAAAGCCTTAAAAAGTTGCCCTCACTAACCCCATTTTATGTTTAAAGGTGGTAAGAGAACATGTTTGCGTCCACAAGACGCTCGTGAATAATAATTTTCATTCCTGGCACGAGAATCTCTGCTTCTAGCTCAAACTGGAATCTGCAATCTTACTCACAAATAAAGCATGGCATTTTAGTATAGTCTGATTGCTGACCTACTAGCATGGCATTAACTTTTAAATCTCCACATACTTGCCACTTATGTTCTGCATATTTGATTTTTTCTAGAAATAATTTTAGGATGTGATAAGTTTCCTTGAGGTGAACTGAATGGGCTACCGAAACTGATGCATTATACAATGTACATCTTTTAGACTTATTTTAGTCTGTTATATTGGCGTCATTGTTGCGAAACATTAATTTCAAAAAAGAAACTATTGGTATTTCTTAGTTCCATACTGTCGCGAGGTATTGTTGCGACGGACGCGGCCGGTGCGCGCAAAGAGACAGATAGTCCAACGCGGAGATAAAAGCTTGCCGAAACAGAGAAAGAAAGAGACAGATAGATGTCTGCAAGGTTCGTCTTTCTGGTGCCGTCTTGATTGTTACAAAACGTTGCACTAATTTCTAGAACAATGAATGGAGGTATAAAAGAAGCCGCGGCTAGTTTATCAGATGACAGTCGTAACTGGACTCTATAATCCTGTGCGTGCAGCTATGATTTGAAAGTGAACTCTTTTGATTGTGGTCGTGTGGCAGACGACCTTGAAAGTTGTATTTGTGTATGTTTTTTCTGCTGCTCAGGGCTGTACAAGAGCGTATTTCTACGGAATTAAAGAACATTTTGAATTTCTGCAAACTAGACTTTTAATTCTTCGAACCTACAAAGTCACAATACTATAACTATGTCCAGAACTAGATTAAAACATTTTAGGTTTAACTGCTAATTGTAAAACAAAGATGATACGTGGTAAAAGAAAAACTGATACAGTTTTGGAACCAGCACATCAAATTTAGTACAGTAGACATATTTTGGAGGAAACCCCAGAATCATGCGTATCAGTGTTATCTTTTAAGTTTTATTACATCTTTATGTGATTATTTCTCATTGCGTCAATTAGCTGCCAACAATTCAATTAGTTTCCCAAAATATAGAACTACATTTGTCACTAACATATCTTAATATATACATATAGGGTCATATAAATACATGGTAATCTATCTTCGGGCTGTTTATCCCACGAGGGTACAAAGGGCCGCGCCGTGGCTCAGTGGTTAAACCGCTTGGCTCTCACCAAGGCGGCCCGGGTTCGATCACAGGTGACCGCAAAGTGAGATTTGTGATGGACAACACGGCGCTGGGGCGGGTTTTCTCCGGGACCTCCGGTTTCCCCCGCCATCTCATTCCACCGGTGTTCCATCTTCATCTCATGTATCATCAGTGTCACCGCCTGCGGTGCCGTATGTAGTAAAAGCGGGCGTTAAACATTACACACACGAGGGTACAAAGTCATTGGGGAAATTGTGCCGGCAGAGACCACTACAATCCTTGCATCTAAAACAGACAACGTTATTCTCAGTGTTTCATTAAACGACTTCCATTATTTTTCTGGTATATTTGAATGCAGCACTCCAGTTTTCATGACTTAGCGAGGTATGTCATGTGATCGTTAATAAAGTTATTACAGTTGCCAAAGTTAATTAAGGAGCAAAATGCATAGCTGGTCTGAAAAGTTTCCGACGTAATAAAGATACAAGGTAGTGTTTCAGAATTTTTTTTCAACATAGTCTCCTTGTAACTCGACACACTTCTCCCAGCGATGCTCCCATCTCTGCAACCCATCCAAATACTACTCGGCGTTTTTCTCTACAAAATAATTGTTCACGAAGGTGATTGCCTCTTAATTTGATGAAGATCTCTGTCCATCGAGTGCAATTTTCAAATGACGGAACAAAAATAAGTCGCTTAGGGCTATATCTGGTGAGTAAGGATGATGTCCATGCAGTTCAAATCGTAATTCGTGTATTTTCGCCATTGCAACCGCTGAGGTGTGAGACGATGCGTTGTCTTGGTGAAACAGGATTTTCTTTCTATGCAAATGTGGCCGTTTTTCTGCAAGTTCCGCCTTCAGCTTGTCAAGTAATGATGCGTAGTATGCGCCTGTAATAGTTTCTGCTTTCTGAAGATAATCGATTAAAATATCTCAATGACTATCCCAAAAAACAGTACCCATCACTTTCCCAACCTAAAAAAGCTTTTTCTTCATTTGGAGCCAGTTCCCCCTTTGCAGTCCACTGTTCGGACTGTATTTTTGTTTCTGGCGTATAATGGTGTATCCAAGTTTCATCTATAGTAATTGTTCGGTGCCAGAACACATTATTGCGACTAAACTGCGCCAACAGAGCGTTGGAAATGTTCATTCAAATGCGTTTTTGGTCTAACGTGAGAAAACGCGGCACCCAACGTACGGAGAGCTTTCTCGTTTTGATTTAATATGTGGCAAACACGTTCTTTTGACAAGTCCATAATTGCAGTTTTTGGACGTCCCGGACATTCATCGTCTCCCAAGCTCTTACGGCCACGTTTAAATTCAGCTGCTCAAAATTTCACTGTGGTAAACGACGGTACACGGTCCTCATCCACAGAATCCAACTCATCTTTGATATGAGTAGGCGTATTGTCTTTCAAAAACAAATATTTAATGACAGCTCGATACTGGATTTCGTCCATTTTCATAAAAACAGTCACATCAAGTAACGCAAACGACTGTTACATAACAGCTTAGCGTCCAAAATGGCTGAAACTTTGGTGAGTAACTGTCAACAGATGAACAACGAAATTCGCTAGCTTTTATTTATGAGTGTTGCCGTCTTCATGTTGAGGTCGGAAACTTCTCAGACCACCCTCATAAGCTAAATGAGATCGGGTCAGTTGAAAGTGGTTGCCTTGTTAATCGTCCACAAACAAGCGCTACAAATTAACATGAATACAATAAGAAAAATCTGCGCTATTGCTGAAATTCATCACTATTTTTTTACAAATTGGAGTGTAATGTGCGCTAAGTGCTAGAAAACTAATGGGAGCCATTTGTTTAATGAAACAGTGAGAGATATGCTGCCTGAGCAGGAGAAAATATACTACATTGTTATGGTTAATTTACAACTTTCAGGGCTGTCTAAAATAGTTTATTCGAAACGTGTGATTTCATTTTTTTAACATTTGTATCCCAACTGCAGCTTAGATCAGATTAGACTTATTATGCTAGTTACTAACAAGACTTCATAAGAAACGTCATTTATAATCATAAGGACAGCAAGAATTGTCTTTCTCCCAACAATTTAACACTGAAATGTCACTATAAATACACATTTTCAGTTGTGCTGGATTAATTTTTAAAGGGGTGTACGCTTGTCTCTCCACGTCTATGAAAAACAGTATTCAACACGCTACACACTAAAATTGGCATTAACGTTCAGCGACTGCCAAGGACGTAGCACAAAGTTTTCAAGAAAATAATTCCACTCTAAGCTACTTCTAGACGTAAAATGCCTCCTTATTTATATAATATTAAAAGGTTTTACGAATTTGATTAAAACATGTGTTTAAGATACGTCTATAGCAAATATGATGCATGTTTCAAATTGACTGAGAATATCCTGTGAAGCTCTTTTGATTTCTATTGACTTTTGAGTACTCGAAAATCCTTAAGAAATAGACAAGTTCTTTCTACAGAAAAATGTTAAGTACACAGTTTATCGAAATATAGTGTTTTAAGGCATTAACTATTTTCGATATACTTTTTTTGTTTGAATTTGAAAGTAGTTCATAGCCTTCTCGTTTGTAAATCGCTCTTCGTTTTATACCCTTTCTTTTTGTATTTGTACCAGTATTTTTTTCTCTTTTTAATGCGGTGAATAGCTCCAATGGTGAAGATAAATCATTGGTTGTCTAAATCATTGGTTGAGACAACCACAGTGGACAAAACAGTAAACATTTGTACTTCCTCTCTGTTCCTATAGTTAATAGCATAAAGTCAAAGTTATTAAATCTCAAATACCAATATTCAACGAAATTGGAGTGAAAGTGATGAATATGAATTGCTAGGCTAGCAATTCAAGCATTTTGAAAATGGTATCCATTTTCAAAATGGATCGCTACCATCGAGAATAATAATCTTCTCAGTGTGAATTGTAAACATTGGTTGATTAATATCTGATACTACGCTTGGACACAATATTTCCTGTTTACATAATTATTTACCGTAAACATTGGTAATGAAGTTGATTAAAGCTTACAAGGGAAAGGTTATAAAATGGAAAAGTAAACATCAATATAGCAGATCCAAATATTTGAAGGGCACTTAATATACTGAAATGGTTAGTTCCTGCAAATTTCAAATTATTAGTTGAAAATATTTGTTGTGTATATGTTCAATGTAGTTATAATAACAAATAATTTTTCCAAGAAATTAATTTTAGTACATGAAATGTAATATATGAAATTCAAAACGGTATAAAGCTTCTGAAGCTTAAACTTGTGTTTTACATTACCATTTTTCCTGCAAATATTTAACTTCTAAGTCCTTGAATCGGAAACCAACGTGGTATTAAAAAGAGGCTCTTTGGATCGCCTCATTAGCCGATTTTTAAGACAAAAACTGATTGAAAAATTTAATTACGATATTTTGATATATAAGTGCAAGGAAACAAGAATAGGAGAACATCACGTTTAAAAATTTCACATATATTTGCAGAATCTGAGCGCAATTTAAATATCGTATAGACAAGTAGCCAAAAACAAATTGGGTTCTGCTCCTGTAATTTACGGATAATAAAAAGAAATTATTCTCAAAATGTTGTTGAAAATTCCGAATCGAATTTAATATCTTATCCCAAACAAAAAGCGAACTTACCAAACCTAATGATTTATTTCATTATTCTGTTCAATAAATATGTTGGCGTTCTGTGTCATGGCGTAGTGGGCTAAATCGTTGTGCTTCAGTTGCTTGCACCTGCAAGGCGCCCGGGATCGATGCCCTCTGGGCCAGAAAGTTGGCTTTCGAGTCCAGGGTCCACTGCTCAATTTCCTCGCGATGCTGAGTGGGCATCTCGCCTCCCCGTAGGATTGGGAAAGGATTGCCTTGCGTATGTGGGCGTGAGACCGGCAGTCAGGTTAGCAAAATGTAGCAGGATTTTACTAAATGCGCAGTGACGGTAGACGATGATGGTGTTCTAAAAGCACCACGTGGTGATCATTATGTATCAGCATTTTGTTGGGATGATGGAGGATGCTGATGAATTTCTCACCTTTAATGACCATCTAGAAGATATCTAGAAGTTTCCTCTGCAACTCTTGGTGTGGGTGGGCGCATCAGTATCTCTGGGCCGATGAGTTTTTTCCCAGGGTCGTGGTAACGGGGCTGAGAAAGTTAGCACTACTATTGCTGAAGGATGGACAAATAATTATTTTCTTTTTAAAACATAAGGATTTATTTCTTCAGAAACCTTTTTTAAATTGCGATACAAATTTAAATAACATAAATGTTTGGAAAGATAGAGTCAGACTGAAAAATTCAATGCCATACCCGGGATTTGAACCACGGATCCTCTGGTTGCCGTCCAGCCGCTCTACCCCTTGAGCTACTATGGCCAACGTGCCGGCATGACATTAAATTTACCAACTGCCTCGTATTTTTCCCGGTAAACCACTTAGGAGTTCTCATAAACACATGAGACGACTACCTAATGACGACTTACAACGTGTAAGTACTTTAAGGCCCGGGCTTTATAGTTAACCACTATTAGGTCAATTAATGGAAATTAATTAATCTTTCACACTGGCCATGTGTAGGCTGAAGTATGAAAAGATAGAGTCACACTGCCATACTTTAGCCTACACACGGCATGTGTGAAAGATTAATTAATTTTCATTAACAGACCTAATAGTGATTAACTATAAAGCCCGGGCCTTAAAGTACTTACACGTTGTAAGTCGTCATTAGGTAGTTGTGTAATGCCTTTATGAGAACTGTTAAGTGGTTTACCGGGAGAAACATGAGTCAGTTGGAGAATTTAATGTCATGTCAGCACGTTGTCCATAGTGTGACTTTGTGGGTTCGTGGAATGAAAAGTCCAATTACACCACTCAACAATGTTCTTTATTTCCACCGACTTACAGTTTAACACTTGCCAATTACACAGAATTACTTGCTGCACACAGTTACAATTCACCAGTCCGTCCGTTACAATTTCACTGTACTCGCGGTTACGTAAGCTCCGGTACACATTCAAAGTTGCGTACAGTCTTCCGTTGCACAATCCTTTCGTTCATTAACACGTCACTGACTAACTCTTACACCAAGAACTGCGACTGTCTCCTCACTCACTGACAAAACCAACTCACTGACTGACTAAACCAAAACCAACTCAACTCACTAACTAACTAACTCTGTCTGTCTGTAACTCTCTTTATATAGGAATATCGCCGGTTTCTCGTGTTTACAGGATTGTTCTAGTAACAGAAAGATCGAGAAACAGGTGTAGAGAAAACAGGCGACACAGTCATGTTTTTTTCCCTGACCACAGTCTGTCACCACCACAAGACAAACGAGGAGGTGTGGCTAACCGAACCTCCCCTGCCCTTCCACTGCCAGCTGCCTTCACAGGGTGTTCCAGCGCTCCCGTTACAATAGTATCTCAAGGGTTAGAGCGGCTGGACGTCAACCAGAAGATCCGTGGTTCAAATCCCGATTATGGCATTGAATTTTTCAGCGTGATTCTATCTTTCCATACTTTAGCCTACACACGGCCAGTGTGAAAGAGCAATTAATTTCCAATATAAATGTTCTTTAACAAACAATGGCCGGTGAATTAATTAACATGTACTTTCTTATACTCACACTATTTGTCTATCTTAAATGCTCACTCAAAAATATTTCTGCACAGTCTCGGAGAAACACAAATGTACGTCTTTCTCCTTCGAGGTTCTTAAGCGGAAGAACAAAATCTTTTAAACATTTAACTTCTTCTCATTTCAGGTTGTATGGTTACACATAACCTACCTTACATTTTATCAATTTCGTTGAACATTAGAATTCATCCAACTATTCCTCTCAAACAACATAGATTATCTAAAATAACTGCTTGAATCAGGCCCAGTTTGGGCTATTAAACCATGGGAAGAAGAATGCTTGGGACGCGTACACTTATAACTTCAATATTGATTGCAAACGTTTGAAATATTGTGTAAATGTATACTACGTTATTTTATTTATGAGATAGTTTTACAAATTTTCAAATTCTGTAGATACGAGGGCTGTTCAATAAAGAATGATCACAATTTTTTTGACAACGTACCTTTACTAATCCTGATAATTTTGATGGACCTTCTCAAAATAATCTCCCCTGAATGCGATGCACTTGTCCCAGCGTTTCTGCCAGTCTTCAAAGACATGCTGGAAAACATTTTTTGAGAGATCCTTCAAGTTAGGGAATAGAAAAAAGTCACCTGGGGCTAAATCCGGACTATAGGGAGGGTGAGGGATGTACTTCACGTTGATTTTTGCAAGATATTCAGCAACAACATTGGCAATATGCGGCCGCGCATTATCGTGGTGCAGCATCCAGCCTGCTTCACGGAAATGTGGTCTTTTGCGCCTGATATGGACTTGCAATGTTTTCATAACATCCCTGTAGTATTGTCCAGTTACTGATGTGTGTGCAGGTACAACATGCTGATAAACCATTCCTTGAATATCAAAGAATGATATGACCATAACTTTCCCAGCAGAAGCAACCACTTTTGCATTTTTGGGGGTTGATGATGAAGGAGATTTCCACACTGAGCTTTGCTGTTTGCTCTAAGGATCAAAATGATGTAGCCAAGTTTCATCAGCAGTGATTACGTTTGAAAGAAACTCGGATCTTTCTCTAACATCAACTTTAACTGCGTGTTATCTTCATTGCAGCGGTAGGCGGTACTGAACATATATGAACTTGCCTGGTTCTCACAGGCGGGAACCAGGAGTACCAACAATGAAACTACTACGGCGTGTTTGCTTCACATTAAGCTAACAGAATATAATAAGATTGCATTTTAGTGCGAAAAATTATGACCGTAGAAAATGTTGATCATTCTTTATTGAACAGCACTCGTAAATGCACATTATAATGTCAAATAATATTATTTTATGGCATTAACATTAGTTGCTATATGCCTAGAGTAGTCTTCCCTCGCCTTGCTCGTCTTCAATGTCTGCAGCAACAAAATGTGTTTAAATGTGTTTGTTTCCACACTATAATTATAAATGAACATCTACAAAGAGCAATACTGTCCGTTAACAATGTAAAACACAAAGCACTACCAACGTATGTTTCCATAATGCATTCAGTTACATAAAACGCGATGAATTTGAGCAGGAAAAAACCTATTAAGCACCCTTAAAATGTAAAACATTTATTTGCTAGAGAAATTACATAAAAAGAAACAAAACAAAACAACACAATGCATTAAAACAAAGCTGGTTTATCAAGTACGTAAATTAATTGCATTTGTTTTATGTAACAACAGCGTAGAGAAAATTACTCAATCTGTTCAATGGACACTGCAGTTAATCATATTACAAACTTTAATTTTCCTATACATAGTGACAGCAAAATGTTCGCTAATTCTTTAACATTGGAATTGTGATATTCAGGCTGATATAATAATAAGCTTGACTGCGGCAGTGACGCAGTTGAACAAATGTTAGAAAGCTTTGTCTTGTTCACCGTATTATAAGTGAAGGGAGAGAGGGACAACTTGCCTCCCAACAGTTAATTATAATTTATGTATTTTCCACATTATTTTACTGAGCTGTAAAAGTGTGTACAGTGCAATGCATATAAACCTGAACCACTTCGATAGGCCATAACTTTTGAACCAATAATAGGACACACGTGTAACTTTAGGAGAAAATAATCCACAATTGGGAGATTACATTACACTATTTACATCTCAGAGAAAGTGTTGGTAGTGTCCTCCACCAGCATCTAAACATGTTTGTACTCGTCTCACCATATTTCCTGAAGTTTTATGGAGAGTATACTCGCGAGTGTTACTTATTTCGGTTCGAATGGATTCCTTGAGAACATCAACTGTCGCGGCCTATATTAGTATACTCTATTCTTTAGATACCCCCACAAGAAAAAAATCCGGCGAGGCTAGGTTAAGGGATCTGGGTGGGGGGCGAAAGACCTTTGGAGATTATTAGATTATCAAAGAAACTGGTTACAAGTTCCAGGTGCCATTAGAGTATGGTACGTTGCTCTATCTTGCTGGAAATAAGTTTCTCTCAATTCGATATCATCCAGTTGCTCCACAAATGTCCTGCAGATACCCATATAAACTTCAGTGTCTACAGTCGTATCAAAGAAAATGATAAATTTAAGGCTGTCAACTGTCAGCAATTAATGTTGTCAATTCTCCCAGAGCCACTGAGATCACTAAAAAATTCTACATTTTACGAGCTTTCAAAGGGAAATTATGGCATATTGAAATGGTTGAGGTTTATATGGATCTCATATGGTACAAAGAACAATGGTATATAGTTGGCATAGAGATCTTTTTCAATATTGAAGAGCCTTATTCTTCTTCTTCTTGAACTCTATTTTCATTGGTTGGCCAAAGAACTTACCGAGTGTGATGGCTCAGGCGATTTTGTCTGTGGCTCTCATCTAGGAGGTCTGAGTTCAATTGCCGGCCGACCTACTTGACCCATAAGTTTCTTCGGGGGAGTTTATAGATCGCCAGGCGAATGCTGGGTAGGTTATTTAAACTTCCCAATTTCCTGTCCATCTATTTTATCTCAATTATAATTTCATATCATCTTTCAGGGTGGAAGTGTTGGCGGGTATCTCTGCGGTGCATGGCAGGATGATATGCCCTGAGTAAACCAACTCCTCCTCCGGTAGGATGGTTGCCGGTCTTCGAACCCAGGTCTCATGGTGCGACTGTTACCTAATCACAATAGGGTGGAATGTCCGCGTGCTGCCCTGCCGGGGGAAGTTTTCACCTAAGTATAACGTAGGAACCCTGCTCTGTGCACTACCGTGGCTCTTTGGGACAACCACCCTTGTCTCCTCTCACCTCAGCCTTCCTCCCAGGTATGCCCCACTTGGTACAATAGACCACTTTTCGACCTCCGTAGCGAGTCCCCTCCGAAATAATTCAGTTCCAGAGGTGATAATATTTGAATTCCAAACAAAGAAACGAACAAACAAACAAACTTAGAAACTATATATATGAGGCACAATTAATGCATTATATTTATTTCTTTAATTTTCATTTTTTAAAATACTCCATATTTACAAGGATCTCAAAGGAAAAATATCAAAGTTTATGAGTAATGCATCATGGTGTCTCAGCTCACTTTAATCGGAGAGGTCATTTGCTGAATGACGCATTTTCGCCCAGTGAAAGCGAACAGAATGACGTGATCGATCGCCTGATTTGAATCCAAAGCCCTCTGAGGCCGCTTAAGAAAAGGTTAAAATCTTTATCATATCAATCAAATTTCCTAAATTCATGATGCATTAATTCAGGAGCTGTTGAAGATATTCAAATGGAATGATTATGGGATATAATAGTATCAGTATACTTCAATTTGCTTGTTCATTAACGGGCCATAGAGTTTACTATCTGAGTTATACCATCCTATTATTAAAAGTTATATTTAAGTAATTATATGTTGTTAACAAATACGCAAATATTTTCCCTTTCTGTTTTCTTAGCTTCTCTTTAACTACTGATGATATCATAATGGAACTTATAAGAGATACTTTATTGCTCGTTGTGTCCCGGACAGTTAATTTTCTACATCTTACCCTTTTAAAGTTTCATCTGATTTCGTCATATGTCCATACACAATGTATCTTTACTATATGTGATGAGTAGAGGGTAATCTCTTCTCTTCTTTCTTCCATCGTTAAGTCACACCGGACGATGAATGAAATGGATAAAATGATACTCAAATATCCCCTGGTTCCATAGAGCTTAGAGTTAGCTGACATTCATCTTTCAGGATAAGGGAAAAGGCCGGTAAAAACCTTACTCAGATAACACAACCTGACCGAAATTCGAACTATCTCTTGAACGTTAGGCTACCATGTACGCTACAGACAGGCATGGCAGCGGGTTCCCAGAAATGTCAGTGCATGGCAGATAGTGCTGTCAAGTTTATTTGGTTACATTATATGTGGATATATGATATATGCCATTTCTTTCTATTTTACTATTGTTTTAGGCTAACGTTGATTTCAGTATTTACTTGGCAAGTGAAGGAAAATTAGTCGGTCAATCAAGTTGAATTTGAATCCAGCATTGTCCGAATGCCGATCACAGCCTTTACCGCTAAGCTATCAGAGTCGATAACGCCATTTTATTAACACCAAATTTAACAGAACAAGACACATATATATGTATATATATGCAAAGAAGGAAACTATTTGGTACCACAATGACGCTTTCCTATTTAATATTACGCCAATTTTTAAGGCAAAGTTTCCATTAAAATATGGACTGTACAGTGAGGTGTGTAATATTTAATAGTCTCTTTTTCTGTGAACTGTTGACAACTAGTAATAGAAATTGCGGGTGGAGAAGTAGTTTTAAAGTATATTTAAAACATGATCATTGTGCCCAGAGTAATAACATGTTTCGTTGGAAAAATGGAAACCCTAGTTGGTGCTAATGACAGGCTGACCAACGTCGTTGTCATTAAAGGCTGCGAAATAAGTGGCCTTATGTATCCCAGCCACCAAGCTTCGAAACCTTTCGATTTCGGTAAGTTCAGAAATATGTTACTTTTTGCTGGGGATATAGCTGGAAACAGTAACACCTACCTATGTGTGAAAACACATAACGGCCTAGCTTTTCTTTAGGGGGGGATCACCGTAACTAAGACCTCGTTATTCCCCAAACTAACATCAGGGATGCCAATCCTCCTGTTTTTCGAACATTAATAATTCTCGTCTTACATTAAGTCTGCGAGATCTGGGGCATGGCATTGCCCCAGAATAAAGACATACAGAGCGTTTAATCTATATAGGTACCGCTGTATCCCCGTGAAACTACTGAACGAAGCCTCATTTCTTCTGTATGTGGAGAGTGAAATTATGCGTCAGACGCAAAAACATATTCACTCTACCATTCAATCGTAGCGCCCCGATTCTGTCTCCTGGGGATTATAAGACCAGGGTATGTCACTTTAGGCGTCACTGGCATAGCATGAGGGCACAAACGTAACAATGGAGCAAAGTCAACAGCCAAGAGATGCTTGGGATCTAAGTTTGAATTATCTCCAAAGGTTTTGGAAACCAGTGTCTACCAGTGGAATACAAGGGCAGTCGCCCGCCTCGGTAGCGTAGATGGTAGCGTGTCTGCCTCACGTTCAAGAGGTCCCGAGTTCGAATCTCGGTCATGGTGAGTTACCTGGATAAGGCTTTATTCCTGGGTTTTCCCTTATCCTTCAGGACGAATGTCGGGTAACTGTAAGCTCCATGGACCCTGGGCTCATTTGAACATCATTTCACCCAATTTATTCACCGTCCGATATGACTTAACGTTGGAGGACGTAAATTACACACACACACACACACACACACACACACACACACACACAAACACACACACAAAACAAGGGAAGTTGTACCACAACAAATAGCCTCCCTTCATTCTCCAAACTATTCACACTGTAACTCTTCTACAAATCCCATAACCACGCATAAGTGGTTAAGCCATAACAGGGCACGTGCACTGGAGGCATTCCCTTGGGCTGTCATCAGCTTGCCAAAATTCAGCAGCAGCAACAGCAGAAGATCTCTCGTTGAAGGTAATCCTTGGTCCAAGGAACAGGGGGCCTTCGACTTATTGCCATCCTGGGACACTGTCCCTTACTGGCATTTTGAGGGTAATAAATCAACTGATGGGGGTATTTGCTTGATGTTTTTAATATCAAGAGTTTGTTAAATTTTGGGGTGAAGGTGAAGATTGAAATGCATCAAGGAGAGCCATGTAGTTATAGTGGGTGGGCTAGGGAGAGTCGTGGATGTTGATAGGTTGCCCCAGGATCTATATCACACTCCCCGAGACCCTTGATGTGATGGTTGAAACCAGATGGTAGATCAGAGTAGAACTTGTGGGAGAGTTTGAGAATGTAAGAAGTTAGTTTAGAAAAGGGGAGGTCGTTGTGTGTGTTGGTATTGGAGGTATACCAATTGGCACCAGTGGCTATCCGTAGATAACGAGTTTGCAGGACCTGGAGTTTGATCAAGTGGGAGGAAGCTGCAGCACTCCAGATTTGACAAGCAATTTTAAGGCGGGTCTGAATATCTGTTGGTAAATGAGTAGTTTGTTTTGAAGACTCATAGGCGACTTCTTGTTATAGAGTGGATAAAGCATGCCCATACGTTTAGTGACTTTGGAGGCAACAGAAAGTATGTGGGCCTTCCAAGTGAGGCGCATGACAAGCAGTATATATATATATTGAGCTTCATTATACCAGAGCACATTTGCCTCTGCTAAGCGTACCTCTGGAACGTCTTGAAGATGGTGACGGGAGAAAGTGACTGCCTGAGACCTTGCAGCATTGATACGTAGACTCCATGTGAGAAACCATGCAAAAAGCATGGAGAGAGAGGGAGAGTTGGCAGTCAATCGAGCCAGTCCCACTGTGAGCAACGACACGTTACGGAGCAATGCAACTTCGGTGCAAGAGGTTAAATAACATTAACGAAACTGATATTGATGGATAGTCCACTAGACTTGGGCACATACGAAGCACTGTAGAACTTCTTAACACAGCATTAAGTGTGCGAACGAGACTTATAAAATGTACCGGGCATGAGATGAAGCGAGCACTTACAGTAATGAAGCAATGTTACTCTGAAGTTTGTGCGTGCAACACAAGCTAAATAAACAGCGCTCCTGAGACCTCTACACACCAATCCTGTTTACTGTGTAGATTCATAAAAGTGAAGTTTAGCGTAAGTTTGCGCTGTGCTAACAATTTAAGCGATATGTAAATATAGCTCAACTTGGTGTTGTCACTCGTCACAGTATCAACTTAGATTATATTTCAATTAATATCAGCTTTAAAAGGTAAAATAATCTTTTCGCGATTTTTACCAATTTAGTATTCCGTTAAAATGTTTCATTTATGAAATTTCTATAAGTAATGTTCATACGTAATCTGCTAGTTTTGAGCGCCTACAAAACACCGTAAAAATATTCTTCTCTCAGTTTTCTTGATCAGGCTTTTGAGAATGTATGAAGCATAGTAGGCTATACTGGACACTTATAGTGATGAAGTATGCTATCTTGAAGCAAACAACCTCCAGAGATAATATTTATATCACATTTTCCAATGTTTTGTTTTTAGGAATACATCTTTAACATAACTTATTTTCTAATTGTGTGCTTATCGCTGTAGTATAATCCACTTCATAGGGAAAAGACTAATCTACACTCCTGGAAATTGAAATAAGAACACCATGAATTCATTGTCCCAAGAAGGGGAAACTTTATTGACACATTCCTGGGGTCAGATGCATCATATGATCACACTGACAGAACCATAGGCACATAGACACAGGCAACAGAGTACGCACAATGTCGGCACTAGTACCGTGTATATCCACCTTTCGCAGCAATGCAGGCTGCTATACTCCCATGGAGACGATCGTAGAGACGCTGGATGGAGTCCTGTGGAACGGCTTGCCATGACATTTCCAGCTGGCGCCTCAGTTGGACCTGCGTTCCTGCTGGACGTGCAGACCGCATGAGAAGACGTTTCATTCAGTCCCAAACATGCTCAATGAGGGACAGATCCGGAGATCTTGCTTGCCAGAGTAGTTGACTTACACCTTCTAGAGCACGTTGGGTGACACGGGATACATGCGGACGTGCACTGTCCTGTTGGAACAGCAAGTTCCCCTGCCGGTCTAGGAATGGTAGAACGATGGGTTCGATGACGGTTTGGATGTACCGTGCACTATTCAGTGTCCCCTAGACGAGCACCAGAGTTGTACGGCCAGTGTAGGAGATCGGTCCCCACACCATGATGCCGGGTGTTGTCCCTGTGTGCCTCGGTCGTATTCAGTCCTGATTGTGGCGCTCACCTGCACGGAGTCAAACACGCATACGACCATCATTGGCACCAAGGCAGAAGCGGCTCTCATCGCTGAAGACGACACGTCTCCATTTGTCCCTCCATTCACGCCTGTCGCGACACCACTGGAGGCGGGCTGCACGATGTTGGGGTGTGAGCGGAAGATGGCCTAACGGTGCGCGGGACCGTAGCCCAGCTTCATGGAGACGCTTGCGAATGGTCCTCGCCGATTACCCAGGAGCAACAGTGTCCCAAATTTGCTGGGAAGTGGCGGCGCGGTCCCCTACGGCACTGCGTAGGATCCGACGGTCTTGGCGTGCATCCGTGCGTCCCTGCGGTCCGGTCCCAGGTCGACGGGCACGTGCACCTTCCGCCGACCACTGGCGACAACATCGATGTTCTGTGGAGACCTCACGCCCCACGTGTTGAGCAATTTGGCGGTACGTCCACCCGGCCTCCCGCATGCCCACTATACGCGCTCGCTCAAAGTCCGTCAACTGCACATACGGTTCACGTCCACGCTGTCGCGGCATGCTACCAGTGTTAAAGACTGCGATGGAGCTCCGTATGCCACGGCAAACTGGCTGACACTGACGGCGGCGGTAACCAAACGCTGCGCAGTTAGCGACATTCGACGGCCAACACCGTGGTTCCTGGTGTGTCCGCTGTGCCGTGCGTGTGATCATTGTTTGTACAGCCCTCTCGCAGTGTCCGGAGCAAGTATGGTGGATCTGACACACCGGCGTCAATGTGTTCTTATTTCCATTTCCAGAAGTGTATATTTATATTTTCTTATTCTTAGGTCCGATATTATAAACGAGATTTTAACCCTGAGTTCCCAGATTTTTTTCTTTAAATCTTATGTCCTCCAACGATAAGTTATATCGGACGGTGAATGAGATGGGTGAAATGATGATGAAATAAGTCCGGGGTCCATGGAGCTTAGAGCTACCCGACATCCGTCTTTAAGTATAAGCGAAAACCCAGTAAAAATCTTATCCAGGTCACCCTGACCGAGGTTAGAAATCGGGACCTCTTGAACGTGAGGCAGACACGCTACCATCTACGCTACCGAGGCGAGCACCGACAGAGATGGTGTAAGGCTCACAACCTAGAGATCTCAGTTTCGATACCCATACCCTCCATGTCTGACATAGCTTTATCGCATTTTTCCCCCTTGTATCAGGCAAATGTAGGAGAGAACTTATTCATACAATGACATTTCATTTCTTTTATTTACTATCAGCTCCTTCCCTCTTTCCTTCCTTCCTACACCCTCCCTTCCTTCCTTCCTCCCTTTCTTCCTTCTTTCCTTCCTCCATGCAGAATTTGACTGGTTTGTTGGTTGGCTGAGGTCAATCGCTGTGGCTGGTGGTGTTTACTTCCAGGTGTTAGTACCGGCTTTGGTTCGGGGCGGCGCTATGAAACCTGCACTCAGGTGCTTGTACAAATCTTTAGAGTTCGCGAAGGGGCAATTTGCCTGACGCGTCTCGCGGCCCCTCCGAGGTTTTCGGTAGTCTTCTCTGCGGGGTTGACGCGCGTAAGTGGCGTATCCACTTCCATCCCGTCTTGAAGTTGTTATAAACCCAATAGATCCACATTTGTCACAGTGCGAAATCCTTCTACCAAACCTAATAACGCGGTTTAAGCTATAGTATTTGCTTAAACTGCCTATTATAAACATTAATCTTCAACTGAACTTCATTGTAACTTAACTTGAACTCGTTTTTTCTTTAACTAAAGTTTAATGCTATGTGGCAGGAAGGCAACTACTTAAATTAAACTTCAGAGTAGCTTAATTGGAGCTCATCCTTCTTTTAACTACAATGTAATACTATATTACACAAAACAATTTTTAAATTAACTAAACAACAAATTTGGTAAAATATGATAAATTTAATAACAACGTCTGGTAAAGAGTAAGTATAATGTTTGTATTAAAGGAAATCAATAAAAAGTCGCATTACATATACCGGTTTAGAGAGCCATAGACAAGGAGAATGCTTTTTTGTTTTAATGCTCTATTGTGCGATATCGATGCTCAAACTGAAAGTAGAAATAGCAAGAGCTGTTTGGGAAACTGGTAACTGATAATGGGGAAGCGGATAGGACCTCGGAGACCCGAAGGCTTCTGAAACAGACTTCATCACTTTCATATTTAGAATTAATTGGTGTTGTCAAATAAACCCACATTTACGAAACGGACAGTTTTAACCTTATTTTGTTATATTGAAAATTGAATATAGCACGCAAAGAGAAGGTTTATGCTGTCAAACATGTAAACTTGTTATTGACTCTGTTGAAATAGCAATGCAAAGGTGGAAATTAAACATAGGCATAAATACTAGGATACGATTTGACTATAGCCTGGTCTTATGTTTAACTACAAGAATATGTCACGTTTATCTACCCCTCATGACAAAACATTTGATGCTTCTTTTGACATCTTTTTGTTAATTCTAGTGACTTTCGATTCAACTCATAAACAAACATTATAGGAATGTTGGACAAGTGGAATCAGACTGAAAAGTTTAATGTCATAACCGGGATTCAAACATGGATCTCCCGGTCTCCGTTCGGTTGCTCTAAACATTGAGCTACCTGGCCAACATGTCAGTATAACATTAATTCTCCAAGTGACTCGCATTTTCTCCAGTAAAGCACTACGAATTTCCATATACAGTGTCCCACCTAACTCTGCCACCTAAAATCTCCAAATTAAACAAAATATAAAAATTCCCATTGGTCAGGAATGTACCTAGGTCAGGGGCTCACACAATGAGAAGGTATGTACAATCCATAAACGTAAATAATTAATAGTAAATTAATAGTATGGTATATATAATATATTATATTAATAATATATTATATTAATGATATATTATATTAATGATATATTATATTAATGATATATTATATTAATGATATATTATATTAATATATTAATAATATAATAGTAGTTAACTAGTTGTCTCATGTGTTTATGAGAACTCCTAAGTGGTTTACCGGGAAAAATACGAGTCAGTTGGAGAATTTAACGACATATCGGCACGTTGGCCATAGTAGCTCAATGCTTAGAGCGGCTGGACGGAAACCAGAAGATCCGAGTTTCAAATCCCGGCTATGGCATTGAATTTTTTCGTCTGACTCTACCTACACACGGCCAGTGTGAAAGAACAGTTAATTTCCACTAGTAAATGTGTTTAGAAAAGCGGAACCAAGTGTGTTTTCACTAAATGTAGCTCTAGTTGTCATTTTGCTAGAATAAACATACATGTTCAATTTAAATAACGAAACTTGGTGTTAGAAGTGTTATTTTTTTGTTTACCTTTATGGATTGCGCATGTCTTCTCATTTGTGAACCCCTCATATAGGTACATTGCTGGCCAATGGGAATTTTCATATTTTGTTTTTTTTTTCGGAGATATTTGAGGTCACAGAGTTTCGTGGGACGCCCTGTATATGAGGCAGTTCATTAATGGCGTCTTATAACACTAACTACCTTAAATCCCGGGGTTAATATTCCAAATACTATTAGGTTTATTAATGTAAATTAAATTTAACCTGCACTTGGCTTGTGTGAATGAACAATTTAGTTTCCGTTATAGGAATGTAATGATGTAAAACCGTGGAATTGTGAGGTATAAAAAGGGTTGATCCAAAAACTTCTGTTTTCTTTTATTGTGTATAATGCACACTTGCAGAAACTACAGAAATTATGGTATTACCTTTATAAATTTAATGTTAATGTATAGATTTTAAGGACCTTTAAGTCCAAAAAGGCATTTTTTTAGAAAACTCTGTATGTTTTATGTGTGTGTGCGTGTTTGTGAGCAGCGTAACTCAAGAAATAAAACGTCGGTTAAGACGCAATTGGTATTTAAGTTCTGGAACTTCGAAGAAGAAAATTTCTCCCTAACTAGTTATAGGGATGGGACAGTGTTCGATAATTTTTTATTTTCTCAAAAACGGCTCTAAAGGTTTCTGTTATGGAAATATCACATACTTAAACTATTTTTATAACAAATGAAACATACTTGAATGAGTAGAGCGAGACTGAAAAATTCAATGTCATAGCTGGGATTTGAACTACAGATCTCCCGCTCTGCGTGCGGTCGCTCTAAAAACTGAGCTACTATGGCCAACGTGCCGATATGAAATTAAATTCTCCAACTGACTCGTATGTTTCCCGGTAGACCACTAGGGTTTCTCATATGTTATGAGACATGCACCTTTCTTGGCGACTTACTATCTCTCAGTACTATCTCTCAGTGCCAGACTCCATAGTTAAACCACTATATTTTTCAGGTAAATTAATGGAAACAATTTCTTCCACACTGACCGTTGGAGAATTTAATGTCATATCGGCATGTTGGCTATAGTAGCTCAGTTGGTTAGAGCAACCGCACGGAGGGCGGGAGATCCGTGGTTCAAATCCCGGCTATGACATTTAATTTTTCAGTCTGGCTCTACTCATTCAAAACTTAGCCTACACAGGACTTATGTGGAAGAATGATTTCCAAATAAAATATAAATCTTGAATTTTCTGGCAATATTTCATGAATTCCTCTTTATTCTGAAAGTTCTTTGTCTACTTAGTAAACAGTCAGAGATGAAAACTAAATCTTGGTAGGAAGAAAGACAAGAAAAATATGAATAAACTTATCTCCGTTCAACTTAAATTTAATGTTTTAAACGACACTTCTATTAAACTTTTGATACTGTTTAGCTAAACCTTTGTAATACGGAGTCTTAAAGCGAAAGAAGTTTCCTTCTGATGCTGATGTCCTTACATCACATTTGGACGTTATGTCTTCACAAAAAGAAACAAGTACGCTTCGGAAGTGGCCATAAACACTGTTACAGTTTCCAAATTTATGCGCTAAAAAGCTTTCAGCATATCCCTTGTATAATTCAGCTATAGTCTTCATGAACCTAAGAGAAAAACAAGATATATGACCCACTGTGATGCAAAACAGAGTGCTGTTAATAGCAGCACAGGCCATTAAAAGTTGATAAAGGGATAAACAAATGATTAAACGATATAACTTGCAGCAGAGCATTTACCGGCAAGTTACCATGCATTCGTTGTCCTCTAGGCAGAGTTTTATTTACTGGACCACAGATTGGTATTTATATCGCAAATACCAAGCTTATTGCATAACGGAATATATTACTCCGGCTATATTGCAGTCATAAATTCTACATAAAAGCATGCAAAGTGGTAGGCGGAAGCTAAACGTTATATTTTCTGCGAGACAAGCAAGGAAAGAACAGTCCAGTTCATTAGGACTCAAATAATGTTTTTTGTGCCGTGTTTCATTACATTTGGGGCGAAGGTGATCGTATCGTGTTGGTTATTGTGAGTAGGTAAATATTCCGCACACCCGGTAAATTTACTTTCTGGTGATGAAGAGGCGAATATTCCAGTATATGCACGACATTTAGATTTGTTATTATTTGCTCCTTCTTGGTTTTAAGGCGAGGGGTCACTGAAATGTTCTAAATCTTTATTTCAGTATTTCTCTTCTTTCTACCGAGATTTCCATCTGAATAGCCCCGTTTGAAACATTTTCTTCCCCTCCTTCCCACAAACAATAGGGGAGAGTCGTGCAGTATCGGCCGGCATGCAGTACCGGCCCCTACTGTGATTTCCCTTTTCGCCTCCACGTGGAGGAATTTCCAGTAAGCAGTAGCAAGCTTGTGCATCCACGTGCGCTATAGTCGGATATCTTCTTACTCTCTTCAGTTCTTTGTCTGTTCTGAGTGCTTGATGGTGGTTAGTGTAGCTCTTAGCACACGGAAGATATTCTGAGGCCTATAGCAGCGCTATATTTGCGATCTCTGTAAACCAGTGAGCTAAACATTTGTGAACTGAGCAGAAATAGTGACAATAAGTTCCCATGCTTTTGTATTCTACTATTGTTCTATATGTGGCACTGCAATGTATCACTGACAATCAGGGGCGGCTTCTGAGGTAGTGCCGCTGTGCCATGGCACCATCTGTATGGAAACGAAAGAAAGAGAAGTGTTATAAGAATTGCGCAAAAAATATTGTTTCTGAGTATCTGCTTCCTGGTGTGAATAGGCGCGCTATACGCAAGCGCTATGTCCTCTTGTTTTCCTTGGCTTGGTGGTGATTCCAGAACGGCACCATGTACGCCTATAAGCGCCTGTGTTAAGGGCTAGGATGTCTACTTATACACGGCTTCTTATGGCAGAAGGTGGAGCCGAGATTTCGCTGACGCATAACTTACGATTTATCCGTTAGAGGGCAGTAAAGCACGGGACTTAAGATAACTGTCTCTCTGTCGCGAAATCGTACACGAACGCTTCGTATCACTTTCTGCATCAACTGTGTTATCAAACTTTTACTGTACTCGTTACACCTTTGCGTAACAAGAGTACGGATGTAATAAATATCTATTTCGGTTTCCCTGTACGTTCTGTTTGGTATAGTATACTATAAAATAGGATGGATTACTGATAAGATTACCTAAATCTTTCGAAATTGGTACACATGTTTATATTTTAACAACTCTTATTTATTTATGTATTTATGTATTATTTATTTATTATTTATGTATAATTTATTTATTATTACTTATTTATTATTATTTATTCATTATTATTTATTTGTTTATTGATTTACTGATTCATTTATTTATTCATTTATTAAATTATTTATTCATTCATTTATTCATTCATTTATTCATTCATTTATTTATTTTCATTCATTCATTCGTTGGTTTATTTATTTACTTATTTATTTATTTATTGATTCATTCATTTATGGCACCGTCAATACAATGTCTCACCGGCCGCCCCTGCTGACAATCTATATTGCAACAGAAAAGTCAGTGGCTGATACTGCAAGACACTTTCTACAAGCCTTATAATTCTAGCATTTTTACTTTTGATGAAATAAAGTGCTATAAATAAAAAATAAAAATCATTACATTATACTATCTGTAGAACATGTCTTGAAGTAAGAGGATAATATAGTAAAACTCCGATTAACCACCACAGTTACAGAGTAAAGTAAAAAAAAAAAAAAAAAAAAAAAAAAAAAAAAAAAAAAAAAAAAAACTTAACCCGGCCGATACTGCACAACCTCCTATCAAAGCAAGTTTCGCCTGTAGTAGTGTTTAACGCCCGCTTTTACTACATATGGCACTGCAGGCGATGACACTGATGATACATGAGATGGAGATGGAGCACCGGTGGCGGGGGAAACCGGAGATCCCGGAGAAAACCAGCCGCTGCGCCGTGTTGTCCACCAAAAATCTCATTTTACGGTCGCCTGGGATCGAACCCGGGCCGCCTTGGTGAGAGCCAAGCGGTGTAACCACAGGAATTGATCATATAAAAATCTCGTATAATGGTGGATTCAAAATTATTGTCTCTTTCCTCTATAACCAAGCAGAGTTTGATTGTCAACTGTCATCTAGTTTGTGTACAGGGCGTCCTTTTGTCAGTACATCTCAAAAGTGTGTTGTGATTTTACAATGAATAAAAATATTAAACAAAGAATCAGTCTCAAATTTTACATTGCAAATGGTATTTCGTCTGCCGAATCACTGACAATATTACGAAGAGCTTACAGTGAATCGACTTTATCAAAATTATGTGCGTATGAGTGGTACAGTGAATTCAGAAGTGGTCAAGATGTGTTGGAAGATTTGTCTCGCTCTGGTCGGCCATCAACAGTTTCAACTAAACTGATCATCGCTATAGTGAAGGAGATGGTGTCTGAAAATCGTGATTAGGTCTGAGAGAGATTGCCGCTAAACATTCTCAGTCTCATGAATAGATTCGTACCATTTTTACGATTGTTTGGGCATGACACGTGTTGTCGTTAGATTAGTTGCGAAAGAGTTGATCTTTCTGTAAAAACTTAATCGCGTAAGGATAGCTGAAGTCATGCTAGAACGAACCAACTCCGGCCACACATTAATGAAACCCATTGTAACTGGTGATGAGACGTGGGCTTACGCCTGTTACACGCAAACTAGTCAACAAGCTTCAGAGTGACGCCTTTCAACTGAACCGAAACCCAAAAGGACCCGTCAAGGGATATGGTTTATTACTGGTTTTTGATTATTTAATAGGAATTGGAATAATATTTAATATATTTTGACTGATTCAGATATATTTGAAATTCAGTTTAAGAGATCACTAGCAGAAGCTCTTTCAATTACAATAGGTTATAAATCTATGATTTGCACCACAAATTTCTGAACATTGTCCATAAAGTACATCAAAGCTGAAAGTCATGATGACAATTGTTTTTTACGATCATCGTGATGTTGTGCACTTTGAATTCTTGTCAGAAGATCAGATGGTAAACAAGGACTATTATCTAAGCATTGTGCAGTGTTTGAGAAAACAAATACAGCGAAAAAGACAGAGTTGTGGAATGACAGCTCATGGATTTTGCACCACGATAGCGCCCCAGCTCATAAGGCTATTATTGTGTACGAATTTCTGGCCAAAAACTCAATATATCTCATTATTTATTGATACGGTGGTTGTTTACACCAGCATATTCACCTGATCTGGCTCCGGCCGATTTCTTTCTCTTTCTTAAACTCGGTTACCACTTCTAGTCAACCGTTTTCAGACGATAGAAGACGTAAAGGAGATGGAAATTAATCATTTCTTCTTACTAGCCGTATTAGGCTAAGGTTTTTGATAGATAGAATCAACATGAAGAGCCTTAGCCTATATACGGCTAGTGTGAAGAAATGATTAACTTCCATCAATTAGCTAAAATAATAAGAGTTAAATGATGAAGCCTGGGACTCAAGTACTTACGATAGTAAGTCGCCAGAAACGGTGTGTGAATGCAAGAGCCCCAGTGGTTTATCGGAGAAATATACAAGTCAAATGAAGAATGTAGTGTCATGATGGCAAGTTGGCCATGGTAGCTCAATGGGTTAGAGCGACTGGATGGAAACCAGGAGATCCGTGGTTCAAATCCGGGCCTTGGCATTGAATATTTCATGTTGACTCTAACGTAAAGGAGACTTCGCGGCAACAGTTGACGAAGATACCAAAAAGTGTCTACAAAGTTGTTTTGATAATTGGATTATTCGTTGGAATAAATGTATAGTTTTGGAAGGGGCATACTATGAATGCGATAAAATAAAATTGGATAAATAATGCATATTTTGTGCTTTGTTGACCAATTCCTGGAACTTTCCTAACTCAGTAGTATGTTGCACATCTGTTTATCCGAATTACTTAATTTCTAATCTTTCCATATTAAAGTTTGTAATGGCTCTTCCCCAAAAATAAATTTATGTTGTTAATAATATTTTGTCTTCTCAAACTTTTTCTGGCCAAATTTCTGTACTTTTGTATTAGTAACATTGAATGATGGACCTGCAGCTTTCTCCAATTCGCGAAGACGAGTCTCATAGCAAGGATATTCATTTTATTCCCATAGTCAAAATCCTCTATTCAACACTGTATGTTAATTGGATCCACATCGGAAATTTCGAAAAGTGTTTGTACGAGTAAGGAAATCCTTTTTAAGTTTTTCCTAAGATAGGATGATCAGAATTAAACACATGTTAGTGACCTGCTAAGCTCTACAATGAAAGAATATTTTTTCCACCAGTTTGCCAATTAATTTTTGCTTTCTCTATGGTTTAATTATAGTACACTACAATTAACTTGAGGTGGCAGCTAAGTAAAGAGCACACTAAAAGAATTGGTTCGTTACCAATCCTGAAAAAAGATTGAGGATGGTTTTATACATGTGGGTTAACTACTCCACATGTATAAATCACCCCCAGTCTTCTTTCAGATTTAGTATCATACTAATTCTTTTAGTGTGCACCTTTACTCAGCTACCACCTCAAGTTAATTGAACTGTAAGTAGATGAAGCACCCAAAAATTTGAAAATCGGGATTTCACAGAAACTACGCTTTTGGTACTCCTATGAATCCAAAGGAAAGAATTTTACAGGAAGGTTCGTGAGAGAGAGAGACAGCCAAACTCAAAAAGGAAAGGTATGTGACTCCAAACTAATTTGAAGAACATTCCCCTCTCAAACTTAGGTTTACATGGAAAATATTGCATTATTCAGATTTCCTTAAATGTAGCTCCAGGACTTTTGGTTGGGTTAACATTCCTTATACTGACTATATCCTTATGACAAAAATATAATTTTCTTGGAATTTCAGTGAAATTCTCTTCATTCTGAATGAACTTTATACAATTAGTAAACAGCAACAGATAGAAGACAAAGTCTTACTGTCCAAGAAGTATAAGAAAACAATTTTTTTTTTCCTGAAGTTAATTTTTCAGTATTTTTCTTGTTTGATTTAATTTTGAATACCTCGCTTTTAATAATTGCTAAGTTTATATTTATTTGTTTGCCTTGGTCAACCAAGAAAATGGAATTTAAGAACCATCAAATAGCAACAGACTCTTTAAAATGCTGATTACTGCTATAACCAGTGTATTCTGCGACGAAATGCCTAAGTGTGAATTGAAAGTATATCTGGAATAAGTTTATATTTTATTTACTGCAAAAAAATGTCACTATGCATGTGGGATGCAATAACAATTGTTATACAAAAGTACAAAATGTACTTCTGAATCTCATGTAACTATAATACATAAACATTGCAAATAAACTTCCATTTATGGCTAAAATTTCCCTGAAAATAATTCAATTAAATTTCAAATGGTCTGCGCAGGAGCCAACCAAAAATAATATGATTTACATACAATAAATGCAAGTCGAATATACGTGTGGATAGTTTGGACTATCATGTATGAATTCCCTTTTCATCGTAATTGAAGAAACAAAAGAACGGCAACTTCTGCTTAAAAATATAGGAATAAGTATTGAAATATGAAACGAGTAAACTATCAGTGTCTCGGAAATGCTGAATGTAACAAACATTTATATTAAAATAAATTATGTGTTTTAGTGAGATCTGTATTTTCATAAATAATCGCAACTTAATTGGTATAAATAGGACTTCAAGGGCCACCGGCAGAAAACTGAATAAAACTACTTTAAGGGTTGCTTGTTCTCACCGTATTTTTATGCTCTAAATGTTCACGCTGCATGGCTTTCAAAACACATTATACTGGCAATTTACTTTAAAAAAAAAACATTTCTCGCTCACATTCCTTGATTTTTGTATAGTTATTGCAACATTTTGAAAATATTTAGATGACATGTCTCTTCCAAGTTGCCAATCTTGTCTCATCCACACAGACTGGGGAGGGTTATTTTTGATACAGACAAACATAGAAACGAATTTATGGTCCTAACAATGAGGCTAACAAAGGAGCAGCACAACATATATAACAAAAATGTGACTACAGTTTGGCCGGTCGTTCTCCGGCATTGCCATTTCTCGAGAGGGGGAAGAGGGCTGTTGCCAGTTCTTTAGCGGGAATTTCAAGCAGAGGAACAATGCTTATTTGAAATATTTCACGCATTTGCACATTTCATGAACCAGTAACCATATTATAATAGCGATAATAGAAGGATTTAGGGACAGTAAAAATCGGAATTCACGCACGCACAAAATAGCAAAGAAACTTCACCAGCGCAAGCAACTGAAGCCACGTAGTCCAAACAAAATTAAACTGGCAACACGGTGTTGGATTCGGAAGCCACGCCAAGCAGTAAAATGAAATGTGTAGTGTTTAACGCCCGCTTTTACTACATACAGCACCGCAGGCGGTGACACTGATGATACATGAGATGAAGATGGAGCACCGGTGTAATGAGATGGTGGAGGAAACCAGAGGTCCCGGAGAAAACCCGCCCCAGCGCCGTGTTGTCCACCACAAATCTCACTTTGCGGTCGTCTGGGATCGAATCCGGGCCGCCTTGGTGAGAGGCCAAGCAGTGACAATGCTGACTGGCGCTAACAGACAGTTTTAACTTACTAAGACTGGGGATGTACAGACTCCCAGTACTACCAACAGAAGCAGTGTGCGTGAAAATTGTCAACGAAATATTCGAAGAGTGGTGTTGTAATGAATATCTTGCATGACAATGAAATTGCAAGTTGGATTTCAATATTTTAAGGCTAATATAATATAGGCCTATATTTTCATTCTAAAGATAATTATGAGTTTCTGTCTTCAATTGTTCATTTCTGTATTGTGGTACTATTAATGAATCTTTCCCCTCTGCCTCCTGCAACCGCAAAACGTCAGGGCCGGAGATCCAACGGTCGTACTGTAATCATTTCTGAATTTTTTTAATATGTTATTTCAGTTGCTCAGCACAGTTGGTGCTATACAAATTGTGGAGCTATATACATAATATGCATAATAAAATTAAAGTATACAGTGAAAGAGGATACTCATTATTAGAGTCCTCAAGCAAACTGGTCTGATTAGTGTGAGTATAAATTAAATAACTTCTTCATTACAGAATAAATAAACATTATAGAAATAAAATGTTCTGTGGCAAGCGTGTCTTCAGTCTTGGTGCAGCATCAAGATGACTTTCTGAATCTTGTTGGAAGTATAACCTACATTTCCTCCTAACAGGCCGGCGATTGTGAAACATCAGATGTTTCTTTATGATAGCTCGCCCATGATCTTTACTTTCCCTTCAACCTCTCCAAACTATCTTGGCGGCCTATGGTAACAATGGACGGACAATGTGCGGACCCTTTGTTGCAATATTTACGTAACAAAGCATAGAGAGAAAATCGCCTCCTTCTAGCGTACATTGCTGCCAATATTGCTAGGGAAATAGTGCAGTATTCCTTAATAAGAACTAGTGATTATACTTAGGATATGGTGGTAATCCTGCCGTCACCCAGGCCTCCTTTTTAATTTACCGCCAACATGGCGTGAACATGAATACGCAAACGTTCTTCTGTGTTCCCCAAGTTTTAATTAAATTAAGGAGGGAAGGAGAGCGAAATAAAATTCCATTCTTGAACATTTCTCTACCTCATGTGTCGTCGTCGCTTGGAGTTTATAATCTCCATCAGTGCAAGCAGCGCTTATTCAACTGCAAAATTAGTTTACTTCACTTGAGTATCTTCATCACCAGCGTTGTCTATAAATGCAAGTCTGCACAAGTTGTGCCATAACCCTACTGACGTAATGGGTATAACTGCTGGCTCCGGGGCAGCGTCTGAGTGCCACATATGCTTGTAATGGTGGTTTCGGAGCATGGCGCACCAGCTCGGTCATTCTCTGTCCAAGGGAGTGGTCAAGAGTGGCAGCACCAAGGTCACTGACCCCTTCGCCGACACAACAACCATGCTAGAATCCACAGTTCTGTTCGCGTTGTTGGCTTAGCATAGAAATCCTTTTGTCTCTGTCTTCACTTATTAGTGACTTATTATCTGTTTCTTACTCTTCTGTTTTTTTCACTCCTCTTCCAGGCTTCTCCAAGAAGGTCAGACTAGGTGGTTTCCAGAGTTCGAACCTGGCACTTCCAAATGCAAACCTCGCGCGTTAACTGGGAGCTATTTCGCTTTGAATCTCACTATCTAGCACTCTCTCCCTTCTACCATCTCCTTTATTTCTTCTTTATGCGTTGAAACTTCAAAATAATGTCCTTTATACCTAATGCATTGATATGACCATCTTTAGCGGTATTAGGAGAAACGGTAACATCAGACCTAAAGCTTTCTTGGAGACCAATATGCTCAATTTCTTCTCGGGCAGCAAGCCAGGGGAAAAGACGATTAGAAATCGACGTTTCGGGAGTGTGCATCGTTTCCATCATCAGAATATTTATTAAAGGTTATAACCACAAATGAAACACTGGATATATGTACAAAGACAAAACACTATTAAAATTCACATTACTGAACAAAAGACTGTTTTCAGTAAATTAAATGCCAGGGCAAGAGATGGCGTGAGTACAGAAAACTAATTGAGCAAAGAAACATAACCACTTAACTTCATTATCAAGTTGTATTAATCTTTGCTTCTTAAATCGACGGATTTTCATTTTAAGGCCGGTTTCAAAGAGGAGATGAGCTAGATCCCAGCATCATGACTAAGCGTGCTCCTTTTGGAGGAAATGGCCAAAGTCTCCTTAATTCTCCGCTCCCAGTAACTGTTGCATATTGCCAAGATGGCCATCTCCCAAAAATTGGCTCTGTGGTCGTTATCAAAACAATGCTCTGCCAGCCCAGACTTCTCAGGTTGCATTAAACGCATGCTCCGTTCATGTTCATTTATTCTGGTAGCGATGGTCCTTCCGGTTTGTCCCCCCCCAGGGGCCTACTTCGGTAGTTACGGGTTTGGCGCACCCGGGGTCCCGAGCCAGCAGTCTCCCTCGTGTGGGCTCCTCTTCGTGGTTGAGGGAGACGGTCAAGAGGCCCAACCACGTGAAGGCCGTGCGTGGAAACCCGTGGAGAAGGTTTTTAGATTCTTGTCTAGTTTAGAGTTTAGGATTTAGTGAACGAAATTTTTAGTAGGTTTTGATTGATGTTTTTTATGTACGTGTATTTTTAATAGGTTTTGTTACACTTGTATAGTTTCTAGAAGGTTTCATATCTGGCTTTAGCCATGACTAGTTTTTTAAAGGGCGCTGATGACCGCCGCAGTTGAGCGCCCTTATATCATCATCATCATCATCATCATCATCATCATCATCATCATCATCATCATCATCATCATCATCATCATCATCATCATCATCATCATCATCATCATCATCATCATCATCATCATCATCATCATCATCATCATCATCATCATCATCATCATTCCGGTTTGTCCTATATACGCTGTCCCACATTCATAGGGAATGCGGTACACTCCCGGAACTTGGAAGTTCAGTTTGTCTTTCACCGGTCTGAACAGATGTTTAATCTTCGGAAGTGGCTTGATCACCAAAGCTAGGAAAGGGAAACCTGTTATACAGCAAGCGTCAGATAAGCCTACCGCTACAGCCTGCATCCCGTTTACCGGCAACCTATCCGGCAGAATCAACAGAATTCTCGCCAAATACAACATCAGGACCATCCACAAGCCTGGAATGGTCGCTTACCTGCACGTGATGACTGCAGCGCCGACATAACATGGTGGCCGAATGTGCGATCACCTAGAGGAGGAATTACTGATCGTGAGTACATTGCAAATGGCAGTATTTCAACAGGGGCGAACAGCTTGCCAAGGGAGTAATCGAATTAAGCTTAGCACATATAATGGACTAGCCTAAATTATTATTATGTTAGTCCTACTGAGAAACAGTTAAAACAGCTTTGAGCCTTTAAAGTCATACAAGTGCCCGTGTTCGAAAAAGAAAATGAAAAAATTCAGTATTATAAGATACTACATTGAATGCAATCGAGACATAAAAAATTACGAAGATGGCAGTCTCAGATGGACAGGAAAGATTCTGATCAGACATTTGTTAGTTAATTTGCATTACTACTGTTAGTGCAAGGACTTAAAATGTTGGTTAGATACTTTAAGAATTCCGCCGTACTAGTCAGAATGGGTATTAGTATAATAAAGTAGGTCTGCGAGGTCGCTAAGCCCAGACGTTCATTAGCTCGGTGACAAATGCAGGAATGCTGGCTTCAGACGAGGAGGACACGATTCCAATTATCCAGAACGGAGAAGAAGGAGCTAGGCGTGAGGATCATAAGCCTCTTCTTCTTGTAATATCACGTACCCTGCCATTCTTGGAGACCCTCGCTTTCATAGCGCCACAGAAGATCCCTAACTTTGTACGTTCGTTTCAGAACAAATTAGAGAAATTTGCATGACACGTACACATAAGTTACTAGTTAATGTCTTATACAAATAAAATCAGAGAATGTATCACGTGGAACTGCTCTTTCACGTCACTTCTTCAAGCATGAGACTATCATTTCAATAGAGATATTGAAACTTTAAAATTCAAGTCGCCATGCAGTTTTCAACAAATGCAACACACTAATTGGGAAGTTGAGAAACTTAGAGCTCTTTTCATAAGATTTAAGGATTGTGATGTTTGATATTTCTATATGTAAATATATAGTATATAATACATCCTATCCTAGCAAACCATAAGACAAAAATGTAATTTTTTGACCACATTTTTTAAATATTTATTTTGAAGAACCAATGAGGGCAGCGAAAATATAATTACAGGATGTTTCAAAACCACTTTTCAAACTTCAGGTATGGGTTCCTCACACAAAAAACAAGGAAAAAAGTTGACATGAACATATGCCCCATAATCCTTGGTTTTCGCGTTATTCCTGTTAGAATGAAAGTGTGAGTTCAATGGCCTTCGGGATCCAACCTCAAAACTCCATTTCTCTATGCACCCATAGAAAGTTTGTTGTTGTTGTTGTTGTTGTAATTTTACGTCTCCCAACGTTAAGTCATATCGGACGATGATGCTCAAATGAGCCAAGGGTCCATAGAGCTTAGAGCTACCCGACATTCGTCTTTCAGGATAAGGGAAAGCCCCGGAAAAAACCTTATCCAGGTAACTCATCCTGACTGAGATTCGAACTCTGGACCTCTTGAACGTGAGGCAGACATGCTACCACTACGCTACCAAGGCGGGCTCCATAGAAAGCTTTGACATATTGTACTACATACGGTAGATGACGAAGTGTTTACATGAAGATTTATTACGTTTGCCATTTGTTAGCAGTCTGTCTTCAACGTTTCAATTGTGTATATGTAGTGAGTTAACTGCACGTGTTTCGTCCCACCATGGCTGGATATTTATTTCGTGAACAGGCAGACATGATTTGTATGTATGGTCGCGCGAATGGTAATGGACGCGAGGCTACACAACTCTATCAGATGGAGTTTCCAGACCGAAGACAACCGAGTCATCCAAACTTTGCCGCTGTTTATCGTCGCGTTACTTAGACAGGAACCGTTGCACCACGGACTATTGATCGAGGAAGACCAAGAGTTGTTCTTACGCCGGAACGCGAAGAACAAATATTAAAAGTTTGTCGAAGGCGATCCAGGTATTAGTACAAGACAGCTGGCTGTGGCGTCTGGTACATCACACGTGACAGCATGGAGAGTACTTAATGAGCAGCTTTTGTATCCATATCATATTCAACGTGTGCAGGGACTTTCGCCTGCTGATTACCCACCACGGGATAACTTTCGCCGATAGTTTGTAGCACAAACAGCCAATCCATTGTTTGTGTCGTCAGTTTCATTTACAGACGAGACAGTGTTAGGGAGAGATGGAATTACTAATTTCTACAACATACACGTATGGGCAGATCGTAATCCACATGTTGTACTTCAGGCTAGACATCAGCAACAGTTTAGTCTGAATGTGTGGGCTAGCACTGTAGTTGACTGGTAAGTCCATATGTTTTACAAACACGTCATACTGGTGCTGCCTACATGGACTTTATCCAGCACACGCTTCCCCACCTACTTCATGGTGTGCACGCGCAAGTAAGAAAAGACGTGGTTTATGCATTATGGAGCTCCGCCACATTTTAGTCGCATTGTTCGAGACGCACTGGCTGGTATCTACCATGACCGATAGATAGGCAGAGGAGCACCAGTTCCATGGCCTGCACGTTCTCCCGGCCTCAGTCCTGTGGGTTTTTACCTCTTGGGCATCTTAAATCATTGGTTTATGTAGCTGCCGTCCCGGATGTAGAAACGCTTCATCGACGTGTCATGGAAGTCTGCGAAACCATTCATCACCATCCCAGAGTTTTTGAAATGGTGCGACATTCCATGATTCGACGAGTACAGACATGCATCGAAGTAAGAGGAGGATATTTCGAGCATTTATTATGAGTTTTGTGTGTTATAAGTGTACCACTGTATTGAACACCTCCTAACAAGAAAACAAATGATTATGAGACTATGTTCACATGAACTTTTTTCCTTCTTGTGTGTGAGGAACCCATCTTCTGACCCTTTATGCTATTTTGTGCTTTGTGTCCTGGGAGGAAATGATTAGAGAGAGGCGCAAGAGGTCACCAGATTTGGTTGAAGACATGGGTACTGTTGGACAGAGCCCTAACTTTCCTAGTTTGAATACACCTGGCGTCGTCCAAGCCCACTGGTTCCTGGACCCACCTCGCCCTTAGGTAACCTGCCCGAGAGCACCTGAAGACGGAAATTAGCCCAGTAGTATGATTGACGGTAGGAGAAAACCACTCCCTAGCCGTTACAATGTCTTCTGGTACTTCAAGCATCAATTAGATGAAGGAACTAATGGGAATAGTAAAGTTGGGATAGAAAAGCCAACGTAAAGGAGGAACAACTCCTGTATTCGCATAGCCACCCGGGAAAACAGGAAAATTCCATAATGGGTAGTAACCGGGATTCGAGCTTGGGACCTCCCGAATGTGAGCCTCAAATACAATAACGTATAAACATATCCATTAGTTGGATTTTGCGAATAAGTACTTGAACATTTACTTTACAACATTCATTTGAGTCAGACGCTGTTTGGAGTCATTCGTGATTAAATATCATGGCAGGTGCGTATGTAATGTAACGTTCCCTCTGAGAGTCGTTGTTTACATCTATCCTGTCACGTCAGACAGTGAAATACACGCTTCACTGGTTTCATGTTGCCAAATATATCATCGCAAATTATTTATTTTCGGCGAAATGTTTGGAGATGAACCAATGATTTTAAACACTTCTTTGCCCCTATTGGTAGTCTAAAAGTAAACATCTGCGCCACACATAGCCCAGTGTGCACACAGCTAGTGCTGCAAGGTTCATATCCAACTATTTTATACATCACCGACGTCATTTACTCTCCTAGCATACTGCCAGTCACATAAACCAATGTTTGTTGTACCGCTACTACAAAATCTACTTTACATCTCCTATTTACCCAGAGCCTGTCTGTTTCACAAATACATTTACCTAGAAAGAGCGCAGGATTTTGTCAAGCTAGGCTACGCAACTCTGATGGCATATCCCAAGTTAGAATGTATTTAAATTAGTTACGTAACTACTGTGAGAGAATAAAAGGCTTAATTAAACTCCATTATAGTAGACGAGTATTCGAAATACGGGCCTTGTGTCACTAACGATAACATTAGGGAGATTAGAACTTGCGACTGTTTCAAGTTGTTATTAATGTATTAGCTAAATAGTAAATGAGAGGAGAGTATTATGGAATACCATTTATATTTATAAAAGTAACTTAACTGGTTGTCGAATAAAAATCGCCAAATCATCATGTGTAGGTACATAATATAACTGTGATGAACTGTCTCCTATAAAAGAAGCTGCTGTTCAGTTATAAAGAATTTATCTAGAAACATTTATCTACAAATAGAACTTAATAAGAAATAGTCGGGTATTATGAAATACGTGGTTTAAAACATAGAAAAATTAATTTCATTTCATAAAAGATGAAACACGATTGCTATAAGATAGACAAAACAACAAATGTTCCGGCCATAGATCAAGTCTACAGTAACAGAAAAAATATGTTTTGTTTCATTTAAATATTTTTTTAAAAAAAAATATACCTTGAATTTAAATTGGGCTATATTTATATAGATAATAATTATTGTTTAGCTACTAATATTATGGCCAGAACTTATATTTAACTTTATTTCTAATTAGTATATTTTGTACGGTTATATGGAACATAATACTTTTACGTCAGGTGTTAAGAAATACGTACTATTCCATAATATCCGACACGGCATCTAGGCCAATGAAACTTTAAAGTACTAGAAAAATATTTCCAGCTAAAAATCGACCACAGTATAATAACGACAATTCTTTTAGTGTACTTATGCTTAACCCTAAATGAATAAATGAATTATTGTGCACATTCCGAAATGTTACAATTTTTAAAAAATTACAACTTTAGGCTGCATTTATTTGCCTTTACCTTGTTGCTAGCTTGGCCTACATGACACTCTGGTCTTCTGCTCTGCCAGGTAGCTCTTAACCTCCATGCCTCCTTGTTACTTACTTAGCCCCATTCTCTCACCCCCGAATCTCTCTTTCTTATATTCTTTACATTTCTTGCCCATTTTTATTTTACTTTCTGTAAAAACCCACCAATACTTCTCACCTTGTTTTCCTCCTTCCCTGTTAACATTTTATAGCTACTATCCTCTTCTCTACTTTCTCCCATTTTCCTTCCCAAAACTTTATTATCCACATTGCAACCTCCTCGCATTCTGTTACAGAGTGTTCTATGATTTCTTTTCCCTCCACACAATTCACAAATACCCTTTTCCCTACCTCTTATTCCTCTTAGGAACGTTGTTCCTGTTATCATCCAAGCTAGCCCTTCTCTCTCTGTAGCCTATTGCAGTAATCTACGTATGCTTCTCGTCCCGTTTCTTTTTATTTATTTGTAAAATTGTAATGATTTCATATTTTCTAGACTTCCCCATATTTCCCGCCTTTCTATATCTTCTATTCTGCATTTTACCAATTTACCCACATCGCTTGTGTTCCATTCCTATGATCTCCATATATCTCCCATTCCTATTTTTTCATAATAGCTCCTATCTCTGCCCACCAGCTGTTTAAGTTCTCTAATCTTTATTGCTGTTTCATGCATAGTTTCATAGCTTCCCCTTCTTCTTTGGCCAAACACCTATACCAGAATGTTATTATTCTTTCCATTGTTATTCCGTTTCTTCTTGTCCTTCCTAATTCTACTATCAAGTCACATGCGTAGTAGTGCATCAAAATGCTTGAAAATTTGCCTGCATAAACTTAGATATCATAAACCACAGCTTATTCTTTAGCGAGTGAAATGACAAGCTGTCAGCTCTCACCGCAGTGCATCAGAGGTGTCTTTCTTGACTACTTTATGGCACCCCCACATGATAGCAGCAGTATAGAGAGACGAAATCTTGGTATTCCATATTTCCCGACTATTCCATAATAACCTCCGCTCCTCTATAAATAAAATGAAAGCCCGAATAGAATTTAATTGGATTGTTTTAACGTTAACGATATTCATAACAGATAAGAACAGGTAATAAAATAATACTAATTTAAAATTTCATCTTTCATGCAAAGGCACTGTAAGTCTGGAATTGGATCTCCTGTATCCTGTATGCTTGAAAACAAGGGACACTTGATGAGAAGCTTGTATTAGATTTTATTGAAATTAATTTCTGGTCATACATTTGAGTGGTCGAGCAAAATGACACCATTTTTCTGAGACATGTTGTTTACATACACAGACGCACAAGCAAACTTGGATTTTTTTAAAAAATATGCATTTTCTTGCTTAAGGGGGCCTCAAAACATATCTTACCTTTGAAATATCAGTCTATAATTTTTAGATAATAATTCTCCTATTCACTGTACATACCTACTAGACAAATTTTTGTACCAGACATTATTTCAATTAAGCACAAAATATTTAGTTACATACAGCATATGGAAAGAGCAATCAAACTTTTAATTAAGAGCAAAGTCAAATTAATTAAAAGGTAAATAATCTGCAAAGAATAATACATTCTCTTTTATATATAACACTTTTGTTATCCAATATCGTTTACATTTACATAGCTTCCAAAAGCTATTTTTGCAAAAAGATTATTGTAGTTATTTCAAGAAAATTATGTATATATAGTTTAATTATACAGTTCGAGGAACAAATAGTGATTGTCAAGTTCGGGCTGTTTCCGTGACAAAGCAAGAAACAGCTTAAGTTGGCAGCACTTCAAAAACGAAATGATTTTAAAAAGTGCCAAAAATACGAACGAGAGCTCTTGGATGCATGAGGTTCTCAAGTTCTGTAAAGGGTCCTCAAAACATATAGTTCTATTGAAATGTATTTTGGATGTTATGGAATACCTCCTGTATTCAATTAGGTAGTGAAGATATTGTCATATAGCTGGCCTTGGTTTTGAGTAAAATTTTATGAATAGGAAACTGAACACTTTAAAGGTTCTGGATTTAGTATTTCTTCAACGTTTGGTTTTAAATGTAAGTTTATACACATACATATATAACACAGAGGCCTTTGAGGGACCTCAGGTTTAATGACGGAGATCTAAATTCTTTATATCGAATTTTCCGGTAGAGTTCGATGTTTCCTCTATGTAGGCAAACGTCACAGAAGAGCGACGCAAATGTGGATTAATCTGCCAAATGGGATCGAAAATAATGGTTCCCAAATTTAGAATACAAATTGCGCTTATTAGATAAGCGGAGAAAGCACAAATAAGTCCTTCCGGAAATCCAATATTAAATATCCTAAAATGCGTTTAAGCCTTGGTGAGATTTCGTAGATACTTATCTACACAACCGCAAACCTTAATGCCATAATATAAACCTTTTATAAAGAAATTTGTCGTATCTTATACCTAGAGAGGAAACAAAATCCCATCTTTGAGGTCGACAAAGAAGACCAATTAACTTAGACGATTTAAGATGCCATTATATGGGACGTTGGTATCCAATCTTGAACTTCTTAGAAAGAAAGTTTGGTTGAAAGAGAAGAGAAGTAATGCCCCTCTATAAGAGAGTAAGATTTCCGGTCTCTTGGACGCCCTTCTCATTTTCTGAAAAGAAATCTTTTGATGTACGTTCTCTTTAGAACGGTGCCCATAAGAGAGCTGTTGATTTTTCAGCCAATGATTCCTTACCTTGATATCTACCTTGTTTTCTACGTCTCTTGTTTTGTTACTCTCTCTAGCACCCAGTAGAAGAGGAATTGCTTTCCAACCAAAGCTTTTAGTTTAAGATGTTATCGGAAATCGATGATTGAGGACCCACGGTAAAGTTTAGCAATTTTTTTTATAACAGATGTGAATTTTATTACAACCATCCTTTATTACTCTTGAAATTTTTTAAATAATTTGGGAATATAGTTTAATTTTGTGAGATGTGGCTTTTAACTGAAATACAAGTTTGTAGAAAAGTGTCTGTGCGCACGAGCGCTTGCGGGCTCTTTAAATGTATCAGATAAACGAAATATAGAATAAATTCTAAAGACTAAAATCCGGTCAAACGAAATTAGATTTACAGTAGAACCTTGTTTAACCGGATTAACTGGGACCGGGGCTGATCCCAGTTAAAGACAATCCGGATTATCCGGGAGTGTCGAAAAAACAATAAAAAAAACCTGTACATCACTGAAATATTTTTAATGGAGTTTAGAAATTACTATCGGCACAGTTTCACCTAAAATCACATACAATGTGTTTACTATAACAGCCTATATATTTCCACTGTACACAATAAATCTACATACTAGTTGGTAGTAGAAAAGGCAGTGAGCTTCTGCTGTCTCAATTTAGTGTATCGCTTACGAGAGTGCGATATCACATCCGCTTTAACATTAGAAGTTCATTTGCCTATGTTTCGGGTTGGCTCTTGAAATAAAGCATCAATGTCTCTGCTTGCTACTGCTTGTGTGTGGGTCATTACCACAGCTGGTTCTTCAACACTGTCTGAATACTCTTCATTTTCGTTTTGGATAACACTGCATGATGCAATAATGTCTTTCTCTGTAATCGGTTTACAGCCTCTGTCATTGTTGAGTTGCAACCAATTGTTAATGTTTTCAACATCGGAAATTTCACTACCAACCTGGACCCAAGCAGGTGGAGTGAGTTAAGTGCAGAGGATCTACTCCCATTAGTTCTGGACCCGTAGGACCGAGGACCCGGGAGCGATGGATACTCCAGAGCTCTTTCCATAAGGCAATATCTGGAGTCTAAAACGCCCCCGCCCCCCTACGCTGAGCACAACATGAAGACGGGATGGAAATGGATACGCCACTTACGCGCGTCAACCCCGCAGGGAAGACTACCGAAAAACCTCGGTGGGGCCGAATAGTGATCTAGCACACCTTCTACTAGCTCTACAGGCTAGTACCCGGGACTATTCAGGCAACCCTCAACCCCCTCCGGGCGGCCGTAGCCTAGCTGGAAATACCCATTTACCCGTGGGTGTCGGGAACACACTGCCCCCTCGAGTCCAACCCAATCTGAACAACTCCCCTACGGGAGGGGCTCGGCAGTTCGGCCCGAGGTTCCTCTAGTAACGTCAGAGGTACCACGAGCGCTAAGGGTCCGCAGCGCCCGCACCACGGCACCTAAAGGGGACGGATCCCCTCCCCTACGGAGAGGTGGGGTGAGTGCAATGAATTCGTCTGCTTGCAAGATAATAATGTACTTACTGTGAATAGCAATTTATTTTCTATAAAGAAGTCTTCATTTATTGCGCTAAACAGTTTTGATTTTTTCAAAACTGGTTTCGTTTAAAGCGGTCCGGTTTAACGGAGTTTACTGTTCATCAACTTTATATACAGGTTGTTTCAAAACGACAACGAACAATTATAGCCGTTGCGTAGTTTATAACTTAACTAGTCCAAATTTCTGTGTCACAGCTTCGAAGTTCTGTTAGGTATAATGTTATGCAGCATTAAATATTATATGATTTTGTGATTAGGCAGTGCAGGAACCACTTGTGTGTGAACCTCAAAAGTTATTAATGGAACGTACCAGCCATAGAAACAAAAGCTTTGCTATTTATCAGTGAGCCTAACCTCGCTTTCGTTTTTTTTTTTTTTTTTTTTTTTTTTTTTCAATTTACGTCCTCCAACTTGAAGTCATATCGGACGATGAATGGAATGGATGAAATGGTGCTCAAATGAGGCCAGGGTCCATAGAACTTAGAGTTACCCGATATTCGTCTTTCAGGATAACGGAAAACCCCTGAAAAACCTTATCCAGGTAACTCACCCTGATCGAGATTCGAATTCGGGACCTCTGAACGTCCACGCTACCATCCACGCTACCGAGGCGGACTTCGCTTTCAGGTAATGGAGCAGTGTGCAGTTACTTGTGAAAAAGTCGAATAATGATTTTGACAGTTCCAAGATTGCTCATATTGCTATGAACTTAATTGTACAGTGCTTTCAACCAGTTACTGTAAAACCAACAACTTCATTTTCAGTTACAAATGATTGATTTAGTATTATTAAATACAGTGAAGTAAAATGTTTGGCTCATTGCATAAAGCATTTATCTTTGGTTAACTTTATCTACAATTGGAAAGATAGAGTCAGACTGAAAAATTCAATGCCATAGCCGGGATTTGAACCACGGAGCTTCTGGTTTCCGTACAGCCGCTCTAACCATTGAGCTACTATGGCCAACGTGCCGACATGACATTAAATTCTCCAACTGACTCGTGTATTTCCCGGTAAACCACTTAGGAGTTCTAATAAATGCATGAGACAACTACCTTAATGGCAAAATCGTGTAAGTACTTTAAAGCCCGGGCTTTATAGTTAACCACCATTAGGTCTATTAATGGAAAATAATTGTTCTTTCACACTGGCCGTACTTACACGATGTAAGTTGCCATTAAGAAAGCTGTCTCATGTGTTTATGAGAACTCCTAGTGGTTTACCGGGAAAACCACGAGTCAGTTGGAGAATTTAATATCATGTCGGCACGTTGGCCATAGTAGCCCAATGGTTAGAGCGCCTGGATGGCAACCAGAAGATCATCGGTTCAAATCCCGTCTGTGGCATTGCATTTTTCAGTGTGACTCTATCTTTGCATACTTTAGCCTACACACGGCCAGTGTGAAAGAACAATTAATTTCCGTTATCTACAATTATTTGATATTGTTCTCTGTTCTTTTTATCATTTAATGCTTCCATCCTCAATTTCACTTACATTAACTTCCCTCTAAAAGGCCGCGCCGTTGCTCAGTAGTTAAGACCGCTTGGTCTCACCAAGGCGGCCCGGGTTCGATCCCAGGCGACCTCAAAGTGAGATTTGTGGTGGACAAGACGCTGGGGCGGGTTTTCTCCGGGAACTCCAGTTTCCCCCGCCATCTCATTCCACCGGTGCTCCATCTTCATCTCATGTATCATCAGTGTCACCGCCTGCGGTGCCGTATGTAGTATAAGCGGGCGTTAAACACTACACACATTTCATTTTCCCTCTAAAAGTCTTAAGTTGGATAAATCCACCAGCTTATTTGCTATCATGGATTGCTATAACGGAATTTCGGAAACGTTAAACACTCATAAGCACTAATTAAGGCAATAGCTTCTTTATTGGTGTTTCATAATATAAAAAAATCTTAATAGTAAGTAGCAGGCTACTGCGGAGTATGCCGGTATGTTTACAAACAGTTACTGTACGTGGCACGGCATGTGACTTATACCTGCGAACTCCGACAGCGTGAGGCATATATATATATATATATATATATATATATATATATATATATATATATATATGTCACATAAAGGCTGAGTAACTGCTTCTATATTTTTGTTCGGTGTCGTTTTGAAACACCCTGTATATATGATTTTTCACTCGAAATTGGGTGACCATGGCCAACTTGTATGGCCGCTATTCTATCTTCTATATGGCACAGATTTGCTCCTAGTTTAGCATAGATGGGACTTTTATTGCACTAAGTGGTATCTGGGTGGAAATTCTCTGGAGGTTTCTCCGCCATTCATTCCACTAACTGCTGCGAAATCAACTTTCTTTTCATTTATTTTATCATATTATCTCTATCTTCACTCTCAAACCAGCCTCAACCTGATAATCTATCCTACATGCTTCCTTTGATCCAGTTTATCTGCATCTCGATAAGAGTCCGATCTCAGGCGTAAACCGTTGAAATCCTGAGGGTGTGTGTCCTCTATTCGAAGAGCGTAATATGGAAAAGAAAGACATGATTATAATTATTTTCATTAAATTACATTAATAATCCACTGCTGCATTCACCTGTCAATGGCTAAAAAGAATGCATGGCCTCCCGAATACAAGCAAGTAATAACTTTATCTTGAAATAATGTACCTACTTCTACATAAATTTCACATGTTATATATAAGTATAATGATTATCCAGTATCTTTTAAAGAAGTTCGGATAAGTGCATTTAATTAAAGTGTTAATATCCAGAATTAAGTGTAGAATATTTATTTTACATGGACTGTAATGGCTTTCGGTTACTTTAAAACGGCAGGATTTTACTTCAGTTTTTTCTTAAATAAAGTTCCCCCAACATAAGTAATATAGAATGTTAAATGAAATGAGTTAAATGATGTCCAAGCGAACCCGGGTTTATAGAGATCATTCATTGTACATTAAACTATCAGGATAATGCAAAACCCTGGTAAAACCTTGTCCAGATAACTCACCTTGACCGTGTTTCGAACTCGAGATCTCTTGAATATGAATGAGGTAGACACGCTACTAGTGCGCTACAGAGGCGGGCATCTCGCTTGCATGTTTCTCTAGACACCGAAAACGTGAATTATTTAAAATTACGTTTTAGTTTCGAAGAAAGAGATTTTACACAAATAAGGCCGAAGTTTTCCGACTCCAAATTCTAATTACTTCTCCTTTCATGGAGAGACCTGACGTCGCAGTGCATTAATGCCGTTTAAAACACGAAACAGGAAGGAAAGAGGATGATGGGGAGAGACAGGAGCAGGAGAAAAAGCAGTATAAAGTAGATAGCCCGAAGAGATGTTCTCTCTTTTGTCCATTAACCTGATTGGGAGTAAAAAGGTTTACCGTGACAGAATATCTACGTGATTTTGTAGCTATGGACATGACATTATCACTGGTGTATTTCATATGAGTTCAGGGGTAGTTGAGGGAAACAACAGCATGGATATTGCCGGTAATGAAGTCTTGTAATTAAACTGAAGTTAGTATTATGACACCAATTCCCCATCCTCATCCTTCATTCTAATTTGGGCTCCCTTTATACCCCTTAAGTTGCACAACTACTGAAAGAGGAAATCTGAAGCATTAGAGCAACACATTCTTACAAAATATTACTTCCTTTTCTACTACATACCTACAGCTGGTAATGCATCGCTTAAAGGTCTGATATCGAGGTTTCAGCGTAAATAACATGCGACATGAAAATACGAGGGCTGTTCAATAAAGAATGAACATATTTTTTACGATCATAATTTTTCGTACTAAAATTCAATCTTATTATATTCTGTTAGAGTGATGTGAAACAAACACGCCATAGTAGTTTCATTGTTGTTACTCCTGGTTCCCGCCTGTGAACATGCAGTTCACATGCAGTTAACATGCTACAGTTCACTGCAGTAACATGCAGTTCAAGTTGATGTTAGAGGAAGAACCGGAGTTTCTTTCAAACGTAACCGCTTCTGATGAAATTTGGCTACATCATTTTGATCCTAAGAACAAACAGCAAAGCTCAGTGTGGAAATCTCCTTCATCACCAACCCCTCCAAAAAGCAAAAGTGCTTGCTTCTGCTGGTTAAGTTATGGTTATCTCATTCTTTTATATTCATAGAATAGTTTATTAGCATGTTGTACCTGTACACACATCAGTAACTGGACAATACTACAGGAATGTCCTGAAAACATCGCAAGTCCATATCAGATGCAAAAGACCACATTTCCGTGAAGCAGGCTGGATGCTGCACCAAGATAATGCGCGGCTGCATATTGCCAAAGTTGTTGCTGACTATCTTGCAACCTGAAGTGCATACCTCATCCTTCCTATAGTCTGGATTTAGCCCCATGTAAGTTTTTTCTATTCCCTAACTTGAAGAAACGCCATCGTGAGAGGCATTATCCATCATCAGAAGCAGCGGTGAAGGCTGCGGAGGCAATTTAGAAGGATATCTCAAAAAAGGTTTCCAGCATGTCTTTGAAGACTGGCAGAAACGCTGGGATAAGTTCATCGCATTCAGGGGAGACTACTTTGAGAAGGGCAATAACAATTATAAGGATGTGTAAAGGTTCGTTGTCAAAAAAAGTTGTGATTATTCTTTATTGATTCATTGCTCAACAAATTTTTCGATAAAAAAGAAGGATTTATTTTCTCAAAAATGCACCTATTTATTTTGAGTAAAATACGACATATTTACGATCTCTTGTGACACATGAAATGTTTATCTTGAATTACCTTGAGAAGCACTCCACTTTTGAATGACATTTGCATAACTGGCAAGTTTAAGATATAGATAAAGTCTACAACTTATGAATTTGTTTTTCTTTCAATGCTTCACTGATTTATAGTAATAAATTGCAATTTCAGAAATTAATAAAAACTGGCATAAAGAGAAATGGGAGTTCTCCAGCTGAGAGAAAATCGAAATTCGTTTTAAATACTTGAAACCAAGATAAAATCTCGATAACCTTCTCTATTATAAAATTAAGATATAATTTACCTTAAAGTAGCTGCCACACTAACCTAGGGTGAAAATCCGGTTCAAAGTAATGGATTTCTAATTTTTTCAATATTATTAATAATAATGCTTTACAGATCACTGTTATGGGAAAGATAAAGAAGAAAGACAAGGCTGGCTTTTCAACAAATCTTGAAAAAATTTAGCGGCACTTTACACTGCTATTTCTGTAGTGTACGTCACTATTGCAAATAATAATTAGTAGGCATATTACAGCATTTCTCTATTTATGTTAGTCATGAATGATTACAACTTATTTCAGATAAGTTTAATATACTGTCACGTGTATGGTCGCGGAATACTTGTGAACATACCAAATTTTGGAATTTTGTTGTTTAAACTATTTCCTTTGCCGAGACTTGGCGTATTTTGCAAAGTCTAAAGTTCATATTCCTGCTTATCTATGAAAGCAACATAATACGACTTTAGCTTATGGGTCAATTTCCTATTTACTCATGTCGACCACGTGCAGCTGGGCGGATTTGGACTTCGCTGGCCTAGTAGCCTGAGTAAACTGGATGCTGAAACCACAATCTCTGTCAGCTAAAATTTCCTCAGACTTATGGGAACGCTGACGTTTGTTTGGCAAACGTTTAATTAGCTTTTCATAGCGTGGGAATGCTGATTTGGCACTAGGAGATCATTTTGGTAAGATCCATATCTAAGCGCCAGAGGCATGAGGAGGGAGAGAGTGTGAGTTAGAGAGTCAGTCAGGCAGTGAGATCCACAACCATATACGATCACGCATCTCCAAAGTAAGCCTGGAGGTGTCTTCAATATAATTATGTAATCAATGTCATTATTATAGCATTTAGTATCTCCAAGACTTCGGGGTTATCTTGTACATATAACTGGAATATAGTAAATTGGTTTAGTATAGACTTCAGTGTTATCATTTCACTCTACCATTTGCCTTTCTTATCCCTTTAGTTATACCCCTAGTTACGGGGTAGATTGTGATACAGATACCAAACATAACAATACTCTGGATGTGGTGAGACACAACATTGAATGTAACTTCTTATATCAAATATATGATGTGCCTCACTAGAATTACTTCCTCTATTTTAGTACAAGCTATTCTTTCAAACTTTTTCCTTTTTCTTCTTAATTTTATTCAAGATAAACCTGCAGAAATTATCTTATTGTTAATTTTGTTTGGGTTTTAAGTAATGGTTATATTAAAAGAGACTTTGGTATACCTTGCGACTTTGAAATTACTTTTTATTTGATTGGCCAGAGATAAAATGTGAATATCTCCGAAATAGTTTATTTAAAGATTTATTTGACTTAATTATGGGTTGTAGTGTGTTCCATATCTTTTACTGTAGTAAGGTATGTTCTATCCCTTTCGCTAACAGACAAATAAGGTCACCCAGAATGAAATGAAATGTGTAATGTCTAACGCCCGCTTTTACTATGCAGGTGGTGTCACTGATGGCACGAGTACATGAGATGAAGATGGAGCAGCGGTGGAATGAGATGGTGGGAGATTCCGGAGAAAATCCGCCCCAGCGGGTCTTACTTTGCGGTCGCCTGGGGCCGAACCCGACCCGCCTTGGTGAGAATCGAATGGTCTAACCACTCAGCCGGGGCATGGCCCGCCCAGAATGAACAGGACTTCTGACGAAATCCCTAGAACATGGAAGGCATGTACTTCATTTGTCATAAGAATACCTAAAACATATGAAACTTTACTTGAAAGATAGGGAAGCAGAAGGAAATTGGAGTGATGACAAAGAAGATGTACTCCAGGATTTTCCTGCCATTAAGAGCAAGCCAACATCTCACAGTCCTATGGCAATACACGTAGCACAGGATGTTCAATCTTAATTGTGATCTTCAAAAAAATTAAAACGAATTACTGAATGCTCAGGACAAGAAGGAAAGCTGGAGGAATGTGCAATGTTGTAGAGGACGTGGAAATTGGTAGATATCTCAGGAGCGTAAATCATACACACACACGCACACACATGCACGCACGCACACACACACAACGAATCTTAAGTCACTTTAATCTCTCTCCCTGGCTACAATAATATAACACCAGATGGCTTTGCAGTGCAATTCAGTTTCCCAAGTTCTCACTAGATGTCGGTTTCCCCATATCCTCCCCACTCTGGTCAGTCCCAATTTCCAAAGGAATGACCAGCTGAATGGTCGGGCGATCTCGGAGTCGTTTGTTGTCCTTAGAATAGCTGTTCTCGCTATGCCGTCTCAGCCCAGGCCAAAGTTCATCACCCGTGCAAATTTCCACATGTGACGGGAACATGATCTTCCTGCAACAGAACCACATCGCCAATTTGGATTTTAGTTCTTCCTGTGCGTGAGCGACGTACCATATGGAATGCTCTCAGCTCCAGGAGGTAGTCCTTAGTCCATCTCCTCCAGAAGTCGTCTGCAACTTTCTGCTTCTGGAGGTACAGCTTAGGGAGATTAGTAGCTGGTTGTGCCTCACCGGGGAACGTCGTCAATTTCCCACCGGTGAGGAAATGAGCTACAGTCAGAACTTCATCTCCGTCCCCCATGGTTAGTGGCCTAGAGTTGAGTGCGGCTTCGATGCTCACAAGAAGGGTGTTCATATGATCTTCGTCTGTCATCAGCTTTCCCAAAGTTTTCCGTAGACAGCGTTTTACGGATCCTACCATTCGTTCCCACCATCCGGCATCAGATGTTGTAGAGGACGTGGAAATTGGTACTTATCCGAGGATCGTAAATAACACACACACACACACACACACCCACACATACATACACACACACACACAATGAAATGTGTAGTGTTTAACGCCCGCTTTTACTACATACGGCACCGTAGGCGGTGACACTGATGATGCATGAGATGAAGATGAAGCACCGGTGGAATGAGATGGCGGGGGAAACCGGAGGTCCCGGAGAAAACCCGCCCCAACGTAAGTTGTCCACCACAAATCTCACTTTGCGGTCGCCTGGGATCGAACCCGGGCCGCCTTGGTGAGAGCAAAGCGGTCTAACCATTGAGCCACGGCGTGGCCGCACACACACACACACACACACACACACACACACACACACACACACACACACACACCGAAACTTAACTCACTTTAATCTCTTGCCATGGTTACAATATTATAACATCAGATGGCTTTGCAGTGCAATTCAGTTTCCCAAGTTCTCACTAAATGTCGGTTTCCCCACAAATATAATGACTTTTGCTGTCTCCTCGAGGTGTATGCTCGCCTTCCGAGTATGACAAGGATGGAAGTCTCGTTTAAAGTACACAAGTGTTGTCACATAGCTCACATAATACCTATCGCTGCAACAAACGTTAGATCTGACAGCATGGGTGACTCATACGCACTCTCATTCACTCATTTCCTAGTAAACAGATCCGCTACCGGAGCAGATAAACAATGCAGCTCCTCTGCCCTTCATACCCCTCTAGCCTTCTTGTCTTGGGCATACAGTAGAATACAGTTAGTAAAAGAAAGAAGCAAATTCACTATCGATGCTGTGGCAGTAAATTCCGGTTAACCACATGACAGACAACTAACTCATTACTCTAAATCTTAGTTGGTAGCATCCGTCTCTGAGGCAGGTATAACATTTCTCAACGCATAGTTGACACACGTGCATTGCTAATTTGATCTGACATTCCAGCTGTGCTTCATTTGTAAGTTGAAGTTTGTACTGTGTGAACATCATTGTTTTACTTCCAGGAAAGCATAGTTTTACTCCGTCTCACAGGCAGATATTACTGTAAAGGTAGGGTTCCTGTCTCCACCTGGTAGACGGATATTACTTTATACAAATAAGTTTTCTTCTGTTATGTATCTTACTTTTCAAATATTTAATTATTTATAGATGGCTACTTGTGGAGAGATACCTCACGTGTCACAAAGAAGCAGAAAAATAGTGCAGTTGTCTTTAGAGCAGCTCAATGAGTGCGATGATGAGGGGTATTATGTTCCTGAAGAAGATCACGTATTAAATTCAGACTTTTAGACATTGGAAAATATATTTTTCGCATATCAGAGACTGAATAGAGGGTGTTGACTTTATTCAGAATAGGAAAAATGATGACACCAAAATTGACAGAATTTATCATGACAAGATGAACTGTTTTATACAATGTCATAAAGTCTGGAGTGGAAGCTTAAGACATGAAGTATAGCAACTACTCAGCTATCCGAAGAACAAGGAGATGACTACTCGCAATATTTTACTTTCTAATGTCATTGAACTGCGCTAATGCCTATGTTACGAGGGTGGGTCAAAACGTAATGCCTCCTACTTTTTCTCTCTTTTAATCGCCAAGAAAATTGAATCCAATTTGCATAGCTTGAAAATTACAACATTGACGATTAATTTGTCACTATTCAATATAATTTCCGTCCTCTTCCACAGTTTTTGGTCCACCTTTTAACTAGAGTAAAACACACGATCTTGCTTCCTAAGCCATTGACGCACGGACCTTTTCTCAGCCTCCTCATCTTCCAAATGAATCCCACGAAGAACTTCCTTTAGCGGCCCGAACAGATGGAAGTCTGATGGTGCCAGCTCAGGACTGTATGGGGTGTGAGGTAAGACTTGTCATCCCAATTACTCAATTTCTGCAGTGCCGTGTGGTATTGCATTGTCATGCTAAAGAGGAACATCCGCCAGAGTTTTTATTGGGCGAACTCGGCGAAGACGTGCTTTCAGCCTTTTGAGAGTTCTGGCGTATTGGACAGAATTTATTGTGCATCCCTGCTCCAAAAAATCAATCATAATCACACCCTCTGCATCCCAAAATACTGTCGCCATAACTTTCCCTGCCAACCGCTGAATTTTGATTTTTTTTTCTTCGGTGACGTTGTGTGATGCCATTCCATTGACTGCCTCTTTGATTCAGGTTCAAAAAAATGAACCCACGTTTTGTCTCCAGTAACAATTTTTTTTTTCCAGAAACTCCTCTCGCTCCAAATTGAAGCGCTGCAAGTGTTCGGAGGCTATTATTTTCCTTGTTTCTTTGTTTTGAGCGGTTAACGTTCTTGGTACCCAACGTGAACAAACATTTAGTAACCCATTTGTTGAGTAATCGTCATCACACTGCCTTTACTGAGGGAGGTAATGCGACCCAATTCACCTGTTGTTACCCGGTGATCACCACGAATTATGTCATCGACTCGCTGAATGTTGCATGGAGTCACTGCAGTCACCGGCCTGCCGCTTCGCTTTTCATCTGCCAATGGTGTTTGTCCTTCAGCTTCGTTACAGCGACGAACACATCGTCTAACAGTGCTGACATCCACCGTTGCATCACCATACACACTTGTTAGCCTTTCGTGAATGCGAATTGGCGTTTCACCTTCCGCAGTCAAAATTCAATCACAGAACGCTGTCTAATACGAATGTCGATGTCAGCCATTTTGCAAGAGGATGCAGTGCTGCCACCTGTTGACTTAGTAAGTTACTACTGCAGGGGATTGGAGAAGAAGGTTTGAGGAATTGCGCCAAATTCAAAGTTTCAGATAACTTACTTATTTAAGGAAAAATAGGAGGCATTACCTATTGACCCACCCTCGTATATATCTCCACAAAGGTAAGATGTCAATATTTGAGTTCATAAAGAGCATAAGAATAAATACAATCAGAGGGCATATGCAGAGAAGGCTCCAGATTTCAATTTTATCGGATGATTTCAGGAAAATCATTTTGGACGTTCTGGATGAACAGCAATAGAGATGATTCTACAGCAAACAGAGTAAGAAAGACGCTAGAAAAGAGAGAAAAAGAAACGCCGTTACTGTCCCATCACGCTGAATAGAATGACGGCATACAATTGCGTGAAGTATGATAAACCCAATTGTTAACAGTGTTCCATGAAAATATGCAACATGTGTGTAGAAAGTTTGTAATGGTTTACCATATTTGCATAGAGGCTATTTTATTGCAAACAGTAATATACAATTTTGTGACTAACGTAAGTATAATCGACTTTAGAAACTATTTCATGTGAAAAACAAGTATTTGATAATGTATTTTTAGCATATTTTGTAGCAAAATATGTTTAAATTGAATAAAAAATCAGTACTAATATTTCCATAAAATTATTTATCTTCTATATTTATTAAGGTGCACCTAAAGGTGTAAAATGTAATAATGTTAGTCTCACAGGCAAATATTATCGTAAGCGCCAATTTTTCACATGTTACCGACTAAGGGTTAAAAGAGCAATAATGTAAGAGTACTACCATTACACGGGTAGAGAATGGCTACTCTGACATGTGGATATTTGGATATTTATTTTAAATTGGTTTTAATAGAAGCCGGTCCTCGTAGCCATGGTCGATAGAGCGTGTGTCTCTATCATTCTGCCGCGTAGAGGGTCGCGGGTTGGAGTCCCGCCTAGGGCATGGGTGTATATGTGTGAAACTAAAGAAAACAAATAGGAAAATAAATGGAAACAACAAAAAACGGTTAAATAAGGAAAAGAAAAATATATACCTTTATACACACATGTATATTATATATAATACAAAAATAAAAAAAATAGTAGGTGGAGTCACTAAATATCGAATTGAAAATTCGTCGTACGTTCTTGGTCCTGACAGTTCTAATGAACGCTGATTTACATAATCCATTATGTACAGTCGAGTGCATAAAATGAAGCCGTTATTCGCGGGATTATGTTGGTAAGGAAGTACTAAAGCGTCCAGACTCGAGCAGTTTAGATACTGGCTCTACTGATGTTTGTCTTACTTCGATCCTGAGCTTGAAAGCGAACTTTATTCATTGGCAATAGTTCGCGTGCCAGACTTTTGACTTCAAATCAGTAACGAACTCATCAGGGGCTGACGTGTATAGTCATACCAAACTTGCCATGCAGCCACTCAGGTGAAATATTATCGCGCTCCTCCCGCTTCGCCGTTCCCCTAGACGTGATCCTTGTTCTTAGACTAGTGTGCTCTGTCGGACTTATATTCAAACCAATAAGAGATCGGCTCAACCAGAGTTGCAGTCAACTTGATTGATAAATAAATGAGTAGATTTTGCCGGCATTACCCCCCCCCCCAAAAAAAAACGCTAAAGGTAATACAAAAGCATTGCTACATTTCACTAAACAAGAGTATTTTCCATAAAATTTGTTTCAAAACATCTACAATTCTTACAGAAGGAATAGAAAGGAGATATCACCATTACCTGTATGGGTTAAGCATAAAATTTAATGGGAATAGACATAGATACTGCGTGAAACATCTGAAGTAGGACGTCTCGGCTTTTCCTGATGCAATGCAGGTTTCTAACTTTGTCAAAGTTGGCAGCACTTGAGCCGACGTGACGTGCCGATGCCAATTTCCATTCCCCTCCATTTTTTTGTCGTGCAACGGGCTACCTCCATCCCGCTCTATTCTTCTCTCTGTGTCTCCTTAAGCAAGAGCACTTGAGACATATTTTAAGCTTCTCTTCACAAATGGCTGTGAGATATTTGGAGGCTAGTTCATATTTTGCTGTAGGCTACGTCTTATTTTTGTAGAACTTCAAGGCAAGACTGATTCCCGGACTGCTTTATAATGACAAAGATCGATGTTCAAATATATATTCAAACTGTCATTTATGAGCGATAATAATCATGCTGACTAGGAAGTCTTTACAAATTCTAATAGGGGAACATAGGGCATATCGGGCAAGTGAGACAGAACGGGGTATACGTGTTTTCGCTCTAGTAGGTGTCACAATCTACCAGAATCCGTCAAAACTACGTCATCGCAATCACAGCTATTAGTACACGTCAGTTGGCTGCCATAATAGAGTCTGTTGTATGCGAGTTGTGTGTTGGATACAGATTGAAGCAGGTTTTACAAGATCAGTGATCTCTTCATGGGCATGTAAATACATCATATCTACATTTAAATAAAAACAATAATTACTATGGAATATAACACGTTATTTACTTCAAAATCCATGTTTTTCGCTAAGTTATCTTTGAATATCGAACCATCGACAAGCATTAACTTATGCCTGTGTTTACGGGGCAATATGGGTGGCGCATAACAGGGTACTACCTTATTATGCCCCTGTTGTAAAACTCTGTGTGTTATTTATATGATTGACTACTCATGTTTCATGTGATTTCGGAATAGTGCGTAATTACGTAAAGAAGTCACAGAGGCAGGAGTGGTCTTTAGTTTCAATGGAGGGGGCTGTGAATGCTTAACTTGATGGTTCAATAGGGTACAGAACGGCAGCTAGTCAATTTCGGGTGTCTCAATCAAATCTTGAACGCTACGTTAAGAAGAAACGAGATAATCCTGATTATGTTGTTAAAAATGTTCTCACAGACTGCAGCCGCTAGATGTTTCTTTCATGAAACCACTAATCAAATATTATGAGGATGAAATTCGTTCCTGGGTTAGATCTAATCCTGGAAAAGTCGTGACACTGTTTCAGGTTGCATCTTTGTTTGGTGTCAGTTATAGGTGAGCAGTCAATGGTTTTCGAAAAACAGGAATATGGTCTAAGAACATAAATATGTTTGATGATGCCGATTTCCTACCGTGCAAAACGACAGATATTGAGCTTTCTTCTGGATTTCCTGATAATGTTAATCCTTCAACTTCTGAGATGTCCGTTGTCTCTGTTTCACCTATGGTGAGATAAAACATTGAGATAACGAGCTGCAGTAGTTTCCAGAGTTCCATCCCACACCTATTCCAAATGTAGAGCAGAAGAACGAGAGTGTTTCGAAAAACGAGGAGAAGCACAATTCTGACAACATCCCCTTATAAAGATGCGCTATTGAATACGGAACAAGTAGAATGATTAAAAGACCTGTAAAAAGGCGTCCTGATTGCCAGAAAGTAAAATAAAATGGGAATCGTCGAAAGGTAGGCCTAGATGTCATAATCCTCCTGTATCCAAACGCCCCAGAAGTCATCTGTCTGCTGGTAACAGGAAAGAAGTATCAAAAGACGACGAAGATGATTGTCTTTACTGCCACGCTTATTCAGAAGGAGGGTGGATTAAATGCCTCTGCTGCCTGCAGTGGGCTCATAACTCTTGTGCAGGTGTCGAAAGTGATGAAGATGTACATACCTGTGCATATTGTGAGAACTGAACTAAATGTAAAGAATAAAAAAAAAGAATAACAAAATAAAATAAAAAAGTGATTAGAAATTGGTGAAAGATATAATACCCCTTCCTGCCCCACCTATGGGGCAAAACGGGGTAAATGTACTAATTTTGTTTTTGACGTGATAGCTTCTACAATTTTTGGGAGTATCTATTTAATTTATGTTTTTAGGTAATTATGCAATAATAAATACATTTACATTACCAAAACACAATTTCTAAATTTCAAATGTGTAATATGGATGCACAAATATTAAGTAACCTGTCCTGTCCCATGTTCCCCTATGTTTATCTCTGCTATCCTGTGGCACAAACATGCGTAACATAGTTAACGGAATGTTAGAAAGTTGAAGGGAATTAAGAGGCAAAGTTCTTAAACAGCTCCCTCAACTAACATTTCTTCCACCTTTTATATTTTGTATTATATAACATGGTATAAATTTCAATAAAAGTGAAAACGACTTCACTTGCTATTCTCAGCAAATTAAAGGCACGCCTTGGATTTGCCATGCCATGTTTCAAAAACGTAACGTTTTAACCAAAATCCTTGGAGATGTTATTCAGAAATGGACGTCGAATAAGTCCGGTATTGAAATTTTTAAGTTAAATTGTTCATACACAGAGATACACATACGGATATTGCTTTTAATTAACTCTATTGCATGCAGTGGACTACTCAACCTGAATTTCCGTCAAATTTTAACTGCTAATATTTGGTCAGAAGGCGATTCCTCTCCCTAACGCAGATAACGGTAGAGAAAGTATATGTAAATTATATTTACATAAAGGTGAAAATTCGGCATTACTTAATGTTGTCACACGGACACAAAGCACGAGAAGGATGGTGAGGTAGCGCACAGGGTCTGCTCGAAAACGTCACAGTGCCTACCTCACGGTCAAGATTTCCCGAGTTTGAATTTCTATCAGGGTAAGTTATATAAATAGGAGTTTATTCCCTAGGGTTTCATTTATCCTGAAAGATGAATGTCAGGTAACTAAGCACAGTGAACCCTGGGCTCATTTGAGTATCATTTCACCCATTTCATTCTCGTCCGATATTACCTAACATTGGAGGACGTAAATTACGTCACAAGCCAGGAAATAACGACTTTTAATTCTGCCGCTACAGTACGGATTCCTCTTCTTCTTCCTCTTCTTCCTCCTCTTCCTTTTCCTCTTCCTCTTCTTCTTCCTCTTCTTCTTCCTCTTATTATTATTATTATTATTATTATTATTATTATTATTATTATTATTATTATTATTATTATTATTATTATTATTATTATTATTATTATTATTATTATTATTATTATTATTATTATTATTATTATTATTATTATTATTATTATTATTATTATTATTATTATTATTATTATTATTATTATTATTATTATTATTATTATTATTATTATTATTATTATTATTATTATTATTATTATTATTATTATTATTATTATTATTATTATTATTATTATTATTATTATTATTATTATTATTATTATTATTATTATTATTATTATTATTATTATTATTATTATTATTATTATTATTATTATTATTATTATTATTATTATTATTATTATTATTATTATTATTATTATTATTATTATTATTATTATTATTATTATTATTATTATTATTATTATTATTATTATTATTATTATTATTATTATTATTATTATTATTATTATTATTATTATTATTATTATTATTATTATTATTATTATTATTATTATTATTATTATTATTATTATTATTATTATTATTATTATTATTATTATTATTATTATTATTATTATTATTATTATTATTATTATTATTATTATTATTATTATTATTATTATTATTATTATTATTATTATTATTATTATTATTATTATTATTATTATTATTATTATTATTATTATTATTATTATTATTATTATTATTATTATTATTATTATTATTACTAAATTTTGTATGTAAATTATAGGATTTTTGAAACGTTTATCTTAAGGGAAACCTGAACGCTGGTTTTCATTTTTCCCTCACATGTTTCTATTACCCTGAATATTTCAAAACTTCCGCTCATTTTGAGATTAGTGGCAGAACCTGGCAGACGTAGAGGTCAATGTGATAGGACCGTGGAGATATCTTGGACGGATAACTGCAAGTTTTATTTACCTTTTACATTTGGTAAGAGTTTATAAACTGCTATAATATGTTACAGAAATGATCCATCAACGTGCTGAAATTTATACCTCTCGTTTTCAGCTAAATAAGGATTAACTGAATGAAAGCTTCTATATATAATATTTAGTTATTTCTTAATATCTCAAATCCACTGTTTTATTAAAATTTTAAACCTTATATGAACAAATCATAAATATCTTTCCAAAAAGCAAAGTTTTGTTATTTATGAGAAATTAATTGTAAAATTGTTGCAGAGTGCAGTTTGGAAAATTCAGTAATTATCTTTAACAGTTTTGAAATACTAAACAATTATTGGACAGATAGGAAACTGAGGCAGTTTGAAGGTTAAAACTCAGAACTAAAGAAGGCATATAGGTATAACGATTTACTGAATAGTAATTTAGGTTTATTTTTGTAAAAGTTTTAAGCTTTTTATAAAGAGAAATTGAAAAAAGCAATCAAATTGATATTTCAAGGTCCTAAGATTAACTAATATTAACTAAGATGTACGTGTCAAAATAATGGTTATGCAAATTATGTTAATATTTTTTCAAGATAAAAGGGATCGAACCTGACTCCATCCAGAGCAACTCTGCAGAGAGGGTAACAGTATTGATTTGTGGCAGAGCAGAAGTGGGCGAGTTCCACGGCCTGGAGAATGGCTTTTAATTTATAATCTTAGCAGTTGTCGCCAAGTTTTTGCTGCTGTATTTCACTGTTGGTGGGAATGTTATAATTTATGTTGATTAAACCACTGAATGTTTGGATTAAGAGAGAAAGAGAAGGAGCATATGTGTGTGAAGAGACCACGAACCACTGGTCATTGTTACAAAACACGTGACCAGTATGATATAAAGTTATTATTTATCATGACATTCTTTTTTTTTTAATATAGAGGGGAGCAAACGCTGACATAGGAACTGTAGAAGAGGGTGTATTATAAAATGAAGATTGAGGAGTGCTAGGTAAATCTTGTGGCTTTCAATCAAGAGCGAGGCAACCCGAGCAGTTATGTTTTGCGTAGCTCCGGCTGGCAAACTTTCGTTGCGTAACTTCTGCTATCCTTCAAGAAAGTAAATGCACACTTTACATTGGTTAGCATCATTGAAGCATTCCATGAGCAGAAGTAATTGAAACTAAATCGGTCGTGTTCACAGAGACACAGTGTCGTGGTAGCCATTTTAACCTCTCACTCACTCCGAAGATTTCCATGGCTACTTTAACCCAGCACGACGACAGATTGAGCAAATATCACATACCAAGCAGCAATTCTCTTGTAGCTGAACTATTAACTGCTTTGGAGAATATGCAAGAAAACGGAAAGCACGTAGAATTATGATTTTGGCAGGACCAATACTATTATTGTATATATGACGCGCTCTATCAACTGCTTTTGTAGTTCAGTGGCATAATGCATCCTCTTCAAAATCAATTCAGAATCTGTTTGAAACAGTGAAGATATACCAGTATTACAATGCATCCTTCTTTTTAAAACTGCACAAGCAATCGAGCCACTTTCAAAATGAGCAATGAAAAAGTGTGTTGCTTTTAAATCATACGTGTATTATAAAACCATTGATATATTTAAGTTCTTCTCGATTGGAAAATTCAAATGTTTTAACATCTTCTGGTAAAATCTTCTGGTAAAATTACCATTGTACAAATAATTTTATAACTTTCGTAAATGAGGGAATGTAGTTTATATTCTGATATTTGTTATAAATTTGCATGCAGTAGCGTGCTTGTACACAGTTTTATGACTTTATTTCAATATATTTAATTTACCCATTGTTTGTGTATACATGTAGCTCAACTGTACATTAAGTTAGGCCTCCGCTTCGAGGAAAGTGGGTGCATTTTCCAGCGCTAACCGGCACATGATTGGTTGGGAAGTGATGGAGAGACATTCCAGGCTTAGGTAGCAGCTGAAAAGGGAAAACAGAAGTTCTGCTTTCGACTGTTTTGTGAGTGATTGGAACACGGAAGACACTATTTGATGCGTGATTTCTTGTAATGTCATGCACAAGGATAAAGTTAATATTTTTAAACCTTAAAAGTCTGTATGTTATTCCTAAAACGTAAATATTTACAATAACACATTAAATTTGGTCTGTATTTGAGGCTTTTCTTAGAAAATGTACAAAAATGTTAACACAGATTAATTTATTAAATTACTAGAACACTGACTACAAACATGTTATTGCAAAACTAGATACATATCTGTTAATCCAAGTTTAAAAAGTAATTACTAAAATTCCTAAATAAACTAAGTAAAGTTGGGCGATAAAATGTACGAGAAAATCATATATTAGTATTTCTGAACTACTTGCGCTGATTTATGCACATCCATTTAAGCGTTGAGTTTGGGCGTTTTTATAACCCAAAGGACGAAGTTGCATTTGGATCTAAAATTAATAAATGAAAATTTTAATTATGCTTGTGTTATATTTTGTATTGTAATCAGCTTAAATTACCCGAAATAAATATAGTGGATAGCCATCAAAAGGTTCCTTTTTAAGAAATAGGTAATAGGGAAATGCCAACTACAAAATTTTCTAATAGTACAGCGGATGCATTTATATGGCCATCGGTATTCCCTCTTTTAAAGCCGTTCTTGCTGACAAGTTTATTCTTCAAATTTATTTTAAGAGTGAAACCTCCTTTGGAGATGCTCTTTATATGGCATCAAATACGGAGAGGAACTTACACTTGAAGAAATAAATGTATAAGCACTTTAGAACTCAAACTAATAAAGTATATTTAGGGAATTATTATACCAAAAATTATTATTTGGCATAAACTATTTTGTTTGATACGATTTTGTGCATCTTAAGTTTTATAAGTTACGTAAGTTATTCAGAACGAAGAGCAGTTTAAAAGTTATACCTAGAAAATATAAGATAACATTTGGTAACACAAATATCTGAAGAGTCATTTTTGTCAAGTTAATTAGGGTTAGATTGCTTCATTAAAATAGTCGTATTTCATTTTAGGAAGACTGAACATAATATTGACTGATTTATTCTAAGATTTATTTGCACTAAGACAAACATTGGCCTTTTCTAAAACATATATTTGGTAAAATATAAGTTTTTGGTTAAAATACAATACACACTTCTACTTATCATAGGTAAGTACTAGGTTAAGTAATAGCAGCAACATTTCTATTAATATTAGTTATTGTTCTGTGCCGTAGGAATAACAAAAATTAGTGATATTAAAAGAAATATTCCTTCGTGCGCAATCTAAGCCAGGGCTATCCCAAAAAGTGACATCGGTAGAGAGCGCTACAAAAAATTGCATCAATAATATGCTTATTCTAACAAAAAGCCGCTTTAACGTCGGGTAGCAGTTTTCATATATTTGATTTTTACTTCAGAAACATCTGAAAGGCATGAGAAGTGTTTTATATCTGTCATCGAAGAGAGCTGGTTTTTCTACTCCCACTATAAGCTTCTTTCAAATTATCCCTTTGCTCTTTAAAAGTTCTCTTCATTTATTTTACTTTTCCATTCAGAAGGTCTTTCGGAGCGTTGAGAGTTTTCAAACTTCAGTTGATGTCGCTGTTCTCTTGTTCATCAAACTCTTCTTTTGAGATTTTTTACATCACAGACCACGAATAATGTTCCTATCCATTCGGCTTTTGTTGCGCTGTATTTGCTAATGGCCATAGAGACAGAGAAACGGGTTATTGATGCTTTTATATTCACATCTGCTTTGAAGTAATGTGGGTTTCAATAAATATAATTAATTATCGATTCTATTTTGGTTTTCTTTACAACTTTCAAACGTAATTGCCAGTAAATGTCTATACGAGGTCAATGAATATTTAGTGAAAGGGGCAGATAATCTCTGGGTTTTCGCATTACTGGAGAGCAGTTTGGTGGATAAAAATATGTGAAGTGTGTATTATACATTCACATCGTGTACCTTTTACATTTTCATCCGTACGAAAAGTGATTCTTCCATCCAAGTTAATTTCTTTATAATAAATACGTTTATGAAGTATTAAGTTATGAAGGAGGTGTCAGCATCTCAATAAATAAAATGTTTTGTGCCTATACAACCCAAAGAGCCATCTCACATGGTTAGGCTCATATTTAGACGCAATATATGGAAGGTAAATTTAAATTTTTCATACTTTACTTCACATATTACTTTCTTAAAAAGATTATGGTCCTAACAATGGCGTTCTGAAATTAATTACTACTGTATTGGGCTATCGCATAGTGCTGCTATTACAATGAGCATATTACTCTTTTTAATACAATTATAAAATATTTCTTTCTTTGAGTTCATTGAATATATACAGGGTGTTTTAAACGACACTGAACGAATATATAGAAGAATTATTTGTTTAAAATGGGAAGAGTTCTCGCCTGTAGCGAATCAGATGCGTTAAAGCCTTCAGCGTTGCCACTTCGTTACCCCCACTCTTTTTATATTTCCCTCTCTCTCGGACACTTGCGAGTGTTCGTGGCGCTAGACGTAAGGGAACGCAAACTGATAATCGAGTAAGAGAAAACATACTACAGAAATGATCCTGTGAAGTATGATTCTGAACGCAAACTGAATTTTCCAAAGTTTTATAATAATCCAGTTGTTGAAATCACAATTGCAACATGAGTATCCTTGTTTTACGCAAATGATTTAAATATTTAGCTTAAAATTAATTACAGTTTATGAATTACTTATTTTTCTAATCCAACTAAAATACCACTGGTGCATCCGTATAGCTGTGAACGTTATTTACGTTAAGAGATAATTCAGCATGGTCATTGTCTTCAACGTCTAAGTACTGCAAATTTATGGTGATAGTTCCAAAATCTCGATACGTGCTATTTCTTTCCAAAAATCATCTTCTTGTAGTTTATCTTAACCCAAACATAGTTTACCCAGTCTTGTTGTGTTCCTTGTCAATTTCTTCTTTAATATGTCGCTCCACGTCAGTCAGTTTAAAAGTAGTATTTCTGTTTGCAACATAATTTGAGGCCACGTTAACTTAATTGGATTATTCTGGCAGTAGTAAGGGGGAAGGTGAATATCCAGCTGATACACTTTTTCATGGAAGAGTGACTGAATAATATTGCTCTGAACTCTCTAGATAGAGTAAATAGAGATTACGAACCATTCATGAACAAAGATCTTATGTGAGCAGACATGTTCTACCGGACTAGCAGGAAGTGTATTGTTTTCTTTCATCGAATTTAACAAACACCTTGGCTTATTCAAAGTACATATTCCTTTTATCAAGTCATGTCAAATGTTTACGTTTCAGTTGTGAGTAATTTCAAGTATACGCTCGCGTATGCATGCCAAGCTATTTATTACAGTGTTTATGTTGCAATGCATTGTTATAATATAATGGTATCTACTTTATTTGTATTAGGAAAACTATTTGAGCTAAAAATATGGGGTTTTTACGGTTATGTTAAATACGTTACTCTCTCCTTCCTCATGGATCTGTTTTTGCAAAATCAGAATTTTTATCTTAGCGCGAATAGTATTTATTAGAGACTGATTAGTTTAGCGCTCGTCAGACACCACTTAGGGGGAATGCAATACGACAACACCGCAGGACTCCGATTGGTTGTTCATCTAGTAGCGCTCAAATGACAAACATCTTCCCATTTGAAACACATAATAAATGCCTTACGCAATAAGACAGTCACCTTATTTCACTGTGTTTAATAATACTAAATAAAGCATTTGTAACTGAAAAGGAAACTACTGATTTTACAGTAACTAGTTGAAAGCACTGTACAATTAAAATCACAGCAAAATGGGTAACCTCCCAAATGTCGGAGTCATTAGTCGACTTTTTCACAAATAACTGTCCTTTGCTCCATTACCTGAAAGGTAGGCCAGGGTCACTGATAAAGATCAAGGAGTAATGTTTTTGTTTTCGTGGCCGGTGCGTCCCAGTAACAACTTTTGAGGTTCGCACACCAGTGATTCCTGCGCTGCCTAATCACAAAATCATGTAATATTCAATGCTGCTTAAAATTATACCTAGGAGAATTTCAAAGCTGTGACACCGAAATTTGGACCAGTTAAGTTATAAACTACGCAACAGCTATGAGCGTTCGGTGTCGTTTCGACAAATATATATGCAAAAATAGCCACATGAATTATTTTATTTGGGGGCAACTATTATTCAGGTAATAACAGTTTTGCACTTCAAAAGAAACACATTAAACCCCTATGAACGTACACTAAAATTTATTTTAGTATCGCAATATGACTTTAATGTTAAGCAACAATAATAAATAAAAATAAAAATGAAAACATTGAAAGAAGAGGAAAAGACGATGCAACCCAAATCTGTGGTTGGTGTCATAAAAACCAAGGTGCCATAACACGGCGATCAAAGTAAGGTGTTAGTAAATGAGCTTGATTTAACGTGCATAAGAACCGCACTAAGCAGATTTTAAGTGTTTAGGATTACGTCTAAACGCGGAGTTCAACCGACTGGAAGCAGGCGCGGAGAATTATCTCACCAGTGGAAGCAAAAGTGCCAGCCGTAATAATGAAAAAGGATTTTACTGCATCTTTCCGTAGAGAGAAAAATGAAAGTGTTTTCTCAACCTTCCTCCCAGCCGTTAAAATCCGCATCAGGGGGAGGCACAGAAAAGAACAATGTAACACGGGAAATGAGTGGAATATCTCACACACTTTTCATAAGAACTGTCACGTATGTTATAGACCTAGTAAAATGTTCTTAATCTGTTTGCATACTCTTAACTTTAAAACCCTTATTTTTCCTAAAAAACACATTAATATGTAAAGCACTTCAGTTTAATGAAAAAGACACGGACGCTATTTATTGGTGACTGGTATCATCCAAGGATGCATTTTTGTTTATTCTACTGCATTTCCATTGTGATGATGACAGAGCTGGAGCAAGTAACACATTTCTCCTTTTACAAAAATGTGCGGGAAAACACTACACATTTTGACGGAGAAATTGATGCAACGACACTTCTCTAAAATATCTATTCGTTTGGCTACAAAAATGTAAATCTAGTGGATTCTTGCACACTATGGATTAAGTAACAATGAGAGGGCAGACGTATTCTTTCCTTTAAGCCGGCAGCCGCGCCATTTGTCACAACCACAAACGCCATGAAATTTATAAGCCCATTATAAAAATAGAAAAGAAATAAAATAAAAGGGAATCGTGGTATATGAGAGCCTACCGGCGAATGGGAAACCATAAAAAACCGAAGTCAGAATGGGCAGTTGACGGAAATTGAACTCAGAACATCCCAAATGCAAGTATCACATGCTAACGATCGGTTTCTTATAGGAAGTAGATGAAATTTAAAGACGTAAACCATGTGAGATAGACAATGTTAGGCTAGCGTGTCTGCTTCTCATTCAAGATGTTCCGAGTTCAAATCTTGTAGAGTAAGCTCCAGAACGACTTTTGACTGGGGTTTTACCTTGCCTAGACTCTGAGTTCATCGAACATAATGTGTCTCCCTCTCTCTGCATTTATTCAACGTCCGATGTGATTTATTGGGTTAAAGAACGTTAAACTGCACCCATCCAAGCATTCTTTAGCATTTGCTTTCAGTGTGGTAATATAGGTTCATTACTATATGGGAACAATTGTTTCATTTTCCATATCGTATGTGTGAACCATCTCCCATTGTCCTCCTCTGTTCTGTAGATGGTAGTGTGTGTGCCTCACTTTCAAGAGCTCCCTAGTTCGTATCTTGGTCAGGGCGAGTTATCTCGATAAGGCTTTTGCCAGGGTTTTCCCTTATTCTGAAAGATGAATATTGGGTAACTGTAAACTCTAGGGACCTTTGGCTAACTTTAGCATCATTTCTACCATTTCATTCATAGTCCGATATGACTACGCTGGAGGACGTAAATTAGAAAACAATTCATACTGCATAAATTAAGATTATGTACACTCCAAAATGCATTGTGGGTGACGTAATGTGTATAAAATAACCTTTTAAAGGAATATGTTAGTTTTCCTGTGTAAGATAAATTGTATTGGATATCGAAGTTATACTACTGTAAAGGTCCGGGTTTTTAATCTTTTAATTATAAAGTGTACTAGTAAAATTGAGATGTGTTACGTCAATTAGTTGTATAAGTGAAATATATTCTTTCATAATGTTAACAAGTCACTCTAGAATTGATTTTCGAAGATATAGTTGAAGCTACACACCAAATGTTGAAATGTGAATGGTAGGCTGTGGTTATATTTGTTTATGCCCCTCTGTGGCTGCATTTCAGTAGCTTCGGTTGAGAAGGAATCCAATAACGGCTAGTGTTCTCTCTAAATTATTTCACTCAGTTTCTCTCCCGAAATCTGGCTAACACCGAACCACAGTAGCTCTATGTCTTCCAGCAGGCGAGGAAACAAACAAAAGCTATTGAATGATTTAATAGTAGAATTGTGCATCTACAATGTAATTTTTAATTTCACAAGCTTGCATCTCGTACGGATATTATAAATTCCATTACTTTAGTTTGTACATGTGGGGCAATGGACTTATTTCAGCAAGGAAAATATATCTCGATACATTACATTTACATTTACATGCTGCTTTCAATTTTATACATTTTATACTTTTTTCATAAATATACTCTTATCCACTTGATAATCATCGAGATAAACGCATGTTTTAATTCGATGCCAAAATTATGTGTATAAAATTAATATTTTATAAAGAAATCAAAGGCAAAAATATAAATAATATATGTAATATTCGTATATAGTATAATAAATTACTCATCAACAGAATTGTTTATCTTAGTGTGTCCCATACACAATTTTTCTCTTAATTAATAAGTTACATAGAGACCTTTATTTTCTATGTATTGTATATGGCGTCAACTAGTGGTTCAATTGCAGTGTGTGGCATACAGCTAGTCTTCTAGGTATATTCCTGTACTCTCCATATTGCATCATCACGTGTCTATAGATACCTTAGTGCTAGAGAACAGTCATCTGTTTCTATGATGGGCAGATGTCAGCTTCGATTCTTTTCTCTAAGGACCTTAGTTTTAGGCAACTGAATCTCTGTTTCTCTGGCGGCAGATGACATTAGAGTGCCATCCCGTCTACCGGTTTTTAATATCCGTGGATAGATACAGATATTTCCTTATTAACATTTTTGTTTTACATTTACTATTGCTTAAGGCAAGGCTACACTGAAAACCCCAACTTCTATAATAATAAACCGGCAGTTAGGAAAATTTAGCCACATAATTAGAGCATCATTTTAAACTTGCATGCAAATTTTCATGTTGCTACACTAAATAGTTAACTAATTATTTGTTATGAAAATATTGTAAAAATTAAAAAAGTTCTACGCGTCAAAAAATTAAGCTTTTAATTTGAATTTATGTTTTTGACTAGTACAGAGCAATTTTAAAAGACCCACATGCTCATTTTTTGGAATATTCTGGTATCATTCGTTCTACAATATTTTCCATGTGTTAGCTCTTAAAATTTTGAAAAGACTAACTCTTTTTATTCCTTAACACCACATACTTTTCAAAAAATGTACATTAACAAAAAAAGGGGATTGTAAAGTTTCTTATTTACATATTATGGACCTATCCTGTAAGTTTCACCAAGTTAAATGAAAAACTTTGACGCGTGAGGCATTTTGTATACTGAAAAGTGTTAGAAAAAGTGTTCTCAGAAAATTAACTTTAAGGTAATGATATTGTTAATGGTATTTTTAAATTGTCACGTGATGGCCTAAAACAGTGCATGTGGTAAAAATAGCACGGCATCTATTACTACACACCCAAAATAGAAAATTCCACGATTTTCAACATTTTCGGCGTATTCGAATTTTCATTGTAGCTTTGCCTTAAGGAAACTTTCGGGCTGTGGTGTTTAATTCGCGCAATCCTGGATTTCTCTCATAAAATGAGGGAAAACAGAAAAACAGCCAGTCTGATTGATGGTCATACAGGATTTGAAGTTGGGACCTCCTAAATGTCTGTAATAGACGTTACTGTCTGAACCATCGTGTTCGGTGCCATTACATTTTTAAGCTGATGTAAGTACGAAACCTTCTTAAATCATTTGTGTTAGTATTCGTGTTCCCATATGTCATTTTAAGTTATTTGGTAATACGAACAGAAACAAAACCACCTAAAGCGTATCAGAATTGAATTTTATTGAACTTGTATGTTCTATATTTTCCTTCAGAAATAAATTTCAACGCTGGGCCCTTAGATTGTTGAAAGTACTTCGAGGGCTGTTCAGTGATGCGATGTAAAATTAAAACTCGTCGCATGATAAAGAACACTTGAAGTTGCATGAGAGTAATGATGTCATATCGACATCATTTGTTTCACTTTGTATGCTTTACATTACCAACTAAATTATTCCTCCAGACCGCGGCTCGATCGTTTGTCCATTTTTTTAATAATGGAAGGAAACGAATCATTCGGCCATTTTGAAGATTTATTAGCAAAGTCTGCCTGGGCAGCTGGTGCGGGAAACAAAGTGGGTGAAAAATGTTATCAAACGAGGAGATTTATCAATTCGTGACTTGGAAATGTAAGTAGAATAGAATGGTGAGAATGAAAGATATAAATTATGTTAATCCAATAAATATAAATAACTCCTATGGGATAGCTAAATAGAGGTTCACTTACAGTATTCATTGTTGCAAAATAGTCCAGTTGTAATATTATGTTTTGACTTCAAATCTAATGAGAGTGCAAAAGAGAAAGGAAGAAGAAAGAAAGAAAAAATAAATGAAGGTGATAAATAGAAATATTTAGTATGTCAGTAAAAGAATTAAACTCTATGTATTTGTTTCAAGTATTCATTCAGAATATACAAAGAGGGTAGATATTAGCGTAAGAATGTATCAGCATACTGTTGGTAATTACACTGGGCAACAATGAAAATGTTTCGGGCTTAAAATAGTGAATTTACATGTATTTCCATCTGCTGAATTAAAAAATCACCATAAAAGTGATAGATTAGCTCTTGTTTTTAAGATAAAGTGACATTTCATGCTTTAGAGTGAAGATTTTAAATTTGGGGGCATTTTTTGAGAGTTGGTACACCTGTCAAATAACAAAACACACTCAGAGAGAAATTTTGGAAATTAAGTGATGCAAAAGTTAAGCAAGGCATTTTTGTCGGGCCACAAATAACAGAACTTGTAAAGGATCCAGCATTTGACCAAATTTTGGAGGGGAAAAAATGGAAGCTTGGGAAGCCTTCAAGAGTGTTGTTCATGGATTTTTAGGCAGTAAAAGAGATGACAACTACAAGCTTTTGGTGACAGTGCTCCTGCAAAAACACCGTTAACCTTGGATGCAACATGTCCCTTAAGATCCATTTTCTACACTCCCACCAAGACCATTTCCCTCCTAGTTGTGGAGTTCTTAGTGATGAACATGGGGAGAGACTCCATCAGGACATTTCTGTTATGGAACAAAGATATCAGGGCCGTTTGAGTGAAGTAATGCTTGCGGATTACTGTTGGTCTTTGTATAGGGATTCTGCGCCACCACATGATTCTCTTCAGACACGACTATCTGCGAAGTATTTTTCCAGCAATTTAGAACTCTTAGCTTTTAATTACCAGTTTAAAAATCAAATGCACTTTCATTGTTGTTAGCATGTATGTAATTAAAACGTATCCTTTTCTCTCAATCCGTTAATATGTAATACTTCCACCTTGTGTATATCATAGAAACTAGAGCTAATAAAAATGTTTCATTGCCATATTTGTTTTTCTCAACCCAAAATTAGTAGTAACTGCCGCATGAAGTGCTCGAAACATTCAAAAATTATTTGTTGTTGCCCAGTGTTTATTCATCTAACTTCTGCAGTATTTTATAGAATACGTCTTTCCATAAAACAATTGTCTCCAAAACATGTGTAGTACTTTCTACATCTCCTCACTCATTTTTACGTAGAAAAATCAATAACATTTCTTGAGAAATACTAGCAAAACATTTGAGGCGCTATTGCTGATACCTGGCTATTCGCTGTAGTCCAGGGTAACTATAGTGTTCACAGCAGTGTAGTGTAACCAACTAGAATGTGATTTATTCAGCGTGGAAAACGTAATCTGATGCATCTGACTGGCTAAAGTTAGGTAAGTATAGATTCTTAACAACCAACTTCACTCGTGGAGGGGTGCAGGTGTGCCAAAATACGCAGTAAAGGAAAAATGAATGCTCGTGTTAAAAGAGTTATCCTGTATGAATTTAATCATAAGTAAATACTAACAAATGCAGGGAAATAAAGCGCGTAAACATATAAATGGTAAACTTCAACTAATGCATGTGATTATATTGCATGTTTGGAACGATAATATCAATTGTTGGAGATTATTTACATATTAGTAACGTTGTAAGCGGATACCAATACTGCTACACATCTTTATTCGGGCCCCGCAGCGGACCCCATATGTAGCATGGTTTCTTCAGTTCACCAATTGTATCATCTGGACTACCTTTTACTCGAACTTTATTTACTAGTCAATCATTGCAGGTTACCTCCAGCAAATCGATAAATCCTTAATTCCTTAATAAATAGTTTCCGTTAGTAACATAAAATTGCTTACTCCTGCACGTCCATTCACCACTATCAAAGCTTTTATCTTCTCCGCGTCCTCTTTTCACAAGGAACATTATTGATTTTTTTTCTCTTCATAGCAACCATTCATTTCTTTATACGAACGTCAATTGTACCAACCAATATACATATCTTGTTCAATTTTCCCTCTAGAATCTCACTTCCACACAATCAACATAAATATTATAATACTTTTAAGGGGGGACGTAAGAGAAAATGTTCAAAAAATCTATTTTTTTATTGTTTTGTAAAATAGTATATAGTGTTAGCTATTCAAACATCAAAATATTATGACTGTACGTGGTCTGTATGAACCTTTAAAAAATTAAATGCCCTAGTGCTGCATAGTAGCATAGTAGCAACACATAGTCCCATCAGTTGTCTTGGAATTTATAAAGCCCACCTACCAATTCTTAGCACACCCAGACGTGCTAAAAGAATGTCTCTATGGAGAGACACAAAACGCAAATGAAAGGTTCAACAGTTTTATGTAGAAAAGGTGTCCAAAAACATAATTTGTGTCTTCCATAGTGGTGAAAATTGCAACATTTCATGCTGCAATAGTGTTTAATGATGGGAATGTTGGCAGAAATAAAGTTTTGCACCAGTTAAGGTATCAACCTGGTGTGTTTATGGAAACAATTTTGCAGAGTATCTACAACATTCGCATCGCTGGTGCAGAAAGAACTATGAAATTAATGCATAAAGAAGCCAGACAGAAGAGGAATTTAAAAAGAAAGGCTGAAGAAGACCAGAATGAGGATACGGATTATGGATATGGGAAGTTCTGACTTAAAATTAAAAGGCAAACTGAATAATACTCATTGTATTTTTAATTGTCTTTCCCCGTAACTTGTATTTTCTACAACTTCAACCCATTTTTCTCTCAAACTACTTCATATACAATGATGCAATTTAGCACATAGCTTTCTCATGCCACAATGAACATTTTGTTGGTTCTAGAATTTAAGATTAAGCTCCAGATGGAATGTGATGATACAAAATATATGAAATTATTTTAATTTTTAAAGGATGCATATGATTACCATTTTTTTGAAATTCTATACAGCTCCAATAAGAAATCTATATCCAACAAATTCATTTTTAGTGTGTTTTAAAATAACATACCTAATTTCAGAAAGATAGCATATGTGAATTTTGAAAAAAAAAAAATGGGCTTAAGTTTGTAAATATATCTGAATATAGAAAAAATATGTATCATTAGTTATAAACAACGGAAAATTATGACAAAAATGGTACATATTAACTGTATTACCTTAAATCAGTATACTGTTTCACTTCTCTAACTTGAAAGCCTTGGATGTTATGGCTATTTATGTAAGACCCTGAATATTTGCAAACGTCCCCCCTTAAACACTTTTCCGAAATTCCAAATAACATCACCAAGCAAATAAACAAAACCGATTTTCAAGACCAAACAAAACCAACTGTTACAACGTTGGGATCAAAATGTAAAACACGGGCCGTCTTCATGGTTAGACTTGGTCCGGAACAACTTGCTACTTCCGTTGGACTAACGGTGGACCATCGATTTTCTTATTCATAAAGCGGAATTAGCGACACGTTGATCCGGCTCAAATTATGGTCCGCCTCCGAGGGGGCAGATTAAAGGCAACATGGACGACAACGAAGTGATGAATGTAGCTGTGGTGCAGAGAATTCGTGAAATATGATGACGGAGGAAAACTTATCTACCAAGAATAGAAATTATTGCGAAGTACGAGCTAAACTTCCAAGCAGATACCGGTATAGTAAAGCAAACGCCAGAAAGCTGATAGAAATGATTCGTTCTAACCTGTACGTCAGGGACGATAACCGAGGCTTGAGTATCTCAATTGATACTTAAATCCTAACAGCACTTCGGTGTTATGAAGGAGGATATCAAGACACTGCTGACCTGCACGATGTCAGGCATTAGTGCGCCTCATTATCAACAAACTGGTTATAAATTTCCCTCCATGTCTCCTCCTTTGTCACAGTTGTATTTGTCAACACGGATTTATTTTCTATAATGTTCATTCTTTTTTTGGGATAGAGAAAACATAGATCTACCTCTGACCATTTGATACCACGCTTCTTCATAGTATCCATATTCACAGCACACCAAACTTTGTTACCGAACCTCAAACAGCGGCTGCACCCGTAATAATGAGTAAAACAGCTGTGAAACTATCACACATATTTATAAACTTTTTTTTTTTTTTTTTTTTGCTTGTTCCATTTATACCCCGCCTTTAACTGCTATGGTCATATCGGCGGCCGTTCTCCTTTGGAACATACTGAAGGTGTTAACTCGTGATCTTTGGGTTTTAATCATTACATCACGCACACATTCATACTCTCATTCATACTTCCATACTCTGGGGAAGATGAGGAATTATCTTGGTCGGAGAAAAATCCCCACCCCCACCGCCGGGAATCGAACCCGGGACCCCTAGCACGTTTATAAACTTGTAGGTACACTGTGGTTTGTTTTTGCCCTCTATGGGGCTCGCGCATGCGCAGAAGAAGCTTTCTACGTCGTGAAACACTTTTGCTCCATGCTGGTTCACGGCTCTACTTGGTCTCAGGTTTTTTATCGTCCGGACCAAGTTAACCGGAATTCAGTCTAGACCAAAGTGATATATGGAGTGCAGGAACTTTCTACGTATAATGGTTTGAGCGAGAAACTTCAAAAAATTAGAGACAGAGAGAAAGGTCATTTTTATTAGCATTACGGAGTCTTCATTACCGAATCATTACCTACTAAAGAAAGTTTTCAAAAATTAGTTATGAATAACAGTACAGATATAGTTTTTGAATTTTGTGGAACCAACATGAACGTATATATTCTTGAGTGAAAAGATTTAGTAATCGTGGCAGGTTTTATTTTCGGACACCTTACGTAAAATTTAAGTCATTTTTTACCTTCCGTTTCCGCTTCGTGACTACAAAATTTTAAAAGAGCAGAGTTCATCATTTTCTCTTTAATCACTGGATACAGAGCCTACATTGATTAAAATATATTTGATCATTAAAAATTTCCGCTACATAACACATTACTGCATGGTAACGCAGGATAATTAGCACCGCTCCCCCTTCCCCTTCACGAGAAAGTAACATGGTTAGAAATGCCTTCGTAATTGATATAGAAATATACACCAATGTTGAAATTACATTTCTTCGTTGGAATATTATGATTATTATTATTATTCATGTGGGTAAAAATAAGTGGTGCGTGACATTAGTACCGTTACTAGATAGTTCAAATTAATTATACCACGAATAAATAACATACATATATTACGTCGTTCCAGATATGAAACTAGCAACCTGAATTTCATAATGTAATTATAAGAATATTAGTCATTTTGTAGACTTCGTCCAAAATATTAGGTTGTCCACTAAAGCTTATTTGCTATTGATGTATAAATATTTAAAATATATTTTACAAATTATTCTTAAAAAGGGTTAATTTTACCTGCTTTATAAATTTAAAACAAAAATTGTGGAAAATTAAATATATAAATGATGATGATGTGAATGTAAACATTTAAGAAAAGACCACCTTCAATACTTGACGCACTTAAAACACCAATAAACTATAAACTACAGTTGTAACTGAAATCCAAAATTTCAGTCTTGTTTTCTCACACACATTTTAACGCACTTTCCATACTGAGATGCAATTTTTAGCAAACGTTTTTCTTTATTTCTTTAATTGGTGTTTCCTGAAAGCACGTTATACTGCCATACTCTTCTATAAAAAGAGTTATTCAGTTTTCAGAAATAAATTAATAAAGATGAACATAAATATTAAAAGCAGAAGCATTATTAACAGTGAAGTATTCTTCATATTTAAATTTGATTTATGAGTCACTATGTTTACACTCAAACTTCACTTACTTGTTGTTGTATAATTGAAATGTTTTCAAGATCATTCGATCTCATCCTCGGCTGTTTGGTGACCCACTCACCAGTGTAAACATAGTGACTGATAAATCAAATTTAAATATGAACATATTACAATGGTCATACCCATTTTAAATAAGCCTCTAGTTTTGTAAAATTAGAAAGATATAAAAGAATCAGAAACTTTTTAAGGTCAAAAGAAATATTTTTCCTGCAATAATCTACGTTAAAATAAAGAATCTGATAATTTACTTATTTTATACCCATCTACCGAAAAACCGTACTTTTAATGTCAATATTTTAAAACAGTTCATCACATGAAGCATTTTACATAAATTTAAAAATAAGGAAAAAACACGATACCACACAGATTTTGAAACTTAGCAAACTGTTTTGGGTACAATAACTGACAAAAATTTCAATAAGATATATATTTTACATTTTGAAAGTTTCGCTTATGTATTGACTTAAAATAAAATAAAATTTCAGTAGACATCTCTTCATTATTATTTTCTTAATGAATATATATTTCTAATGAACATGATATGTATGCTTAGTTTGGTAGTCAAGAATGGAAAACACAATATAGAAACCAGATTGACATTTCAGAATGTTTTATTACCGAAAACTACGCCAAAATTTGTAACCACACCTTTTACACACAGCTTTTTACATGCTAGTAATGAATGAGGTCCTTTGTGTTTAGAAAAAATTACAGATTGTCCCCTTTAAAAGAGTTTATGTGAGACTAGCTGACCCGGCGATCTTCGTACCGGCAATAATAAATGTAAAACAAATTCGGATTAGTTATTTATTTTGAAACTGGGGTAAAATTTAAATACAACACAGTTACAATATACCTACAATTCTGATATACCTACACGACTATTAACATTAGCTACGTCTCGCTGCTCATCAGTGCGGTCAGCACGTGACGTAGCTCGTCACACATTTGACTGACTTCTACGACCTAAGTCAGGTTATCCTCTCCTTGTCATAGTAAAGAAGTTACCGTGAACTTCACAAAGTCACAAAGAAATTCAATTAATTTTGTGTCAATTCAATTCACTTTCACGAATTCACAAACACAGATTATAAAGAAGGTATCTAAGGATTCACCAATAGTAGCTGCGTTTAATTTATAACCGTCCTATTTTTTCAGGACTGGTACCAGAACTGTCGCACCCAGGAACGCACATTAGACACATCATGGTACCATCACCACATACCTCACTCAACTGGTGATGAATTTCAATAAGTGTCACACCACGAAAGTGGAGGAAACGAATGATTTCACACTCTCCTTGCAATGAAAATGTCGCCAATTTAAGCATATAAACAATCCCAATTCTCGTCGCTGCCACGAGTTCTATGCACTGTGCAGTGCTGCCATTTCTGTTACGCGTTCACGCATTCACAAACAGTCCACGTGTATTTAAACAAATCAGGAGTTCCTATCTGGTCTCAGTCCTAAAAAATAGATAACTTGAACGCACCTCGTATTGGTAGAGTAGTGACTCAACCTTCACCCAGAAGACTCAGACTACGCCACCAATGATGATGTTCACCGTAGACGTGAACGAAACATCTGGATCTTCTGACTCCAGCAGACCACGGCTTCTAAGCCCGTAAAATTCTTGTATCTACAAATTAGACTCCGGCCGTGGAAGCTTACGTAAGACTATTCATGATTCACCAATATTTGACAGTTTTCTTTTGTCAAATATTTATAGTATTATAGTGCGTTCACAAGTTAATTTTGTGTCTAATATTTGAAAGCTATATCTTCATGCTACATTAGAAAACCACTCTTGACATCAAAGGATAAACTTTATTTAATAAAATATCTTAAGTGAAATAGCTTTTCAGACTTTGACAAGGAGTGGAATATCTTTGTACTTTGTAATGTTTTTTGTTGTCGAAAATAAAAGGTGTATGTGTTCCGTAAAAGTTTGCATATGTACTTTTATATTTAGTTAATAACCGGCTCCATTATCACTTCAGGTTTCTCACCTTTTAAACCTTTAGTGAACTTATACAAATATTTCAGAACCAAAATTAGGGAAATCTGTATAACTGTTGTCAACTTTTTATGAGACTACCAAACATCAATTTATTTATATGTACGAGTATATGAATTAGAGAAAGAAAATAGTAGCCAGAGAACAAATTGTGAGCTAGTTCTCATTCGTCCTTCCTACTGCATTTTAAAGAATCATCAATTACATGAAAGCGTAACAGAAGGATAACAGAATGCGATTCAATTCCTTCAGTTTGAAAATAAAACACCTACATCTGTTGCAGACGTGTAGATTTTGTTGCACAACAGTCGAACAGCAAACAAACAGTACTGACGACAGTTATTTGTACAACCCTCACACCACTAAACAGCTGAATCAGACTCCAAACAAACATTTCCAGCGAGTGTTACTGGGGGTGTTACACATAGTTTTGGAACGAAGTCACAAAAGTAGTTACTCCAACACTTGGTGCTGACCGCACAATCTTCTCCTTGTAGTGCTCAAGAAGCATAAATACTTCACTGTAGAGCAAAATAAACACGATGGTGACTCATATAAAGTGTTTACATCTCTATCGTCAGAGTTATGTCGCACGCTTTAGGACGTATTATATCCTGAGAATTAAGACATAACATCCTAACTACAGTAAAACCTCTCTAAATCGGAACGCGATCGTTCCGGGAGTTCTTTTCCGTTTCCACAGGTTTCTGTCTTACAGAGGATTGTGTTTGAATACAAACATATTACGAAATAATCGCTCAGGTTAACAGCGAAGAAACAATATAGAACGAAGTGTAAATAATAATAGGCTGATATGTATTATGTACTATTTATTTAGTATCCAATTTTTTGATTCCTATTTTACCCAAAGGTATATTAGGAATATAGTTTACAAATTTATGAATATTAATCCAATTTACAAAAATATAAAAAATTCCATATGAAACTCACAAACAGTAAACATCAAAATGAATCATTTGGCTTAAGAAATACTTTGTTTAAGAAAGCCATGAAATATTGACAATTTTTGTAATTCATCAGAACATGTGTAAGTGGTTTTGAGAAAGTGTAACCTAAGGATTGAAGCAATAATTCCAGTTCGTATCTTTCGAAACAGAAAAACGGGCAATCAAATAAAATGTGAGACATCTTGAAGATGATTTCCACAAATACAATCACATGTGGATTTGGTTTTGAATCGAAATAAGTAAGCTGAAAATTTGCCATGTCCAGCTAAGAACTGAGTGAGAACATAGTTATGATTAACTAATTTACATTTATGTCTGTCAGAAACTGTTGAGAAATATAAATCCTTAGTCAAAACTCCACAATCACTTTTTAACCAGTGTTCATTCCAGTCGTTGATGATAATCTCCTTTAAGGGTATGTATGACTGAAATTTCATGAAAATCGTGAAAATAACGACTTTCTTATTTTAATTCTATACAATAATTTAGACATTCCCGAATGTGAAAAATGCATAATTTGCCTCCGAACGCCATTTTTAAATGCTTATTTAAATGTCGGTGGCCTTTAAACTCTGTCAGAGTCAAGCCCTCGTTTGCCTACATCCACATTCTTTGTCTGTTTTCCGTTCTTAAATTTTCAATTCAATTCAAGAAAAATAAGGCTTTCAGACAAAATAGTTCCTAAAATTTTACCAATATATCAAAGGCTGGCTTCTACAACATCACTAGAGAGGTGCAAAACAGGAAAAACACAGAATGCCAATGAATCTTTGCATCACGTCATATGGAATAAGTGCACAAAGGAAGTTTTCATATCAAAACAAAAATTGGATCTTGCTGTTATTAAAAGCATCAGCGAGTTTAACATGGGTAGTCTTAAGTCATTGGAGCTGCAGCAAATAATCAGAGGTGAAAGTGTAGTAGACTCAGCAAGGAAAACTTCAGTGCAGCCAGATCAGACTCGTATCTTGCAAAGCAAGAAGCGAAGTTGTGCAGAAGAAAAGCAACATCTAAAGAAGAAAAAGGTGGAAAAAGCAGCAACAGAGGAGAGGAAAAAGAAATCTGAGGGTCCAACCTATCAGCCTGGTGGATTTTAATGTGAGTTATGCAATCAAATCTTTAATCGCTGTTTTCTCAATGTTCATATTTTCAGCATTTTTCTTCCTGCAAAATGCTCCTTGCGATGCAGTTTTTGTACTACATTCATGAAATTTCCTACACAGGTTCAGAATATCATGAGGAATGGAAATTGCCCTAGGTTTTATTGTGAAATGTATATAAGCATATATTTTTAATTTTCAAACACAAAACTTACAGTTTTTTAGACAAAAGAAGAATATTTGTAAATTAAAAAAATTTTGTGACCCAAACTAAAGGAGACACAGAAAAACACAGAGCAATTTCAAAAAGTATGTGTATTATGAACATAGGGTTAAAATATTGGACCAAAATTCAAAATATTTTGTCGCAAGGGACTTTTTTAGTGACGTAACAAAAACATACAAAATTTATCATAATTTCTAAACTGCTGGAGAAAAATTGTTTAAATTTAGGTTGTAACATGTTTACATTATACTACACCTATGGTGTAAATTTGAAAATGCTAGCATTATTAGTTCAGAATTTGAAAATTTCAGTCATACATACCCTTAAGGTTTGCCTCACATAGGAAATAGGGCATAGAGTGTAAGTCTCTGGAAGATTTTAAGTCGCAGCTCTCTTTGCAAGCTCATCTGCACGTTCATTTGCGGCAATACCTACGTGCCCTCTGACCCATGAAATGCACAGATGAGAGCCACATAATAACTGACTTCTTATTTCAGCTGTACTATATTTTCAACTTACCTACAATAAATTTAATTTATTGCCTATTAAAATTGGGAATAGCTCTCGCCTGTAGCGAATCAGATACGTTAGAGCCTTCAGCGTTGCCACCTCGTTATGCCCATTCATTTTATATTTATCTCTCTCGCACACTTGCGAGTGGTCTTGGCGCTTGACGTAAGGGAACTCCAACTGAATTTTCCAAAGTTTTATAATAATGCAGTTGTTGAAATCACAATTGCAAAATGGATATTCGTATATTACGCAAATGGTTTAAACATTTAGTTTAGATTAATTATAGTTTATGAATTACTTATTTTTCTAATTCAACGAAAATACCAGCGGTGCATCCGTATAGTTGTGAATGTTACTTACGTTAAGAGATCATTCGTCATTGTCATTGTCTTCATCGTCTGAGTACTACAAATTTATGATTATGGGTTCCAAAACCTCGTTACGTGCCATTTCTTTGCAAAAGTCGTCTACTTGTGGTTTATCTCATATCTCACGCCGTTTTCCCAGTCTTGTGTTCCTTGTCAATTCCTTCATGAACAAGTCGTTCAACCTCAGTCAGTTTAAAAATATTATTTATGTTTGCAGCATAATTTGAGCCCACATTAACTCAATTGGATTTTTCTGGCAGTAGTAAGGGGGAAGGTGGATCGTGTCTCATTGATCCAGCTGATTCAATTTTTTATGGAAGAGTAACTGAATAATTCATTTCTGCTTACTGCTTTGAACTCTCTAGAGTAAATAGGGAATTAGAACCATTCATAAACAAAAGTATGTGACCAGACATGTTCCTCCAGACCAGCAGGAAGTGTAATGTTTCCTCTCATCAAATATAACAAACACCTTGGCTTATTCAAAGTATTTCTTTTATCAGGTCATGTCAAATGTTTACGTTTCAGCTCTGAGTAATTTCAAACATACGTTCACGCATACATGGCAACCAATAATGATACTCATTACAGTACTTACGTCGCAAAGAAGTGTTATAATATAATGGTGCTCTATTTATTTGTATTAGGAAAACTATTTGGAATAAAAATATGGGGTTTTTACGGTTATATTGAATACATTAATTACTCTCTCTTTCCTCATGGATCAGTTTCTGCAAAAGCAGAATTTTTGTCTTAGCGGGAATAGTATTTATTACAGACTGATTAGTTTGGCGCTCGTTACAACCACTTAGGGGGAATGCAATACGACAACACCGCAGGAATCCGATTGGTTGTTCACCTAGTAGCGCTCAAGGACAAACATCATCCCATTTGGAACGCATAATAGTTTCTCGTCTGTTTTTAATTTTCCCTTTCCAATCTGCAACTTTCTGCGTAACATAATTTGCTTCACTACACACAGCATTCAAAACAATGCGATAGCGAAGTTTCAAATTCTCGAGACATCCATTGAAAGCTCTGAAATTGTCTCTGCCTAATTTGCTTGTTGTCTCTAAAGATTGACTCTGAAGCAATGGTCCAGAAATGGGACACACTAACAAATCACTCGAACACAGTACGATTTAGCTCGTCATACTCTGTACATTTTGTGATGCATTTCACATGCCCTACTGCACCTTCAGCCACTCGTCTTTAATCTTTATTTTTCCAAAATATCATTAGTCTGAGCTCCCCCCCCCACTTTAAACAACATAGTTAATTCTTTAGCTGGGCGTTTGTCCTTTTTGGGTACTTTAACAACCTTATTCTTTTCCTCCAGTGATGAAGTCTTATCTTTAGAACTCATATCACTGAATTTGTGGCCACAAACTAGGTTTTTAAGAACCTAGAAGATTATATCTTTTCTATCTGATTTGCGCCCGATGATTGGCAATACACAATCAAGATGGCGTTAAAATCTCTTGGTTGGCAAACAGGGTACACAAGTTCTGGGAGTGATTTTTTTAAATGATATAATATATCTTATTCCTGCTCAAAAGCTTTATTTACAATCTCAGCGTCCTCTGGTCGGTGGCGTCCACACTTAATAATCCTATGGAGGAAGGTCGTGCAGTATCGGCCGGGTAAACTTTTGGCTTTACTCTGTAACTGTGGTGGTTAACCGGAATCTTATCTCAAGACATGTTCTATAGATAGTATAATGTAATGACTTTTATTTTTTATATATATTACGAAAGTAAAAATATAGAATTATAAGGCTTGTAGAAAATGTCTTGCAGTATCGGCCCCTGACTTTTCTGTTACAATATAGATTGTCAGTGATAGAATTGCACTGCCACAGATAAAACAACACTAGAATACAAAAGCATGGGAACTTATTGTCACTATTTCTGCTCAGTTCACAAACCTTTAGCTCACTGGTTTACAGAGCTCGCAAATATAGCGCTGCTGTAGTCCTCAAAATATCTTCTGTGCGCTAAGAGCTACACTACCCACCATCAAGCACTCAGAGCAGACAAACAACTGAAGAGAGGAAGAAGATATCCGACGCACAAGCGTACTACGCTTACTGGAATCTTCTGCCACAGGGAGGCGAAAAGGGAAATCACAGTAGTGGCCGGTTCTGAATGCCGACCGATAGTGTACGACTCTCCCCTATTCATATACAGTAAAAGCTGTATAAAACTGTAGCCAGATTTCTATGTTGAAGGTAGGATGTACGTTGACTGTTTCGAAGACCCAGATCGGAAAACCAGATGTAACAGGGTTACTTCGTTGTAGTTTGAATTGTTTCTTGAATTTTGCGTCTGCTTAAATAAGAGTCATGAGATCTCTCGTTTTCAGGTGTGGTTTCGAGTGAAATAAATAAACAAACAAGTTTTTAATATATAATTTAATTGTATAATCTGGATTACTTGTTACTTGAACTTTGTTTGCTAGTAAATAATTGCTGGTTTCCTCCAGCATATCGATAAATCCTTACTTCTTTAATAAAGTTTTCGTTAATTACATAAAATTGCTCACTCCTGCACGTCCACTCATCACTATCAAAACGTTTCATCTTTCCTGTATCGTCTTTCCACCATGAAGATTACTGAACATATCTTTTTTAAGATTGTTGATTTTCTAGTACTATCGCTACCCATATATTACTTTTATGATTGGCCGATTTACTACTACGTAACCACGGCCAATCTCAAAGTTACACATATTTTTACATATTTTGTTTTATAAATTTATGAATTCTTCAAACCCTTTCTAAATATAAATCGAAACTACTGTTACAAAACTGACCCCTTATATGCTGGAAACCTGGAAAAATGGAACTTAAATTTCGGAACGGAGCCATTTCCCATGTAAAATGATACTATAAGCTGGAAAGCTACCTAACGCGGAAAACGGAAATATTTTTCGGGAAGCGTTTGCGTAAATAACTTGATTAAAACGAATTACTTTATATGTAAGGGTTACCACGTACATATTTTAAAAAGTGCAGTGATTTTGAGGGCGACTGTACTTGCACAGAAGTTCAATGAACCATAAAGTCATAAATTGTTATCTTCAAGGAAACGGGAAAACAAATCATTAGCTCTCTCCCAATACACATGGTAAGGATACAGCTGTTTTGCAGTGTGGTCATTCTCAGTTTCATCCTTACAAGAGATCAAGTACGAATGGAAGAAAACTATAAAATTAGGTTATTATTAAAACATAGTTTTTATGTACACGAATTATGTAGAATGAGCTCTAAACGTAAGATATTATCACTGGAGGAAACAATTAAGTTTACTGGAGAACTCAAACCGAACAAACGTCCAGCTAAAGTTAACTGTGTTGTTTAAAGTGGGAACATTGTAATTTTTGTGTTGCTTTTCAAAATCCCATAAATGTCAGACCAGTGGCTAAAGGAAACAACAAGGCATGTCAAAGGTATCACAAAGACTATCTACAGAGTATGACGAGCTAAATCGTGCTGTGCTCGAGTGGTTTGTTAGTGCATGTGCTATAGGAATTCCAATTTCCCGACCATTGCTTCTGACTAATGCTTTAGAGTTGGAAATAGAGTATATAATACATATCAGCTTATTATTATTATTATTATTATTATTATTATTATTATTATTATTATTATTATTATTATTATTATTATTATTATTATTATTATTATTATTATTATTATTATTATTATTATTATTATTATTATTATTATTATTATTATTATTATTATTATTATTATTATTATTATTATTATTATTATTATTATTATTATTATTATTATTATTATTATTATTATTATTATTATTATTATTATTATTATTATTATTATTATTATTATTATTATTATTATTATTATTATTATTATTATTATTATTATTATTATTATTATTATTATTATTATTATTATTATTATTATTATTATTATTATTATTATTATTATTATTATTATTATTATTATTATTATTATTATTATTATTATTATTATTATTATTATTATTATTATTATTATTATTATTATTATTATTATTATTATTATTATTATTAAATTCAATGCCATAGCTGGGATTTGAACCACGGATATTCTGGTTTCCGTCCAGCCCCTCTAAACCGTTGAGCTACTATGACTAACGTGCCAACATGACATTAAATTCTCCAACTGACTCCTGTTTTGCCCGATAAACAACTAGGGGTTGTCATAAGTGAGTTCTCATAAGAGTTCTCGTAAGTTTATGAGAACTCCTAGTGGTTTACCGGGAAAACAAGTGTCCATTGTAGAATTTAATATCATGTCGGTACGTTTGGCATAGTAGCTTAATGGTTTAGAGCGGCTGGATGGAAACCATAAGATCCATGGTTGAAATCCCGGCTATGGCATTGAACTTTTCAGTCGGGCTCTACCCTTTCATAGTGCGTCCTACACGCGGCTAGTGTGAAAGAACAATTAATTTCCATTATTTTACCTAATAGTGGTCCGACCTATAAAGCCCGGGCCTTAAACTACTTACAGCATAGTAAGTCGCCATTAAGGTAGTTGTCTCATGTGTTTATGAGAACTCCTAAGTGGTTTACCGGGAAAATACGAGTCAGTTGGAGAATTTAGTGTCATGTTGCCACGTTGGCCATAGTATCAACAATTGATTTCCATCATCATCGTCATCGTCATCGTCATCGTCGTCGTCGTCATCGTCATCGTCGTCGTCATCGTCGTCGTCATCGTCGTCGTTGTCGTCATCATTATTGTCGTCGTCATCATCGTCGTCGTCATCATCATCGTCGTCATCGTCATCATCATCATCATCTTATTCCATTCCCTATTATCCTAACTGTGCGACTGCAGTTTCAATAATTTGTATTCACACAGCTCTCTGTAAGACCGTCACCTGTCTAAGTGGAAAATAAGAGCCGGAACGATCGCGTTCCGTTTTAGAGAGGTTTCACTGTATTAGTACTCACACATAACACACGTTTAATGCCCTCCTCTGTGGCGTAAATGACAAAGTGTCTTCCTCACGTTCAAGAGATTCCGAATTCTCATCTCGGTCAGGGTGTTATGTAGGTAAGGTATTTTCTGGGGTTCTCCCTGATCCTGAAGGATGAATATCTGGTAACTCTAAGGTCTATGGCCCCTGAGCTCATTTGAGCATTATTTCACCCATTTCAATTATCGTTCGATACGACGTCCTATCGAAGGACGTAAATTATAAAATATAATGAACATGTATACTTATATATAAATATAGAGATCACAACAAAAGCTTTTATAACTTTTCCGAATTGGACCATTGTTGCTGTATATGAATATTGTCTCTTGAAAAAAATTGGTCTAGAGTTTTGTGTTCAGCTTCCAACCGTAGCTTTTATAATAGCTTTCCACCAATGCAATAAACGTATTTTAAAGGTTTGCACGCAAACACACACACACACACACACACACACACACACACACACACACACACACACACACACACACACACACACATAAAAACCACATAAAAACAGTCACATCTCATACAGTCAGTATATAAACAAAGCTTTTCTTTCCGTGCAGAGAATTTTCAAGGACATATTTCCTTTACAATTTCCATATAGAAATCAATGATTTTCCCCCTAAATTAAGAAATTGATAAAGTTAAAAGAAACAAAATGAATAAAAATTCGCTTTTTATCATTTCTAATCATATGCATATGGCACATACTTAGCATTTCAGGATCGAAACACAACGTGTCTCCCATTGTCGAGGTAAATAAAACTAAAGATAAATTGCATTATTGGGAACACTTGGTACTCACTTTTCAACGAATTTATTTACTAACCACCTCTGCATCGATTTACAGGTCACTGACTGATTGGGAGCAAATATTCCAACGGCAGTTCATCTCACAAAAAAGTGTTTGCTTTAAATATTTGCTTCTAACATTACACAGACCCAAATCGTGTTTACTTCGCTGACACAGACTGATGTCAGTTCGTCCCCACCCGGGTCAACATTTAGATTTGAACACAACGTTTACAAGTGAGTGTAAAGAACGACAGATGTGTACATAGGATGTAACTGAAATACAGTGCCAGCTTTAACTCATATAAACAGAATCAATTCGAATATGATATTTAAAACATTTTAAGAAATTTTAAACGTAACTATTGTGTGAATTAAGCAGAAAGTATTGGAGTTAACTTGGGTTGTTTTATTTTTACCTTCTCCAAGAAAAATAAGATAGTTATCAAGTCACATACCTAGCCACTTGCCATTAAATATATTGGCATTACTCCTTTCGTGCTGCAAAGGTAACTGATACCACGACTAACCTTTATTACGATTGGCTATCTTTTGCAAATGCAAAGCTCATGTTACCCAAACTGATTACATAAATAGGTGGAGGTTTACTTGTATTGTCAGAATTGTGATTTTAATCTAACATCGGAATGTTCCATTTCTTTTAACGGCGAATACCTGTTTTTATTATCAAATGTTGACTCATATTCAATCTTTTGCTTCTTAGCACTGGCCAACTGATCTGAACTTATATTTGATACTCTAGTGAACTTTTTATCAAATTATAATAAAATAAACAAACCACATGACACAAATAAAACTGTAATATAACAAGAACAATGAAATTTACATTAAATTTAGTTAAATTTCACTATAAATGAGGGGCAATATTGGCTTATACGCAGTATGGATTAAACCTAACCACTCTTGTCCTCAGCAGCTACCTCGAATTGTTACCTCGATACTTGATGCCTATGAAGAGAAATTTCTGCTTTGGCCTGTTCCTTCATACAGATAAAGTATTCGATAAGGTATGACACGATGGACTTTTATACAAAATAAAACATTTTGTTAGGGGAACCATATTTTTAGCAATTAAATTCTTTCTGGAAGAACATTCTCGGTTAAATGCAACGATGTGCTATCTGCACTTCAGAGCAGGAGTTCGTCAAGATGGTGCATTGGCCACTTTTCTCTGCTTAATCTTTAGCTCGGATTTTCCTACACAAGGCAACGTGCTTATCTCACAGTTCGCAGATGATGCAGCTATCCTTAGCAAAGACCTGATACTGCAGCTGTTAGTGAACTACAATCTTTCGTGGATAAATTTGACGAATGGTGCAAAAGGTGGAGAGTAAAGATGAATCCAAAGAAATCCAAATTAGTGAAATTCACCTATAAAAGGAATACTGCAAATACCGAAATAAGCTTTACGAACGGGTTAGTGCCACAGTATGATACAGTTACATATTGGTTTAATCCTCGATTCAAATTAACCTGGAACGCACACATCACTGATCTTATAAAGAAATTTAGACAGAAAATTCATCAACTGAAATTTGTACGAGGGCTGTTCAGTAAAGAATGATCATGATTTTTTTACGGTCATAATTTTTCGCATTAAAATTCAATCTTATTATATTCTGTTAGCTTAATGTGAAACAAACTCGCCATAGTAGTTTCACTTTTGGTACTCCTGGTTCCCGCCTGTGAGGACCAAGCAAGTTCAGACATGTTCAGTATCGCCTACCGCTGCAATGGAGGTAACATGCAGTTAAAGTTGATGTTAGAGGAAGATCCGGAGTTTCTCTCAAACGTAATCACTGCTGATGGAACTTGGTTACATCATTTTGATCCTGATAGCAAACAGCAAAGCCGACCCACCAAAAAGCAAAAGTGGTTGCTTCTGCTGGGAAAGTTATGATCATCTCATTCTTTGATATTCATGGAATGGCTTATCAGCATGTTGTACCTGCACACACATCAGTAACTGGACAATACTACAGGGATGTCCTGAAAACATTGCAAGTCCATATCAGGCCCAAAGGACCGCATTTCCATGAAGCAGGCTGGATACTGCACCAAGATAATGCACGGCCGCATATTGTCAATGTTTTTGCTGAGTATCTTGCAAAAATCAACGTTAAGTCCATCCGTCACCCTCCCTATAGTGCGAATTTAGCCCCATGTGACTTTTTTCTATTCCGTAACTTGAAGAAACGCCTTAGTGGGAGGCATTATCCATCATCAGATGCAGGGGTGGAGGCTACGGGGGTGATTTTGAAGGATATCTCAAAAATAGTTTCCAGAATGTCTTTGAAGACTGGCAGAAACGCTGGGGCAAGTGCATCGCATTCAGGGGAGACTATTTTGAGAAGGACCATCAAATTATGAGGATGAGTAAACGTACGTTGTCAAAAAAAGTGATCATTCTTTATTGAACAGCCCTCGTAATATCAGATACTTCTCCTTTGCCCTTATTTTCAAAAAGACATATACTTATTGCTAATGAACCTATTTGGGTATACGGTTGTTCAATTTTGAGTTCAGCATCCAAAACGCAAATCAACAGAATACAAACTTTACAAAATCGGGTTTTGCGCCTAATAGCGAATGTACCTTGATACATCCGCTATTAACAACACAAAATGATCTGCTTACTCCAACAATAGAAGATACTCCTCAGTACTGCTACAGACGTCTCTTCACTACCTTTGGTGAACACGAAAATGCAATTCTGAGACAGATTCCTCAGCATATGTCACAAGAACGAACACGGAGAAAATTCAAGCGAAAACGACACCCAGATCTACTAATTTGAAATGATCTCATAACAGTTTAAATGAGGTCAGTCGCTGGACTGCAACCTCAATACATGTTTACTATTCTTTTGAATAATTTTATCTTTGTTATCTAAGCTAAAAATACTTGTTTAGGTATAAAAAGTTTTCAACAAATTAAAAAGGAAAGCTCATGTTCATTTTTCACAACGTGTGAACCATTGCTTAACGTGTTTTGAAAGCACAATAAAATGCAAAATATATTGAAATTCATGGACTCTTTCATATTAAAATTTTAAAAAGGAAATTTAAAGCATTTTTGGAATATCTGCTTCAGATAAAATTAGAGGATTCGCACAGAAATAAATGCGAAAAACATTCTTTCTCTTTCCCAAAACGAACAGAAAACCGTGGAAAGGGCACCAGCAGGCAATTAAATCAGGAATAAAGTTTTGTATAGTGCAAACCCCACTATAATCCACCACATTAAATTGGAAACACTGTAGATAAGAAATCATAGACAGGAAATGCATGAATCGTTAGATGAGAAATCCCATGATCGAGGAAAGCTAAGGTTCTGAGCGGAAGACCGACGGAATCGAATCCAGGACTTCCCAAATACTTCTTTGCACTGTTTCGTTTACTTTCTAAAAACATATTATTACCGGTTTGAAACTCATGTTTTAACTCCTAGAATGAAGGCTGCCTTTAGTATAACTCAATACTGAAATGCACAACTATTCATTAAAATAACTCTTAATGTAGTTTTAAACAAAATTTTCGTGTATCCTTCTAGAATACGGTTTACCGAAGAGAATATGAACTAAAAACTTGCTGTATCCTGAAACAGAGCAGCAATGGCGTTCCATAATTTCATTCTTAACCCCTTTACTCCTCATAAATTTGATTCTGAGATTCCCTTGCGGGTTGTAAGCGGAAAACTTGGGCAACTATTTGATTTAAACTTTGCCTTGTTGTTGGAAGGAAATATGAATTCGAGAGCTAAGTTATGTTTTCCTTTTACGCATCTTTTATGTACGTGTGCAGTAGACACCTCCATGACCAAGTAGGACTGCATTAGAGTTTAACAGGTCTCTCTGCTGTAGATCCTTTGTTTACCTTGAAGGGAAAGCCTAATAATTTGTTTCCAATCAGAAGTGATATGGACTTTGATATATGCGCAGAGACATATCTCTGAGGACTGGTGACAACGGGTAATTTGCTTTGTCCTTAACGTTTCCAGTTTGATATTTTAAACAAGTTACGCCCGCCTCGGCAGCGCAGATTGTAGCGTGTTTGCCTCACGTTCAAGAGGTCCCGAGTTCGAATCTTGGTCAGGGTAAGTTACCTGGATAAGGTTTTTTTTTTACCGGGGTTTTGCCTCATCCTGAAAGACGAATGTCAGGTAACTCTAAGCTCCATGGACCCCGGACTCATTTGAGCACTATTTCACCCATTTCATTCATCGTAAAATATGACTTAACGATGGAGGACGTAAATTACAAAAAAAAAAAAAAAAAAAAAAAAAAAAAAAAAAAAAAAAAAAAACAGTTACTTTAAGGGAAAATGAAATTTACTAACAGAGAATGTTAGTAAATAGAAGTTGATGTAGGAATACGAATTATGGCATAAAGCGTATAAATATTTGGTTTGCATAATTTGTTTAATGTATTACGGTCATAAACGCTTTCCACCCACCATAATAAAGGCAAATTGCAGACTCCAGCCAATCCTAAGTTTGATCCGCCTAACAGCACTGCCGAATGTAGTTCACGCATCTCACGCGCCCGAACTAAGAACATTATAATAATTGATTACGCTCGGATAAATATTTGTAAGTGACAGATGTCAATCTTATAATAAGAAAGAAATTTATTTTCTGACCATGACAGTACAAAAATCCTGTCTCTACGATACTTAGATCGTGAGCGATGCACGTTTTATCTTCACATGGTTATATTTACCCAACATCCATCCATTCAACACAGATAATCCCGAGAAACAACACCATTCTTTCCTCACAATACCTCTAGCATAAACAAATAACAATGCACCTACTATGGAAACAGACGTCACGCAGTTTGAAACAAAGTTAATTTTCAGATCGTTTTCAGAGTAGAGGTGTTGTTTTGTTAAAGTGAATGGCATCGTTAAGTCGTGTGTGGAACTCGAGCTGAAATATTGTTATTATTACTTAATATTACTTAAATTATAATTATACACATATCTTTTTAAAGTGTTTGCACTCTGAGTGCGCAAACATCTCTCTAGAAGCTGGGACAAGTGATTTTTTCGATCAACAAACGTGAAATGATTCATTCTCAGGGCAGAAATATAATATTTAATGTGAAGAAGATTTTACGAAAGCTCTCCAATCCAGGATATAGAGCAACTGTAGATTTTTCTAAGTCCCAGCAATTAACTCTGTAACCTTGTGGTGTAGGTAGTGTCCACACAGTGTCACGAATTTGTAGTGAAGCAGCTTTATCCTTAGAAAAGGGGAGCGTGCCTGTATTTCAATCTCCGGGAAAGATCCATGAAGTTTAGAAAGCGAGTTACTGGATTAGATTAGAATAGAATAGAATAGAATAGAATAGAATAGAATAGAATAGAATCTTTATTGTCACATAACGTTTACATTGTAAGCCTAGCTGGTAAACTGGTGAGTCGTCAAGTTATACATAAAAGAAATTTAAAAGAAAAACTAATTCTAATGTATATTTACATAAATTATCAATTACAAGTAATGCAGTAGTTATGATATTGTGTCATCCATGAATTCCTGTATGGAGTAATATGTCTTATGTAATAACAGATCTTTTATACTTTTATTAAATAGTTTCAGAGTTTTTATTTCTTTGAGTCGTTGAGGTAATTTATTGTATATTTTTATATCCATATAATAGGGTGTTTTTTCATATAATGTTAATCTATGCATGGGGTATTTTATGCTGGACTCTTCCCGAGTGCCGTAATGATGACGATTTTTTTTGTAAAGTTTCTCATAATTTTTATATACATAGGTGGATAACTCTAAGATATATACTGAGGGCATTGTTAGAATTTTTAATTTTTTGAATAGTGGTTTGCATGAATCTTTAAAGTTAGCATGTAACATTATACGCATTACCTTTTTTTGAATTTTAAAAACAGTTTCCCATCCCGATGCATTTCCCCACAATATTATACCATAGGCCAAGATCGAATGAAAATAGCTGTAATATACAATTTTTTTGTTTCTATATTCATCATATTTGTCAGGCATAACATGTTATAGCAGGCCGAATTCAATTTTTGGTTATATGTTCAATATGGATATTCCATTTTAAGCATTCATCTATGTGCATTCCTAATATCTTACTATAGCCCTTTATTGTAGAACTATTATTATTGTCTACATTATCTTGTTTCAGATTAGCATTAGCAGCAGTTTTAAATTGTATAATACTAGTTTTTGTTTTATTTAAGCTCATACCATTATCAGTGAACCATTTGTCAAAGTTATTTAATGCATTGCTTATATCAGTTTGCAAACTATTATGACTTATATTTTGTAAAATAACTGATGTGTCATCTGCATACAATATTGGATACCCATTTATACTTTGAGGTAAATCGTTAGTGTAAAGTATATAAAGCAGAGGACCCAGCACAGAGCCTTGCGGTACACCATTGGTATTTTCTCTCCATTTTGATATATAAATTCCAGTGGTAAATTTACTAATTATACTTTGTTTGCGATTGGACAGGTATGAATGAAACCACTTTAAGTTTTGATCTTTTATATTATAATATAATTGCTTGTTGTTCCAGTGCTGTGACGTGTGTCCAAGTAAGACTTTAATGTTTAAGGAATATTTAATGTCTTGTTTAATTACTTAAAAATAGCCAGAGCCTTTGCTGGTTGGTAAAACTTCTTATATACACAGCCTCTGCTGTACATGCATTACGCTGAGCAACAGCGCTCCGCCTGAGCATTGGCAAACGTTCATATGTCTTTTAACTTTGCGAGAGGTGTATAGCTTAATATACATTATACATAGACACCCATTCATTAGGCGGGACTTGAACCCGTCATGACCCGGCTGCAAGGGCCAGCATTATTAACATGATCTGGAGTACCATTGCTTTAAAGTAAGTCTGCATACCAACTGTTAGCGCTTACCTTCTTTGTTTCCCATTATAGCTTGTTATATTATATCAAAAAATCTAACCGTTAAGTAAACTATTTGAAAGTCTTGCGACTGTTACACACTGCATATTTTGGAAATGGCTATAATTGGCAGAAACGAGGCATCTATTTGATAGACTTAACGTATTAAGAAGTTAAAAATAAAGTTTCATTTTTTGGGAATTACGACAGGGGACCACCATCTTTACGCCCCTTCCGAATGAAGCTATGCCAACGATTTTTACACAGAAAAGATTCACCGCTCTTCACCGGATCTGAGCCAGTGACGTCGGGGAGTAGAGCCTAACATGTTAGTCCTAGAATACGGAGAAAAGCTCTTGAGGGTACCTAGACTGAAAATTTAAAATATTGAACAAATAACGCTAGCTTATTATGATTTATACCACAGATTTAACTTAGTACAAATATGACACAGCCCACAGTTTATAATTTTTACTTTGATGGTTTGGAAAATATAGCTATGTTAATTTACTTTTGGTTACCACCTAAAAAGTCGCTTGCGACAAAGTAACTTAAATTTTGGTCTAATATTTTAACAACAGGTTCCCAATACATCAAGTTTTCAATTTGCCCTAGGTTTTTATGCGTCTCAATAACTTTAGGCTCCAGGAATTTTTAAAGCTATGAATATGGCCCCTTTTCCCAAAATTTGAAACTTTTGTGTTTTGAAGTAAAGAAAGTGTGCTTAAAATGCATCACACAATAAAATCCTGGGTAATTTCTATTCACTGTATCTTTATGAACATATTCAGCAGGTTTCATTAGTCTAACACTAAAACTGCGACGCAAGAAGCATTTTAAATGTTGAAAAATGCTGAAATTTTCAATAGTGAAAAAACAAGGATAAAGAATTGAAATTCATATGTAATACTAGCATTCACGTAACTTTTAAACTAGATTAGAGCTTTTAGAAGTAGCTTGCGGATGCTATCTAAGCATTCTTTGGATTCAGAAAGGCTTACGTTATTTTATAGACTAAAAAGAGGAAAAGGTGATATTTTGAAAATACTAATGAAATTTATATATAATACATATCCTTAACGTAGTTGCTATACTATTTATAAAAGTGTTGATAGGAATACTATGATTATTAAAACAGTTATCTATCGGACTAGTTGATGTTTATTTGGGAGTGAAAAAAATTAACACCCGAGGCGTTAGTGCCGAGAGTATGATAAACATCAAACCTTGTTAGTACCATACCTAATTTTGTCACTTACCTAAGAAAATATCGACTTTTTATAATTTTATTTATTGGTCGATCAGCAGTACAATGCTTTATAGATCAGAGTGAAAAGAAGGTAACGGAACAATACATTAAAGAACAATAACACTCAGGGGCAGGCTAACAGGCCGCCCCCTAACTACATTAAGTTAGACCTCCAATAATACTCTCTGAGAAATTATGTCAATATTGAAGATGTAAGACAGACATCAAGCACTAGAATCACTCGAATCAGATGTATCACTCAGAAGCAGGTCCTGTGGTAGTCTCCTCTTCAAGCGTGAGGGCTGGCGTGTGCGGACGCCGATGCTATAATGCACAGCTCCTGGAACTTCTTGCAGCGTGGAAAAGAAACGACGAGCGATCCTGCGAATGTAGTTGTGAAGAGGTAACAGTCATAGTTCGTGATGGAGCTGCTGATTACGGATGAACCATGGAGCGTTTGTAGCGATGCTCATGAAGCGATTCTGTATAACCTGAAGACGACGCAGATGACATGTGTGTGCGGCCCCCCCACACTTGGCAGGCATATTTAATAAGCGGACGAACGAGTGATTTGTAGAGTAACAATGAAGACTGTAGGCCGAGGCTGGAACGGCGATGCAACAGAGGTGAGAGTTTTGAAAGTTGCCCGGAGGCCAGTGATATAAGGTAAAATATCCACTTGAATTATAAAAATATTAAAAATTGTTTACAAAAGATCTAGAATCGATGTTTATACTAGGTGCAAAATGAAACTAAAGACTTTTAATAGCAAAGAATCATAACTATGAACGCGGTCTATAACGTTTTCCATTCGAATATTTTCAACGCCACCTAATATCATCCAAACAGATGATACTGAAACAAGAAACAGAAACTTTACTTACCGACCCAGAAAAACTAGAAAGAAACGGGTAGGTCAGAATGGGCTGTACCCGGTAATCGAACCTGGAATCTTTAGGAAGTTAGTCGCATACGTTATTCATGGTACTCACAACGAAGATTCATTTTAGGACATTTAAATAAACAAAAACAACAAAGCGTGAATAACAGCAGCATGTGTATGATTTAAAGCCAGGGCAACAATATAATCTAGGTTGGCATCTGTCTTGAGTACGATGTAATTTGAATGGACGATTCAGTGTATTGAAGCATACGACAAGTGACTGGCGGGCCCCTTTTACTTCAGCATGAATGATTAACTGCCTGCCATCTTCTACATAAATCGAAGGAAAAGAAGACGAAAAATGATTTAAAATATCCCTTGACGGAAAAGCAACTTCTAAGTGCCCTAGAATTATATTAATAGTGGTTCTTTTCAAACTTCGCAAACGTATCTGCTCTAAAAAGTGTGGCATATTCGCTTTTTCTTTGGATACTTTTTAAATATCACTTAAATGTCAGAATAAATTATTATCCTTCTTTGGAAGTTAACTTCGGACTTCCTTATTAAAGGAACACTTCAATCATTTATTATATTACTAAAACAAGCAGATCACAACAGCTAAATTGTTTACCAATTGCTCGTAAATAGGGCGATTATTAGTTGAAAATCAATTTATGAAAGCTCTACTGACAATATTAAACAAAAATGCTTAAATTTCCTATTTATATTAATTGTATGTATAAATATAATAGTAAAACTATTTTTCTAAAGCTCCTCAAAAGGGAGGTAAAGCACCGCAGTAGTCTAATGTAACATTTTGAGCTCCAAAGACAACTACTGGGAGGGAGGGTTGAGGTAAAGACCCGAAGGACGACCACGTCAGGGAAACCACGTGCGCCGTTCAACATATTCACAAGCCCCTAGTATCCCGGAAGTACCTTATGGGAAGACACTCACTGATGACGATCTATTATATTTTGATCGACGCCAGAAAGAAACCTTTACAAAGCGCACCATTACCGTTTAGCATCAACACACCGACCGCCGTTTTCTGCTCCTTTACACCGAAACAAATTAATGGAGGAAATGACGTAAAAATGGTCGCGCTAGAAGAGGAATCACTTAAGAAATCGCCTATCAACCTGGAGAAACCTGAAAAAAGCCATTGACTTTTTGGCGGTCATTGGAAAGAATATCCGGGAGCTTCTGAAGGCCGGTCTGCACGTACCGAGCTCCATTTGCGCGGAAAACATTCATGCTAACACCAATAAAATATATGTTAATTAAATTTGGTTCAATTAATATTTTGTTTTAGTTTTCGAATAAATAAGCGTTCGTAACTAACTTAATAATAGCCTAACGTGATGCATTGATATGAACTTTTGTGCCAATAACTAGTTAAAATTTATTGGTTATGTTTACGTATATTCATTTGAAAAGAGATTGTTCCATATTAGATGAATTTACTGCACCTAGACCAAAGTTTTGTAGCTTTAACCGTTTCCAGAATATTCTTTGTGGTCAGTTTGAATTTTCAAATATTTATATATTTTGAAGTGTTAAGTTCCTGTAGCCTTGGTATTGACTGTCCAAGAAGCATGGAACGTCAACTATATCACACATATCAAGCATATCCACTTTTTAAAAGTAATTTCATTGCTTTAGCCTGCTATGATCGTATTGTAACGAAATGTGTAAGATGTTTAGAAGATTGCGCGTTTTCACGAATATTTTGTACAGGGTGGGAAAAATACAAGTGGTCTGGAAAATATTTTCAAGAAAGTGATCTGGATTAGGTTTACATACATGACGCGTGTACAGAATTAAGAAATGATATGGGAAAATGATGAAGTCGACACACAGGACACGTTAGCGAACTCGAGTAATTATTTGCACGTAACAATGAAATAAACTCAGATTGTGGCAACAGGACAATAATATTGACCCCTGACAATGTGAAGGTGAACCACCCATCATAGGAAATGCTGGAAATACAGTGTAGATAATTCTTATTCGTACATTTCAGTTTTCTAAGAAAATGTTTTAATATCTGTTAGAAGACATAATCAAATTAATATTTTTCTTATACATGTGAAACAACATAACAAATGCTATATTAGGAAGTAACTAAATATAAACATATGAAGTTACAAATTAAATTAAATTAACTGAAAAGAAACGAGCATTTTTGTACAACTTCTATTCATAAATTGCAAATAAATGTTGAATAACAAAGACACATTTGTCAATATAATACTTTGTTGTGCATCCCTTGACTTTAATAACTGCCTCACACCTTCTCTTCATAGAACTAACCAAGTTTGTGCATTCTTCTGGACTGATTTTGTTCCATTCTTCCTCCACGTCATTTTGAAGCTCTTGCTTAGAACTTACTTGGCTTTTACGGACTCGTTTCTTCAGAATCCTCCAGAAAAGTTCTATTGGATTCAGCTCTGGCCTCTGAGGTGGTGCTCGCAGTAGTTTGGCTACATTCCATATTAACCAATTCATGTTGTCCTGCCTTTCGTCTACTGCCGAATGCCCTGTGGAAATCTACAACCAATTGCCATACCCCTTTTCTGGGCACTCTGCTTCAATTTGTTATTTAAAATGTGAAAATACACATATTGGTCCATAGAGCCATCAGTAAATTTGTATATTACAAATACCGTTGGACGACATGCAGGCCCAAATCATAATGGAACCACCACCATGTTTAACTGTGGGAAGAGTGTTTCTGGTATCGTTGTCTGAATTTCTCCAGACTGTTTATCCCATCTGATCCGAAGAGGTTTGCTTATCTTAAGCTGATCCGGCCATATCACGCAGCTCCAGAAGTTTTGATCCTTTTGGATATGTTACTTTGCAAATGCAACTCGCTTTTCCCTGTCTGCTGCACTTACACATGGCTTCCCCGTGGATGTTCGGCCATGATATTCACTTCCATAAAATTCGACGAACAGTTTGGTCAGACATCTTTCCAGACACATTTTTAATGTAAGTAATTGTGGAAATTTTAGATTTTCTCGTATTCTGCCTAAAATGAAACGTTCTGCTCTATCATTCTAGCTTTCTTTAGATGTTCTTGGTAAATTATTTGTAGAACCTCGTTCCTTAAATTTATTTACTATGTACTGTATGGTAGAATGCGATTTATTTATATTTTGCACTATTTTTCTAAGAGAATGCCCTCTAAACGCCAAGTTTTATTAGCTTCAGATCAGAACTAAGTTCCTTTTGCTTACCCATTTTAACTAATAGTGATAGAACCGCAGGAGCCTAGGCAACCTTTGAAACACATGCATTATGAAGCTGTTTAAGACGTAGTGGTCATTCTTAAGAACTGTAGAAATAGGAAAGTTGCATAAAATTGGGAACCACTTCTTTAATATTGCTGCTTCATACAATAGTGCCAGTTTTGAAATGAAATTTGTCATTGGGACTTTTTTATGAGGTTTATCAGGCATATATAAATTACTGAAAGGAAAACACAAGTTTTTAAACAAGTAGAGAATTACTTTTTATTAAAATCCTTATGTATACACTGTATTCTCCGCCGACGTCGAGGCAGCGCTGTGCTAGATTTACTGAACAGTGAGACCCGCATGGAAGCTCTGCTCTGCTTGAAAATATTTTCCGGGCCATTTTATTTTGCCCACTCCGTATAAAGAGTGTGCAGGGAAAATCTGTGAGTTTAATAGTTTTTGTTATATCTAGTTGTGACTTCAAAGTAAGTAACATGGATAAATATCATTTAAATGTATATCTGTGTTAATGAGCTGTTGTAAACTCAAGAAAGAGATAGTGTTACGTCTACATAACGTTGTTTAGATTATTTATATGAATATAGCCTCCAAGGTGATTACTACATTTATGTGTAATGGGAAACAGAAAAATTGAAGCTTTCTTTCCGCCTCACCTCTATGAAAGCTCTAGTGTCGATTTGCCATTAGAATATGATTTATGGTTATACGTTAGAGCTTCCAGAAAACCGGAATTCAGTTATTTTGTTTAAAGGGTGGTAGAAGGACTAACCAGGGGAGCCGTTGAGCAAGAGGTGTGTCGTGAGTAGGTAAATAGAGACCCGAATCAGTTTACAAGATTTTTGTGTATTAAGGCTCGCGGATGAAGCATACAATTTCGAAATGTATTACATCTGCTTTCAGTGGCTCATTTTGTGAACATTGCTATTTTGGGTGGACTGCAAAACAAATTACTCGCAGAATTGAATGGAACTTGTAGAACAACGGTCCGATAGAATGTTGCAGTTCTTTCAATGTGCTGTTATAATGAAAACCTACGAGAAGCAGTGACGTCATGCTCAGTACCGCTTATACGTTGTAACTTGAATCTTCGTTAGCTGTATGAACATTGCAAGCCTAAATTTAAAATAACTTTTAGTTAGAATAGCTTATAGAAGCTACATACAGGATGGTGCCAGAAATGTAATTCATTGAAAATTGTTGATATAAATTTTACTAACCAAAGCATGTCAATATATCTGTTTTACATTAATCATCAGAATGTGTATGCTCAGTGAGCGTGCAGTACATGCTCATTATGTCCACCTTGTTGACGTACCACCTCTTCGAGACGAACAGTGACTTTTCCGACCACTCTACGACACATGTCTTCTGTTATTCCCTGGGAAAAGGTTTTGACAACCACTTGCAGTTGCATTAGAGTGCCTCTTTTTGCGGTAGACTGTCTCCTTCAAATATCCCCATAGACATAATCACAGGGATTAATACCCGGGCTGTGTGGCGGCCATATATAACCGCCCTGAAAACGTTCAGGTTATCGATGGGACATCACACGGAGCCCAAAATGTTGGAGCAGTAAATCCAGAATAACGTTTTCTGTATGTGGACGAGTTCCATCTTGCATAAACCATTGAGTTTCCATTGGTAGCGCTGTTGCATAAAGCTGTGGAAGAAAATTGTTCTGCAACATGCCCAAGTAGCGCGCACTGTTAATTGTGACGTTGAAAAAGATTGGACCAATGATACCATGGCTGGATATGGCACCATACACCTTTTCTCCATAATTTTCAATCTCGTATACAACAGGAGGTTCTCGTGTCCAAAATCTGATATTCTGTCTATTGACGCTACCGTTCAAATGAACGTAAACCTCATCAGAATATCATATGTTATGAATCATGGCATCATCATTTGCAAGAGCCGAAGTCGCAAACTGTAATCACTGTACCTTGTCATGTTCTGTCAGTTTATGCAACACTTCATTTTGTATGGGAATAATTTCACGTCAGCATGAAGTATCCTTTGAAGCGAACAACGTGAGATGCCCATTTCGGCCGAAGCTCGTCTCGTGGATTTCCTGAGACTTCGTGTCAAAGCCACTCTTATAGCCCCGATATTCTCTGCAGTACGGATTGTGTTGACACAAGGTCGCTTTTGCTCTAAAATATGGCCGTCAGTTTCAAATTGTATGGTTGGTCTATACACCGTCTGTCTGCAGGGGGCCCACCTCGTACGAAAATGAACACGAAAACGTCGTTACGTTTCTGCTACGCTCTTCGTTTCCCCGTACAACACAGTTTTCACTTTTTGTTCTAGTGTCAACCGGACTTTGTCCATCATTTTACTAAACTGGAGCGGTGGAATCACGCATGCGCGATATTGACAGTCTGTTGTACCATGCACAAACTGTGGCTAATTGTCACATCATTCCAGCGTTGCCAATCCGCAATTAACATATTTATTACACAATTTCAATGTATGGCATTTCATGTGCCATCCTGTATATATGTGCACACAACAGAGTGTCGAGAAAATCATGAAAAATGCACATTAGGTATGTATGTACATATCGACCGTCAAGAAATTTTGTTTATGGTAGTTTTTGTACTTTCCCGCAAGTTGGAGGTAATGAACCGTGCCGAATTTCTGTGTGTCTGCACACACACGCACCCAGTAGCTTCAATTTTCGACTGTCCTTTTTTTTAATGTTAACCACAATGAAGTAATTAGAATGCCACACATCGTGCAGCCTACAATTAGGAGCAGCCTTTGTCGGGCACTAGCTGAATTACAAAAGGAGGAGAGAGTGTCACCACAAGGTTTATGAAGCTAAGTAACTCGTTATGACAGGTGTGGTATTCCTCGTTTCAATTACACACAAAAATGTTGAAACAAGACAACGATGCGAGTCACGTTTAACTGAAGTACTCGAGAGCAACGGAAGCATACGTCATTCAGACCTCTTTCAGCTGAATTTTTGGGTCTCGCGAAGTGTAACATGAAAAATGTGCATTGTTACATTTATTGGAAATACTATCTTTTATTACATTCTCTATCTGATAGGTAGAGAAAATATTATATTTCATTTAAACACTTGAAGTCCACTTAAAAAGAAAACGTCTACACAGTAACTCAAAATAGAGAAGACTTACAAATAGGTATTTAACCCTTAGTTGGTAACATCCGTCTCTGAGGGGGGTATAACATTTCTCAACGTATAGTTGACACATGTGTATTGCTAATTTGATCAGATATTTCAGTTATGTTTCATTTGTGAGTTGAACTTTGTATTGGTGAACATCATTGTTTTACTTCAACGAAGGTATTGTTTTACTAGTGCGCACGTGTCATCCACATCGTCTCACAGGAGGGTATTACTGTAAAGGTAGATTTCGAGTCTCCGTCTGGTAGACGGATATTACTTTAATAAAGTAAGTTTCCTTGTGTTACATATCTGACTTTTCAAATATTTAATTATTTATAGATTACTACTAGTGGAGCGATACCTTACATGCCACAAAGAAGCAGAAAAATGATGCAGTTGGCTTTAGAGAAGTTCAATAAGAGCGATGATGAGTCATTCAGAACATTCGTATGTTCCTGAAGATCATGTATTACATTCAGATCATTAGAGTTTCGGAAATAGAATTTAAGCGTATCAGGAGTGAAGAAGGCGTGTTGACGCCTTTCAGAATAGGGAAAGTGATGACACAGAAATTGACAGAGTATCATGGCAAGATAATGCCACAAAATCGAAGTAAATGCTCCAGGCATGAAGTGCAGCCACTACTCAGCTATCCGAAGAACAAAGAGATGGCCACTTGCAATATTCTACCCTCTAATATCATTGAGCTGCGCCAATGCCTATGTTATATACCTCTACAAATTTAAGGTGTAAAGATTTGAGTTAATAAAGGGCATAGGAATAAATATAATCAGAGGACATATGCAGCTAAGTCTCCAGATTCGAAATTTATCGGATGAGCTCAGGAAAATCATTTCGAACATTCTGGGTAAAGAGCATAGAGATGCTTCTCCAGCAAAAATAGTAAGAAACGTCAATCTAAAAATGAAAAAAACGTCGTTGTTGTCACTACAAGTTAAATAGAAACAGTCATATACAGTTTTGTGGCTTTCACGTAAGTATAACTTCAGAAACTATTTCATGTGGAAGACCAATATTTAATTTTGTATTTAGAGAAAAATATTTTAAAACTGAATAAAAATATAATTACTAACATTTCCATTAAGTTGTTTATCTTCTATATACATTAAGGTGCAACTAAAATGCAAAATTTGATAATGTCACTCTCACAGACGGGTGTTCACATGTTATCAACTAAGGGTTATATTCTAAGTTCAGTATCTTTTAAAAGGAAATCCACACAAATTAAACCATCCTACACAAGGACTATTTCCCCTCATATGACGTAATCCTATATTGATCGTATTAAAGTCGACCAATCAGATGCATGAAATCATACACAACAGTGATATGCATTTTGCTATCGCACCCTCTGACACGATAACAACACATTCTGTATGTTTACGAACAGAAAAAGGATTATATCTCACAGATCGTCGACTGTTATCGCGACTTTCAAATGTCAAAATGGCTGAAAGGTTTGTATGCCTTCACTTGTGAGCTTAAGTTTCATTGATGTACTAATGACGGCCTATATGATTTAGCGAATCAAATAATTTCTTTTATAGCGTTTAAAATTTGTTTTATTTTTGAAGTAGCATGTACAAATGCAGCTCGTAGTTTCGAACTTCCCTAGATAAATTCAAAACCTCTCGTGGCACTACTATGGTAATTTACTTGGAATCATTTTGTTTTCTCAAAAATTATTCTTAACGTTTTTAATCAAAATGCTATATCTTTAAGACATTTTATGAAAAAAGGTGTCGTGTTTTACATTCAAACTGAGTGACATTTATGAAATTCTCAAACGTAACAGATTAATAGTCTTTCCACAAAAGATGCAAACCTCTTTAAAACCCTCAATTGATATAATTGTCTTTGTACCGACATGTTTTTTGTTATTGGAAGGAATTTTCAGACTCAGTTTGATCCATATAAACCTGAACCATTTCAATAAGCCATAACTTTTGAACCAATAATAGGACACACATGCAACTTTGTGAGAATATAGTACACAATTGGGAGATTACATTACACTATTTACATCTCAGAGAAAATGTTGGAAGTATCCTCCCCCAGCAACTATACTTGTTTGCACTCGTATCATCATATTCTCTTAAGTTTTACGGAGAGTATCCTCGCCAATGTTACTTATTTCGGTTCCAATGGATTTCAACTGTCCGTGGCCTATTCTTGTACACACTAGTTTTTATATACCTCCACAAGAAATAATCCGGTAAGTTAGGTCTTGGGGGGTCACAGACCTTCTGAGAATATTCGATTATCAAAGAAACTGATTACAAGTTCCATGGTGTCATTAAATGTATTGCAGTTGCTCCATCTTGCTGGAAATAACCTTCTCTCAATTCGATACCATCTCCGTAGAACTTTTGAGAATATGGTGAGAGGAATGCAAAAATGTATAGATGCTGGTGGAGGACACTTTCAACATTTTCTCTGAGATGTAAATAGTGTAGTGTAATCTCCAAAATGTGTACTATATTCTACGTACTATATTCTTGCACGTGTGTCCTGTTATTGGTTCAAAAGTTATAGCTTATTGAAATGGTTTGGGTTTATATGCATTGCACTACATTTACTTTTCTGTAGTATTAGTCTATTTTCTTCCCCAAGGTCATAACCTGTATTGACTTTAAGCTAGCACATTTCTAATGCCATTAGTCCTTGATTAAAGGGGAAAAATAACTATAAATATGAAAACGAAAGAAAGAAAAGCACATCGCATTATGATATGCTTTGCAAAAATCTGATTATCATTTATCCTTATATCCACAAAAAATTTAAACACTATTATGAAAGTTTATCTCGATTACGTAACAAGAGGCAATAATCTAGTGTAATTTATAGCAGAGTGAGTAGAGAAAGTTATACAAGTGCTGTGCATTGAAGTTTTATAAATCGTTTGTTGTGTGTGAAGAACGCAATTTAAAACCTAGAAGTGGGTGCTGTAGCACATTTTATAATACAGTTCAACGTCTTCCAAGGATAGAACGCAAATATTTTTAAGAAATTCCCTCACTCAAATTAATCTTTGCTTAAAAACATTATAGCACTTGTTAAATTTTTGTTTTGCTTGTTAAATATTTCTAGGATATTTTTGGTGTTTGTTGTTGATTTGAACTTTCAAATACTTATACATTTGGAAATGATCATTTCTTCCATACCAGCCATTTGTAGGCTAAGATTTGGATGAATGGAGCAAGAATGAAACATTCAATGCCATAGTCGGGATTTGAACCACGGATCTCCCGCTCTCCGTGCAGTTGCTCTAAACCACTGAGCTACTACCGCTAACGTACTGACATGACATTAACCTACCCGCTCTACCAGGAAACATACGACAGTTGGAGAATTTTTAAAATAAAAATATAATAAATTATAAAAAAAAAAAATTATAAATATTCCAAGTGACTCGTATGTTTTCCGGTAGACTCGGTACGTTAATGTCATGTCGGCATGTTGGCCATAGTAGCTCAGTGGTTTACAGCACGGAGAGCGGGAGATCTATGGTTCAAATCCCGGCTATGGCATTGAATTTTTAAGTCTTGCTCCACTCATCCAAACGTATAATCTGTCAACTGTTGAGCCACTTTTAGCTTATTGTAGCTGTTGTACAAGAGCATCCACAATTCGAAAGTCGCTTTAACTTATCCAACCGTTCTTATGACTGTTACGGATGTGTAAATGTGCAATTAAAGTATATTTCAACTAGTAAAGTGGAGTTATAAAATTGATCAAGGAAGTTTTATATAATCTTAAGTATGGGAATTATCAGAATGCAAACATAAGGTGTTGCTAAATATCAAGATACACGTTTGAAGAAATAGTGTAAAATTTAGTTGTAGATGATGACTGGTAGAAGCGAGGTGATACAGGAGATAGAAATGATAATATTAAAAGCGTGTCGTTAAGTGTCAGCTTTGATGTTCCATATCACTGCGAGAAACAACTCGACGCGACCATTTCAATAATGATGATGAAAGCTTCAAACAATTCAAACCAATAGGAACAAATATCTCGAAAGTTATGGATGCACAGAAGTCATTTTTTAAAAGACTTAATTTCTTATGCTATACACTTCTGTGTATCTGTTAGGTCCACCCTGTTATGCAGATTTATACAAAATTCAGTTAGAAGAGTCCACTGAATTGTCTCAGTAACTCGAGGTATGTCATTTATTCAATATCTTGTATATATGGCGTTTAAATCTAAATTGTTTGCCTGTTTTCAGAAATCAAATGTTTCTAAAACGTGAAAAGGTGTGGTTGTAAAAACATGAAAATATATTAAAGTTTATAAATTTGACAGTTTCGGTTTTAACCGTATTTCTGTTTTGAGTAATGCTACTGTCATAGTCATAAAGATTTTTTTCTCAATTTTTTGGGGGAATATTGGGGACCCCAAAAATGTTTGCTTTAAAATTTTGACTGATTATTTATGATTAAAATAGTTCTGTCTAACTATTGTAAATATCAGGGGAAGACAGGTAGTGGCGGTGTGACGTCAGCTCCGTCAGCTCTAATCGCCAAATATGCTCCCGAACGAAAGGCAGGTTAGCGTGTGACGTCAACGCCCTGACTTCTGCACGACAGGAAACGCATCGCGTATTAATAATATGTACAACTTACATCTTAGGCGTTGTAATATTAATGCTGGCTGCTTTAATTACACAATTGGTCACAGTTAATAAACAATTACATTTTGGCTCTGTGCTATGAGAAAATATATAAAACTTCAACTCGTAGTTTATCTGAAGGTCAGGTATGCTATAAAGTAAATAAAATAAAATGAAACATAAAATAATTTACTCTGCAAATTAGAGATGACCCATTCAGAACAAAATTATGTGGACATTTTCCTACACATCCTGTTTCGTTTTTCTTTAACTAGTTTATCAATGTCAGGACGTAATGTCTGGGAAATTTGTAATCGAAGGCTGTAAGTTTAGATTGTGAACTCATAAGGTACTTCGGGGTTTGGACTTAGCTAATTCTATAACACAAAAAATTGTTCGCACACATATGTCGAGCCAAACGTACATAATGTCCATGCGGTAAGTAATACAACCTCGAAAACCTGGTTTGGTAGACATTCTTGTAAAAATCAGGCAAGTCTTTATTGTGTGTATATTTGTCCTTTAATAAATCATCACATTTAAATTTAACAGCTCCATTAGTTACATGGCAGCTACATTGTTGTCATCGAGTGTTTTATACCTGACTGAACCTTCAGATTCTGTACTCACAGCGCCACTTATATAGGCAACTTGGTACTACACGGCTCTTGCCTGACGTCACACGTACTGCAGGCCTCGCTCCCGGCTGAAATACGTCACAACCCTTGAAGCTGTCTTCCTCTGGTAAATAGTAAGGAATGTAAAATTACAGCACTCTCGGATGCACCATTTCCAGGAATATAAATATTAAACTGCCACTTCAAGGTACATTAATAGAGAACGGATTCAGGGAGCAGGTTGGAGCTGTTGACGAAGAATTGTAGGTTCGATCCCCAAGGCGCTCTTTCTGACCCAAGGGTTTTCCGGGGTTTCTTTGGTTGCATAGGTAAATGCTCAGATGATTAATTATATCCTTAGAATTTCCTGGCAATCCACTTCACATTTGACTACACTTTTAATCCATCTTGGCTGTTTCTTGGATATAATTGTTGGCGGTAGAGAGTACGGATTTGTCCACTGTCACCTGTTCCCCAGCGGAATGTATAATCCTTCAGAAGGGAAAGAAGCGCCAATACGAGCTGCCACCGGGTAGTCTAAATCTGAAACTTCGGGTACCCTGCTCTCTACTGTCGTTCCTTCCAGCTCCAACCACCCTCTGCCTCCTCTCACTTCAACCCTCTCTTCCGTGGGGCTCCCCATTAGGGGCAGAGGTAAAACATTTTTGCTAAGTCCTTCCTACAAGGGAGATATTGAGATAAAACTCCTAAATTATTATTTTATAGTAAGAGCAAGTGGCCATTAGATATTGACAAAAACAGTCGTATAAAAGTGGGTGAGCAAGGTACTGTTAAAAAATTAGGGAAAAATTGCTTGAATGTATTTCTGGGTTTATATGCAAGAAAAAGAGAAATATTTTTATATGCTTGAATCAGCAAGTGGAACCAGTGTTTATTTTATTGCTGCCGCCGTGTTTTTGACAGAACACCTAAAACAGACAGAGCTGTTCAGAATCCATTAGAGAACCACCAACAAAACAAAAACACGACTAGTAATACAATAAAATATAACTAGAGACTGCAGTCCATTGAGAGAGAGGGGGAGAGAGAGAGAGGCGGTTTTAGATAAAAGTTTGCCTCTGAGTGCTTTGCAGGCGGAAATACTCGTAGAACGTCGTTATTAATGTACACATTTCAAAAGTTGTAACTCAGTTTTATTAATTTAGAAGCGTAACTGGGTAGTTGCAGCAGCTTGTACGATAACCAAATGACATTTTAAACGAACCTGGTAACCCGAGCATTAAATCCCGTGTCTTCGATACACGAAAATTGTTCCTCGCAAAATGGAAATAATAAAATACCTTACTTTATTTGCTTAGTCATTTTTATCTCTGGTTTTTTTATCGACATCATATCGATAGTCGATACTGCGGCACTTCCGGTGCACTCCGCGTAACTCACATCCTGTGACACGTGCAATATCGTACAAAAATCATATAACCACCACGCAGCGTACTAAAGAGATAACAGAATGCTGTACACTCAGATATTATACAATTCGTTTAGGAAGAATTACATTCCAAAGTAATATTCCACTTGAAACATTGTTGGAATTATAAATGTTAATGTTCAATATGTATATGAAAGGCTAAGTTCCTAGCTTATGGCTGTCTGAACATAACGATACAAACGAAACATCAAAAGATGTTAACTTTGGTACTATAAATTCAGTATTTTCCAAAGTTGTGGTGTAAAGATTTGCAACAGAAACTATTAGAAAATTGTTGAAGAAATTATTTATTCTAAGATACCCTTTAAATAAAAATATCTTCGTTAATAATTATATTTCTAAAAAGCTGCTCAACATTTTATTAGTGCTGTAGATCAATCAAAACTTTTAATCGAATAACCGTGTTAATCGATTAATCTATCCATTAATCGAGATAGCTGTTCAAAAATTAGGTGTAACGTGTACATTTCAATATTTATGAAACTTTTAAATATTTAGGGCCAAAATTTGTGTTTGCATCAAGTGCACATGCTTTATATATGTACTGAATTATGCCTACAATATATTTGTAAGAATTATTTAGTAGCGTATTATATCAATATCTACTAAGATTTGTGAGACTCACATGCAGTTGTTTTTTATAACGCTTTTCCTTGTTTTAAAATTTTTACCACAAAACTTTCACTCACTGTCACGAACTCAGAAACATTACTGGCTTACTGCAGTTAACAGCACAGTTACACCACTACCAGCCCTGAGAAGAGGGATCAGCTATTGTTTCCATAGCTGCGTAATCGAAGTGTTCGGTTCAAGGTTGTACAGTTCAGATGTTAGCAACCGATTGTCAGACAAGCTGTAAGGAAGGAAACCTCTCTATCAGCATCTGTATGTAGTTATGCACCTCTTAGAACATTTCACAACAGAAGTGTTATTTAGACTCTCTCGGGGTTCAGAGTGATTTCTTTTAGCTATCAGGAGTTATACTACCTCAAAGTTCAAAGAACATTATGTGTCTAGTGGAAGCTTGATGCGTTGGAAAGGCTGTTTAGGTTGAAAGCAACACACCAAAGCAAACAAAGCCAAAGTTGGCTAAAAGAGTTTTGAGTAATATTTATTGTAATCGATTAATTTTACTCGACTCGATTAATCGATACAATTTTTAAATCTTTAATCTAAAGTAAAGAATTAATCGATTAATCGTTTCGGTTAATCGATTAAATCACGCAGCACTAATTTTTACACATATATTTGAAATGTGTAAATTATTTGAAATATTTATGCCTCTATCTATAATTTCATGTAAATAATGTATGATTTTCTCTTAATTCTTCATGGCTTTTATGCAATTGATACATACCAGGACATAGAATACATTTTGCACAGTAAATTTTCTTGTAAGACACGCACTTAGTGGAATAAACTTTTAGTGATTATATACATCTGAATGTAGGATTTATGGCTTTCAATTTTCAAATATGTACCTAGATAGTTTTTCTCAAAAGCTATATCGGATGTCTTTTTGAGAATGCTTTTGTGGATCCTTCAACACTTAAGTAAAGGAGCATCTAATATGCCATTTGACTACTAGTACAAACTATTTAGACAAAGTTTTGTATTTAAATAAACAATACATTTTTTACACAGTGGTGTTTATTTATATCTTACAAGTTCTGAGTTATAGAATGTTGCAGGATGTTCAGCGGGTATGATGTGGTTTGAAAATTAAAGGCGTAAAATTCCCGAGATTACGCCAAACATATTTTATTTCAGTCAAATTTGTTAGAGCCATTTTTAGGAAACTAAAGCTGAAGCATATCCTTGGTAAGCGATAGTTTGTGTTGAGAGATCTCTTTAAATCTTCTCCTAGCGTAGTTTTCCGGAGTAACTCAGTTATTTAGAGCAACGGCACAAAAAGTTAAAAATTGCGGCAGTACTTTCTCACCACCTCACGCAGCACGTACCTGGACTCGACGATGGAACTCCTTCCTCGGTCTCCGCTGCCGCTGCTCCGCAGTCTTTTGCTCTTGCCTCCGGCTGATGTAAACCTTTTCTCCTGCAAGGACCCTTTGGTTTCTGAGGGTGTTGGATTGAGACAATAACAAACATCTGATACTTTCTGAACTGCTTTAATTGTTTATTAACACTTATGTGGGACCTTCAAATAATTACACTTTCACCAGCGGTGACAGCCTACAATACAACTGCTATATTTGAACTTAACTCTACGCGGCGCATGTGAAGGAATTAAATAACCCACACTGCGTCTTGATACGCCAGACGGAGTGCACACATTATACTTGACTGGAATGGAATGGGGCTGGGATGGGAATTTCTACCCTCTTATATACTGAAACACGGCGTCACAAGGAAAAAACTAGCAGTATATTGATCTGTCTTAACAGTACATCCCAATAGCTGACTTACCGATGTATAGTCCTATATCCGCCCTTTCTGGACCCTCGTCCGAGAGTGCAAGGTTTGTAACATTTATCTGCCCAAGTCCACGTTACAGTATTTTACATAGAAATATACATTTTCAGTTTTACAAACATAGACAAATATACCTTTACAGTTATATATATATATATATATATATATATATATATATATATATAGTGTGTGTGTGTGTGTGTTTGTGTGTGTGTGTGTGTTTCAAAACGGCACCAAACCATTATAGACGTTGTGTAGTTTATAACTTAACTAGTCCGAACTTCGGTGTCGCAGCTTCGAAGCTCTGTTAGGTACACCTTCATGCAGCATTTAATATTACATAATTTTTGATTAGGCAGCGCAGGAACCACAGGTGTGCGAACCTCAAAAGTTGTTATTGGGAGCACCGGCCACGAAAACAAAAACATTACTCCTTGCTCTTTATCAGCGACCCTAGCCTGCCTTTCAGGTAATGGGGCTAAGGGTAGCTATTTGTGAAAAATTCGACAAATAACTCGGACTGTTGCCAGGCTGCTCTTAAATGTAGAACTACACATTCCGTCCTAACAGGAAGGATTTTGCGCGTACTTAGGTAACAAGTCAAGGCAATATGAAGCGCTATGGGAACACCGAAATGACGGATATGGTTTTGATGGATGGAAAAGCTGAAGGGAGTTCAACGAACACACGATTAATTTAGTTTCACTAAAAATATAAATTGTAAAAATAGTTACATCAATAATAATATTTATTTATTTAACTTCAAAGCATCTTGTTATGATCTTAATTCTAGAATACTTTTTACCACTTATTGTAAATATCAAGAGCTTCCTTTTCAGTTACAAATGTTTTATTTAGTGTTATCAAACACGTGAAATAAAATGTTCGTCTCATTACATAAGGCATTTAGTTTGGGCGATACCGAAATTAAGGTTTGCCAGAAGTAAAGAATCATGATGGATGTCAAAGGAATGTTGGTTCTTTGTTACGACAAGGGCAAGGCCAGTGGAGTTGGGGGGGAAAGTTGTTATAACAAAAGCAATGTAAGAAGCAGTGTCCTTAGCAGTTTCTAAAGGGACTCACTTGACTCGTCGAATAGGGTATTCTGTGGATCATTTAGAATGGCATGACAAAACAGCCACAAAGAGATTTTTGGTTGAATGAAGAGGGCTTTCAGTAAGTGAAAGTGATACACCCACGCGCAGCTGTGGAGAAGAGTACTCTGTGGCTTGCAAGCCATCAGAGCAGTCTTCGGCGTCAGGCCGATGAGAGCAGTCTTCGGCGTGGAGCCGATGAGAACAGTCTTCGGCGTGAGGCCGATTAGAGCGGTCCGAGGCGTGAAGCCTAATAAGGCAGTCCTTTTGTTCTGTCTTGAATATTTGTCGGTTCATATTATATATATATATATATATATATATATATATGAGGAACGAATAAAGTTTATAGAGTAATAAACATTCTGCCGTCAGTTACTCTAAACAGAGATTGGTAACCCTTGGTCGGCAACTTTCATTTCGATGTTTTAAAAGAAGAAGCAGTAAATAAATAAGTTGGAAACGGGCATTCCAGTGTTATTAAAATCTCCTTCTCACACACATCCACGCATACCCTGAGAGAAACCTCATTGCTCGCCAACGTTTGCTCGCCATTAAATTATTTGCATCAAATTGGCGTCCCAACATGGAATTGTGTGCACCCATAAACATTTTTTGTATCATGGGTTAATTTATCTACAATTCTTTAATGTTGTTCTCTATTCCGTTTATCATTTAATGCTCCCATTCTCAACCTCACTAACATTAACTTCCCTCTAAAAGGTTTAAGTTGCATATATCTACCAGCTTATTTGCCAGTGCTATAACGGAATTTTGGAACACGTTAAACAATCATAAGCAATAGCTTCTTTATTGCGATTTCATCAGTGAAAGAAATTCTTAATAGTAGCAAGCTACTGGGGAGTATGTCGGTATGTTCACAAACAGCTGCAGCACGCGGCACGGCATGTGACTTATACCTGCGAACTCCGACAACGTGAGGCACGCGTCGTACTGCCTAATGCACGCTCATTCTAGAGCCTATATAATTATTAAACATAATTAATTGAATATTTAATCTATAGGATCAAAGGTTCCTGCTTCAAAATCTATGGTTGGAATCCCTTTTACAATATACATTCTTCGTAACTCTAAACAAGATTACCTAACGTATAATCTAGTAACTTAGCTGTTTGTCTATACTTCAACAGCTATGCAAATTAAATACTTGTACAACTTAACTGTCCAGTTCTACATACTACCCTTTAGTTATAATTTTACACATTTCCCTAATGGGTCCTATTTACCGACTTTCTTTCAGATATCTACGTTTCTTTCTTTCTCCTTATTTCTCTTAGCTACCTTCAATAAGTAATACAAATTTAGTCTGAAAACTTTACATTGGAATGTAATTTTTGTATTATATATAGAATTAATATTTCGCTTACCATTTTAGCAATGACTATGGTGCGGCAATTAAAAAGTAATTGCTTATTAAAAACTGGGAGATTCAAACAGTTTTCTAAGGAACTACTTTCTTTCCTGATATCCTCTTTAAATGGCAATATAAAATCTTTGAGACGAATGCGGTAGTTCCTTTTCTTTTTCTCTCTACCTAGGTGAGAACCAGAGAGAGTAAAAACCCTTGCTGGTCAGCGATCTCGAGGTAAGAGCGCGTATCTTCCGATACAACTGCAGACAACGGATGCGATTGCTAAACAAGAAAGGTTTCCGTTACGTGAACAGGAAACTGCGGTGCAATAAAACGGCCAAGAGAAGGAAGATTAAAGGATAGAACCCTTCCTCTCCTAGGGGATGCTAAGGCACCCAAGTGGGCCTGACACAACAGGAATAAAGCACTTAAAGCCCCTCTCACACACGCCAGCTAGGAGGAGTAAAGTTTCGCAACTTGGTTTACTCTGTAAAGAACACGAACTACCATACCCCTGTGAAATGCACACAATGAAACATTTCCCTGTACATGCGTGGAGTTGCTTGCTCCTGCAGTGTTACGAGAGTTTCCCTAAAATCTGTTTCATAAGAGATACATGTTGCAAATCAAAGCAAACGTGTGTAACTATAACGCTGTATTCCTTCCCAGAGATGAATAGTCAATTCTCTTCAACATCAATCTCACCCAAGTTAAACTAAGCAGAGATACGAACATGATCCAATTCACTTAAATGAGAGTTTTTGTGCTGCCTTTTGATTTATATATCTATGGTTTACTATAGTATGTAGAGAAAATCTTGTATTCTGTAGTAATTAATTGAGATAAGCATTTGTAGAAATGTATATTTCCTTGAGGTATAAGGGGGATGGAAATCGTTTAAGCGATAATCAGATCTTTTAAGATCTCGTTGATAATGTAGTTGCTTTGAAATATCATTCTCTTTGTATAAGAGACAGAACGAACGAGAGAAGTAATAAAGTTTGGCAGTGGAAGTTATAATACATAGATTGATAAAAAGGAACCATATTGGGCAGAGAAAAATTATTTAAATGTATTACGTCATAATATTGTATAGAATTTTGAAATTGTTTTCAAACATTTGACTCGAAACTTGTTATAAAACAAAACTATTGATTTCACTTCAAATTCATCATTTTCATCATTTCATTCAAAGCAAATCGCTTACTCTACTATTTCTAATTGAACTCGTTATTTATGGTTGGCCCCAAACAAAAGCTGTTTATAAATTTTGTAATGATAAAATTTGAAAACCGTTAAACGTTTCTGTTTTATCTCATGAAAGTGATTATGAATATCAGTGAAAAGCAAGAGACTTGCAGTTAGAGACAATAATTGATATATAATTTATTATTGAGTGGTTACTTTAGGGATGGAATATAACTTCGGTAGACGTTACTAGAAATTGTCTCTCTCAGCGAGGAAGACGTGTTTCAGAACGTTATGGGAAGTTGTATTTTTCAATTTATTATTTTTGTTTGTGAAGTAAATAATATTTAAAGCAATAAAAGCATTATTATTATCATCATCATGATCATCATAATGATGATGATGATCATCATCATCATCATCATCATCATCATCATCATCATCATCATCATCATCATCATCATCATCATCATCATCATCATCATCATCATCATCATCATCATCATCATCATCATCATCATCATCATCATCATCATCATCATCATTAATTTCATCAGACATTGATTAATGTTTCCTGCTCACCGACTGCTTGCGAAGAAGTTCATTTTCGATACGTTGTATATTACAAATTGGTGATGACAACGAAAACTGCGAAGTATTAAAATATATTTTTCAAATTAGCAACTGAACGAATATGGTACAAATAGTAAAATATAACATTAAATATATACGGATAACTACAAATTGAAGTCACAACGCAACAAATAATAAATATGTCAAAAAGTACTACACAGTTTACATCAATTGGTATTTTCTCAAAAATAACTGTAATGATTTAGATTGCATAATCATACGCCTAAGATATTTGTAGGATAATTAAAACGTATGCATACAAATTCTTGGGAAATTCGAAGAAATTTTATTCGGAATGAATTTGAGTTTTGGTAAGCTGTAAGAGAGACAGGGATGAACATTTACCAAAGAAAACTTTATCATCAAGATACGCAGTTTATTTCAATTGGTATGTTTTTCTTCCTTTTGATATTATCCATTCCTGTGATATTCGGTCTTTCTTAAGTTTTCAAATCTTGTATATTTTTGAAGTGTTAAGGCACCATTTATTTTTTTCCAGCAATGGCATGAAAATTTCAGTTTAAAAGCTCCCTATAATGTTTGTTAAAGTGTTTTATATAAGTAATGTTATGCTAGAATGAGATGAAACAACTACTAATATTAATATATTGAATTTTCTGTAAATAACCTGTGAAGCTCTCGATAAATCTGATATACTTTAGTGACTAGTATACCACAAGAAATACAATAAAACTTATCATAGGTAAACCTTTTAAAACATTTTAACTAGTATTTACTTCAATAATTTGTTTAGCATTGGTCATTTCATTTGTTGACTTAACTTTTTACGTTAATTTTGTAGTAATTATATCTTCTGGTATAATAGTAAGCGATAATATCTTAGAGCTAGGGTATACAAGTTCTGACTTACATCAACTTCTTATAACTACTACGAAAACTTTAATCAAATGGTTACTTCGATTAATATGAGTAATTTGAATAGTTTTAATAATAGTTTGCAGAAAAGTTTTGAGTATACGCTTTTAAGTTTATGGAGAATCTTGTTACATAGGAAAGGATAAAGTGATAAATTCATAATGACAGTTTGGGTTTGAAGTTGTCGGCTTTTGCCAACGCACGGTATGTAATTAAAATGGTAGCTCTTGCTTTGGAATGTTCTCCCAGACCACTCAGATGTTATTGGGGGTTTGAGTTTTGTACAGTTGCAGTCACTGTAGTGCTTACACTCATAAGGAGGACCAAGTATATGTTACAGATGATAAGTGGAACTCGGTCACCTGGAATCGATTGCCATCGTGACCACAACCATTAGTTATTATTAGCTGGTGGTGTTCAGTGACGTCGTGTTACAAGCTGCTGTGAACTCTCTAGTGATTTGTATTTTTAGAACTTTGTCTGATCTCAGTTTATATTATGGAGAGAGTGTGGAATTTCAAGTAAATAATAACATGCTTCGGGCTAAAGATTCAGTTTGTTTGTCCCTCTTGTAGCTAGACACAAAATATAAAATTAAACTGTTTCTAGATTAACGTGAAGTAGATAGAAAAATTTACTTTCATAAGAGTATGGTTTACAGAGTCTCCCTACATTCCCTGACCTTTAACCAACTCCTCTAAGAACCGTGGTTACAAACTTATGTTTTTATTTCAACTTACTGTTACTTGAAATGCAAGTCTGAATAATGCCTGTACACATTAGTTATCGGTACAAGACGAACACGAGAATTTAAAGTGATATGTCAAATGTTAACTGGGTCGCTATGGCTTTGAGATAACTCTCAAGCAGAAATATGCGGGAGTTTTATGGCAGTAGACTAGATCTAACTTCAACCGAAGTACTCACATGCTGCGGCATATGTGTTGACTCCCAAGCCGCTCTTTTTGCGGCAGCCAACAAACGCACTACTCACCCCATCGCCCAAGAAGTGAGAAGAACAATATTAAGCATTATGAAAACAACATCACTAACTCTCCAATGGTTCAAAGGTCATGCGGGTCTTAGGGGTAGTGACCTAGCCAAGACCGCAGCCAGATACAAAACCATAATTGACTACAGTGCACACCCCCTTGACCATGAGCACACAGCCACTTTAAGATATAACGGTATATACGTAAAATCTAAAGTTACCACCCACACACTAAACTTTTTATTGCAAACATTTTCCACAGACTGTCAGTATCCCTCAGACCCAACTATAGTATACCACAGGGAAGAAAGTCTCCGAGTGATGAGAGGCAGGGGGCACTGGAAAAGGTTCCTACACTGTCCCTCGGTAGCTTATGTTACCCCATGTCAGTTGAGTTACAACCCTTAAACACGTTCTGACGGCTTCTACATTTGTGAATGAATCTTCTCGGTTTTAGTGTACAGAGTGAATAGGGCGCATGTTTTCTTAACGGTTCTGCTCCTTGTGTAGCATGCGTTCCCCGTCACACACATTCGCTGTCCTTGTCCCTCTGTGTAAGGGGGCGTATTCCCTTCAGAGACTTTCTTTGCGTTGGTGGACAGCACATTCTTACTCAATTTCTAACAAATGAAACCTGTCTAAAATCCTACCTATTCAAAATGAAAGAAATAACTTCCCGAATCTGCAACTGCCACGAAAAATAAACCCAGAAGTCCCTGCACCTACTAACAGAAAGCTCCAGGTTTATAAATCAAAGACTAGCTTGTCTAAAGACTCCACCCTTGCCACCAATACTTAAGTATCACATCAGCAGATAACCAGGTTCTTGAGCAACGCCTTCCTTCTTATACAATAATCTAAAAACTACATTTGTATTTAGTATTTTATTTTATTCTGTAGATTCCTCGTAATATATCTGATGGTGCAACTTGAAAATCAGAGATGCTTTGATTGATTTATGAATGAAGGATGGAAATTTTCTTTATAGCGAGTGTTATTTCAATTTTATTAGCGTCTTATGGCATGGATACAGGAGTAAATCTGCGTATGTACGTGATTTTAACAGAAATATGACAATGTGATGTGTAAATGGTTCTTTCCCAACCAAAGAAGAAAGATCCTACCTTTAAAAAAGGTCAACAGAAACTTAGCATTTGAAAAACAGTACTTCGTAAAATAAACCAGTTATAAAGAGTATTTTGGAAATCATAAATTCTAGATAGTCATATGATGTAAATTACGTGTTTTAAAGAGATTTGCATTTGTAGGGCGTTTTTGTGTCTCACGGTTTACAAAATATTCAGCATTGTATGGAATTCATTAAAATGAGGAGGAATTTTCAGACTGTTTGATGACAATTTAAGATAATCTTTAATTTGTTACGTAAAAACCTATTTAATCATTGAGAAAAAAATGAAATTATTTTATAAAGGATGGTTTGGGGCAGTGTTGTTTTCTTGTATTGAAGTTAAGTTCTAAGTTTGATAATAATTAATTTTCGCTTTTTAATTACGCTGTTTTAATATGTGCGGACAGACAGACAGACACACACACAATCAAATACGCATGAATACTTGCAGTATACGCGCATATGAATCTTTCTGGATTCAGGTAACATAAAACGATTCGAAAAACAACTTTTTGATGGAATAAAATATCTCTGCTTCAGGTAGGTAATAAAGAAAGCATTAAACGATAATATCTGGACATATATGTGTTAATGTAACACATCTAAACTTTTAATAGACGTTTCCGATACAGCATAGTTAAGTATATGCATTAACATAATTTTTTTCCCCATAACCTGAAACAAGAGGAACTGAGATTGAACTTTTAGAAGAGATTTCTTTTGTGCGTCCTAAAAATAATTTTATTATATTCATTTTAGTACTTTAAAGCGCCAGAGAAATGTGTTTATTTATGGAAGTCCCGTGTAGCTACCTCGTATTCTCAGGTAATCAGCACGGTGGTTTTTGCCCCAAATTTCCCAAGAGCAGAGCGGCTATTCCCTGATGAAGACAAAGTGCAGGCAAACGCAAAATTGCTGAGCCTCCCAAGAGCTTCCTTCACATCCGAATGATGTCTTTTTGTGTTATGCAGAGTTTGAAATAATGTCAGAAATTGGCTGTTTACATAGGTTGCTACTTTTAATTACCTTTTTCAATCCTTCATAGCGTTTTTAATAAACTTGAGGGTAGTTCTGTGTCTACTATGTAATATGTTGTATAGTTGAATTCTACACTTAAAGTTAATAACTGGTACTAATAATCTGATACATATTTCATAGAGTTAAATGTTTAACCAACACGACATCAGTCATTGAAACACACAGAGTGCCATGGTGTAACTCTACAGGATCCTACTCAGTGAGGAGATTGGACACCCAAACTTCACGACACACAGATTTTAAGTCATAACTGATAAATGAAAATTCGTGGCATTGCATCACAGTTTAGCGTTATACGCTTACGAGCCTGCTGTGTCTGCGGGCTGGCTTGGCTACCTGGTTGCACAATTTAGTTGAGGACATTTAGGATCTTAAGGGATGAGAGAAGCAGCGCAAGTTGACATTTAGCCAGTTAAAGGCACCAGCTCGCTAGGCTGTTGTCAGCAACAAACTGGTCAGTTTGTAACCTAAACTCGATGCCAAATGCCATCCTTGCATTAGTTAATTAGTTAATTTACAAGATGTTAAACCCAGCTAGAATATGTGCACCATACCCCTTTGTATTCATTTAAAAGTGGATGCTGTTGAAATAGTATACCAACTCTGCATACATAGTATTTTGTTTCCAAAATCTGTTTTAAATAAATGCATGCTTATTATTAAATTAATTTAAACTAAAACAAATCATATCTAGTTTACAAAACAAACGCTTCTGTTATTTGTATTTTCTATTTCAGTTTCTATATCCAGCAAGGCCCCATTTGAAATGCTAAATGATATATTTTATATTGTGATATTTATTGTTTAAAGTTCCGTACCTATGTTTAAGGTTGAAACTTCTTTTCTTGAACTCAGATCTTTTTAATACGATTGTGTCTTAATTTGGTATGTAACAAAGCTCAATTTGAAATCTTACCTACCCAAAAATATTGTGAATTTACCACCGCTGTAACGAGAGAGAAAGAATTGTCATAGGTAGAGAAAATGGGATGAATTACTTGTCATCAGTTTCCTTAAGGTTGACAATGTTTAGTAAATACACTCCTGGAAATGGAAATAAGAACACATTGACGCCGGTGTGTCAGACCCAGCATACTTGCTCCGGACACTGCGAGAGAGCTGTACAAGCAATGATCACACGCACGGCACAGCGGACACACCAGGAACCGCGGTGTTGGCCGTCGAATGGCGCTAGCTGCGCAACGTTTGGGCACATCCAACGTCAGTGTCAGCCAGTTTGCCGTGGCATACGGAGCTCCATCGCAGTCTTTAACACTGGTAGCAAGCTGCGACAGCGTGGACGTGAACCGTATGTATAGTTGACTAACTTTGAGCGAGGGCGTATAGTGGGCATGCGGGAGGCCGGGTGGACGTACTCAAATTGCTCAACACATGGGGCGTGAGGTCTCCACAGTACATGGATGTTGTCGTCAGTGGTAGGCGGAAGGTGCACGTGCCCGTGGACCTAGGACCGGACCACAGCGACGCACGGATGCACGCCAAGACCGTCGGATCCTACGCAGTGCCGTAGGGGACCGCAATTCCCAGCAAATTAGGGACACTGTTGCTCCTGGGGTATCGGCGAGGACCATTCGCAACCGTCTCCATGAAGCTGGGGTACGGTCCCGCGCACCGTTAGGCCGTCTTCCGCTCACGCCCCAACATCGTGCAGCCCGCCTCCAGTGGTGTCGCGACAGGCGTGAATGGAGGGATGAATGGAGACGTGTTGTCTTCAGCGATGAGAGTCGCTTCTGCCTTGGTGCCAATGATGGTCGTATGCGTGTTTGGCGCCGTGCAGGTGAGCGCCACAATCAGGACTGCATACGACCGAGGCACACAGTGCCAGCACCCGGCATCATGGTGTGGGGAGCGATCTCCTACACTGGCCGTACACCTCTGGTGATCGTCGAGGGGACACTGAATAGTGCACGGTACATCCAAACCGTCATCGAACCCATCGTTCTACCATTCCTAGACCGGCAAGGGAACTTACTGTTCCAACAGGACAATGCACGTCCGCATGTATCCCGTGCCACCCAACGTGCTCTAGAAGGTGTAAGTCAACTACCCTGGCCAGCAAGATCTCCGGATCTGTCCCCCATTGAGCATGTTTGGTACTGGATGAAACGTCGTCTCACGCGGTCTGCACGTCCAGCACGAACGCTGGTCCAACTGAGGCGCCAGCTGGAAATGGCATGGCAAGCCATTCCACAGGACTAAATCCAGCATCTCTACGATCGTCTCCATGGGAGAATAGCAGCCTGCATTGCTGCGAAAGGTGGATGTACACGGTGCTAGTGCCGACATTGTGCATGCTCTGTTGCCTGTGTCTATGTGCCTATGGTTCTGTCAGTGTGATCATGTGATGTATCTGACCCCAGGAATGTGTCAATAAAGTTTCCCATTCCTGGGACAATGAATTCACGGTGTTCTTATTTCAATTTCCAGGAGTGTATATTAAATTACATCTTAAGTTATTATCCTAATATCATAGGTGAAAATAATTTAAATTAGGATTCATAAGCTGTTTCTCTTAATTTATACATCAAAAGAAGTTAAATAAAACAATTTTTACAAGCTCTGTATTACATCGGCAGTTTTAAAAGTTTGCTTATAATTGTATGCATATCTTATGTGTATAGCGTATTAGAGATATAAGTGCGAACATTATGATAATAATTGGTACGCTAATACGTATCTACTTCATGTGTTGTTCACGAAAACACTCATATAGTTTACTATCTATTTTTTTTCCATGCTCATAACTTCTCGCCAAATAAACAAATTAGTTCAGTATAGACTATCCGCTTTGCGTCCACACCATCCGCTGGCCTAGATCACGCGCAGTAAATTGGTCTTGCGGAAAGCATTCAAACTAAGTTCATTCGTTGTCGCGAGGTTAGCCCACTCTGCTTTACCACCACCTCTTCGCTCTCTCGGCAAAATAAACATGTATAGTTTGTGCGCGTCACGCCTAATTTGACGTTTTAATACTCAGGGAAATTTTAATTTCACAAATAAAGCAAGTATTTAGGCAGTATCGCGGTAGCCTAGAGGTTACGGCACTAGACCACTAGACAGGAGGTCGCGGGTTCGATTACCAATGGTAAAATTGGAATTTATTCCCTGGTGTAATCAATCTGGTCACCGAGCGACATGGCTCAGGCGGTTTCTTCTGTGGCCTGCATTCGGGAGGCCCGTGTTTGATTCCCATGGACGATCTACCTGACCCATGGTTTCTTTCGGGTGTTCTCCCGGGTCGCTAGGCGAATGCTGGGTAGATTAATTACATCCCCCGATTTTCCTGTACCTCCATTTCATCTCCATTATCATTTCTTATCATCTCTAATCTGGTCTCTTTCAGGGTAGAAGTGTCGGCGGGTGCCTCGGCGGTGCATGGCAGCATGATATGCCCTGAGGAAAACTACTTCCTCCTCCGGTAGGTCGGTTGCCAGTTTCCGGTCCTCTACTGGGACCATTTCGGGACCGCTAACCAAGAACCTTTGGAGTTCGGATCGCCTGCCTTTGTAGCATTAGGGCTCGGCTGCTTGGATCGTTGCCGTTCTGCTGTAGGAGAGCGAGTTCGTTGTCCTGACCTGACGGGGGAAGACTCTATCCGAGTAAACTGTAGGGACCGTGCCCTCTTACTGTCATGGCTCCTTGGGTCGGCCACCCTCTGTCTTCTTCGCCTCATCCTACCTCCCGGGGCTGCCCCCATTTGGGGGAACAGGAACAATGGGCCCAGCATGGTGACCTACGTACCGAATCCCCTCTGTAATGAAATCCCAATCCCAATCCTTCTGGTCGCACTATGGCCCTGGGGTTCGCTCAGCCATTAACAGAAATGACTATCGGGATAATTCCTGGGGTTAAGGCAGCTGTCTCGCGGGTCTTATATGCCGAAGGTCTATATAAATGGGTGCTCTAACCACCCGCCACCCCGATAGAGGCCGTATAGCCTAGAATGGGGTACCTTTACCTTTACCTACAGCAGGAGGTTTAAACTCCATGTACGAGCACGTCCATCAAAGAATATAACCCTTATTAATAATAACTGTTAGGGGTGATTAAAGCTCACTTTACACTATAAACATACTACAGATCCATATATTGTTATGATACGACATGGAATATATAAAATGTAATGTATTTACTACCTAATTCAAAAATATTGTAAACAAACTAAACTTTCGTCATAAAAGTAGAATTCTCTAAGTGAATAATTAAAAAAAAAATTTAAATTTTCTAGGTCTTATTAGTCTGGCCACCCTACGCTTAATTTTGTATTGATTTCAACTAAATTAAAAATACCTATACATTTTCTTAACATTTTGGTTTAGAATATTTAAATTGCATATGTGCAGTCGTTTTAAATATTTTGGAGGTCTGGTCATTTAAATTATACCTCCTGGAATGTTTCCAACTTTAAAAAGTTGTAGGTGTGTTAACAAGTTGTCTTCAAACTCTTCACAATTGCCAACTCTTTACTCCATGTTTGGCGAGTTGCTTATTTGTATACGCCGCTGGATGAAGAAATTTATTCTTATAGGTACTGTGCAGTAGTGCACGCATTTACGAGGGTCAGTCTAATACTGCGATCCATATAAACCTAAACCATTTCACTAGGCCATAACTTTTGAACCAATAAGAGGACACACGTACAACTTTGGGAGAATATAATAAACAATTGGAAGATTATATTACACTATTTACATCTCAGAGAAAATGTTGCAAGTGTCCTCCACCAGCATCTATACATGTTTGCACTCCTCTCACCATATTCTCTGAAGTTTTACTGAGAGTATCCTTGCCAATGTTACTTATTTCGCTTTAAATGGATTCCTGGAGAACCTCAATCGTCCGTGGCCTATTCTTGTTACACTCTATTTTTTTAGATATCCCCACAAAAATCCGGTGAGGTTAGGTCAGGGGAGGTTTTGAGATTATTCAATTATCAAAGATACTGGTTACAAGTTCCATAGTGTCATTAGATGTATGGCACCTTGCTCCACCTTGCTGGAAATAACCTTCTCTCAATTCGATATCACCCAGCTGCTACACAAATTTCTTGAAGATACCAATATAAACTTCAGTATCTACAGTCATATCAAGGAAAATGGGACCAACGTTCCATAGATGCTGGTGGAGGACACTTCCAGCATTTTCTCTGAGACGTAAATAGCGTAATGTAATATCCTAATTATGTATTATATTCTCCCAAAGTTGCACGTGTGTCGTATTATATGTTCAAAAGTTATGGCCTGTTGAAATGGTTCAGGTTTATATGAATCGCTCTGTATTTCTTTATAACCTTAGTTATTCTGCGCTGTTCATAATGGGTTAAGCATTATACTGGGGTTTCGGTTATGGAATGCGTATAGCTCAGGAACCTATCCCTAAGTGGATGATTTTTTTTACCTATGTTCGCGATGTCGAAATGTGCTTGAGGAGCTAAGATAGGTGATGTTTTATACATCAAGAAAGTTATAGTTCCTGTAGCATATAGCTGACCATATATCCCTGTAAAAATTGAATAATCATCCACTTCTGGCTTGATTATTGGGCGTGAAGTCAGCAAACAAGTTGCTAGCAACGATCTACAGTAACTGCACTGTCCCTTATTCGACTTTAAATATGAAATATTCAGTTCTTTAAGTACTAAATTGAAAGCAATTTCAGTGGTAAACCACATCCATGTTTCCTGCTAATAGTTTTACTTTGTGTACCATTCATACAGCAATTTAATTTATTTTATTATATTTTGCGAGGTTCAAATTGTCATTCAGAAGGAGAGCTGTTTTCTCGATCCTCAGTACGTATTCTTCTTTGTAAAAGTTTGTGAATATTAACAAGATATAGAGTTACCATGGACAACATGCCAGTATAACACTAAATTCTCTAACTCGTCTTTTTCTCCATAAAACACTAGGAGTTATTATAAACATACGAAACAACTTACCTTAATGACGGCTTACTATGCTGTAAGTGCTTTAAGGCCCGGGCTCTATAGTTCCTACATTATCAAGGTAATATTATGAATGTAACATGAGATTTATGCAGGAAGTGTATTTTATAAGCGCTACAATTTTGTGAAATAACGTCTGTGGGGAAGAGAATTCAAATAAAAGTGCAACACCGAAAAACCGAGGTAAAGGGGAACCAGGTACAACCGAAGCAATGTAAATTGTATTGTCAGGTGAATATCAACAACTAGATTATGATATTGCCAACACGCGGAAAATGAAATTCCATAAGTACAGCGAAACGTTAGGCTTGGGTCCAATGATACTTCCATATGGGAACGGTTGCTATTGCATGTCAATCGATAAGCTTGCCCAGGGGATGTGTCCCATACTAAATGCTTCAAAATATCCAACTTGACACGTTCCAATTTCATTCAAGGATTACATTTCAACGGAATGTCAGTGTGTGTGGAACAGCAGAAAATCACAAAATGTAATTGAACACTTGTCCGATCGCATTAAAAAACCTATTTCTTTTCACACATTTACGTTTGATCAAAGGCATGAGAGACGTAATCGTATTTTCGAAGTAAAATACAAACTAACACAGAAATTACACTCAATTCGATTTGTTTATTACTTCAATTGAATTTTTAAGATTAGGTTTCTGTAGTATATATGTTCTTAAAATGCGTAGCGTTACGATTTTAAAGAAAATTCCACCTCAATTAATTATTAGACGAAAATTATATTCACAAAAATGATTCTATCGATTAGGATTAAAATAAAATATGTTTTGAATATACAACACGAATTGTATATAAATAATCACTGATGTCACTTCACTGCAAATGAAATTTGTGTTAGTTTATTGGTAAATCCCGAAGGCGTGTGTGTTTTACGATGGAGTGTATTGTTATCGCCTTATACTATATCCTGACCTTCATCTGCATGCACTAGCCAGGAAATGTTTCAGTAGTTTACAGAGTACTACGTTATGTTGTTTTCGATATTTCCTTCTAGAGACAGTTGTTTGCACATTTGATGGCCGTGCTGTACATCTGACGTCATTCATACTCTGTGTCCAGTTAACTTGTATCGCAGGAGAGCGAACATCTCTCCAGCCTTTATTAAGTTATATTACAGCAATACCTAGTTAACCGAGATCTCCTTAATCTGGACCAGAATTGAAAAAAGAAAATGTTATTTAGCGTAGTAAATGAATACTTCATAGACAGTAAATTGCTATTCTCAGTAGGTACATTACTCGAATTCTCTTGCAAGCGGGCGAATTCATTGCACTCATCCCACCTGCTTGGGACCAGGCTGGAGGAGAAACGTTTCTAGTCATGGACAAATTGCCCGCCTCGGTAGCGTAGATGGTAGCGTGTCTGCCTCAAGTTCAAAAGGTCCCGAGTTCGAATCTCGGTCAGGGTGAGTTACCTTGATAAGGTTTTTCCGGGGTTGTCTCTTAGTTTTAAAGACGAAAGTCGGGTAGCTGTAGGCTCCATGGACCCTGGACAAAAATGGGCATCATTTCACCCATTTCATTCACCGTCCGATATGACATAACGTTGGAGGACGTAAATTACAAACAAAAAACAAGTTTTGGTCTTGTGTGTATGTGCGACTTGCCAGAAAACAAGACTGAAGAAGGAGAAAAATATAAGTGTGGAAGATTATTTATATAGCCATTTTTGTAAATATTCATGGCTTTTCTGGTGTTGATAAAGAAGGCATTGACAATAAAGGAGACTGATTAATCACTGATTAATCACTAATCACTGATAAGTGATTAGAGAGGAAGGTTTTATTGCATCATGCGGTGTTAGTGAAAATGATAATGAAAAGTATTCGGATTCAGACAATGTTGATGAACCAGCTGTGGTTATGACCCACACACAAGCAGTATCAAACATAAAGAAATTGATGCTGTATTTCAAAAGCCAAGCCAAAACATTGCCAAATGAACTTCTAATGTTAAAGCGGATGTGAGATCGCGCTGCTCGTAAGCATTACACTAAACTGAGACATCAGCAGCTAAATGCCATTTTTATTACGGAGTGGTTTGTAGTAAAGTACACATATTTAGGCTATTACAGCACATTCCGTATATGTGGTTTTAGGTGAAAGCGTCTATTCTCATAATTTTTTCGTAATTCTCTGGATAACGCGGATTTTCGTTAATGGAGATGAAGGTTGGTCCCAGTGATCCGGGTTAACCAGGTTCTACTGGATGTATATACCTTTTACATGAGTTCACAGATGATTCGTATATGTTTCAAAGTATCAGCCATTACGATTTTTAAACACACTATTTTAATCAACGCCGTTAGTGCGGAGCCGTAACGAAAATTTTTTAATGAAACGGGTAGATTACATTTCCTCAGTCTACTTAGGCCAGATACTAGCGAAATTTAATTTGGTATATTTTTATTAACCAAATCTATAAACTAATGAATGCCTCTAGCCTCTGTTTTCCGAGGTGGGGGCGATTGATTGTTTCGAGTGTAAAAATCATTGCGTGGTTTGCTTTGGGAAGGAAGTGAGGTCGGTTGTCCCGAGTCGTAAATTAACGACATATAAAGAATCTCGAAATATTAAGGAGACGTCTTGGTATTTCAAGTACCTTATTATGTAGGACTCTGTGAACCATAGCAGTTATGGAGTGTCCATTAAGAAAACCACTCTCGCTCGCTCAGTCGCTCACTCACTCAGTCACTCACAAGTTTGCTCAGTTCACTCACTCTCAAAAACAGTCACAAATTCACTCGCTCACTCCCTCATTAGATAAAACTTATTTATTTAGCAGGGAGGGTAAAATTGTATTGTTATCCAACAAATGAAATTGAGGTGAATATGTTTCATTATATTCAACTGTTTAGTGGAATCAAATTTATATATTTACTATTTAACATTTAGACGTAGGCCGCGCCATGGCTGAGAGGTTAGACCGCTTGGCTCTCACCTCTTTGGCGGGTTCGATTCCAGGCGACCGCAAAGTGGGATTTATGGTGGACAACATGACGATGGGGTGGGTTTCCTGCAGATCCTCCGGTTCCCCCACCATCATTCTACCAATTGCTCCATCAATCATTCATCTCAGGCTTTGGGCCGACCCCTGAACCCTGATTTCATCTCAGGTGAGATGCTTCGCCCCCCTCGCCTCCTACCATCAGCATTGACGAGAACGGGAGGATAAAAATAAAAAGAACATTTAGACGTACAACATTAGGTTTTGAAAACTATAAGTGGTACAAATACTGAGGAATATTTACCAGGTTTGCATTTTTTTTTTTTTTGTTGCATGGTTTTGGCTCTCTTACGGTTTAAAAACTATACAGAGTTATAGAATGCACAGTTAAATAAAAGGACCTCATGGGCAATTAGTAAACATTTGAGATAGTCTTTAGTTTTCATTTATTTATCTCAAACATGTTGCTCCTTGAAAATGCTACGTCTGATTGCTGGGCCATCGACCACCCTCAATTTTAACTTTCTTTTGTAGTCCTGGAGGGAACGTTCTCGGAATGGATCATGCTAGCAGGAACTTTTAGTTTCCCATTGCCCCGTATTTCATATCTCTCAGCTACATGATCAGCTGATGCTGATATGCGGTATCTGGTGATTGTGTTTTGAGGTGAGAGTGTTTCTTTACTGGAATGCAATTTTAAGTCGAAACTGTCGGTGACGTTGATCGGATATGTTTTATCTGGAAAGTCGTGTGACCCTGCTGCTTAGATCCGCCCGCCCTTCGTACGCTCTCTACTTGTTCTTTCATCCCGCGTTACATTAAAACCTAATTCGTATTATCGTTCTACTTGCCTCCCTTTCCACCCATTCAGCTGCCGTGGTGTTGGCCCTATGTACTGCTAGCACTCTTGGTACTGTAACTTTGTTAAAAGTGTGACGAGCAGCAAATCCGAGCTCTCTGCAAAGGAATTGTTCAAATTGAATTGAAGTCGAGGAAGCAGTGGTTCCTGATAATAATGACAGATTGACTACGTATTGGCAGATGTTCTCCAGGTGGAATTGAGAGTGGCCTGCCTCAGTATCTTCAGATATCAGTCTGAAGAGCTGGGGAATTGCGAGATACAAAGCATACAAGTATAGATGGTCGATCAATTTCTCGTCCTGCATATAAGATGGAGTGGCATTTTAAACACCAGGAATTTGGTGTAATGGAATAACTAAAAAAGGTTAGCCCTTATCTATAAAATAAGAACAACTAGTGTATAAAGTATAGACAAGATCATATTTTTAAAATGACCACTACGGAAATGAACAATAAAATAAGCACACAGAAGTTTTGACATTCCGCTTTAGACCAACGGGTTAGTCTTCAATCAAGTGGTTTTTAAAGGTCGCATTGTAGCTTTTGTAATACCATTTCCATTAAGTACATTTTCGTACTTTTATCTATTTTTATTAAATTTTCGATGACTTATGATTTGGAAAAAAATCTTCACATGCATAAAACATATTTCCTGAGATATAGATACAAAAAGACAAGGTAATTACGGGGGAATCTGGGGAGAAAATATTTCTGATGACAGATTACCCAGTAGAAGTACAAGAAAAGGGAATAAAAACTTGGAATGACACCTAATGGACAGCTGTCCAAGTTTAAAATATAAAAGGAACCCGATGTTATTTTCGTATGCCTTTCTCTACCCATTCCTTAGCTTAAACTATACTTAAAATTGGTTATTATATCTACCTCATTTTAAGGGTCCTAATGACCCTTCGGGCACTTATAATGATTATTTGAGTGGAATGCAGTACTTTCTCTACATACTACCTTGTAGCAGAAAACGTGAAATGGGAATTAATGAGAAGTTTGAAACCTTGTAATTTGCACTACGAATATGACCAAAGTTTACACCTTGCAACTAGCAACGAACTAAGTGTGTTTTATTTTACTCTGCATCTTGTGGTAGAGAAAAACGTTGCTACTATTTCATCCAAAATAGTGGTAGTGCTAAATTCATTTGACTTTATTTAGCTACGCTATCTCTTGTACAAAATAGTTTATACAGTATCTTACTGTTTTTTATTAATACGTAATAACTATAGCGAATATATTATATATATTATATATCGAAATTTAACAGAAAATGCACTTCTGAGGCCCACAGATGCATAGATGCTTAGGTGTTGGACTATGGGAGTATATCTGTGAAGTAATCAAACATCAAAAACCTGTAACACCAATCTTAGTAGTTGATTAAGGAATATATATTTAAAAAATCCTGACATGGAAAAGCTTTGTTATATAAATTATTAATTTTGATTAAAACAACGCCCTAATTATAAAAACGTATAAACTGAATTTTTAGCAAAAATCCCATGGAAGACATTAATTCCAAATATTAATTTCTATAATTGTAAAGCCTAAAAACTATAAAATTTACTTGTATGCATAAAACACATATATTTAGTTAAACCATGAAATGTGTATAAATGTTTGACACCAGCTCTTTTTGACATATCTTCAAATTATTCGCCTTATTCAGCTACTAAGTCGTTATTTCATCCCTCGTGATTATGCAGAGTACAATGAGGCCACTCTACCTGGACCCGCGCTTTGATGCATCACTTCAGTCTTCTGCACCGTATTTGTGTATTAAGAAATTTCTGAAAATGTTATTAAGAATAACATGCAGTAAGTAGGAGCACAAGATTTTGCAAAAACGTTTTGTAGAAAAGTGGGCAGAGAAAGTAATGTAATGTAAAAGGTGAAACCAGGGTTCCCAGCCTAATTGTTCAAAATAAGGGCGGTTAGGTTTATAAACATTTAATTATTAAAATATCCTTAATCTAGTTGCACATAGAATAAAAAAAAACAATTATTACAAAATACCAAGCTATCTTGCTTGAAAGAGCATTTTTGTATACTTTTGGCACCAACTTTAACTCAACGATTCCATTTTTCATACTTACACATTCTTGACAAATCAAAATTGACACTAATTGGTAACGCAGCTTTTATTAGGTATACATTACAGCGGCTCCTATCATCAGACGAATTGTTGTTCATCAAGGAAAATTATTCGTTCAGTATGAGCGCTAGATGCTGGTATGAGAACAAAACCAACAATTTTATTTATGAATTTTAGTACCTTCGGATTGTGCCTCAGTCATTATAGTTGCCCACGTTGTCACATAACTATCGTAAAGAGAAATTTCTCAACCTATTACATATTTTAAAGAACAGAATTCTTCATATCCTCATTTATATCAGACCCAAAGTGAGCAAGAATAATCTCAAAATCTTTAAAATTGGCATTAATATTTAAGACCAACGTGAACAAGTGTTTTCTGTTGCTACATATGAATAACAGTACAGAGGTTTTGCTAGTTTTTTTGCAGAGTCTTTGCTACTGCAACTTATAATTCAGTGTGTGATAGTCCACTACTAACTCGCAAACTGGCACTGCAATTTTTTCGCTTTCACATAAGATTGAAAGTAAGTGGTTATCTTACGAGAGGGGTTAGTTCCCTGAATTTGACGACTGTGGCCATCAGTATCTTCATGCCGCACACAATCTGAATTGACACCATGTTTAATGCTGAAGGAACGCTCACAAAGTGAACAATGCGTTAATTTTTTATTAGATTAAGCCATAAATAAGTTTCTTCCCACTTCTTGTGGTACACACATATATATTTACTTTTCTTTTTAGGAGGAGTTCTGTGTCCATCTCCATCCATATTTGACTGCTTCATAAATTTACTATTACAAATAAACGCGAAGTAATGTCTTCAATTCAACCTCATATCAACCGATGAACAAGCGAAAATCGGCGAACGGAAATGGCGCCACAGATAACGTTTCTTTTCGATAATGTCGTGTTATCGATATTACAATTTTAGAGTATCGATTCGTGCGCTGTTACTATTAATAAAAATCAATTGGACACAAAATAACCGTAAGTAATATTTTTAAGAAATGCGTGGCAGATTTAAGTGACAACCTGAGGTCATTTTCTGAAATACGGTAGATTCGATCTCCCGAGCTAAATAAAAATGGGAGACTGGAGATAGCTTAACAAATTTACGAAACAAATGACACGGGAAACCATAGGTGAAACACTTTTAGGAGGGAAGGTTCCATATATTTTCATGCCACTTACCTGAAATAGGTAAGAGGGGTACGTATCTCCTGAATCTAAAACAAGCAATAATTTTAGAAATAAATGTGCCTGTGGGTGTGGTTGTGTGAGATAAATTACAAAATTGGTTCTCAAGTTCTTATCTTTCAAATTTGCAATATAAATAATTTCAATAAGGTCCCTTACTTCATATTACCCTTAATGTCGATGGATTTCCAAAACTTTACACTTTAAGAAAAATAGCTGAAATCATTTTAAATAAAATGATATATGTTTGAGATGTTTATGAGAAAAATAAAATGCGCCACTGGAATTTAAGGAAACAGCTTGTGAAATTCCCTTCATTTTGGTGAAGTTACAAATAATTATGTATAATTAGTAAGAAATGTATAAAACATAATAAAATAGGAGCTGAATCGCTTTAAAAGACATAGTTTCAGATTACCCTTCTGTGACATTAACCGGTTGCGAGATATCATTTTATATTGCTTTTAATTTTCAAATACTCGAAATACTTCGTTTCTCTTTGCTCTTGATCATGAAGAGAGCATGGTGTTAAAAACCATCGCTTTCTGCTAAGCTGTTTTAAACTCTTTACTGTTGCTTTAGCTTCTACAAAAATGTGTAAATGTATAGTGAAGTATGCAGAAGAGTAAGCCTATATAAGGCAGTTCAGAGTGAGGGAGAAAATCTTATGAAAGAAAAACAATTTTTGATGCTTTTAACTATAGGTGAGAAGTTGGAGGAGCCAGTATTAGAGTCTTGAATCATGCTGCTCGTTCGATTTGGAGCTTTTGCATCTTCTCCATCGTACCGTAGCGACCAAATCCATGTTTAAATTAACCAAAATATTAACGAGGATCATTAAATCTGGTAGCAGAATATTCGTGAAGGATGTATGTTTAGTGAAAGTTTACCGAGTGAGCTAAAAGTGCTCCATAACAGCCTCAGGCCGAACTGGCACATAAATGAGTCAGTCAGTCAGTCAGACTTGCGATACATAATGTAGTGGGTGTATGTGACCGCAGAACTCTCCAAGGCCCAAAAGAATTACTCTAACTTCGCCTCCAAGCTCTCACTTTCTCATATCAGAATGTTGCTCACGGCAACCGAAGGCTTCTTATGGTACATTTTGGTTTAGCTTAGCGTCCATCAATAACAGACACTGGAGATGAATAAACTATCTACAAGATTTCAAGACCATCAAAAGTGGATTTTATTTTATTGAAGATTTCTTGACATAACTGAATGTTTTAACATATATGTACGATGAAGACTAACTTCTCCAAGACTTTTGTTTTTAACTCTTGGGTATGCATAAATTGTTTTGAAAAATCGCCAATCACCTTTAATATTACTGGTATCAGTGGGAATATATGTATTGAGATTTGATCCTATAAAATGGTTCTTTACAATTTTATTAATATATTTTCATGAAACAAGAAAGGTATATCTGGAATTAACTGTTAAAGTCCTTGAAAGTCCTCTTTGTTCTGAATAACTTTTACATGGCTTGTAAATCCTAAAAAATAAACAAAATCTATTGGAAAAAATATAGAGGTCGTTAAAATATGTAGCGTATCTATAATGTTTCAAGTTTATAATATTGTACACTTCTCATATGGTAAGTAGTTATTTATGATTATCTTGGTCATCAAAGAAAACGATTTCAAAGTCATCGTTTAGCGACATACTTTAAAAGGCCCCATTTATTACTGAAAGCTACTGTTTCCCATATTTCTCTTACATCCACAAAAATATTCAATAAGTTAATTGAAGCACTCTGATTCAGAAGTTCTTAAGTCAATGTTTTTGTGAAATCCTGTTAAACACACGATAAGCACTCTCAATACCAGTTTTGTAATAGTGCTAAAAATTGGCGGATCAGAAGATGTTAGGAGCAACATATTAAGACCCTGTCATGTTTAATGGGCATCAATTTGAGAAATAAAGGTTGTTAAGTCAGCATTTTCGAGTTAGATGTTGTTAAGTCAAGTAGTTGCCGCATTAACCGTTTGGTGGTACAACTGCACTGTGCCACCCACGTTCTCTGATATCAACTGTTACTACAGTTTAGATTAGACATTTAGACATCAGACATTTTTAGACATTCCTCAAGTGCACTTTCAGAAAGTTTATCTGTACTTCTCAATACCAGGGCACTCCTTCACACCTATTGTTAAATTTTTTGGCAATATTTAAATCAAGAAACGATCAATGGATAAAGTCTTAGTCCCTTCCGCATGGCTGAAACTAATCAAAGATTCATCACAGAAGAAGCCCATTGATGATGTCCATGTCAAACGTCCACTGACCGATAACGGGGAACATAATGGCACTCCAGTTGTTGAAGTATTTTACTTCAAAGATGCCCTCAACCATGTCCTTGTAAGAAGTATTCCTGAACTAACTTTGATCCGGGGTGTGTATTTCTAAAGAGAATGTGTACCAGAAATTCGTAACACAATGTCTTCCTCACTTTATCGTCCCTAGTCTCTTTTGAGGAGAGTAGTGAGGTTGCAAGCCTTACACAAGACATATGATAGTGCGGAAAACAGACGAGATAGGCTCCGGAAGATTAAGAAGGAAAAATATTACGATGTTCGTTCACTACAGGAACATGACACTCTTCCAGAAGGTACCACATTTTATGACACAATGACATATGGAAGTAATGTAGAAGATGATGTACAAGAGGTGGAGTGATGTTTTGATGACTGTTGTACGTCAATCCATGAAGTGCATACTGGAATAGTCCATAGTAGAGATGTATTGGTGAAATTAAGTAAAATTTTATTCCATGGCTACATATTATAATATTGTATAATGCAATCAAGTGATTTAGCAACTTTTCATCCATTTTAAATTAAAAGTTAATTCCTAATAATAAAATATCTTGCCACACATGCTACATATGTCAAACCATGAGAAACACTTCAACACAGTACTGTGTACCTACAAACGGACTCATCGCATAAAAGTCTTTAATTTTTATTACTATTTTTGGTATTTAAAATTACCTTTGATAACTTTGAGCAGCTCTCCTACACAATTTTGAAGCAGTGACTTAGCAACTTCTGACCGCTTCAGTTTGGGCAAAAGCTTAAACATAAAACAGAGGAAGTACAGCTTCCACAAGAGCCTAAGTCTTGGTTTCTCTGCTTTTATGAATTCACACCACATTTTCTTTATGTCTTTTGTTTCAAATGTCGCAAATGGGGTTATTACTTCCTTTGTTGTATTTACACTTTACAAAACCTCACTTTAATGTTCAATAACTATTACCTTTATTAATTTGTTTTTCCTCTCTTTGCAGTTGTTATTCGTGAAAATTAATGTATTTTCGATCTTTAAATAACTAAGTTACCCTTTAGATTATTGATGGAAATTAATCATTTCTTCACCCTAGCCTTATATAGGCTAAGGTTTTTTTTTTTTTTTTTGATAGAGTCAACATGAAAATTGCAATGCCATGGCCCAGATTTGAACCACGGATGTCCTGGTTTCCATCCAGTCGCTCTTACCTATTGAGTTACCATGGCCAACTAGCCGTCATGACATTACGAATACGAGTCGAATGGAGAATTTAATGTTATAACGGCAAGTTGACCATGGTAGCTCAATGGGTAAGAGCAACTGGACGGAAACCAGGAGGTCCGTGGTTCAAAACGCTGCCATGACATTGAATATCTCATGTATCCCTTGATAAAAGAAGTTTTGTAGTTTAAAGAAAGGCATTTTTTGTTTTCCACATTTTATCACAATCCTGAGTAGTGTACTTTGAACAATTCTTCCCCCTAACGAAGTCATTTGTTTCACAAATGTCAATTCTTAGGTAATTCTATTCCTAACAAATTATATCTTGAAATCGCTTGAAACTTATTGTTTCTTCTGTTTCTCGAGAAACTTCATTGAAAATGAAGGGGAATTATCAGGTTATTCATAAAGGTGTATATTTTGTTAGCCTTGCAAACATTTCAACATTTTTAAGATCTATTTTCAGAAATAACAGTAGTTAAAATTTTTACATGAAAGGAGTAGTGTCACTGGGGGATATTTTCAACAATATACTTATACATGTTCTCTGAAGATTGTGAACTTAAAGTTTAGATATCCATGCAGTATATTTGGGAATGGTTCAACATATTTGGGTGAAATATGCACTTACGGTGAAATACCAATATCGAATCTATGAATGGAATTCTGTAATAATATCTCATCTAACATAAGGAGATAGTATTTGGGGACAAGTAAGCGTTAAGTTAACCTTTACTTGAGAAAAAGTGGTTTTTAAGTAAAATATGTACTATGTATTAAATATATGTGGCAATAAAGGTTAATTAAGAGCTGTAGGAACAGGAGTAGTCCCATAAAAAGTATTGTAACACTGGTATGGATGTATAAAGAGCGAGCAGAGAATATTCTAAAATAATTGAGAACGAGAAGTTATATTTTTGAAGGTAGTTAAAATATTAATGAAATATAAATGGGAAATATGAGAATGAAAGTATAAGAAAATGGACAAGTGTTCTGGAAATAGTGGTAATTACAATAGAAGATAAAAACAAGATACATCGAGAGAGCTAGAATACATAGAAAGAGAAAGATTGTACGAGAAAGGCACTCAGATGTATTTATGAAACAAGTGGGGGAAGGTTGAGAATTCAACAAATAATTGTATTTGTCATAAAAATATCTGAATAACGTGACAATTTAATCATTTTTTTTTTTTTTTTTTTTTTAGAAAATCAGTATTTTCAAAAAATTGTTTGCATGAGGGGTAATTTTGTGAGAATCTTTATATTAAATCCCTTAAAGGTGCTCAGATAAACACCATGTTTGGTATTTAAAATAAGATTCGATTTTGAGTTTTGGTGTTATGACTGGAGTTCATGACTTTTAAAAAGAACTTTCCCAGATCAAAGATGTCAATAGAGGGAAACAGTTTACAAGGTTCCCACTTCAGTTATCTAGGATGCTAGTAGCCTTAAATTTGATACATTGAGAAGAAAGTTAACTGATGTCAAAGCATTTGTGAAACCGTTGGAAGAGCATCGGGAAGTAAAATTATAAAATAAACAAATGAAATACAAATTTATGGCTGTACCTACTGTTTATACATTGTTCCGAATCATGGATAGTAACAAACAAAACAAAAGAAAAATCGTGTATTCAGGATTCAGGTAGAGGAGATGTATTTTACGAGATATTTAAAATATTGAACTAATGGAAATTAATTGTTCTTTCACACTAGCCGTGTGTAGGACGCACTATGGAATGGTGGAGTCAGACTGAAAAATTCAATGCCATAGCCGGGATTTGAACCATGAATCTACTGGTTGCCGTCCAGACGCTCTAACCCTTGAGCTACTATGGCCAACGTGCCGACATGATAATAAGTTCTTCACCTGACTCGTGTCTTTCCCGGTAAACCACTAGGAGTTCCCATAAACACATGAGACAACTACCTTAATAGCGACTTACTATGCTGTAAGTACTTTAAGGCCCGGGCTTTATAGATCGGGCCACTATTAGGTCAATTAATGGAAATTAATTGTTCTTTCACACTAGCCGTGTGTAGGACACACTATGAAATGGAATGCTACTAATCATTGTACTAATGTTGATAAGATGCAATCAAATCTGAAAAGTTTCACCTAATGTTAAGATACAATGACGTAGAATGATATGGAAAGATAATGTTAATCAAAAGCATAATTTTGAAGACATAAAAATAAATTTTAGAAAGGAAAGAGTAAATCAAATTTCCTACGGCAGATTTTTTAGTACTGTTCTTCATACACATACACATGAAACCGTTATAAAATTGATTTTATTTAGGTTCATTGTCCTCATTTCGAGTGAAAGTAATAATGAACTCCAAAAGTATGACAAATTTTATGAAAGGAATAAAAGAACGTGTCCTCCGGTTTGTTTAAGTTTTGTCTTTGTTAAATAGATAAGCTTGAGAGAAACGAGAGATCAGCTAGAGAAAAGAAAAAGACAAAGGAAATGGTGAAATAACGGAAAGAGTAAAGCTCATACAGCGAGCTAAGGAAGTAAAGTTTAGCAATTTGTTGGAACTACGACATAACGACATTAGATACATATGTTTCTCTCTTTATATTTTCGTTATCTGTGTTTCTGCAAGCGAAGAGAACAACAAGAGAACGGTCTCGTGAAATAAAATCAAGCCATCCGAGCCAACTCCTGTCATTAAATTTCATAGGCTTTGCCAACGAGTAGGACATGCCACTTTCCCTCTATGTGTAACAGAGTTGGGCTTCATTGCGGCACTGCGGCTCTGTAATTTAAATAGGTATTTACATTTGCATAAGCTGTAGGGGGAAAGAGTGCAGGTTCCGGATGTAAAGCAAGGTTTTCTTCTATTCAGATGTCTAAACCTACTCCCGGTATCGGAAGGAAATGTATGGCTTCTTTAATGGTTCGAGATATCAGACACTGGATGTTTCCAGTAGTAGATGGCGTTACCCACATACACAAGGGTTTTCAAAGGTCGTTTCAGTTTTATTTTCATTTATTGTCATTGATCCTATCAATGAAGTATATCTACTATTGAAATTTCTCAAACTTAAACGCATGTGTGCCTCCAGGAATACAGCAGTTGCTTATAACTTTATTACTTCTTGTACCACTTGCTTCAGAAAGTATTACATCCCACCTACAGCGTTTTTTCAAACCTCGATAGATGCACAAAATGCGTTTCTGAGAAAAACGGGTTTTCCTACTTAATGGCAATACTAATTGTTCAGCACAGCAAATATATTAGTTATTCGATTCTACTTCTTGAAACTGCCTCAATGAATGTGAAAAAAAAAACCAAATAGAATAGTTTAGTGGAAATTTAAGGTATGAAAATGCAGTTTTTTTTTTCTAAAACCGGTAGATGCTAATTAACTTTTCTACGCGAGCGAGGAATTCACACATGTGGTTTTGTTATTTTTGTCATTTATTGTTTTTGTTACTTTTTATTTATGCATTTATTATGTTTATTTATTTTCAAGTTTTCATGATACATAATACAACCAACTCATTAATGTTTATAAGATGTATTTTATTAGGTATAAACTTAGTAACTAAGTACTGCTACATTCACAATAACGATATAATATTTTGTTTTAATTAAATAACTAACATATTGAATACATGTATAGAAATTTCAAACAATTCCAATACGTAATCTTTAATGGTACCTTCTAGTATATCTTTATAAAATTCTTTTGCAGTTTCTAGAATTTAAAAAAAAATTACCTAGATTTTGAACATTATTTTTTTCTTTGCTCGCTCTATTAATTTTGGGAGCATTTTGAGATTGAAGCAGGAATTCGCTGCAGGACATTCTGCATGGTTTCATCACATATACCTCCACAGACAAAGCAGAATATGTATTTTGTTCTTCCTTTGCTTGGAATATGTTGTGATTCGCTGGGTATTCATTTTGAAAGGAAGCTTTCACTTCAGTGCTTGTTTTGCATTTTCTTACAAGTCCTTAACTTTCCTGTCTTCGAAGAACACATTCATAGAGCCATGATTTTGTAATACTTTATGGTACTCATAAGGACTCAATATATTCTCTTTTTTTATTAACTCTTTTTAGATTCTGCCAAAAACTCTGTCAGGAGACATTAACTGTGCCCATATATTGGGTAATTATGTGAAATGAGGAAAATGATTAACTCTTCTCCGGGAAAGTAATAAGCATGTACATCATAACGCTATTGTTCTGACTAGAGCAAGAGTCTGAAAATAAAAGAATGGTAGAGGTAGCGTTATTGGACTTCCTTTCTTCCAGTTCCAACAAGAAGTGGTGCAAAGCTGAGGCAACCTGGTTGCAGCCTTTAGCAAATTCAGTTTCCGGCAGAATCTGAAAGAATTAAAAGAGGAGAATATCGTCTTTGTTCTGGGTTTTAGATGGAATCATTATGCATAGCTTATTATACAGCCACACCTGCCGTGCATAGAATACCTTGCTAACAAAGTTTAGGCAGTGGTTGTTTCTGCTGCATATCAAAACAAATAGTGATTGCCTCGGCGTTCTCCTCTTTCAATAGCTGATAAAACCTTTTGGAGTGCAGCTTGTGTAGTCTGTACATGGTTCTTATTTCGTTTTCCTTCTCCACATCTGCCTCTGCCTTAATCTTCATCAGTTCCATTTTGCAGGTTGAACATGTGTCAGTGTCTGGTGTACGGTATGAACGATTGAAGAAGTTGTAGGTTATGCATTTATCTTTTGACAATGAGAAGACTGCAGACTGCAAAAGTTGGTCTACATTTTTGTCATATTAAGTTATGCAGGTAAATATCCTCTCCTTGATTTTGCTCTTCCCTAATGACTTTCTCTATATCTGTACTTTTCATGTCTTGTTTTATTGCAGCAGAAATTTCCTTCTGTAACTCTCCTGTTCTGTCACTTCCTCTGGTTTCCTTTGGTGCGTTCCCAGATAAGTGAAATTTTCTAGCCAGGAGAGATAATCTATTTTTTGACACTCCTGTGATTCCTTGGAAGCTGGCAGTGCATATTGACAATACTCGGTCATCATTAGTTCTCCCACTGTATTTAATGCTAACAGTCTGCTTCCTATTTGAAGCTTCTTTCTTTACCACTCTGCGATTAGAGTTGTAATACTCATATTTCATAAGGAATTTATCTTGATATATTTTATTTAGCACAGAAAGATGTTGGTGAAGTCCACTTGAACCATAAGTCAAATCAGCTTCGTCACAAAGCTTATGCCCCTTACTTTTATAATTTCCTGGAGTGGACTTGAGTCCATATGAATATGAAATTTCTGGAGTATGACTTTCCCTTGACTTGCATTTTGATTTGCATTCCTTGTTTTTGCAATTCCTAACTCCCATGCATTCTACGACTGGTACAGTTTCACAGTCTGAGTTCCTGTCCATTGTGCATAATGTCTCAACTAAGAATAAAAGTGCCATGCAAGTGTAAGAAAACTTTCAGAAATAAATGCGAAATCCAAGTGCACAACCGGAGTTCGCAGTTATTGCCAAAGCTTGCATAAATGATTGAGAAATCCAAGAATCGCAACAGCGAGATGGCAGTGAGATGCGTTTCATAGAATTGAGTTTGCTACACGCTGGATCATAACATTGTAACTATTGACGTTTGCTTTAACTGAGCAAGTGCATCTATCGAGTTTTGAAAAAAAAGAGTTCTAATATTGCCTACCTTCTACACAGAATATCAATCTAATTTTGCAAAATCTGATTTCACAGAACGTTGCAGAAGGTGAATACTATGCCGATACTGTATATAACTTAACTTTGTAAAATTTTGCATCTATCGAGTTTTGAAAAAACGCTCCTGATGTTCTATATGGGTTTCACACAAAATTCCCAATTTGAAATACTAAATCGAAGAAAAGGGCAGTTTCAGAAAAAAATTGTACTTCTGAACCGTTTCACTAATCTGATTAAAAGTCAGTTCACGCTAATAGTGTTAAAATAAAATCCCGAAATGAAAAATGTTATTTAAATTTTCAGACGGTGAACTTATACTTTCAGTATATTGACATAACATTTGTAGTAAATTTTGTCTACATCTTTGGTTTACAAATTATACACAAAAGTAATTCAAAGGAAGAAGTTACTAGGGCCTTGCAACCTATTCCCAAAGTTTCTCATAAATTGTTCTAGAAAGTCTAAAAGATGTTTTACTTCATAATGGAAAGATGCATCCTTCCATTCCTGTGATACATTCTTTTGTTTCAAAGGAGACACGAGAATATTAAGTTTTTGGTACAAAAATACAGTACAAAAACCACCTACGGCTAATTTGTGGAAATTTGAACATTATTGGTATATTACTTGATCAACTGGCTGTTTTCGCAAAATATTCTTGCTTCTTATAATTTTTTTTAACAACGGGCCAAACACATTTAAAATGTGAACCTCCTGTTGATCCCTCAAATGCAATATTTGCCATATCACTATGTTCAATTAGATTTAATGAAACAACTTGTGACAGCAAATACCTTCGAAGCACTCACTATTAATGATTAACTAGTGGCAAATAAATTATGATTATGTCTAGTTTCTTCATACAAAATTCTTGTTTGAAGTTTTTTATTACGTTTTAAAAAGCTTTAGTTTTACTTTTGTTATTTATGAGTAGTTTGAAAACCTGACGTGATGGGAGAAAATGGAGATTCTTTTCGAATTAAGCATGAACAATCCATTTATAATCACCTATCAGATTAAAAGAAACATAAAATAAGTTATAAAATGCAGAATACAGTAATTCACCAAAGGGCTTTAATTTGTCATGCAAATAGCTCTCACATCTGGTATTTGATCAGCATTGTTACAGCTATGTTCGAAAAAATGAAAACGAACTAAACTTTTCTTGTAATGAGTACCCTGGGAAGAGGGAATGTTTTTGGTAATCCAATTTTATATTTAACAAAATTTCGTATTTACTTATGCTGCTAACGGACACACGCATACACGAGCACGCATATCTTTTTCAAAAAAATTCTTTTTATGGATATAAAAAGATCTGCTAGCGAAATCTCGCTATTGAATTTTTGGGTCAAATCAATTACTTATCTATTTGCAATTGGAAACTGTGGAGAAATTAAGAATTACTACTTACTAACTTTCAAACCATATTTTAATATATATATATATATATATATATATATATATATATATATATATATATATATATATATATATATATATATATATATTTAATGAACATAACAGGCTTATAAGCCCAATTAAAATGTTCATCATATATATTATTTACGTATAGTGATATGCAAATAACACTAAAGAATAACATAAATTAACACATATTAATACAGAGAGGGAAAATAAAGAACAGAAACCATTATAAAACAAGAAAAGAGAAAAAAAGTGAAGGCGTCATAGTAAGTAATTTTACTATTATTACTAATTACAGTAATTGTACTGTTGTTATCATCTTTAGTAATTTACTAATCTACGGATAATTAGGAATTATGACATTTTTAATTGAGTCACACACATGTTGAAAATATCTACATTGAAGTACTGAAGTTTATTATATAAATACATAGTTCTATTTAATGGTGAATTTTTATGGACTTCTGTATTTGCTCTGGAGGTTAAGAAAAGCCTCTTGAATCTGCTTATTTTATTGTGTACATAAAATAATATATTTGTTGTAATATTAATATCGTCAATAATCGAATGCAATATTTTATACAGAAATATTAAACCCACAATGGCTCTTTTCAAATGTAAACTTTTAATTTGAAGTGCTTCTCAAAGAGTTTCATAATTTGTATAATTAAGGTAATATCCAGTTGTTTTAAACAGCAAATTTAAATCATATCACAGATTGAAGTATTCTAAACATAGCACTTGCAGGACAAATTATAACATGTCTTTAAAATCGTATCCATATTCAGAATTTCAATTACTTTTTACGAATTTTGAGTGTCATTACTACCAACTTTACAGAAATTCACCATGCCACACTGGAAGTCTGCGAACTATATGCAGAGAATCTTATATGTATAATCTTATGTAATATTTATATGCAGTATTGTCTTAAAATGCATACTCACCAATAGTGGTCAGCACAGTGAGAGAATACAGGAACGCCCTGGCGAAGTTCCATTCGTACGGCGATCCCGGTAACCTCCTCTCCGCCGTGTACCCCATCTCCCTGGCCCTCTGTTGCTGCTGGAGCATCATCTCATCAGACAGCCGCTGCACTAGCTGGTCCTGGAACCTCGATATCTCCTGGGCCGCCAATCTCGTCCAGTTATCCCGGTACAGGATATTGAGCGAGACGGTAATATCCCAGATATTCTCCACGGTACGCGCCCTGGATTCGTCGGCGACGCGTTTCAACCAGGAGGACGTTTCGTTCTGTCGCCTCTCGTCCATAACCGCGACACCGCCCCTCATGAAACTCTGGCCACCGCCCTCTATCGCCATAAACACGAAGGAACCCAGAAGCGTGTATCCGACGAGCAAGGCACAAATACCAAGATTGCTGAATACACCCTGGACGTAGCCCCCTTCTGCACGCCCGCCGAAACAAAGACATCCTCCATGGTGCTCCACTGTTGCAGCGTGTTTGAGCGATGCGGTCTTCCCGTTGGTCTTCTGCTGCGGCGTCGTGTGGTGGTAGTGGTCGTAGCGGTAATGCCTGGCCACTGCAGATTTCTCCATATCAGAACTTCTGTTTCTCTCCACAGGCCGATATCTATTTCCCAGCTAGCAGAGGAAGTTTCTCTTATACTTCACCTCGCTGTATTAAAAAAGTTTCACATCTACAAGAGGCTGTCTACAAACACTTTCAGACTTAATCACGATATGATTCTCGAAACACAACCCTTGTTGATGTTGCTCTCCAGGTGCAAACAAAAAAGAATCGATTGCGCGCACCTTTCTTTTTGCCGTTCATTTCAAACAGAACGGATATGCGCTGCCTTTTCAGTCTTTACTCAAGTTACATTAGAATTAAAAGGAATGCTTTATCGGCAACTTGTTGATTTATGGTCCCGTGGGATATCAACCAAAGTCCTCCGCTTTCGCCATTTTAGTTGTTTGTAAGCCAAAAGTAGGTTGTTCTCTTTATTTAAGGGCACTTCAGTCTTCATCACAAGATTTTCTCATCAGATTCCGCACCGAACATTGGAACCTGTGAACAAGAAAATTGATCATATCAGTATTCTACAGAAACATTCAAACGCCAAAATTAATAGTTTTAACTTCCACATTTTTCGTTCAGTTTGACTGAAAATTTTGTGTGAAGTTGTTCTGTGTAAATTTCAAATTTAGTTTATTCTATTTTTAGCTTAGTTTTCAAGATATTGTGCTGACGATACCAAGTGTTTATCTATATATTCAAATCTTATAAATTTTAACGTTAATATTCTGTGCATTAGGTTTTTTTCTTTTAAACTCAATACTTTAAAAAACTGCTAATGTAAAAGCTGATGCGTTGCACTCAGATCTGATGACTTCCTCTGCTCTTACACAAACTAATCTTATAAACACGTATACCCTCTGTTAACCTCGAGATAATTGGGGAAAAATTTGCGGAATTTACTTTATAGTTAATATTCCTTTGGGATCAAGCGATTATGGGAAGTGTTAGCGATGCTCAAATCTTTAAACAGCTGGTAGCTAACTGATGCCACTGAAATTCCACTCTGTATGGACAAGGAAAAAATGAATAACGCCTTATCATTTAAAAAAGTATATATAAGTATTGGAAAATCTAGAAAGTAACGATCAAAATCACCGAAATATTTCACTCCATAAGGACGCGCATCTCATATAAATGTTTATTTTGGTATTTCCAATGGATTAACAGCTACGCACAAACCATCCACAATAGATTGGGCTTCTGAGGACATTTAAAAAACTTCAAAGTACACATTTAGTTGCTCATGAAAGCATGTAAAAGCATATACCATTTAATCCGAAATCTTTAGAGCCAATTTTGAAGGAATTCAAAATTTTAGAATAATATTCCATGTAGAGGATAGTCTGAGGTGGAAATTTTCTGCAAAATCGTCGCATCGGAATTTTGGAAATTGCTGAACTTACATATCAAGTTGGAATTTAACAGATTTTTCTTTTAGAGTATGCTTCCATAGAGAGGCAGATACATGCTGCACCTAAACGGACCGTTTACTAAAAATGATTATTTTATAGTTAAAGTCCCAAACTATGTATTTTCGGTTAAATCTAAATATGAAATTTTTGGGTGGAATCAGGCTTCCCCAGCTTGACATGTGTACTAGTGGATCAAATAAAAATATAATTCACTGCTTTTTAGTTGGATTTTCGGAATGCAGATGAAAAGTCCATGAAAACTCATATCATGTGACACATTCTGAACGAGAACAAAGTACTTAAGAACAAATAAGAAGAAGAAAAACCGAAAACTAAAATTTTAAAATGGTAAAAACGACATATGCTGAATTTTGTCTTGCGGCATATAAATACATTTAAAACATCAAAAATAAAGCAAAAGTTTGAACTTATACTTTTTAAATACATTTATTTATCCTAAATATGGCCGCGCCGTGGCTGTGTGGTTAGACCGCTTGGCTCTCACCCAGGCGACCGCAAAGTGGGATTTGTGGGTTGTTTTTCTATCGAGTCATCCGGGTTCCCCTCACCATCATTCCACCAATTGCTCCATCAGTCATTCATCTTAGGCGTTAGGCCGACCCCTCAACCCTGATTTTATCTCCTGTCAGATGCTTCGGCTCCCTTGCTCTGAGGGAACCCAAGCGCCTCCTAACACCAGCATTGACGAGAAAGAGAGGGAAAAATATCCTAAATGTAAAAAACATTATTGAAATGAAATAAATTACTAAAAGACTAACAAGAATTTTAGGAACCGTAACATGTTCATAAACATATAATAATTAAACCAAAAATAGAATTTGAAATCGATAATTTCATTCTTAACTATGAATACGAGTTATACAATACCTTAATGTTTCTTTGTCGGATTACGTGAAAGAAGATCAAAAAGATGTATTACCTAAGGTATTGGAATTCAACAGACAGATAAAGCATTACGATGTTATTTAATGTAAACACGAATTTGAGAATATTAGTTGCGAAATTCTTATAGATACCCTATACTACTTAGGTACGAAGATATTGTGAACTTTTATATACGTTTGAGTTAACAGCTTTTGGTACTAAGCTCTTTTGAAGATTCAGCACATGGCCATTTAAATACTTAATGATACACGACCTAATAGACCGAATTTATTTCCATTGTCATCCTTAGACCTTTGACTTTTCTTATTAAAAGTATTCCATAAAAGGCGGTTTATATTCAATATTTTTCAAACTTAGAGCAGAAACTCGGAGTGAAAATAAACTTAATTTGCATCGTGTTTTGCTGAACTTCTAAATTTATCAAGCTATACATAATTAATTCCAATATCGCAGCAATTTTTATAATTACATTTAAAATTTGAAACATGTTTGTGGAACAACCAGAAGGTCGATATATATTTACTTGTGTATATAGGTATATGTATTTTTTGTGTGTAACGCTTGTTTCGGATTAGGCCCCGAGAGTTGAAAAATATTTCAATATATTTAAATATGTGGTTTAAGAAACGATATGGACATGTTAAAATGAATAAGAAAGGGAACTGTTAAAATTCAATAGGTCATGAGATGACGTAATATGTAAGTTATATGATGTGAATCTTGTATGATTGTTAGTGATGGCAACGAGGGAATGAAAAATCAATAATGTTGGTAAAACAGCTAGGAAAGAAAGCGTCATTTGATTGAAGAACGTTATGTGAACAGACACAAATTCAGTGCCGCGAAAGAGGAAAATAGTTGTAAAATGGTTATTGTCCAGTTTTCTGTTAAATGTAACCAAGGTATACAATACTATTGTCAAGTTTTATACGAAAAATTTTATAAATAATACGATTGAAAATTGCTCAGACTGAAGCAGATCAGGAGATTTTTTTATACACATCAGTACATCTGAGTGCCAGATCTGAAACAGAGTTTCAGATCGGGAAGAAGTAGGAGCTCGTGGCTTCATTGTCACCATCCAGGAGGGCAGCAGACAAACCACAATCCTAGTCACAACGCGGGACATCAGGTGAGAATAATCCTGCTACACATGATCACCGCAGACCCCGAGAACACCACCATCTAATCATCATCATCGTCATCGTCATCGTCATCGTCATCGTCATCGTCATCGTCATCGTCATCGTCATCGTCATCGTCATCGTCATCGTCATCGTCATCGTCATCGTCATCGTCATCGTCATCGTCATCGTCATCGTCGTCGTCGTCGACGTCGTCGTCGTCGTCGTCGTCGTCGTCGTCGTCGTCGTCACCACCACCACCACCACCCCCACCACCACCACCACCACCACCACCATAATCTCGCTACACATGGCTTCCCAACCTGGGGCTTCTAACATCGCATTTGTAGCAAATTAAGTCCAGCTACATGTGTGTGAGTATTTAGACATGTTTTCAAATCTACGAATTCATGTGCAGCATATCATTAATACAATCACAGTGAAAAACTATTATTCTAAAAAATATTACGTACACCTATTCGAATTTTAAATCATTTGAACATTAATTGTTTTTTCACACTAGCCGTGTGTAGGACGCACTATGAAAGGGTGGTTTACCGGTTTAGTGGTTTACCGGTGGAAACACGAGTCTGTTGGAGAATCTAATGTCATGTTGGCACGTTGGCCATAGTAGCTCAAATGGTTATAGCTGCTGGACGGAAACCAGAAGATCCGTAGTTCAAATCCCGGCTATGGCATTGAATTCTTCAGTCTGACTGTCTTTCCATATTTTAGCCTACACACGGCCAGTGTGAAAGAATAATTAATTGCAATTAAATGACCTAATAGTGATTAACTATAAAGCCCGGGCCTTAAAGTACTTACATGTTGTAAGTCGCCATTAAGGTAGTTGTCCCATGTGTTAATGAGAACTCCTAATGGTTTACCGGGAAAAACACGAGTCAGTTGGAGAATTTAATGTCATATCGGCACGTTGGCTATAGTAGCTCAAGAGTTAGAGCGGATGGATGCCAACAAGAAGATCCGTGGTTCAAATCCCGGCTATAGCATTGAATTTTTCAGTCTATCTTTCCATACTTTTTAGGTTGTTTACCACTTATTAAATTAGTAAATAGAGAAAATATTACAGCCCACCGAAATACTCTATGTCAGATTTCATCAAAAATACAGTTTAGAGGCCACCTGTATATCTACCTTGAACTTTCTGCTAATAGCTTTTATAGTCCTTTTTTGGAGAAGTAATTACTTTCAAATTCTTTTTAAGTAATACACCATAAGATATAGGCAAAGTAACCGCACAGAAAATGCATAATTATTTTAAAACAATCTTCATTACTGTTTTCTAGGATTAGCCATGTCTTATGTAACCATTGCTATTGTAGCTTTTTATGTATGTGTCATTTATTTATTTCTCACAATACCATTACGAATTATCAAACCAGCATACAGCAAGCAACCCGCTTTTGAACTTGTGACCTTCACTTCTGCCTCCAGTATTCACTTTGTACTTAAAAAAATTACTTTGTACTTTAAAAAAGTGTTCTGAAGCGTTCATCTTGATTAAAGTGAAATGGACAAATAAATTTTCATAAGAATAGTATGCATAACCTATGGGTGTAAAAAGTATGTGCTAGTGGGAGAGAAAATCATATTTAACACTCACGTCTGCTTTTTTTCTTTTATTTCTTTTTTTGTGACGAATGACAGAGACAAATCGTATTTACAGTGAAATCTCGATACCGAATAACGGTAATAATTCAGCTGTGTTAATAAATGAGGGTTAATGATGCCTAATAAATCAAAGTATATCCAGAAACTTCTAAATTTTTTAGGTTAAGATTACAGTTTAATTTTTCTATGCTTAATAACGGAGTAAAATTAGAATTGTAATTATATTAACAATTTATTATACATCGCGATCCATATAAGCCCAAACCATTTCAACAGGACATAATTTCCCTTTGAAAGCTCGTAGAATGTAGACATTTGTTTCAATCACCTCAGTGGCTCTTGGAGAATCGACAGCACTGACAATTGTTGACAGTTGACAGTCTTAAAAGTGGAGTCATAAGAGCAACATGCAGTACTCACTACGAGAGTGTGTTTACATTTTGAAATCATATTGGAAGACAAATTCCTTGGTGACAACACAAAGGGAATTTCAAAAGGAATTTAATGTACGCGATGTTCCGACAAAGGCAACAATTCTATCGCTCGTAAGAAAGCTGGAGACAACTGGTATACTCATTAGTGAGAGTGGAAAACATAGACCGCCATTGAATGCAGAGACTATTTACAGATGTTCGCAGAAGGCTGTTGAATTCTCCAAACAAATGGTTGCGTTGATTGAGCCAGGAATTAGGGTATTTATATGGAACATGTCAAAGAGCTGCGAAGAAATCGGGATTACGACCTTACAGAGTGCATATGGTAAAACAACTGAAAGAAGCAGGTTATGATAAACAAATAAGTTCCTGTCGAAGATTTCATGGTACTCTAATTTAACGTCCAGACATTCTCTCCATAATTTGGTTTACAGATGAGGCATGGTTTCATCTGTCAGGTTACATAAACACACAAAACACCAAATATTGGGCTGCTGTAAACTCCCAAGTGATCCACGAAACCCCACTGCATGATGAGAAGGTTGCAGTATGGTTCGCGGTGTCAGATTCCAGGATCGTTGCTCCCGTTTTCATTGATGAGGCTCTAGACACTGAAGTTTATATGGGTATCTTCAAGACATCTGTGGAGCAGCTGGGTGATATGGAATTGAGAGAATATTATTTTCAGCAAGATGGAGCAATGTGCCATACAGCTAACGATACCACGAAACTTGTAAGCAGTTTCTTTGATATTAATCAAATAATCTCAAAAAGTCTGCGGCCTCCCAGATCCCCAGACCTAGCCTCACTGGATTTTTTTCTTGTAGGGGTATCTTAAAATAGTGTACAAGAATAGGTCACGGACAATTGATGTTCTCAAGGAATCCATTCGAACCGAAATAAGTAACAATGGCGAGGATGCTCTCCGTAAAACTTCAGAGAATATGGTGAGACGAGTGCAAACATGGATACATGCTGGTGGAGGACATTCCAAAATTTTGTCTGAGATATAAATAGTGTAATGTAATCTCCCAGTTGTGTAGACATTATATTCTCCCAAAGTTGCACGTGTGTCCTAATTGGTTCAAGAGTTATGGCCTATTGAAATGGTTCAGGTTTATATGGATCGCACTGTATATAAAAACAATTGACCAAGCCAGCCATCATTCCAGAGATCGCGGGTTGAAGCCCCAGGGGCCAGCTAACCGGTAGAAAGTTTGCTCGCGGTTTTTCTCAGTCGAATGTTGGGTTGGACTATTTAACATACGTATCTTCCTATCTTTTCATCTCTGAATTTCATTTTTATTCTTCAGCACCAAACTAGTCATTGGACAAGTCACTCATCCTGGATGAGCTATGATGCAAAATAGTCTTTCTCCTCGAATGAATTACTTGACCATTAAACGCAGTCTCTAAGGTTATTAATCCGAGAAAAACTACAACACATATCTAAAATTATTAAATAAATCATGTCTAAAACTATATATTTTTATGCAGATAAATATCAGATAAGGCAAAGACAAAGAGCGAAAGGAAAAGAGAAGAATATAACTTGAGTGAACTGACGCAGCACGATTGTTCCTAAACTCAAAGCCGCCGAGAAACTCGGAGCAGTTAAATCAGACCTAACAATTAAAAAAATGACAAGAAAGTAAGCTTTTGTTATTATAAAATGCTAATTTCATAGATAAATCAGTACATCGTATTTAGAACAGCACAGTAAACGTACGCTCTACATCGTCTTACTTTAATTGAAACTTCTCACGAAAGCTGAAACCTACATTCTTTCTGCCAAAATGAAAGTATTGCATTTCTTAAAGCTTAGCGTTATCCTGCACGCCAATACCCTGCTCGGACCTAAGGTCTTATCATGCACCTAAGGATTTATTATTTCGTGACGCTCGACGCCTTTGGAAGTATAGAAGTTAGAGCGTAACAAGTTCCGAAGTTCCGAGGGGAAACTTTTTCCTAACACGACATGCTCTGCCCTACGGGAAGATTATCAACCCTGATATCAAGAAAAAGAGAGCTGTGTGTACTGCCTTCCGGTCAACATATAAATACCAGGTGACTAAGAAAGTTATCTACCCTTTGAGTACAAAAATGCTTAGTGCATTTACATCACCTTTTACACCCATTTCTTAGAAATTATTCTGGCGGAAAACTTATTATTATAGTTATATTTTGTTAAATGAGATAAAAATTCAATTTACCACATACACATTTTTGTTGTGATAAAATTGGCTAAAGCTATAATGAGATTTTGAAATAACAAGTCGCTGTGATGGTTTTTAAATTCCAGGTTCTTTGTATGACCATGAAAGTGAGTTACGGTAACGGTTTCCTACGTGAAAAATGCGTTAGGATTTAAAAATTGAGGCCAGTAAAATAGAATGCAGTTATAATGATCAAGTAAAAAAGTTTGATATATTGTTTGCTAGAAAGAAATCTAAGTAAGAATGAATCTATCTTCTACGTTTTGCCAACCACATAAAATTGAGCTAGAATTAAGAGGATTTCAGAGGTTACTTGCAGAAAATGTAAAGTATACATTTAATTTGCCACAAAAATAACTTAAGCATATGCCATTTTAATTACAAAACGTTACAGCCACCTTTGAGGAAAAACAAAGAATTTTCGAGAAATATTTCACTCAAAGGTTAATTTTCACTGGTGGAATATCTCTTAGATTCACATTCCCAAGTAAAAGCTGAACCTAAACACCTATTTGGAATGTAGCTTACGCTTTTTAGGTTATGTCGTTCGGACATGCATATACACGGTACGTATTCTAGAATAAATTTTTGGATTCAGGAAGTCACAATTTGTACTTTATGTAAAATCTATGACATTTTGGGTAACATTCAATTCTTACCAGGTTAATATAGATAGTGAATAGAAAAAATAGAAGCATTATACGATGCCCACATTATTTTATATTACACTTTCTTATAGTATTCTATAAGTTAACCGCTTGAAAAGATTGTATGGCATAAAGGCCTTCTGTTTAGATTAAACAGAGATCTACCTGGAGAATTCAGTGCAGTCATACGATCCTGTCTCAAAGATTCAACATTAAATAAGGAAGTGAATACTCTTTATTTAAAGATATCACTGTGGGAGTGCCACAGGGTAGTGTACTTGGACCATCTTCTATTTGTTGTATACACAAGACGTCCCACAAGATGAGGAAGTTGAGATGGCGACTTTTGCCGACGACACAGCAGTAATTTCTGTGGGTGAAACTGTTAAAGAGGCTACAGAAAAACTTCAAAAAACAATCAGCAAAGTCAGTAATTGGAAAAATAAAATGGCGAATAAAATTAAATGAATCAAAATCAGTTCATATAAACTTCACAAACAGGAAAATTAGAAAAAGTTCCCATTGAAGTAGATGAAAGTAGATGAAAGTCCTGTGCCGTGGCGTAGCGGGCTAAGGAAGTATGCCTTGGTCCCTAGCCACGGAAAGCGGCCCGGGTTCGATCCCACCCATGTGGTGGGGACTTTAGGTCCCGAGTATAGGACCGGTGCCCACTCAGCATCGGGCACCGGTGCCCACTCGTGAGGAGAGTGAGGAGCTTACTCTAGGTAAGCGGCCCTGTTCACGGAAACCAACATTACGGCTGGGGAATGCCAAGATGCTGAACACATCTCCTCCCCGTATCGGTTGGATTATCATCCACCTCTGCCGTGCGTAAGTGGGCGTGAGTCCAGCAGTCGGGTTGGTAGACCTTGGTCCTCTAAGAGTCTTTGTCGCCATGGGTTATTATGATTATGATGATTATGATGATTATGATGATTATGATGATTATTACTACTACTATTATTATCATTATTATTACTACTACTATTATTATCATTATTATTACTACTACTATTATTATCATTATTATTACTACTACTATCATCATCATCATCATCATCATCATCATCATCATCATCATCATCATCATCATCATCATCATCATCATCATCATCATCATCATCATCATCATCATCATCATCATCATCATCATCATCATCATCATCATCATCATCATCATCATCATCATCATCATCATCATCATCATCATCATCATCATCATCATCATCATCATCATCATCATCATCATCATCATCATCATCATCATCATCATCATCATCATCATCATCATCATCATCATCATCATCATCATCATCATCATCATCATCATCATCATCATCATCATCATCATCATCATCATCATCATCATCATCATCATCATCATCATCATCATCATCATCATCATCATCATCATCATCATCATCATCATCATCATCATCATCATCATCATCATCATCATCATCATCATCATCATCATCATCATCATCATCATCATCATCATCATCATCATCATCATCATCATCATCATCATCATCATCATCATCATCATCATCATCATCATCATCATCATCATCATCATCATCATCATCATCATCATCATCATCATCATCATCATCATCATCATCATCATCATCATCATCATCATCATCATCATCATCATCATCATCATCATCATCATCATCATCACCATCACCATCACCATCACCATCACCATCACCATCACCATCACCATCACCATCACCATCACCATCATCATCATCATCATCATCATCATCATCATCATCATCATCATCATCATCATCATCATCATCATCATCATCATCATCATCATCATCATCATCATCATCATCATCATCATCATCATCATCATCATCATCATCATCATCATCATCATCATCATCATCATTATTATTATTATTATTATTATTATTATTATTATTATTATTATTATTATTATTATTATTATTATTATTAATTATTAGATGGAAAACAACTGGAAATCGCATGTAAAAAGGAAAAGAAGTGAACTAGATCTAAGATTTATGAAACTATATTGGCTACTGGGACATTACTCTGAACTATGTCAACACAAGAAATTGTTGATTTATAAACAATTGCTGAAACCTGTATGGATGTACGGCATACACCTATGGAGTTGCACCAAGAAAACGGCTATCGAAACCATTCAGAGTTTTCAGAATAAGGTACTAAGGGCTGTCATAAAAGCGCCTTGGTATGTACGCAATGTCAATATCCACAGGGACTTGAATATAAATTTTGTCAACGAAGAAATTAAACCTGCTATGGTTAAGCACGAAAGGCGGTTACGTGCACATGAAAGTACATGAAAGTACTGCGTATGCTAGCAAATAGCAACACAGGACGAAGACTGAAAAGAACAAAGCTCTTGGACATGATGTTTAAAATCCAGTGTGATGAAGCTGATGTAATATAATTACTCATAGCAGTAATATCGTATAAACGTGATAATATACAGTGAAGACTAAACTATTAGGTAAGTGTAAAACTTAGTTTAGTTATTGTAGAGAAAAAAGAGCTTCAAAGCTAACACATATTACGGTGATCAGAACAATTACAGATTCCTTAAAAATGCAATAGATAGGCCACCAGTAATATATAGTTCACTTTTTATAGAGAACAGAAGAGAATTGAAACTTGCAATACCGAAGAGATTAGTTAAATATTTGTGGTATATTGTCGAACAAAACGTGCTCTTTCTATCCTTTGTGATTTATTTTTAGCTACAAATTATTTAAAATGAAACAGGGCATGCTTAGTTATAAATTGAGGAAACAATATTTAAATATTTTTTGTGGTAACAAACTCTTGAAGTGGAAGAAAACATAGGGTGGTGGAAGTAAACATTGTAAGCTGTTTAGCATACTGATGGATGTTGCGTAAGCATCTAATATTTCGAAACACTTCGAAACATTTTGGAAGGGCAGCGTCAGACTAAAAGATACAATGCCATTGACTGGATTTGAACTACGGATCTCCCGGATTTTGTTGATCTAACCACTGCTGTACCATGGCAACACTGAATAAAGTGAAAGGGTAGAGCCAGACTGAAAAATTCAATGCCATAGCCGGGATTTGAACCACGGATCTTCTGGTTTCCGTCCAGCCGCTCTAACCATTTGAGCTACTATAGCCAACATGCCGACATGACATTAAATTGTCCAACTGATTCGTGCTGGCCATAGTAGCTCAAATTGTTAGAGCGGCTGGACGGAAGCCAGAAGATCCGTGGTTCAAATACGGGCTATGGCGTTGAATTTTTCAGTCTGGCTCTACCCTTTCATAGTGCGTCCTACACACAGCTAGTGTAAAACAACAACTAATTTCCATTAATTGTACCTAATAGTGGTCCGAACTATAAAGCGCGGGCTTTAAGTACCTACAGCATAGTAAGTCGCCATTAAGTTACTTGTCTCATGTGTTTATGAGAACTCCTAGTGGTTTACCGGGAGAAACACAAGTCAGAAATTTCAGTCATTGTCAGAAATAACAATTAATTTATGCTGAATAAAGTGATTCATGGGTTTCGCTAGTGATGTACACAGTCAACTGAAAGGGGTCAAGGAATTGTACACAAGGACATACTAAACTGCGAGGTTTAAGTCCCGTGTGCCAAGAAAACACGAGTAAATGTTTAACGTTAGCTCCCTTGCATTCTGAGCTCTTGCTCTTGTCTTTGTGAACATTTTACAGTATCTTGGAGAAGATTCCAGTTCGTATCGTGAACTGATGACTTAGACGATTAAGGCGATGGGAAAGACGCCCACTTCTTAATGTCTTAGATAAAGAATGCAGAAGGAAAGGGGAGAAAAATAGAGAGAAGCAAAGGGAGACGGTGATTAACTGAGAGGTTCTGTACTCAGACCCACCAGTGTGTTTCTTGCCCTTGAATTTAATTCCGTTGACTAATACAGTGAAGTCACGTTGGCAACATTTGATTACTGCCAGCAAGGGGTTGTCGAGCAACCATTTGTAAGTACAGTGTGTGACAAATGTTGTACCAGCATGAGGCACGAATTGCGTAGTGCAATACACACAGACACACACACACGCACAAAACAAGCTTGGATAGATGACAACTATATTCATTAAGGTAGCTACAAAATAGGAATGAACGTAAGTGGGGAGGGGCTAGGCATGAGTGTTCTATGGCTGCTAGCTAGCCAATGCGGTGCGTGCAACGTTGTACAGTGATGACGAAATTAAGTTTTGCCATAAGTAAAGAATCATGATGGATGTCAAAGGAATGTTGGTTCTTTGTTACGACAAGGGCAAGGCCAGTTGAGTTGGGGGAAAGTTGTTATAACAAAAGCAATGTAAGAAACAGTGTCCTTAGCAGTTTTCTAAAGGGGCTCACTTGACTTGTAAGAAAAGGGTATTCTTTGGATCATTCAGAATGGCATGACAAAACAGCCACAAAGGAACTTTGGTTGAAAAGGAGTTTTCAGAGTGAAAGTGATACACCCACGCGCATCTGTGGACATTCAGAAGAGTCTTCGGCGTCAGGCCGATGAGAGCAGTCTGAGGCTTGAGGGCGATTAGGGGCAGTCCTCTTGTTCTGTCTTGGATATTTGTCGGTTCATATATACGTGAGGAACGAATAAAGTTTATCGAGTAATAAACATTCTGCCGTCAGTAACTCGAAACAGAGAATGGTAACCCTTGGTCGGCAACTTTCATTTCGATGTTCTAAAAAAAAGAAGCAGTGAATAAATAAGTTGGAAACGGGCATTCCAATGTCATTAAATATCCTTCTCACACACATCCGCGCATACCCTGTGAGAAACCTCATTGTTTTACCCTGAGCTAAACAAAAGTGCTTCAAACTGTATTGTCAAGTGGAACATTGATCGCCACATATATTGTTGCTTCAAATTGGCGTCCACAACGTGGAACTTGTGTACACCCATAACAGTTAAGCACGCATAATGGCTCTCTTTGTCGTGCCATACGGCTAATTTCTTTGCGCTCTAAACATATTACTTATAGAATTATTTTGTTTTCCCCATGTTACAGCGCTATTTTTTCTGAGGATTACTGTCCAAACTTCATGTTTGTAGCACATCTGGTTTCGAAGATATGGAAAGATAAGGCGCCTGACTAGAAAGAAAATAATTACTAACTGTCAGTGAAGAAAAGCACACACGTGCTATACTGCGGTTGAATTTTGACACCTGCATTCAGTAAAGTTTCGATCTTTTAAGAATGCACACGTGCTTCTCAAAGTTAGTAAATATACAGCTTAGCAAGCCTAGTGTTTGTGCGTCTAGTAGTAACTGTCCCTTGGTTTGTATCTCGTAAGCATTACTTGTATCTGTTGTAATTTAGTGTTACTGTTTGATATAACGATATAATATGTGCAATACCTGCTTTCTGTTTTTGTGAATAGCCTGGAATATCCCCATTTGTTGCATTTTACACACCTTTTGTAGTAAAGAAGTATTATGTGACAAATGCAAACTTACAACAAGAACACACATTGTAGTTGTTGAAATACTCAAAAGTTCAAACACATTTTCGTTACATCACAAAGGAAATATTTGAATTCTTGCATTCTTGTTTTATTCTTTCTTCCATTTGGAAGAGCTTGATTCCACAATAATATATTTAAATTCTGTTGCTATATTTTTAAAGAATGTAGTTTAGATATTCTTGCCTAATTTAAATAATTAATAAGTAAAACTGTGTATACTTATATGTGTAATGTGAATAGAATACAACATCAGCACTTTTACTTGTCAAAGAAAGAAGTCCTGTAAAGTATTCTTTAATAGGAAATTCAAATCTGGCTTTTCTAAAGTAAACCTAACTTTTTTTCTCTAAAATTTTCATAGCAGTTTTTAGAACCGAGAAACTAGGATTGAAAGAGTGACGTATGCGTCCCGCGAGTGTTAATCGGAAGGACTGCAAGGCGCAACGCTAAATAAATCTTACACAGTTCAGTATGCTCTCAACTTTTGATTATGTAGCGGAACGGTGGAGTAAGATTTTGCGCTGTTAGTTCCGTCCCATTTGCTGCAAGAATAACAGCTTTTCATGTCCACGGCTACCTCTGAAGCTATCCTCGGGAAGCCAATCGGCTGGAGAGTTTACTCTCTTGTAACGGAACATGCCTTGCATGAGCATCGTTCGTATTCAATCGCTAAAGTTTTCAATTCCAGCCGTAATATCATACTTTATAAAGTTTGACAAGGTTCTATACACTATGTTTTGAATAACTCAGGGCACGCTTCTGAGAAACACAGCCGCCCCAAGTAGTAGAACTGGAAAGTGTAAAACTTACTTTGAATCTTAGTAAAACTTGGCCACAGTACTCTTTACTTTAAAACTTAATAGTCATAATTTGTAATGCCGGGCACTAGATGGTTTAGTTGCAAGGTATGCCACCTTAGTACTTGCAGCTGGCTAACTGTAGAAGGCGTATTATGCTTCTTTTTATGTTCCCATGTTCAGAAGCTCTGTTTACGCGTTAGAGGCTCCAAAACGACTATGGCTGATATAGATAGAGGCACCGTAGTTCTCTTTAAATATTACAGTTATTATTAATAATTTAAACGTTGTTTGCCAATAAAGCTGTACTTCATTAAATGTTTAATGATAGACAAGGGTCCATCATGCCCACAGACAAGGTTGTGTTCAAACTACTTTTCACCTTTTTATTTTATACTTTGCAATGGAAATTAAAAATGACGATCTTGAATATAAATGCACGCACTAAAACTCTTCTCGTGTATGCAAAAATCAAAACGAATGCAAGAGGGGCTACTGGCTCTAACAACAGCATTACCGCAACGGACATCACCCAGCCTACACTATATTTCCAAGATTGGAGGGGCGTTTAAGTGAAACAGGTATCTTACTTCCCAGTAAACAGTACTGTGGAGGAAATCACAATAACGAAATTAATCGAAATTTCTGGCAGACTTGCTTTAAGATTTTACCTGCTTTTCACGTAGATAGACCACTTCAATAGATTCCCTTTACACTGTGTAGCAATTTTTGAGTTTCTATTTCCGTGTGTTTGATTATAGCACCTTTAGTACAGAGTCCCATATGGCATTTGTGAGATCCGTAGTTAGTCGTTTATTCGAAGTTGCATGCGATACTTTCTTAAAAACGGTCATATAAATAAATATGAGGGGTTTTATTATAGTGGACAACAATTCTAATAAATTTTATTTGCTGTAAGTGCAGCAGAGGGAAGCCCGCCTCGGTAGCGTAGATGGTAGCGTGTCTGCCTCACGTTCAAGAGCTTCCGAGTTCCAATCTAGTCACAGTGAGTTACTTGGGTTGGGTTTTTTCCCGGGCTTTCCTTTATCTGAAAGACGTATGTCGGGTAACTCTAAGCTCCATGGACCCCGGGCTCATCTGAGCATTATTTCACCCATTCAAATCATCGCCCGATATGACTAAACGTTGTAGGACGTAAATTAAAAAAAAATACAGAAAAAAAGCGAAGAGATACAAACTGTAAAAGCAGACATTGTAATTTTGTCCTTTAGAGTTTGGAAATTAAACATTTTGGCTTAACAGTACAACTATCTCAGGCCCTACTATAGCCATTTTGGCTGGCGTAAACGTGGTTACCGAAATGAAATGCCTCATTGCTAAGTTTGGGATAGTATAAGGGAAACAGTAATACAAATTAACATGGCTAGGTTTTTCATAACGTTTAGAACTCCCAAAATGTATGTGACTGTTAAAGGGCAAACCCAAACTATATGTCTTCGAAGGAACATTTCAAGTTGAAAATTTGAATCAGGCTTGAAATTTTCAATGACACAATTGGGACTCGAGCATAGTATTGTGACTTTGTGGGTTCGTAGAATTAAGAGTCAAATTGCACAAACTCAAAATGTTCTTTATTTCCACCGAATTACAGTTGGAACACTTGCCGATCACATAGAATTACGTAGCGCACACAATTACAATCCACCAGTTCGTCTGTCACAGGTCCACTCCACACTCGCAATTATGTACAACTCCTTTGATACACATACGCAGTCTTCCAGTCCGTTCTCTAGCACGGCGCTCTTCATGGCTGCTCGCCAAGAACTGAACTGTCCTCCAGCCCGACGCGTCGCTTATATAAGAACAACTGACCAATCTAGAAGGTTCCGGGTTAGATTAATATCCTGATTGTTCCAGATGACAGGGGGAGGGGAAAGAGACGGCTAGTGCTTAGTGACGCTTTCATAACCATCCCCTATGTTAGCGCTGCAAGATAAATGGGTGGGCGTAGCCTGAGTGCCTCCTGTCCCCTACCCAGCTCCAAGTGGTCGTGCCTTCCGATAATTGAGTGACACTGCTCCCTCCTCAAAGCTGGTCGTCCAGAAGAGCACCATCGTAGCGGGCCAGGCGGTCCAGGTTTACTACCATCTTTCCTCGGGGCACCTTCTGGATGCGGTAGACCACGTCGTTAATCTCTTCATCACCCGGTACGGTCCTTGCCATGGCTGCTGCAGCTTCGGGCAGTGTCCCTTGGTCCGGGTAGGGCGGCACAACCAGACCAGGTCACCTTGCTGGAACCCTTGGCTGTTGGCTTGCCTGTGGTTTCGGGTCTTCATGTGGTCGCTCGCCTTCTGGATGTTCTGGCGAGCCATCTCGTGCATGTCGTGGAGGTGGTCCACCAGGTTCTCCACATACTCGGTCGCTGGCTGTTACGCTTCCGGAGGACTTCCAAAAGCCAGGTCACAAGGGAGGCGTAACTCTCGGCCGAACATTAAGCTGGCTAGCGTCATCCCGCTGGTGTAGTGCGTTGACGAGCGGTAGGCCAGCAAGAACAGTGGCACCTTGACGTCCCAGTCTCGCTGATGGCTGGCCACGACCTTCCTCAGATGTTCTTCTAAGGTCTTGCTGTATCTTTCGACCATGCCATCCGACTGGGGATGTAGAGGCGTCGTGCGGTTCTTGTTCACCCCAAGCCTTTGTAGTGCCTCCTTCATTCGGTTGGACTCAAAATTGGTAACCTGGTCACTGTGCAGCTCTAACGGCACCCCAAATCGGCAGAACACTTGCTCCACGAGGCAGTCTGTGATTGTTTTTGCCTCTTGGTTCGGGATGGCAATTATCATCCGATGCATTGCTAGTATTTATAGAGGAATCAATGCTGAACATAAATCTGAGGAAATACAATTATCTTAAGAAAGTAATCGAATAAAACAAGTATACAATGATGTATTCTGTTTTTACCCTCATGTTTGGAAGCTTTCATGATACTGCTAATATTGTGACTTTATGGGTTTATGGAATTTAATGTCCAATTTGCCGAAATTCTGAACGTTCTTTACTTCCATAGAAATGCACTGTTCAATTCTCACGTAACATTACATCACATATACAACAAAATCTTCCAAAGTCGATGACAATAACAAACAGCTCTCGTTACAACAACACTCTCAGCTGTTTACTGTTTGACTCACTGTTTTACAATTGTCCCTTGGCGAGATGTCGCCTTCTTAAGTACCTCATTGATAAATTCGAGACTCTTCCAGAAGAATAAAGAAACCGAATACTCTATCACCTTCCAGAAGCGTATCTCAATCTGGGACGGCAAGTCTTTTATCTCGCGCTGTTTATCTGCTTTTTGCAGGCTCTTTATTTTCACACTGTCCGCCTATCAGTTTCTTTGTGTGCGCAAGCCGCGTTATCGCGATCGGGTTCGTAACAATATTTATGCGAGTTGTTAAAACCTGAAGTAATACAAAAACCAGGTTCTAACAAACTTCAGTGGACACTGATGGGAGTTGATCGAAATTCGAAATAATAAGGGACGGTGGTAATTGTTTTCACTATATATTTCATAATAGCAAATTTAAGATGCACTAATTCCGTTTTGATTTATTATAGAATTAAGACCAAAAAGGAGGAATTAACGAGCTTTATAATTAATTTAATGGTACTGCCAAAGAGCTGATCATGGTATCACTCATTACTACATCAATCCAGGAGATAGAGGTCAGCATAATTTGAATTTAAATGATGTAAATAAATGCAGCCAATTAACGAGGTAACAAACAACAGAAATCTATAACCATGAGAATTTCTCCAACAGTTAGAATTACATATTTATCAGATATATGTTTTGTTATTTATAAATTAAGAATAGAAGTCATATCTGCTGTATCATTATAGAAAAGGAATATAGAATTCATGTGAAATAAAGTAATATAAAATTAAATATATACAAAGCATGCATTTTAAAACACGACTCATTTTAAATAAATCGACAGCTACAAGGGTCGGATACTCGTAAGTCTCGGGCCTCACAATAAGGAAAAAACATTTAAATTTTTTTCTTTATTTCTCAACATAATCTCCGGAAAGCCTAATAGTAATTTAATTTAATCATCTCTGTAATGCGATTTGTCACGGTTCTCAAAAAAGCTGTTAACCGTATGAATGACCTTCTCATTGCTGTGAAATCTTCGTTGTTCAAGACACTTTTTGAGATTACGGAATAGTGGTAGTCACTGGGTGCTAGATCTGGCGCACAGGGTGGATATTCAAGCAATTCGGACTTAAATTGTCACATTTTCCCCATTGCAATAACTGAAAGCTGGGCCGGAGCTTTGCTGTGAAGAAACAAGACCTTTTGTCTTTGTCAAATATTTTTTCTTTTCACCTCATCACTTAAAAGTTACAATAAACTTGCGTAGTAGTCAACAGTGATACTTTTACCCTTAAAGAAGTAATCAGGAAAAGTAATTCCGTGTGCATCCCAGAAAATACTCTTTTTAGCTGACAAAATTGACTTTGCCCTTTTGAAGTTGGTTCACCAAGCGCAATCCATTGTTTCGACTGTGATTCACTTTCTGGGGTGTAGAGATGCATCCAAGTTTCATCCATGGTAATAAGTCGTCTTAAAAATTCACTGTGAGCTTTACAGCAGGGCTCCAAATTCTTCAGAGAAACAGTTTTTCTTTGCAAAATTTGATCAGGTGTCAACAAATGCGGAACCCATCTTGCCTAGACCTTGTGAAAGTCTAAAATATCACTTAAAATACCATAGGCACGTTCTTTTGATATGTTTACAGGCTCTGCCATTGCAAGCCACTTCAATCTGCGGTCTTTTAGCACTAAACGATGAATTTTTGCAATGATCTCCAGAGTTGTGGCATCCACAGGACGTCCAGAGCGAGACTAGTGTCCGTACGTCAAATTTTAAACTCTACAACCATTTTAATAATTGTATATGGAGGGCCAGAGTCTTTCAATGCATTGCTCATTTCATCCTTGACTTCTTTAAGCGTTATGTATTTCAAATAGAAGTATATAATCACTGCTCCTATTTCCAAATGCTCCATTTTTGTAGAACCTCTGCACTTGTCTTTTTTAAAATGCAATGCCGTCATTCAAAAAATAAAGAAGCCATTGACCTGTAACTATGGATATAAAGATAAACTATATGATACTATCCGCCAAACGGGCCCAGTAGCGCCATCTGTATGTGCGGGCCGGGACATATCTGCCGACTTTAGTAATTTAATTTAGTTTAAAATGCACGTCACCTTGAGCATTAAGAGCGAATTCCAAATAGTAGAGAACTGAAATTTAGGTTAGAAACTCACTACTTGTTATATTAATATGACTCATTAATTATATTGTTTATTGGTGTACATCTCATACAAGCTATTACAAATTTTCTTCAGTTTAATATAACTACATTTTTGTAGAAATGGTTTACTTACACATTTTACAGTATATACCTAGACGAGATTTTTTTTTGTTTTGTTATTTTACGTCCTCCAACGTTAAGTCATATCGGACGACGAATGAAATGAGTGAAATGATGCTCAAATGAGTCCAGAGTCCATGGCGCTTAGAGCTATCCGACATTCATCTGTAAGGATAAGGGAAAACCCGGGAAAGAAACCATATCCAGGTAAAACACCGAGACCGAGATTCGAACTCGGGACCTCTTGAACCTGAGGCGGACTCGCTACCATCTACACTACCGAGGCGGGCGTAGACGAGAATGCAGAAGGCTGAAGCAATAGCCAAAACTTTAAAACGCATTTAACATAGTCAATACAAAATTGAAACCCATAGCGGCTTATATCTCGAAAATAGGAAATACAAAAAACAATATATTTAATGCAAGTTCTATTAAAATTGTATTTAAACAACATTTAAATTTTTAATGCACTAGGATTTTGTCTCAGCATTTATTAGTTGCCTTTATTTTGAATCAAACGTCATCCAAATTGAAGAAAAATTCAAATAACGTTCCCAGAATACAGTTTTACAGACATATTTTTGCAGATCTTGTATTACTGTCTTGGTATTTATTAAAATACATGCAGGCAGATATATGGACGTTTCCAAGAATATAATTTTAATGGAACCGGTAATATTCTGTAAGGAAAGCAACAAAAGTATCCGACAAAGGACAGAGACGGTCAAACGTGAATAAATTTCTGGAAGGCATGTTTGTTTTATAATTGTAAGTAGATACTTCCATCTAGTCGTCATGTTGCACTAACTGTATTGCCGAAGAGCAATTTTATACATTGAGGTTATGGAAAAATATAATTTCATTAGTTACAAATGATAAAAGGGAAGGAAGGAGGGGGACATCAATTCAATAGAGAGGTAGAGAATTTGCGATATCTCCTGTAAAAAGGTACCATAAGGTAATTTATTTCCTTTTAATGAATTTCTCATCCTTCGGCACTTAAATTTTGAAGCCGGAGGGGTCAGGCGTTACGTAATTTATGTCTGAGTGGAATAAGTGAAGCGAGACATGCAGAACATACCTAATGCTTTGGCTATTCTGTGAAGTAATTACTTTTGCTCCACTTCTCGTACAGAAAGTGCTTCAGGTAGTCCCTGATGCTATGAACTTTAGAGAAACATTTTGTGTTCTCTGCACGTACATAGCGCCTTCAAGAAGTAAAGTATAAGTATTGCCAGAGGTCCATATACCTAAACTAGAACAAATACAGAGCGTCTCAATCACAGACGAAATATGCGAATGCAATTTACAGAAACAGGACACAAAAGGCACAAGCACTAGTCAAATCTTTGGCATGGAGGTGGCCATGTGCAGGAATTGAAATTTCATAGTGTTTTCATGACATTATGAAAAACAGTTGAAAGATACGGAACTTCAAATGCTTATAGAAGTTATTATTACACAAATGCTTAATACCACATGTATGAGTGTTAGATATATTATCTTAACGATATGATTTTGTTTTTGGCTGGTAACTCCGTGTAAATATTTATGGTCTAATGGGACCAAATATCCTAACCGTCTGAGACTTTAAACCTAACACTCACTCACTCACTCACGCACGTACACACACACGCACACGCACACACACGCACACACGCACACACGCGCGCACGCACACGTGCACACACACGCACACACACACTCACTCGTTCACTCACTACTCACCCACTCACTCTCACTCAGTCACTCAGCCACTCACTAACTCACTTATCAACCCTCTACCTCCCAATCCCTCCATCACTCACTTTCTCCCTCACCTCCTCCCTCACCCCTCACCACATTCCCACACTCCCACAGTCCCTCACTGTTTCACTCACTGAATCACTCACTCAATCACTCACTCCCTCCCTCCCTCGTTCCCTCGTTCATTCGCTCACTCACCAACTTACTCCCTCACCAACTCACTCCCTCACCAAATCACTCACTCCCTCACTAACTCACCAACTCACTCACTAACTCACTAACTCACTCACTAACCCATCCACTCACTCACTGTTAATTAGTTGAACTCCTTCAGAATAACTTAAGCTACATATGCTTCTCAGTATATTGAGCATATGTATATTATTTAACATAAAGTATTTTAAAGTGTGGTATTTTGATGGAAATTCATTAAGAGTCATTGAAGTAAAATTAATAGTTTCACCCTACAGCTGTGAAAGAACAGTTAATGTTAATTGATATAATATTGCTTAAAACAAGTACTATTAAGTATGTTATCACATATCTAAATGGAATCCCCTTGTATGAGTATTAGTAGGAGAATATTGCTACAGAATTGGAGAATCCAACGTCGTGCTGGCATGTTGCCATAGTAGATCAGTGGTTAGAGAAACCGAATGAAGACCGAGAGATTGTGGTTAACATTCCGGCTGTGCCATTAAATTTTTCAATGCGACTCTGTTTTCAGTTATCTACACACCGCTTGAGTGAAAGAACAATTAACGCAAAAACGCAAAACGTGCGCACAAAGGATAATTATACTATTATAAACGTTAATATTAACATGCTTATTTACTGAAAATAAAGTATCTGTATTTCTGAAAACGATTTATTATAGAGGAGTCACTAGCTTAAAAGGAATAAAAGTTCACAAATTTCTGTGAACACAGAATGAATACAGTTATTTTTATGTAGCTTCTGCACACTAACTTTATTGAAGGTTACTTTTTTCTACTTCATTTTATCGAGATAAACATTCGAATAATTAAATTTTTATTGTACATTACGGTTTACCTACAAGGACGCAGGAAACGAAACATAGATAAAAGATATGGAAGGGTCGATACGAGTTTTTCTCAATAATCGATAATGGATTCTCGATACCGATACACGATATTTTCCACAATACTCGATACTTCGATACTCGATACCATCATTTCTACTTCTAGTTTCAATTCAAAATGGACTGTTTGGAGAACAGTGTAATGCCAATAACGTTAAGCAGCTGCACATAAAAACTTAAAAGCCAAAACTTAAAAGCTTCAGCGTTCTTATTTTTAAACCTTACATTAGACAATTAAAACGAAACAGTCTTGTTTATAAGTTTTTGTCAAAAGTACTAGCATCTTTACTCATTCGGGGTCAAATCTACGTATTTTTCTATCACATATGAGTCATGCTGTCTAAATAGTCTTACAGGGAAAACTGTTGCAGATGCAATACAGAAATATTTAGCTGCTCTATTTTAAAGTTCTGGAAATGTTTTTTTTTTCCAGTAATCCTGAGCACTAGAAAGAGGATTTGACAAATCGTCGTTCAGATATGCAGTGATTTATTCTTGGGAATTGGTAACTGTCATGCAAACTTACACACGATTATTTTCTTGTATAGTGTAACACATTTCTTAAATTTCTCGGGCTTTGAAATCGAAGAAGAATCGAGCGAATTGTTAGAAGTATCGTTCGATATCGTTACTATGCAAGTATCACGAGTATCAAGATATGGTGAATAACGAGGACACATCCCTAGGAGAAAGTTTAAATATGTTGAATACCCACAATCAATATTTTAACTCTCATTGCTGATATTGTAGATTGATACAGTATTTCAAACTGCATCGAGTAGCCTTTTTCTGTCAGAAAACGTTAGCTGGAGTACTTTCATTATTTTATTTTGTTATTATCGTTTGAATGTTTAAATGCAGAAACAAAACAATGATTCCGAAAAGCGAGGTGAGCGAACGAGAGCAATCTAAAGCACGTAACTTTGAATGTGGCCGACATTTGCCCTACTGTACCCTGTTCACTATCGCAGAGAGAGGGAGTTTAGTGCCGGTGACCACATTGAAATGAGCGAACAGAGGAAGAGGTAACGTTTGTAATTTTTTTTTTTTTGCTTTTTTTCGGGGAGGTACACACAGCCGTTTTGAACTTATGTCAGTCAATGGCTGCTGGTGTAATGGCCTTTGCAACATGTGCTGCGAATTCGGAAATGGTGCAGCACACAAACAAAGCATTCTACACATTCACTGATCAACTGTAGAGGTGAAGCTATCAAATATACTACTCTATTAACAGAAGCACACCCAAAATATAGTAATTTTAGCGTAAACGTTTAAACCACATAAAATTCTAATGCATCTTCTGTAAACATTCACTGCGTTTCAAAAGTCCAGTGTATTTTTTGCTACAGCTAAATGAAAATGTTAAAAAAACTCGTGCACCTCAAACAGTACAACTACCAGCATGGCTTACCAAAGTTCAAACAACTGCTAGCAGAGTTACGTTCGATCCCTGTCAGTAATTACTACAAAGAAGGTGTTCAGTGATCAGTCATCTACAGTAAATTTATATTGAATCCTATATTTTAAAACACCGCAAAGGCCAACGTTGCCATGGGTAGAGTTGGCATACTATATTTTAAAACACACTAAAGCCAACTAGATACAGGCTGCAAGTGCTGGATGCCAGTATTTTAAGATAGGAATTTATATTCTTCTTTTAACCCAGGATCGCTCATATATTTTTACGCAATAACTCCCGTGTTAGAGAAGATCTAACAAAGCACATCGCTTTCAATAATACCACTCTTAAGAATGTTTGCTTTGTATTTATACACTTAATTCCACTTGACTGCTATTTAGAAATATGAGCTGAGGCATTGCTAGCTCTATATTTACACGGAAAGGTAAACAGTCTAGAGCAATGTATTTTCCAGTTATTAGATTGTATCTAATCACGCGAGTGATCGTGGTTTAATATTGTCACCGATCACATTGTTTCGCGGGAGCTGCGACAAGCCAGTGCCGGTCACGCGTGGGCAGGAAAGGGAGACGCTCGCGCTGGACGCTTGCCGAGAGAGACAGAAAAAAAGAAAAAGAGACAGATGTCTGGATAGTTCCGTCTTTCTGTTGCCACCCGATCATTCTCGAGAAAGAAGTAGAATTGAGTTGTACCGCAGTGAATTCTTTCGTTTGTTTACGTATAGCGGAGCTTCGAGACGACCTTGAGGACTGCTGTTTTAAATGTTAGGTAATTTTGCTGCTGTCAGGGTTGAACAAAGCGTCTTTTAACTGTAACAAGGGGTGTTTTAAATTTCTGCAAACAAGACTTTTGATTCTAACAACCCCAGAGCCGGGAATTGAACTCGGGACCCTCTGCACGAGAGCCGCGAACGAAACCACTGTGCTACTCCTGCACCCACAGAGTGGACTGCGACCTGAACGCAGCGACTTAGACCGCTCGGATATTCTGACACCACTGGGTTTACGTTTTCAAGCTTAATGTTCGGCCGAGAGCTACGCCTCACCTGTGACCTGGCTTTCGTAAGCCCCCAGGAAGCGAAGCAGCGAGTAACCGAGTATGTGGAGAACCTGGTGGACCATCTCCACGACATGCATGAGATCGCTCATCAGAACATCCAGATAGCGAGCGACCGCATGAATACCCGATGCGACAGGCAAGCCAACAGGCAAGGATTCCAGCAAGGTGATCTGGTCTGGTTGTACCGCCCTACCGTGGCAAGGACCGTACCAGGTGGTAAAGAGAATTACCGACGTGGTCTATCGCATCCAGAAGGTGCCGCGAGGAAAGATTTTGGTGGTACACCTGGATCGTCTGGCCCACTACGATGGTGCTGTTCGGGACGACCAGCCCTGAGAAGGGAGCAGTGTTGCGAACGCATTGTTACATTGGAGCTGCACAAGTCAGCCCCGATCACACGTGGACAGGAAAGAAAGAGACAGTGGTGCGCGCGCTGGGCGCCTGCCGAGAGAGAGAAAGAAACAAAGAGAGAAAGACAGAGAGATGGTTGGATAGTTCTCTCGTTCTCTGCCGTCCCGATCATTTTCTTTTTTATTTTCCCTGCCCACGCGTGACCGGCACTGGCTTGTCGCTGCTCCAATGAAACTGCGATTGGTGACAATATTATATTTAAGGTACTTTTTATTAGCTAATTTTCTAACTTTTTTTAAATTTTAGTAGTAGTGTCTGAAAAAAGAAGAATTCTTTTTAATCTTATAAATAAATATCGAATGTGAATTTAGGCCTCAGTGTAGGTAATAGATGCCGGGGTATACTATTCAGATTTATTTAATTTTAAAAACACCTTCAAACTATTCATAATACCACGGTAATTTGAATAGAGATGTCATCTGGAACATTTTTAAGCTATAGCCTTAATTTTGCATACCATTTTGTGTATTACTTTAGATGTTATCAATTATTTTATACAAGACAGCTAACATTGTAACCAAATAAATAGTACAAACAGAACCTTTAATTTTATCAACAATAACATTGCTAACATGAAAATAAATGCTACACTTATCAAAAACACTAGCTCTTTGCTTTCGTTACAAAATGGCTGTCAACCAGATCTTTTGATAATGTGCGCATGTTCATATCCGAATTCATCTTGAATTCTAATCACATTATATTAATGTAAGAGGTATAACAAAAATGATTTTTTCCTGTATTTTTCTTGATAGTTCCGGCTGTATTTTAGATATTTAAAAAAAACGGATTATATGTAAAATATCCAGGACTTTTGGGTGTTGGTATTTTGTATAACTTATCTGAGTTTCGCATGCCACAAAATTATTGGTATAATTCACCAGGAAGAAACTCCCTCTCCATTAGTGTTACAGCAGCATACTATCGTACATGCCATTATTGGTTAAAGTGAGGAAGCACTTGCAAGAAAACGATCAGAATTTTGTCCGAGTGCTTGGTGAATTCACCATGACAACGCCGCTGCTGTTAAAATGATGACATTGTGGAAACATTGGTGGATCACTATGGAAAAGTTATACCCGGTGAGCCTTCTGCCCCTATTTAATGTGATATATGCAACCCACAGTTTATAATCGAATGTGAAAACATTGGCACTTGTAGCATGAAAGTCGTTATTGCAGCTCTGTCCTTCTATTCGGTATAATTACAGCCCTGAATGAGGACCAAAAGTTGCAAAAAGCTTAAATGAATGGTTTTTCATTCATATAATACTAACAAGGTGATAAACGAATGCTTTCCTAAAGCGCATCAGAGCAGGTGGCGGAGAGGGTTAGCTTGGTGGAATGAGGTGATACGACGTCACATAGTTTCGTTATTGTTTCATTTCTCCCAATCTTTATTGCCTGAATTTTATTTACTAATTTGTTTATTTTTTGCTATTGGTTCACTTGTGAGCCAAAGACAAAAAATTACAATCCGATAACTAGGGACACATGGGGATTTGCTCGCCATATAATTGGGCTGAGCTCATCCTAACGTCAGGTAGTTGAGGCCCTTGTATTTTAAAGGGTAACCATGGGCTATCTTTATCTTTTACTAGGGATTATGTTTAACTTTGTGACCTTTTAAATCTGTAATGTGTTGTAAACCATGTTCCGTAGTTGGTTTTCATTTTTAGCAGAATGTGGACAAACATTAAATCTAATAGTTTTTGTTTCATGCTTATATCTTATGTTTCAGTTTGCATTTGAAAAATGTTTCAAACTTGGTTGAATGGGTTGTAACTAAATGTTTCTGGGTGCACACAATTCCACGTTGTGGACGCCAATTTGAAGCAATAATTTAATGGCGAGCAAATAAGTCGGCGAGCAATGAGGTTTCTCTCAGGGTATGCGTGGATGTGTGTGAGAAGGAGATTTTAATAACACTGGAATGCCCGTTTCCAATTTATTTATTTACTGCTTCTTCTTTTAAAACATCGAAATGAAAGTTGCCGACCAAGGGTTACCAATATCCCTGTTTAGAGTTACCGACGACAGAATGTTTATTGCTCGATAAACTTTATTCGTTCCTCACGTATATATGAACCGACAAATATCAAACACAAAACGGGTTGACCGCCCTAATAGGCTTCACGCCTCGGACTCTTCTCATCGGCCTGACGCCGAAGACTCCTCTAATGGCTTCCTAGCCACGAACTGCCCACATCGGCTCCACGCCGAAGACTGCTGAATGACCACAGATGAGCGTGGGTGGGTGTATCACTTTCACTCTGAAAACTCCTTTTCAACCAACGTCCCTTTGTGGCTGTTTTGTCACCATTGTAAATGATCCAAAGAATTCCCTATTCATACAAGTCAAGTGAGCCCCTTTAGAAACCTGCTAAGGACGCTGTTTCTTACATTGCTTTCGTTATAACAACTTTCCCTACTACTCAACTTTGTCATAACAAAGAACCAACATTCCTTTGACATCCATCATGATTCTTTACTTCTGGCAAACCTTAATTTCGGTATCAGGGTCAAGCACAATACCCACCATAATAAAATATCTACTAGGAACTACATATTTATAACTATCTGCCAGTACAAAACATGGCTGTAATTGTATTTTGTAAACACCTATAATGTTATAAAAGTGTTTTTGTATTATAATATCAAATTATGGGGCATAAGAGATAAAACAAAAGGCAATAACATTATTGAGCTAATCACGAAGGATTTGAACCCAGGTCAAATGAGCATAGTAGTGAAGTAACCTGTATGATACCATTTAGCCAACGCATCTTTGCTAGGGAAGGTTTCTATAGGAATTAAATAACCGTAGACCTAAGACCCACCTCGAACTTTTACACGCTTTATACAGTGTTTTCAGCTCGTTTTGATAGTTTTAACACAAATAAAAAATGCATCTTCCATTAAAATTACTGTCTGAGTTAAAAACTGTCGTAATTTGTGACAGAAGCGAAAACTATCTACCTAATTCTTAGCATTTGTTGACATGGCTGTACAATGAAAACACGTGTTGGCTGAAGATTTAAATGCAATTGGTCCCACTGTGTAGATCTGTCATTTTATGTTCCTATGTTACTATCAACTGATGCATGTGATATCGCTTGGTTTCACCCCTTCAAATCCCCTTCACAACGAACCCGTTGCAACCATTAGTCTTGGCTGGGCAGCCGTTTGCGATGGAGCTTCCTATTACTTCCGCCGCCAAGTACGATTTGCTTGCAGCGATCCGTTTTCTTGAGTGCCTAGGGTACTCCACTGAAATTCATCTTCAGTTATGCGAAGTCTATGGGCCACAATATATGGACGTCAAAAACGTGCGAAAGTGGGTCACAGTGTTCAAAGACGGGCGTACAGACATCCATGATGAACAGCGTTCTGGTCAGCCTTCGGTTTCAGCCGAAACAATTGCAAAAGTGGAGCAAAAAATACTTAAAGATCGGCGTGTGGCAGTTCGCGTGCTGTGCGAACTTATCCGTGAAGTCTGTAAGACTGCGACTGAAAAGATTTAGACCCAACATTTGCATTATCGCAAGGTTAGTGCGAGGTGGGTCCTCAAAGTACTCACCGAAGACCATAAACCGCAACGTGTTGAAGCGGCCCAACGATTCCTGGAGCGCTATGCAGAACAGGGCGAGGAATTGTTAGATTCAATTGTCACTGGCGATGAAACTCGGTGCACTACACAACGCCAGAAACTAAAGAGCGTTCTCGTCAGTGGCAGCATTCGAATTCGCCGAAGACGCGAAAGTTCAAATAGACATTTTCTGCCGGTAAAGTGATGGCCAGTGTTTTCTGGGACAGAAAAGGCGTATTGTTGTGCGAGTTTATGCCTACCGGCACAACAATGAACGCCGCTAGCTACTGTGCGACTTTAAAAATATTAAGACGTGCCATTCAAAATCGAAGTAGGGGAATGTTGACGAAGGGAGTGATACTTCATCACGACAACGCTCGTCCCCCATAGTGCACATGCAACGGCAGATTTCCTGGCCCAGTTCGGATGGGACATCCTCACCCATCCTCCCTACAATCCAGACTTAGCACCTAGTGATTATCATTTGTTTCCTGAGTTGATGACACACCTGGGTGGAACACATTTCCATACCGACGATGATTTGAAAAACGAGGTTGAGCGCTACTTGCGTAACTTGGCGGCAGAATGCTATGACAAGGGTATACAAAAACTGCCACAGCGCATGCAAATACGCATCGATCTCAATGGTGATTACGTTGAAAAATAGCTGTAAGTTCCACATTTCCATCAATGTAACATTCACATACAATAAACATGTTTTCTATACTAAATAAAATTGGAGACCTTACTTTACGGACACGCCTCGTATGTAGAAATAAATTGAATCAGTGTATCTTATTACTTTAAACTAACTTGGTGAAGGGATCAATTTTATCTTGCCATTTATGGTTTAACATCTCTTCTATTATCAAGCAAGATTATGTCTATTTCTTGTGGATTACCAAATATTTAATTACGTCAAAAATGAACAGAGCCTAAAGAATGTTTCAGGAAAATTCAAATTCATTTTTAACGAAAGCAACTTAAATATCTTGTACTTAAAATAGGGATGGGTCCTCAATACCTGCGATAACTCGCTATTCATGCACTTGCAAGGTATTGACGTCAAACGATACTTCAGAAAATTCGTTCGATACTTTCTCGATACTTCAGTGGTGATTCTGCAATTTTAGTTTTATTGTAAAATCAACAAAAATTATTGCCAGAAGTAGAATTTGCAAAGCCCGAGAAATGCCTGGAATGTGGTACCGGCACAGTAACATTATGGAAGAAAATAATCCTGTTAATAGATTCAGTACCAGTTACCAGTTCTCAAGAAGAACTGCAAATCTGAATGATGATTCGTCACCTCTTTCTAATGCACTGGATTACTGGAAAACAAATTTGAAATTTATAGAACGAAAACAAAAATGATACTAAATATTTATGTACTCCACCTGCAACAGTTTTCTCTGATAGACTATTTTATCACAGCCTAACTCATATGTGACAGAAAAAGAAGCAGACTTCACTCCGGAAGAGTGAAAAGAGTATTGTTCGATAAACCTTATAAAATTGGACTGTTTTGCTTTCAAATGTTTAATGCATAATGAAGAGTTTAAAAATAAGATCACGGTATGGTGTATCGGTTTCGAGAATCGATTATCGATAAAAACTGGTATCAAAACTTCCCTATTTTAAGCAAAACGTTGGAGCCATATTTACAGTTTTACAAAATTTTCTATATAGGGGGTTGTTTGGGGTAGGAGAACCTTTTTTTTAAAGTCTTATGGTTGCAACCTTGGAAATGCTGAATATAAACAGCAAGTTTAGTATTGTTGCGAATTTTGGCGGCGTACGCGCACAAAGGGTTCGCGCGGCTTGATTACACAAAGGAACTGATAGGCAGACAGTGTGGTAATAAAGAGCTTCCATAAGCAGTTAAATATAGCGCGAGACAAAGGATAAAGTTTCTCGTATAGGAAATTCTAGTGATATATTGACTGACAGAGAAACAGTCGATTTCTTGTTTGTTCCAGAAATATCTCGAATTTATCAATGAGGTATTTAAGAGAGCGATGACTCGTCAAGAGTCAGTCGTAAACAGAGACACGTAACAGGAGTGTTGTAAACAGATGTAATCAGAACGCTGTTTATGTAGTCATCGACCTTGGTAGACTGTGCTGTGTACGTGACGAAATGTTGTTACGTGAGAATTGAACAGTGTATTTCTACGGAAATAAAAAAAAAAAAAAGCATTTGGAATATCTGCAACTCGGACCCACAAAGTCACAGCATCTAACCGATTCTTCACTTTGAGTTGTTCACACACACATAGAGAAATGAGCACAGGTCTATTTCTAATCACACTTATTGTTTGATTTAACAGACTATAAATTGAGTATTTCCAATGAAATCTTAGTGTCCAATTTTTTGGGTGGAATGCCATGCTTTTCATAAGATTTTGTGGCAAGTCCTGTTTCCTTCCGCGTAAAATTAATTGCTTCTAAGCTACACTTTTGTGTCTGCAGCTACATAAATAATAAAATAAACATTAATTTCCGCCAGATCTACTGGCAAATGAACTGCTGACAACTTTGCTGTTTAGGGGAAGAAAGCTATTGAATACGCTTTAGAAGTACAATACATCATCCAAAACTGGGTTGGAAAATAAATAGCGTAAGACTTTAAATCGGGTTTTAATGCATCCAGCAGAACATGTTGCGGCTATTATAGGTGGCTCTGTGCCTCTTAATTCAGTTAGTTAAGGCTGATATACGGACGAGACAAACAACTGCATCCCCCATTTTTAAAAATACGAGTGTTGGTGGGTGTTATGGCTTACGAGCAGTTCACAAAAAGAGGGGAAAAAAGCGTTTTGCACCACAACAAAACCTCACCCCCATCAATATACGTATAGCTTTGGATATTTGTTTTGGAAAGGCCGTGTCGCTCGGTTGCACTTTACCACACAACTAGTGTGAATTCTTTGGTACTGCGCAAACATTTGTCATCGAGGCTTTTGTTTTGGAAAACGGCACCGAACCGCGCTCTACAGCTTGTGTCATCAACATTTTCATCAATCACCGCTACCCCCATCAACATCATCACCTCATACCAACAAAATAAATCTGACCTCGTCGCCCCACATTGCGAATGAAGGCAAAGCTATAACCCTACAACAAATTCCACCCTTCGCAGATAGTAAATCGGTTTCGAAGCCTTGTCTTGTATCCCTTGTACTACAAGTGCAAGAATCTAGGTGGGTTAGTCCAGCACATACTTCTTTGGCACTTACATTGCTTCAGTACAGGATATCAGCAAACAAATCTAGTGTTACTTGTATTAGAATTCCACAGAAATATCTAAATGAATTTACTTAACCTGTAGGTAAAGAAGATTTGCCTCTTGTCGCCTAGCTCACTACTAATGAATAGCTTGTTTTTAAGATTTACATACAGTCTATTCCCTTTTGGAGTTGTTGATTTTTATAGCTTCCTCTTACATTTAAAGTTCTACTGTATATACATTGGGGAATTGTACTACGTCCAATGTCACTAATGTGCAAAATTTGACCTTTTGTCTGGGTATTTTTAGTGTCATTATCCCTAAACTGAGTAAGGTGAATCAGAAAATTTACTTAGTTTTTCTCCATCACGTACCAAACCTTCACAATGTAAGAATTAGTAAAATGTGCATTTTATACTCAGCTCTATCAAATTTATGTTATATTATAAAATAAATGTTAGTAAATCTACAACTGCCAACACAATACTCTTCAGAATGAACTAATATTTCACATATGTTATAAATATTTACATACATTTAAACATTACAGCGGTTTTTTTACACTTTGTCTTGAAATTCACGTCTTTCCATTTGATTTATGTCCTGGTGAAATCGTTCACCTTGCTGAGACAGCCGAGATTTTCTGGGGAAAAATGTTCAAATGAGAGTGCAGGAAAATTACTTTCACACTCATATTGCAGCCCAGCTTTTGAAATTTCTTAAGCATATCTTCCATAATATGTTTATAATTTGGATCCTTGTAATTTCTCAGAAAGTTTACGATGACCCTCTTATAATCAATCTATGCCCGTTTTTCAGTATCTGTCATTGTTTCTTCAAATAATGTATCAGAAAACAACTTTCTAATTTGTGGCCCAATTCCCTCTTAAATTTAGCTTCAGATATTTCAGAAAACTTCTTGAGGATTTATTTGTAGCAGTTGTGATTCTTACTTAAAGGTTTAATAAGTTGCTTCATTAAGCCTGATTTATGTGTAAAGAGGATAACAGACAAGTTTTTGGATCCACAAGACACTCATGAATATTTAAATATTTCTCATTTGTGGCATGAGACTGTCTCTTTGCTTCCAATATTTTCTTTTCCAGTGCTTGGATCGGACTCTACTATCCCACTCACAAATAAGACATGGCATTTTAATATAGCCTTATATACTGTTCTAGTTGCACGCCAATCTTTGTATTTTTCTAGAAGTAATTTTAGGTTATGTGTATCGTTGGGATGAACTGAATGGGCTACTGGAACTGATACCTATTTGTACAACATTACACATTTCAGACTAATAGTATTGTTGTCTGTTACATTGGTGTCGTTGTTGTAAAACATTAATTCCAACAAAGAAATTATTAGTAATTCTTAGTTCCATACAATATTTATGCTCAGAACTACATCAAAATTTTTAGGTATAACTACTAATTGTAAAAAAAATGGTACGTGGTAGAAAAAAGCCGATTTCAGTTTTGGAATCAGCACATAAGATATAGTAAAACAGATATATTTTGGTGGAAACCCAGAATCTTGCATATCAGTGTATTCACTTTGATACATTACCTTTTCCCATATTACCTCCAGTTGATCTCAATTTCCAACATTGTTTCCCCACCGTTTATATGGTTTCTTCAGATATTTACACCACTGTGAGTTGCTAATCTTCCTAAATTTTAGCTCTATAGGAAATTTATCATATTTTTCTGTATTACATTTCTTCTTTTCTGTATATATTTTTATTCCAAAAAACCAGTTATACCACAACTGCCATAGTTGGGGCATTTCTCCCTACTTCTGCCTTTTAGGCCAATTACATTTATTATATCTGTCCTCAACTCCTCACCATTGGATACCCAATTTTGACCGCTCTATTGCACATTTCGTATTTTACTTCCCAATGTATTTTTTAATTCTGTAATCTATTAACAAACTTTTCCTGCCCACGTTTCTTTCATTCCATCTTTTCTCTTGTACAGCCATGCATTGTTTAAGTATGTCACCCCCCCTCGTAGCTTTATTCTGAACAAGTTACTCAGTAGGTAGGATGAGGTGCCCCAGGTTTGATTTTCGGCATGAGGTTGGGAATTTTGTTCTAGCCAAGATCCTCCGTGTCCTCTGAATATGGAAATAACAAAACACCGAAGTGATCTCACCTATAAATGTCAAGAAAATACCAGAAATTCGATGATAATCATACACAAATTGACACCGAGACCCTGATATGTGTATTGCAATAAAAGTTGATGCATAAATACAATAATATTTGATAGCTTGTATTTACACAGTTTTTTCTATTTACTTTTGTACAAATTATTGTAAGAAATATTTATTCTTTAATTTATTACAAATTAATCAATGTAGACACTTGTCGACATGATTTTATTATACAAGGGTAGATCAAATATAAATGGGAATTTTAATATAACACTCCTGCTGGTAATAATTTTGAGGAGAGACTGTCAGTATGTTGGTAGGGGTATCTCGAGAAGGGGTATTGCGCGCGCAACACCACGGAGAACGGGGCTGCGTCAGTACGCCATGAGTTAGTGAGAGCTGCACACGTCTGTTGAACATCATCATCAGAATTCCTGCAAATAAAGGGCACCAAACCTTCGTAAAATTTGAGACAGCTCCGCGCACACTATGTGGAACAAACCTTTTCGCAGACTGGAGTGTTTGAGTGGTTTAATTTTTTTTGGCGGGAAAGAAGCTGTAGAAAATGAGCCTCATAGCATGAGGCAGCATTACTGCATTAGTGCAGACATTATTGCCATTCGTGATATTATTGAAGAAGATTGTCACATAAAATTATCAAAAATTATTTTTTTCCCTAGGAATAAGTTACGGAAGTGTTCAAACAATCATCCGAGATGAACTCCATTACAGACAATTGTGTACCAGGTGGGTTCCTCGTCCCTCAACCAGGAGAAAGAAAAAACGTTACGCCAGGAAGTTCGTCAGAGACACCCGCATCGCTACGAAGAGGAGGGAGAAGATTTCTTGAATCACCTTGTAATTTGTGATGAAACGTGGGTGAATCATTACATACCACAGTAAAAGCAAGCAAGCATGGAGTGGCAGCGAGGAGACGAAGCAGGTCCGGTCAAGTTCAGAACACTCCCATCTGATGGAAGGGTGCTTGCAACAGTTTCTGGGACTCCGCGGCGGTTTTGCTGGTGGATTTCCTTCACGAATAAAGGACAATTAATGCAGCCTATTACTTGTCACATTCTGGAGGAAGCAAAAGCTGCACATCGCAACAAGAGACACCTACAACTGATCCGAAACGCCATTCTTCTCCATGACAATGCGAGGCCACATACTGCCACTTCAACGCGGGAGAAACTGTGGAAAATATATTGGACACCTCTGGAACACACTCCTTACAGTCCAGATTTATCGCCCTGCGACTACCAAATGTTTAGAACACTCAAACAAGACCTAGGAGGACAACGCTTTAATGATGACGCAAGTGGAGAAGAATTCTTGCGCAATTGGTTCCGCACACGTCCTTCTTTCTATAAGGGTGGCATCAAAAACTTGCCAATCCAATAGAGAAAATGTGTTTTGTTTGCTGATAAAGTAAATTAAAAAAAAATTACCGTTTATATTTGGTCTGCCCTTGTACATTTCCGTAGGATTAAGGGATAATTATAAGTTTCAAGATTTTTTCGCTGTGTAGTGGTTTTGAATTTCGGTTGTTTTACATGAAAATGTATAAAAGACATAAATAGAATGTATCGGAAATAGTTAACTCCTCAAATCATTTATTTCGCACAAATTGTGTACATTAACGAGAGCCGTACTTTTCTGTGTAGTAAGATTTTGTCTATCTCTTATAATTTACTAGTTTTGTCAAAATCATACAAAATGTAGAGGACTTCAGGGAATATTCTCAGAAATTTCAAGATACACGTTTAATTTGCCACAAAAATATTACACATGCAGTTATTTGATCAAATTCCTTATAAAGCCCTTTCCATAACTCCTAAGCTACATATTTTAAATTCAGAGGGTTCTAAAACACAATTTCCGATGAAATCTGGGTGTCGAATTCTTAGGCGGAATTCAGTACGAGCTCTACTTATTGTATGTTTTATAGATATATTGTTACTCCGTTGCTTATAATCCGCTTTCTTGGCACTGCCATATCAAGTCTACCTCTTAGGCAACCAGAAATCGACAGTTAAACTGGCAATGCGATATGATCCTCTCAACGCTTTCGTAAATATGAAAACAGTGACCAAGTGCGCATGCTCAGTTAACAAGAACTCATATTTTATCACCTAATTACATACGCTGGACAGATACAAACTCCATGCTGAATTAAGCACCTCACAGGATGTGGAATATCCTTGAAGTACCCTTTGCTTGACAGAATCTTTTATACTTTCGTAAACCCTGGAAACCGTAAAAGATAAACGAAAATTTAATGAAGAAAAATAAGGTATGTTGGTATCTAATATTAAGCAGTTGGCAATGAAGCCATTCGCTCGCTTGCACTCCAGTATTTTGATGTTATGTTGGTACGTTGACTTCGGTTTGGGCAGTGGAGTAGGTGGTCTCCATCCATATCTTCTTTAAGTTTACAGAAAGGACACAGTGGAGATTTTACTATACCAAACCTAAATAAATATTTATTGAGACAGTCATGACCAGTTGGAAATCTAAAAGTTACTACAGAGGATTTTCTTGTTAGTGTATTAATTCTAGTCGTGCTGTCACATAATTTTCCCCATAGGTTTCCTTTTGTTTTAACACAAATTTTTAATTTTTTGAATATATTTAATATAATTGTTTTTTTGGTAGTGATAAATTAGTGGATTAGATGAATTTGACCTAATTGTATCTAGAAAGTCAGCAGTTTCATTAACACGCATCCCGCAATGAGCTGGTATCCATTTAAGTATTAACGGTTTTATTGAACATTTTATAATCGTCTAAAATTGGGCACCATAAATGGTGGTTACATTACCCTAATGTAATGAACAGGAAAGAAAATGAAATTATCTTTTAGGTCTCGTATACTCTTAATACCATTGGGGTTGAAGAAAAGAGTCGTGTTAAGAATGACTGAATAGGAAAGGTAAGAGAGATGTTCCGATATATGGAAGGGAAGAAATATCAGTCCAGATCAATAACTCACCAATATGACCAGTGCTTATTGGTGAGCAGCCCTTCCCTTTAGTTAATCACATAATTTTGTTTAGATTGCTTTCTTTAAGTCTTCAGATTATAGAAGCAATTAAAGGGTCACCTTTCTACAATAAAAAAGTTAATATGTGACTACTAACAGCTTCATCGCGTGAAGGTGAGAGATCGGACATTACAACTTTAGGCCTTTGTCCACGTTGATTCCTTTAAGCCTCCAATTAATCCTTAAAGAGATTTTAGGGTCTCCTCCCTGTTAGTAACAATGAAGTCTTCAGTAAAGACTGATCATAATTTTTTTACGGTCATAATTTTTTGCACTGAAATTCAATCATATGATATTCTGTTGGCTTAATGTGAAACAAACGTGCCATAGTAGTTTCATTATTGGTACTCCTGGTTCCCGTCTGTGAGAACCAGGCAGGTTTAGACATGTTCAGTATCGCCTACCACTGCAGTGGAGGTAACACGCGAGAAACAATATGCGGCTTTGAAATTCTGCTTTCGTCTTAACAAATCTTCAGTTCAGGCCTATGCAATGTTACAGACGCCCTAGGGAGAGTCTGTTCGTCCCTACAGCACAGCTCGAAGGTGGTTTGAAATGTTTAAAGAGGGGGAGACAATCAATTTCAAAGGAAGGTGGACGCGGTGCTCCAGTTACTACTCTTAGGGAAGAAAATATGAACACTGCTGCTGCCATTGTGAGAGAGGATCGAGGAATTGCCTCAAAATCACTTTCTGCAATACTGAACATTTCATTGGGTGCCAGCCACACGTTGGTGACAGAGGCGTTACACATGGCACGTGTTTGTGCGCGATGGGTTCCAAGACAAAAGGACATTCGCATGCAGATCTGCATGTAGGTAAAGCTGATGTTAGAGGAAGACCCGGAGTTTCTTTTAAACGTAATCACTGCTGATGAAACTTGATTACATCATTTTGATCCTGAGAGCAAACAAAAGAGTTCAATGTGGAGATCTCCTTCATCACCAACACCCCAAAAGCAAAAGTGGTTGCTTCTGCTGGGAAACTTATGTTATCTCATTCTTTGATATTCATGGAATGCTTTATCAGCATGTTGTACCTGCACACACATCAGTAACTGGACAAAACTATAGGGATGCTCTGCAAACATTGCAAGTCCATATCAGGTGCAAAATACCACATTTCCGTGAAGCAGACTGGATGCTGCACCACGATAATGTGGATAATGTGCTGCCACATATTGCCAATGTTGTTGCTGAATATCTTGCAAAAATCAACGTGAAGTGCATCCCTCACCCTCCGTATAGTCCGGATTTAGCCCCATGTGACTTTTTTCTATTTCCTAACTTGAAGTAACGCCTTCGTGGGAGGCATTATCCATCATTAGAAGCAGTGGTGAAGGTTGCGGAGGCGATTTTGAAGGATATCTAAAAATAGTTTCCAGCATATCTTTGAAGACTGGCAGAAACCCTGGGACAAGTGAATCGCATTCAGGGGAGACTATTTTGAGAAGGACCATCAAAATTATGAGGATGAGTAAAGGCACACTGTCAAAAAAGTTGTGATCATTCTTCATTGAACAACCGTCACATTTTTGCAGCTACGAAGAATAGAGCCCATTTTAAGTTCCCTAGAGCACCATTTGAGGTTCCCTAGAATCCTAGGAAAGGTATTTTAGGAAAAAGGTGTGTGTGTGTGTGTGTGTGTGTGTGTGTGTGTGTGTGTGTGTGTGTGTGTGTGTGTGTGTGTGTGTGTGTGTGTGTGTGTGTGTGTGTGTGTGTGTGTGCGGATTGGTGGGTGTGTTGTGGTATGCTAATAAGGTGAATTAAGAACATGCCCCATTACAAGTAATAAATACGTGCTTTGAATTCTTTGGTGTTCAACTTATTTCTTGGTTTGGTTATACCTGATATTCTTATAGTTCCTATTATCATCCTTATAATCAGTCATTGTTGATATCACACTCACTGTTATAACTTTAAATATTTGTTTTTACATTGCACTGCACTTCACTTCACAGTCCTTTTGAATTACAGAATTGTTGAAAGTCTCTCAGATATTTGGACACAAGCTGTTGTGCAGTTGCTGGCCAGCTTCCCCCTTTTATCCTAATTGCTTCTGTTAATTTAGTTCTTTGTTTTAGTAACTATGGACATTCATATATTATGTGATGTACCGTTTGGTATCCTGTGTTGCATGAATATGTGTGTGCGTGCATGTGTGTGGGTGCGGGAACGCGTGCGCGTGTGCGTGCACAAACCAAAATAAAAATAGTGGGTAAATGATAAACTTGGTATTTGTTATTTAAGTTAATTGATGGAAATGAATCATTTCTTCACACTAGCTGTATATATGCTAAGGTTTCTTGGATAGATAGAGTCAACTTGAAATACACAATGCTGGGATTTGAAGCACGGATCTCCAGGTTTCTGTCCAGCTGCTCTTATCCTTTGAGCTACTATGGCCAACTTGCCGTAATGACATTAAATTCTCCAATTGACTCATATATTTTCCCGGTAGACCACTAGGGGCTCTCGCATTCGTGACACACCGTTGTGGCGACTTACTATCGTAAGTTCTTGAGTTTCAGGCTTCATCATTTTACTCTTATTATTTAATTTAATTGATGGAAATTAATCATTTCTCCACACTGGGCGTATATAGGCTAAGGTTTTTGATAGAGTCAACTTGAAATACACAATGCCATGGCTGGGATTTGAAGCACGGATCCCCTGGTTTCCGTCCAGCTGCTCTTACCCTTTGAGCTACCATGGCCAACTTGCCGTAATTAAATTATATTCTCCATTTGACTCGTATATTTCCCCAGTAAACCACTAGGGACTCTCGCATCCGAGATACACCGTTTGTGGCGACTTACTATCGTACATAAGTACTTGAGTTTCAGGCCTCATCATTTAACACTTATTATTTAAGTTAATTGATGGAAATTAATCATTTCTTCATACTAGCCGTATATAGATTAAGGTTTTTAATAGATAGTCAACTTGAAATATTGGCATTTGTTACTTTCTCTAAAAATACGTGACTGAAATATTTTAAACAAATTTCTCCCATCCCAGACTGCCATATACATGGAAAAGTGTGTTATTATTTGTTTAAAATGGGGTATCAAACATTTTTATCAACCTATCTTAAATTTTAACTGTTTGCACACCAATTTTAAAATGTATGTTCTTGGATATACTGGGAATATCCCATGAAGTCCTTTATATTAATGCCTTTTTTCAGTTTTTATATGACTTGTAAATCTAACACATAGAAAACAAACGCTCACTATACACAAAATCAACATTTAATACGTATTTTAAGTGATTTTTTTGACATTAACCGTATCTAGGTTACTTTTCTTATCGTTTGAATGTTTAATTACTTATACTGCTCAGTTGCGATAGTCCTATAAGGTTTCTTTTTAATCTCATGATGATGCAAAGCATTGAATTAAGAAAATTAAGGATATAATTCAGTCTACTATATTTCTTCTATGAAGTTACCACCAAAGTACAATAAACCAATTTGTTGTTATTAAAAGAAGTAGACAGGAGAATATGTTCTTTTAAAAATGTTTTTAGAAGAACTGATTGGGGGAATCATGTGAATAGAGGACATAGAATGTAACGGGAATAGATGAATGACTATATTAATTAATACTTTAATATGTAAAAGATGAGAATATATCACATAAGATCTTTTAAATAACAGTTTTCTTTTGCCAATAGTATTGTACATTTGACCCATCGTGTAGCTAGTTTTATTAATTTGTATATTTGGCCCAATTTGGTAACATTTCCTCCAAAGAAATATGTACATTCAAGAGTTTACAACCAAGGTACTTTGATAAAGTTTCTGCATTGATTCACATTTTCTTCTACATGTCATTCAGAAATGATAAGAGCCCTCAGCGGATTTGGAAAGCACTCTTTGAATTCGTTCCGCAGCCTTGGAAAGAAATGCCCCAGGAGAGATTCGAAAGCAGAAAATTGCTAAAAGGAGAAAACTTGGAATGTGCGGTAAACGACAAACTTTTCGTCTCTTTATATTTTTGTTCTTGTTGCTCGTCGTCAACTCCGGTACATGGATTTACGTTTTGCTCCCCTTGAGGTTATGTTCAGTTCCATTAAGCAGGAGCTTCCGTCCTCCTCCTTGTCCACGCTAAGTCATGGATATCGGCGCAGACGTTTATCCCCAACGTTATACATATTCTTAGTGTCAGAATATTCCGGCTCTGTGGTATTTATGTGTCTTTCCAACCAGAATAAATCTTTGTCTAGATGTGCACATGGGAAGAATAAATGATCATTTCGTCAATATTAACTTTAACAAAATCATTGCTTTATTTCTTTAGAACTGCGTAGGAATGCAGCAGTGAAATTATCGGTAAAGATATGTACATTAATGTTTTCTGTATCTGTTTGCGTCATTGTATGTCTTTTCAGTGTTATATTACTTCTTCTACTATGATTTAGTAGATAGATGAAGCATTGGATTCCGTCAAAATAATTGAATGTGACTTCACCGTGTTAGGCTTCCTGAGTGACAAGAACAAAATATGACATACACTTGGATCTATCTGCATACAGCTCAAAAATCAGAATTTGCATGAAACTGAAAATTAAATAGCGATACTGGAATTATTGAGGGCAAAACTTCATAAGGAAATTACAAAAACATACAGATATATCTGCAAAAACTTTATTTTCCTTTCTCACGGTGGAGATACCAACACTGCAGCCGAAGGCTTATTATGCGCCAAACTCCAACTGTAAGGATGAGATGAATGTACACTACAGGCGGCCAGAACCGATTGCAGTCGACACTACAACCTCGATGGGTTCCTAGCAAGTAAAGGCAGTTTTTTCAGGCTGACGCAGTTCCAGGTCGCCATGGAGAGCCCGCTATTAGCCAGCCAGTTGCGATGATCAGGCCTGTCAACTATAGGACCTCCTCTCGGCCACACAACGTATTTCGAGTGCAAACTCCAACACAACGCAGCACCACCAGCAACTTCCCTAACGCGTACTATCTGAAAAAACTTGATATATCTTACACAATGAAATGAAAGGATGCGAATCGTTGGATGTTAGATAAATACTATTCGGAGCATTTGCCTGGCGTTCCAGGAAAAGCTCCGTAGACACTCATTATCAGAGAAATCGGCAACTGGAATCGAACCCAGGCCTCAAGAATACAGGCCTCAGAGGATTCCTGCCTCTTGATAACTGGGCAAATACTTCTATTTTGGCAAAATCGATGCATAGTGTAAGTGGCAAAATTACGAGGGCCGTTCAGAAAGTAACATCCGGTTGATTGCAAAAAATTCACCAAGTTAAATAAAAGTATTTTAATATATACATCTTACAACTACATCTTTGCACTATTTTTCTACATAGTCTCCATAACGATTGAGGCACTTATCGTATCTGTTCACAAGCTTTGAAGTTCCTTCTGCATAAAGATCACCCGCTTGTGCCTGGAGCCAGCCTGTGACCGCATCTTTGAGCTCTTCGTCGTCATCATACCGCTGGGACCCGAGCCATGTCTTCATATGCATGAAGAGGTGATAATCGCTTGGCGCCAGATCTGGGCTGTAAGGTGGATGGTTGACAACGTCCCACTTGAAGGACTCAAGAAGGGCTGTTGTTCTGCGAGCAGAGTGAGGACGGGCGTTATCGTGCAAAAAAGCGATACCGGAAGTCAGCATACCACGGCGTTTGTTCTCTATAGCCCGTCGTAATTTTTTTAGTGTTTCACATTTGGCGGGGTTTTCTATTGCAGCACACATTTCAAACGGCCACAAACACTAAACTAGCGCAGATACGACGTTCACTCGACCACGGCTTGATGCCGACTGACCTGCTGAGTGCGTGAATGCACAGATGGCGTCGCTACTCCCCCCACTACCCGCACTGTGACCGATCGGAGGTTACTTTCTGAACGGCCCTCGTACAGTTTTATCGGGAGGGTCCTCAGTTAGACAATATAAGAGCGAGCAAAAGGAAATCGCTTAAGTCAGGTTAGTTGAGGCAATTAAAGGTCGATCCTGTAACTCAGTTCAGTGAGATCTTCGCAGAGAATTTTAAAATGTACTATAAATTGTAAATTCAAAAGGAATTCTTAAAATCTAGCGGGTCATAGGGCAAAATTTCGTTTCATATACGGATTTACAGGTTTAAATTTTTTTGTAGAAGTGTGAACTTTTGGGGGAGGGAGTTATAAATTAGACAGGACTTAATTTGATAACAGATAGTATATTTATAAACTTCGTGACTTATCCTTAGCATTTCGCAGTCTCTGAAGTGTTTTACTCTGATCAGTTATTGGCAGTCCCTACTACCACAAATTTAAGCCTGGGTTACATTTACATAGTTGGCGGTCGCCCAAGAGAATTCTCTACATGAGGAGTCTAGTTTCAAAGATGGACGAAAGCCATTGACCTTATTTTTTCACTAGAGAGGTATTTGTGTTTTACTATCACAACTTCATTTTGTTAACCTGAACATTTTTGTGTGACATGTTTGCAGCCCTAATAGCACAATTATCAAGGTCTCCACTTAAAAATATTGTTGGAAAACTCTATAAAACAATTGTAAAATATGTAATGTCCGTATTTGAAACTAAACTTCGCTTATGACCATTTTTGCAACAAACATAGATGCAAGTGTCCAGTTTTGGAATAAATAATTCCCAGGCTAGAAAATGAATTGTGATTAAATGCAATTAATGCTGGTGTTTTGTTGCAATTATTATAATAATAGTTTCAGTTTACAGCATAACAAAATGAAAAACACACGTTTCTTTTTAATTTTGATATATACCATATACTTTTTATTCTTTGTTTTTATTATTTGTTCTATTTATACGCCGCCTTTAACTCCAATGGTCACATCGGTGCCCGTTCTGCTTTGGAACATATCGAAGGTGTTAACTCGTATTAGTTGGTTGTTAATCATTAGATCTCGCACACATTCGCATTCTCATTAGTAGTAAAGTGTTGGATCCGACAATTTGACCTTGAAGTTCCGACAATTTGACCTTGAATGACCTTTGAGGTCATGCAATATGACCTAAAAAAATTTGACCTTGAAGTTCCGATAATTTGACCTTGAAGGTCATGCAATTTGACCTTGAAGGTCATGGTGCACCCTCTGGACGCACCCCCGACGCACTACCCCCCGTGCACTCTCTTGAATTTCTGCATCTCCCACGCGCAACCTGGACCTTTTGCATCCTTCGACGCACTACCTCTTGACTCTACCCACCCCCGGGGCACCCCGGTGCACCCTCTTGAATTTCTGCATCGCCCAGGCACTTTTGCGCACCACCTTGCGCATTCTTTGACGTACTCCCGCGCACGCTCTGCATGTGCCATCCACCCCAGGCGCAACCACGTGTACCCCCTTGACGCATTGCTGGACGCACCCCCTTGACCACCAGCATTCCCCGACGCACCCCACTTTCCTACCCCGAGCACCCTTCGGACAGGCTATATACTCCGTTGACGAACTGATCTACGCGTGCGCGCACGCGTTCGCGTACATGGTGCGGCGCCCCGGGAGATTGACATTGGGTCTGCATGCCATTTGACCTTGAAGGTTATGGTGCACCCTCTGGACTAGCTGCATCGCTGGACGCACCCCCTTGCATGCCCCTAACCACCCCGACGCACTTGACCCTCTGCATTTGCCACCCGGCGCACCCCTTGGTAGGCAATGGGGGAAAAGGTGTTTTCTTTTTTATTTTTATTAAGAATACATTGGAATAAAGGTTACGTGACTTTAGGAGAGGGAATGGAGATAAGAATGTCTTTGATTGGTCGAGAGGGGTAAAGGCAGAGTTGTGAGAAAACAAATTGCTTGTGTGTGCATTACATTATTTTAGAAAGAGCATACAGCGGAAATATATAATAACATTTAGCTGCATTAACATGAATTAGACCAATAATAAGTTTAAAGTACGTGGTGCGTAAGTGATGAGAGTGCGAAAAGTAGACATTTCCCTATATTGTATTTGAATAAATTCCAGCAATGTTTGTTGTCTTGGCTTGTGTGTGTGTTTGTGTGTGTGTGTGTGTGTGTGTGTGTGTGTGTGTGTGCCATTTAAAGCAGTAACACTTACGGGTTACAGAAAAAATGCAACATTGCACAAATGTCCTGCTGCAGGTACGTGGATATCTGAGCGTGCAGTATACTGTTTTCGCACTTTGTTCTGTTTGAACGGCTATAGCCCGACTTTTGTATTCATTTTCCCTTTAAGAGAACTATTGGAAGCACGCGTGCAAGAAACAGTTGATTAAAAATAGAACTTCATCAGAATGAACAGTTTTGAAAACAATATGTGTTGCGCTGCTTTAATGCGCGCTGACTTCCTCCCCCACCTCTTTTTATACCGGAAGTTACGCAACCAAAACACCGACGTCTTTTTTCCTGTTACCGTGAGAACTGCTTTTTAGGCAGTTTTTTCAGTAATTTCTGAGAAAACACGATGCTTCGCATTTCACTGCCGGAAGTGACGTGTAAGGTTTCGATTGGTTAAAATAAGAATGTCTTTGATTGGTCGAGAGGGGTAAAGGCAGAGTTGTGAGAAAACAAATTGCTTGTGTGTGCATTACATTATTTTAGAAAGAGCATACAGCGGAAATATATAATAACATTTAGCTGCATTAACATGAATTAGACCAATAATAAGTTTAAAGTACGTGGTGCGTAAGTGATGAGAGTGCGAAAAGTAGACATTTCCCTATATTGTATTTGAATACATTCCAGCAATGTTTGTTGTCTTGGCTTGTGTGTGTGTGTGTGTGTGTGTGTGTGTGTGTGTGTGTGTGTGTGTGTGTGTGTGTGTGTGTGTGTGTGTGCCATTTAAAGCAGTAACACCTACGGGTTACAGAAGAAATGCAAGCCTGCAAAAGTGTGTCCTGCAGCAGGAGCGTGGATATCTGAGCGTGCAGTTTGTACTTTGGTCTGTTTTGAACGGCTATAGCCGGATTCACTTTGCCTTTAAGAGAACGATTGGAAATTTCAGACAAATAACAAGGAATATCTCGGAAGGGTTAACTGTAGGAAAAAGTTATATAAATTACTGTCACATGAATTTTTCAACTCAGTGTTCTAATGAATGAATTTCGCATCTTCTAATTCAAACATTTACATGAATTTCTCATCTAAGACATTCAATTTACACTTTTGCATGAATGACGCTGCTTTTTTTGTCCTAATTAGCACTCTCAGAAGAATTTCCCACCTCACATTTCGGACACTCCGCGGCACGTGGAGGTGATTTTGCTTACTCAACTTTCTGTGAGCTGATGTCGTAGCAGATCTAACGATAGCAGAACTTGCTTATTCTGTAAAACAAATCATTGCAAAACAATATAAAAGAAAACTTTATTCCCCTGCCGATTGGATAATTTGAACCTGCTATGAGGCACGTGTGGGGTGTTTCGGCTTACACAACTTCCTGCGCGGTGATGACGCCGCGGAATTACCGATAGATGATGCTGCTGATTTTGCAAAACCTAAGCCGCTGCAAACTATATGTAGAAAGTTTATTCCTCTGCTGATTGGATCATGCGACTATGCAGTCCTTATGCTATTTAGACACGCATGGGTGTTTTTGCTTACACAACTTCCTGCACGGGAGATGATATTGCAGAATTAACGATAGAAGATATTGCTTATTCTCGAAAACATAAACCATTGCAAAGCTATATATCAAGAAAATTTATACCTCTGCTGATTGGATAGTTTGCCTTTGCATTTTCCGACGGTCCCAAACACGGGCGGGGTTTCGGTTACGTAACTTCGAGTATAAAAGGGGGTAGCGGAAGACAGCGCGCATGGTATTTCAAGTTAGGACAGATGGAGCTGGAAGACTTATCCAAATATTTCGTGAATGAGTACGATGTACCTATTCCCGATGATCTGCTACCCAAACCCGAGGAGCAAGAAGAGAACGCATCTGGAAATTTCGATGGTGACGTGAAATCGAAACCCGAGGAGGAGGAAGACTTATCCAAATATTTCGTGAATGAGTACGATATTCCTATTCCAGATGATGTGCTACCCAAATCCGAGGAGGAGAAGAATGCATCTAGAAAGTTCGGGGGTGATGTGGAATTCAAACCCAAGGAGGCGGAGGAGGAGGAGGGGAGAGAGGAGGGTGAGGTAGGAGATGATGAGGTAAGAGAGGAACCGCAATTTGATATTATAGAACATAGGCAAAGAACGATGAAAAAAATGTATTCTGGATACTCGGAAACGGATATAGTGGTGCACTCTATACCTGACGGTGTAGATCCAAGAGAGTGGGTTCATGGTATGTTTCGGCAATTTTTACAATTTGTTAACGATAACCTGCTACAAAAATCGTCAGGGTGGTTGGGAATATCCATAACGGATGGGCAACATCCCGATAGACCATTTAACATGAGTGTTCGAAAATTTTACCAGGTAGACCCGGATGTCATTTTGCGCTCTATTGAGCGAGTTATGCAAAGTAACAAGGACTTTTTAATGAAGGGGCCTCTTAAAATAAACTGTGTGTGGACGAAGGAAGTCCGGGGTTCGTGCTTTAAAATGTGTGATGAATGCAAAACGAATAAAGGAATATTAGAAATACGAAACGCGGACAGAATGTGTTTGGCTAGAGCAATAGCCGTTTGCAAAGCTAAGCTAGACCACGATGAAGCTTACCACAGTATTCAGAGGAGCGAGTATATGCAACTGGACAGAGCAAAAGCTTTATGCGGGTCTATAGGGAAGGGAGATGAAATATGTTCCTTGGAAGATGTGAAAGCTTTCGAAGGCATCTTACCCGGGTATTGCATTACAGTGTTTGGAGATCATACCGGAAAAAATGTTTTGTACAAACCAAATACGCTTACCGATAAATGTATTGATATCATGTACCACGAAGGTCATTTTAATGCCATTGTTCAATTGCACAAAGCTTTCAAATGTCGTTGGTACTGCAGATACTGCAGTGTTCCATGTAAGGTCGAACAGGAAAGGCACAAGTGCGATAAACAATGTACTAAATGTCACCTTGACTACCATCCCAATATTGAAACCTACGTGCCCTGCGATGTTTGTAACCGGCAGTTTAATGGGCGGCAGTGCTTCGAAAACCATTTGAAGAAAGGAGCCGTTTATTTTAATCAGTTCTCCGTATGTGATGTTGAAAAAGTATGTTTAAAGTGCGATAAACTGTACAGTACAAGAAACAGAAAAACGCAGCACCAGTGCGGAGAGATATATTGTACGAACTGTAAGAAACACGTAGAGGGGAATCATCTATGCTACATTCAACCGTATAAGGCCTCTTTATCTAAGAAACCATTTATATTCATGTTTATCGACTTTGAATGTATACAGGACGCCGAGTATGCAGAAAATCCTGAAGTGCGGGTGCATGAGCCCAATTTGTGTGTCTTGTATCAGGCATGTTCAAAGTGTATTAACAAAAATGAAAACACTGTCTATTGTACGCAATGTGGCGTGAGGGAGTGGGTGTACGATAAGGACACGGTGAAGCAAATTTTAGAGCATGCTACGCAAGCTAGGTTTAAATCATGGGATGTAGTCGTTTTGGCCCACAATTTACGATCCTACGATGGCCAATTTATTTTGAAACATATGGTGAGCACTTTGAAATGGGAACCCGAACTGATCATGAATGGAAACAGAATATATAGAATAAGATACTTAAACGTAACGTTCCTCGATACTCTAAATTTTATACCTATGGCGCTTTCGCGGTTCTCCAAAACATTTCAGCTTCAGGAATGCAAGGGTTACTTTCCATATCTGTTCAACTCTAGGGAAAATCAAAGATATGTAGGACCAATTCCAGATCAAAAATTTTTTTCGCCCAAAAACATGTTCGAAGCCGAACGTAAAGCTTTCGAGGAGTGGCACTCAAACATGGTAACCGATGGATACGTGTTTCGCATGCAAGAAGAAATGGTAAAGTATTGCAAGTCGGATGTTCGCCTGTTATTTTTGGGAGCAACAAAATTTCGATAGGAATTCATGGCCGAAAATGGTATCGACCCTTTCAGAGAATGTGTCACCATAGCCAATGCCTGTATGAATGTGTACAGGAAAAGGTTTATGCCCATTAACAAAATTCCAATGATTCCGCAAGGAGGGTATCGCTTAGGCGATACTCAATCTCGAATGGCTTGTATATGGTTGGCGTGGTTGGAGCAGAAAAACTGCATTATTATTCAGTATGCCTACAGGGGCAGAGAAATAAAGGTTTTGGGACACAAGGTAGATGGCTACAGAGCCGATGGATCTGTGTATTTCTTTCATGCTTGCTTCTTTCATGGGTGTACAAAGTGCTTTCCTAATTGCCATTCTAAAATATATGCTACGGGCGATGAAACCCATGCCTCTAGGTTTGAGAGCACCGAAAGGGTGACCAACAAACTAAGAAATGCGGGGTATACGGTGACGGAGATGTGGGAGTGCGAATTTAGAGCCATGATTCGGGAGGACGAAGATTTGGCAGCTCACGTCAACCGTTTTGGCAAAGCTTTCCCCGAACCTCTCCATCCCAGGGATGCGTTCTTTGGAGGGCGCACCAACTGCACCAAAGTGTATCGGGAAGTGAGAGAGCATGAAAAAATGTTTTATTACGACGTATGTAGCTTGTACCCTTATGTAAATAAGACGAAACCCTATCCGGTGGGACATCCGAAAATTTACGTGGATAATTTTCCAAATATGGATGACATTGAAGGAGGTTTGATAAAGTGTTCGGTACTACCTCCTCAAAACTTATATCACCCTGTGCTACCCTCAAGAATTTGTGGAAAGCTCATGTTTCCCCTATGCCGCACGTGTGCAGAGGAAGAATGTCAAACCGAGTGTGAACACTCGGACGAAGATAGGAGTTTATCCGGCACGTGGGTGATTGACGAAATAAAGGTTGCCTTGACCAAGGGGTACCGAATATTGTCCATAGACGAAATTTGGGTGTATGAGATGATTAGATATAATCCTAATTCTGGACAGCAAGGTCTCTTTGAGAAGTATGTCGTACAATTCCTCAAGCTCAAAATCGAAGCCTCCGGCTGGCCCGCTAACTGCACCACGGAAACACAAAAACATACATACATTGAAAACTTTTTAAAGAGAGAAGGTGTCCAACTGGACAAGAACAGAATTGAATACAATCCTGGAAAACGAGAGCTAGCCAAATTGATGCTAAATTCCTTTTGGGGTAAATATGGACAGAGAGATAACCTCCCAACTTGCGAGTTGATCAAGAAATCCTCCCGCTTGCTGGAACTCTTAAACGATGCGACGGTGGAGGTGCAATGCTATATGCCTGCAACGGACGATATGATGTACGTGACGTGGAAGTATAACGACATCGTCGGAAAGATCAACCCCACGTCCAATGTCGTCATTGCAGCCTACACTACAGCGCATGCCCGTTTGGTGTTGTATTCTTATTTGGACCATTTGGGTGAGCGCGTGTGTTACTTTGACACCGTTTCAGTTATCGCCATTTACACACCGGGAGATTGGATCCCTCCAACTGGGGCATATTTGGGCGACATGACTGATGAACTTGAAAAGTTTGAACCAGGGGCATACATAACGAAATTTTGTTCTTGCGGACCCAAAAGTTACTGTTTTGAAGTGTGGTGTCCAAACGAACGAAAAAAGCATGTGGTTTGCAAAATTAAAGGAATAACCTTAAATTCGGGAAATTTGAGAACTGTCAATGCCGACGTTATGGAAGATATAATTCTAAACGAACCCTCAAAATCTGTCACATTGCACGGAAAGCGAATTGCTCGAAGAAAATTATGGACAGTAACTACCGAACCCTATACGAAAACGTTTCGCATGGTAGTGAACAAGCGCGTACTTCAGGACAATTATGACTCATACCCATATGGGTACAAAAGGTTTCGAACCGAAGAAGGATAAACATGGTTGCTAAAACAGCATGGAAGAACCTTGGGAAAAGCTTGTGTAGGCCTACCTTCCGACCACGGTGATGGGTTAGGTGCAGACCCAAGGTCAATCTCATGGGGCGACACGCCGTGTACGCGAACGCGTGCGCGCGCGGGTAGGTGTACGCGTGCGGGTTAACAAGTCTGCTACGTCACCCCGCTTCCCACCAGCTAGACAAGTGCGGCAAAGGTGCATACGTCTTACGGTTCGACTGGGTGTGTCAACAAGCGAGTACTTCAGGACAATTATGACCCTTACCCGTATGGGTATAAAAGGGTTCGAGCCGAAGAAGGGCAGTCATTGTTGCTAGAAGAGAGGAGGTGGACATCCTTTGTCCTAAAAATGAAATTCGACTTTAACAAAATATCTCAAGTATTAGAGGAAGACGATGTTTCCATGTAATACAAACGAGCTGAAAATTCGGAAAGCATGTTGTCCGCTGAAAGAAGAAGGTGGTGCTGCCATGTTTAAGTCCAAAGTGATTAAAACTTCTAGAGCATTGGAAAGAGAATGAAAGTGCTCGGATGAGCTTCAAAAACATGAAACGCCAATTAGAACCCAGGTTCACTTGTCCAGAACCGTCGAGAGGAAGGAAATGCACAAAAAAACCAATCGTAACGGGGCATGTTTTGATTCCTGAACCATACATGAAACCCATCAATTGGCACGCCCTTCTTCGTGCCCTGCCACTCGATGATCCACAAATGTCCAAATGGGTCACTTCGGAGAAAACCAGCCCATATAGAAGAAGGAAGGCAAAAACGAAAGAGAGGCATGCTCCGGGCGAAAGAATGAAACCGATAAATTGGCATGCCCTTCTACCGCACAAACGGGGTTCTAGAACTGAAATGTTAGACCATCCGAATTCTATTGCCGCGGAACCCGAGTATCCAAAAACGGATAAGACATCGGCTCTCAAAATTCTTAAAGCTAAAAACATAATCTTCCCCAGTATGATTCCTCAGCAGGAAGATGTTTTAAACGTAAGCGAGCAAATTATTCTAGACTCGGGCACGAAATTTAAGTGCGCCAACCCGGAACATGTTGTGGAGGATCCTTCCCAAAGAGAAGTCATTTTAGAGTCGGGCAAAAATGTTGAGCACATGAGGTCAGAGGACATCCACTATATACCAAAATTTACCTTTCCGAGTACCATGCAGGTTGCTGGACCATCCCGATCGGGCAAGTCCACCTTTGTGAAACGCCTAATTGCCAATTCCGAGCAAATGTATGACAAACCCATAGGAAGAGTCGTTTGGTGCCACCCTCCCGAATATCCTCCAGACCTAGGAAACACTTTCGATCATTGCACGTTTAATGTATACACTCATGCAGGAATTCCACCCCTAGATTCCATAAAGCCGGGATACCTCGTGGTGGTGGATGACTTAATGCTAGAGACTGACTCTACCGAAGTGTCCAATTTTTTCACTAAAGATTCTCATCACCGTAACTTTGGCATCATTTACATTCTACAGAATATATTCCCTAAAGGAAAACACTTTCGCACCATTTCCCTTAATGCCAATTACATCGTAGTGTTTCAGAACAACAGGGATAAGATGCAAATTGAAAGATTGTTTCAGCAAATGGAACCTCGAAATTCAAAGTTTTTATTGGAGGCTTTCCAAAAAGCAACGGAAAAGCCTCACGGATATCTGATTCTAGACTGCTCTCAATACACTCCGGATAAATATCGATATCGAACGGGCATTCTTCCCGAGGAAACGCCTTCATTCTTCGTTTCGGTATAAATACCCTTGATAGGAAATTTTTTTGGTTCATTATGAAGGCTAAGATACGCAAGCTCACTTCTCCTCTCATTGCGAACGAGTGTGAAAATCTGGTGGCTCTGACCAAGGCGAAACTTAAACTTAGAAAAAAGCTTCTGAAGCACGTTAAACCTGAAACAATTAAGGCTATTTCGGAATGTATTCACAACGTTTGTAACGGAAATGTACGCATATCTCCCTCTAGTAAGAGCCGTTTAAAAAGGCACAAAACGTGCTGGAGACGATTAGTTGATAAGAAGATCCCGCTGCAAAGGAAGCGAAATATTCTCGTGCAAAAAGGTGGATTTTTACCGGCTTTTCTTCTACCAGTGCTGGGTTCGATAGCAAGTGCTTTAGTTTCTAAGTTTGCGTAAAACATGAAGCATGCTAAGCAGATTGTGATGGTTCGATCCGAACCTAAGAGCGCTAAACGCCTTCATGTAATTGATAAGGCCATTTCTGATATTTCTAACGATATTTCCCACATCATGGATGCCAAAATGGCGCCTGAAAACAAATGGAATATTCTGAAATATAAGCTGGCTCATTACTACGATATGGTTTCTAAATTGAGACGTCCCGAGAACGATGGCGAAGAAGAAGCGCTTCCTTTGAAGACCGAACAGCCACAAGAGCTAACACAAATTGAATTGGGGACCTCCAAAGAGAAAAAAATTAAAAAGGCTCGCACCATGACCCACATTTCCAGTCGTTACAGATTACGACCTCGAGCAGGCCTGGAATGGGAGACGCTACCCTAGAACGGATTTACAATCAAATTGATCACTATGCGGGCTTGGGCACGGCCGACAAACTGCGCAAAGCTATCGGTCTTTCCAAATCTAGAATCGAAAGGTTTCTTCGAACCAAAGAGAGTTACTCGCTTCATAAACCGGTCAGAAAGCGTTATCCCACTAAACATTATGACATCACAAATATAGATGACCTTTGGGAGGCCGATCTGAACGTCTTGGATTCCATCAAGGCGCACAACGCTCCATATAGGTACATTTTAACGGTTATCGACGTTTTCTCTAAATATGCTTGGGCCCGTCCTTTGGTAACTAAAACGGGAGAGGAACTGGTAAAAGCTTTCAGTCACATTTTCACCCAGAACCGAAGAATTCCCAAAGTATTGCGAACGGATAAGGGAACAGAATTTAAGAACCGAACTTTTCAGCAATTTCTCAGAAAGCACAATGTTTCACATTTCACCACCAACAATAAGGTTAAAGCTGCCGTAGTGGAAAGATTCAACAGAACCCTAAAGACCAAGATGTGGAGATATTTCACTCACAAAAACACGTATAAGTATGTGGACGTTTTGCAAAAGCTGGTCCGGTCATACAACAGTTCGTACCATCGCTCCATTAAAATGGCTCCACAAGACGTTTCGGAAGATAACATTCTTCAGGTATATCATAACCTTTATAAACCTTTGCCCATGACCACTCAAAGATTTAATGTGGGGGATTACGTTCGCATTTCCAAAGAGAAGATGACCTTCGACAAGGGATACGAACAAAATTGGACCGATGAAATGTTTCAAGTTTCCACAGTCATTCAAAGTTCTCCCATCGTTTACAAAATTTGCGATTTGGCTGGAGAACCTATCGAGGGATACTTTTACGCCCAAGAACTTCAACGCGTAAGCCGTCCCCTATCTTACAAGGTCGATAAAGTTCTTCGATCCAGGGGTCGAGGTGCCAGAAAGGAAGTTTTTGTCAAATGGAAAGGTTATCCTGAGAAATTCAACTCGTGGGTAAAAGCTACCGATATATCGCTAATATGACTCGCAAGAGCTCCTTCTCCATCACGCTTACCAGCAATGCGTCCATGGATCGCTTTTCCGACAACACCATCTCGCGCTTCTCCAATTACTTGCCCGAAAGATTGGTCCTGGAGGGTGAGTGGGAGGTGGCCCTTACCAAACTGAGATATCCCCTTCGGTTTTATAATTTAAGTTCCAACCACACACTGAGTGGCACTCACAAGACCTACTATGGAGACGGGTTGCACCCCGCGTATGCCCCGTTTACCGTGAAGCTTCAAAACGTCATAGAAAAGGATAGCGTGCAGCTTTTGTCTGCCATCAACAAGAGCATTCGAAACGAAATCAATGTCCAACAATTCTTTTTTGCCAAAGACGACAGGGTAAACGTGTACCGAGCCGCCATCGAAAAGGAGGAGGTAGCCGTCGAAAAAGAAAAATCCGGTAAGGAAACCACATTGCCTCAAATATCCGTCTCAAACGTCCTTCCCGAAGAAATCATTACCCCTCATAGATTAATACCGGTTTCCTCCTCTCTTTCTATTGGGCAGGATGCAGAATCTACTCCTGCAGACATTCAGCTCAGCGACCAACCGCCCAAAAAGAAGAAGAAGAAAGCGAATGACGAAGAAGCAGAACCCAGGCGCGTGGTAACTTCCATGGTTCCATCGCCGATGGTTTGCAGAATGCTAGGATATTTACCACATACAGATGTGGTGCGCTCTCCCAAGGCCACCCACTTGATAGATCCCTACATGGGTTTTCCTTACGAAGTCTTCATCTATTGCAATATCGTTGTCCCTCAGCTCGTTGGAAGCTCGTTCGTCCAAGTGCTAGAGAGTACCGTCATCGTAGTCGAACCAGACGTCTCTAAACGTCTGTCGATGGAGCAGTCCTTCTTTCCCCAAAACTGGATTCCTTTACTTCGCCAGGATTTCAACGTCATTTCCGTCGATTTAAGAGACGGTTTTGGGAATCTTATTCCATTCGCCGACGGATTTTCTTCTGCATTAGTTCTATCTTTCAGACCCAAAGAATGAACTCCAACGATTCCGTTTTTCTTCGCTACTATCTCAATCAGGCCGGCCACGGAGATCGCAATTTCAACCTTTACAGAGGATCTCATTTCCAAAAGGGCAGCGGTCTATTCAGTGCTCTTGGAGGATTATTTAGAACACTTTTCCCCCTCATCAAGAGCGGTGCCAAAGTGGTCGGAAAAGAAGCTCTAAAAATGGGTTCCAACATTCTTGCCGACATTGCCACAACCTCTGCAACTCCTAAACAAGCCTTCCAAACCCATCTGAGAGAAGCAGGATCCAATTTAAAGCGCAAAGCCAAAACTAAAATCGATTCTATGATAGGGTCGGGTCGAAAGCGAAAAACGAATAAGATAAAACAAAAACCCAAGAAGATAAAAAGAAAATCCAAAGGCAAGAAGAAACAGTCTCGAACCAGACGCGTTCAACGTAAGGACATCTTTTCATCATGAATGGCACGGTTTTCATGAACTCTGAATTAGACTTCTTTAAAGAACTCCCCTTTCAAACCAACATCGAGGAATCACAAATTCTTCAAATTAATCCGCAAAATGCCATCTCTAAGGATTCTCCCATAACTTCTCACTACTCTTCCAATGCCGAAGATTATCTTGACCTATCTTACGTCGTTCTAGAGGTTTTTCTTCAGATTTTGCATGACCACCATTCTGTTCTTGCTGCCGACGAAAAAGTCACACTAGTTAACAATCCTCTCAACGCTCTCTTTAGCCAGGTTAACCTCTCTCTCAATAACGTCAATATTTCCTTGTCTCAGCAAGGTTACCCTTACAGAACCTATCTTGAAACTCTTCTCAACTACTCCTCTGACGTAATGAATAACCGCTTGCAAATGTCCCTATGGTTCAAAGACACCGCTGGAAAGTTTGACGATTTTGACAACAATTTTGGTCTTAAACAACGTCTTGAATACACCAAACAAAGCAATACATTTCAACTCATGGGATGCCTATCCCACGGTTTCTTTAATCAAGATTTGCTTCTCCTCAATAACGTTGATCTCACTATTACTCTCACTCCATCACCTTCTCAATTTCATCTCATAGCCACAAATTCCTCGTTTAAGGGATACACAAAAATTATTGGTTCTCATCTTTATCTTAAGAGAGCTCGCCCCACTGCATCCATAAAGACGGCACATCAGGGGGCGCTCGCTAAAGCAAACGTCATCATGCCCTTCAAGGACGTAGACTATCAGGCTCTCAGCTTATCTTCGGGAATTACCTCGGTATCGTTTCCCAACGTTCTCGTTGGAAAGGTACCCAGGCGCATCACCTTGGCCATGACGACAGATAAGGCTCACTCTGGGGATATCACCAAGAATCCTTTCAACTTTCAACACTTCAACCTCTCCTCTCTGCAACTCACTGTCAACAACCGTCCCGTACCCTCCCCCGCCGTCGTTCTCAACTTTGATAAAAATTTCTTTCTCCAAGGTTATCAAACTCTCCTTATTGCTCTCGCTAAAGTTTTCAATATCAAGGGCATCAATATATCTAGATCCGAATATCCTAACGGATACACCATTTTCTCATTTGATCTCACGGCTGACATGTCCGCAGATCGAAATTATATTTCCGGTCTACACCACGGTAATATCGGTATAAATCTCGAATTTCTTCATCCTTTAGCTGAACCCGTCTGCCTTCACGTCATCTCCGAAATTTACAGATCCGTTCAAATCGATTTCAACCGATCCATTCTCGTGACATGAATACCCATCAAATTCACTCCTGCTTGCGCAAATTCAAACCTTTCATAGGCGTTTTTGCTTCCGATCAAATTCCTAACCCATTGCTTCTGCCACCACCTCCCATCGCTTTGGTGATCAACACCGATCCGAGCTTTAAACCAGGACAACATTGGGTCTGCATCTTCGTTTCCAAAAATGGTTATGGGGAATATTTCGACAGTTACGCTTTACCTCCTCTTCTTCCCTCCATCCTTCATTTTCTCAATGGGTATTGCGGTCCTAATTGGGAGTACAATACGCGGCGTTTGCAAGGAAACCGTTCCTCCACCTGCGGCCATTACGTAACAGCATTCCTTGCCTACCGATGCTGCCATGTTTATCCTTTCTTCTTCTTTTCTAAATTCAAAATTTCCGATTATCATTTCAACGATAAACTCATTTCTAGAACACATCGCATACGTTGTTCCTCCTCCTCCTCTGCTCAAATATGTAGATCCCTCTCATCTTAAATACACGTCCGTGCGCTTGTCGCTCAGTCGTCGTCCAGCCTTCAACCATGTAAGTACTCTCCGTTTTTGCTCTCTCTCTCTCTCTCTCTCTCTCTCTCTCTCTCTCTCTCTGTCTCTTACTCATGTTTTCCATTTTCCTATTAATTTTTTTTTTCATTGCAGGGCTCCTGTACACTTCCTCAACGAGTCTCGTTCTAAGTGCATCTCCTTCTCCTCTACAGACGTCACCATCTCTAGGTGCATCAAACCCGCATCTGTAACCTTCTCTCCCGAGCAGTGGATTCGTTTCGTCCAAGAACTTGGTCCAAAAATTGAAACACATTTCAACTCTAAGCTACCATCTTCGAAGCATATCATCTCTGATTCCCTTTCCCTCCACTTCAAGCGTCTATTTGGAAAACCCGCCATCGTCTTCAAACCTGCTGGATTTTCCATTAACCAACAGGAATGGACAAGAATCAACGCGCTCAAACAGGAATGGACAAGCTTAAACAACAATCAACAAGACACCTTTTTGCTTTGATTTCTCCTACCCCCTCCTCTGCACTTTACCCTCCCCTCACTTCGTTTCCTGTCGTCGTAGAGTAAAGATGCTGCGCAGTGTGCTCCGGGATCTCTGTAACAGAGGACAGACTCCTCACATTATCGGCGTTAAGGACCTTCATCAAAACATTCCTTACACCGTCGTCGGCGCCCGAGCTATAAACACTCAGTTTGGTTGGACAACTGTACTCAAGCTTAAGGACGGCAGGGAGGTTTTCCTACCTTCTGCCTACAGCGGCCTTGATGAAGATTCCATGGCCCAACTCAACGCAGCTCCCTTCCTTATTACCTACAAAGGCATACAGCACGTTCTTAACACCAACAAATACAAAAAGCACATCCTCAACTTCAGCGAAATCCCTCCCTTGCCATGACTTGCACCACGGATTTCTTCGATATCGGTAAGTTCATCAGTATTTTCATCTTGTCTTTTTTTTTTTTTTTTTTTTTTTTTTTTTTTTTTTTTTTGCTCCACCACCCGTTTTACCCTCATTCGTCTCCTTTCTTTCTTTTAGGGCATAACCTTATGGCCTGCATCAAGTTCTCCATCTTTGAACAAGTAGATGACCTTGGGAACCTCGTCGCCGTCCTGCCTTTTCATTTAATCTCCACCAACATCGATCGATTTGGAGCCTGCAAGATCGTCACCGTCCAACTCAACATCTCAAATGCCGCCATCATCAACATCCAGTTCGTCACTTCAAAAATATCACCGGAGCTCGACACTGATCCTAAATATCATTTATCCTTCGCCGACCAACCCATCCTTTCCTCAAACTCTACCTCCTTTCTTACTCCTGTGTGCCTACCCTCTTCTCAACCTCACCTCAACTTCTCTCACATTCATTTCAAATGTATCACTGAAGAAGAAAATAACCAAAATCCATGTATCACCACTTTTAAAATTATATTTTTAAAATAAGATGACAAACATCTCCTGCTGTGAACTTCCCCCCCACCACTTCTTACGTGCTTTTCCATCCCTCCCCCTACTTCCCTACATATAAATGCTCCCCTCCACGTTCAACACTCAGTCTGTGGCAAGCATTCGTCGTCGTGGCATGTCGTCAGAAAACTGTGCGGTATTACACTGCTCCTTCTGTTTCCACCCGACGTGCAGCTGCCAACTCCGTGGTCGTCTCACCCACCTGTGTCAGCGCTGCTACCAGGGATTCTACGAAGACCTCGCTGATCTCAACCGTCAGATTCAACAATTTCTCCGCACATACGCCCGTAGAAACAGCTCATGCCTTGCGGGTGCTTCTCCGTCTTCTTAAAGTTCATCGACAACGGCAGACAACTTCGAGTGCTCCTACCCACAGAACAACGAGTGCTCCTACAAAACGCAAACGTTATTTTTCAGCGTTACCCTCCAACCGACGTCGACGTCGTTTGGCAGCAACTTCCCATAGACGTACAGCAAGTGTGTGCACCATTCAAAAGGTGCGAGCAGCATTGGAACCTACCTTCCCATACAAACCATATCGACGGACCGCCACCGTTCGTTAAAAACTGCATTTTCTGCAAAAAGTAATTATGGACGCCCTACGCCAGCTTCAGGATCTATCCAACAGCTGCGACATCCTCAGCGTCTCCTCCCTACAACAAAACGTGCCGTACCTAGTGGTAGGCGTCAGATCCATCGATACTATTCACGGAACCAAAACTGTTGTTAAACTAGACGACAACTCAGAAGTATTCCTACCATCCAGATTCGGCAAAGCCACCCCTGAGCTCATCGAAAACCTAAATTCTACCCCTTTCTGCATCATTTACAAGGGCGAGGAGAAACTTCGAAGTGGATTAAAACGTTTCGTCGTCGACTTCACCAACGCATAATCACTTGCAAAATGCTTTCTTCTTGTGCTTAAAGTGAGTCAAAAAGCAGTGTGTGTGAAAAGTGGTGCCTCATCATCAGTGGACATATTTCCTGTATTCAATCAGCATTCAAAGAACATTCAAAAACAATTTTAACAATGTGAAATATTTTGTAGCAGAAGAAGTATAAAGTGTAATATCTTCAGCGTCCTTTCCTGTAAATAGTAGTAGTAGTAGTAGATTTTCCAATTTATCATTAAAATAAAAGTGCATCCTGTATATGTATATTCTCAATAAAAAAAGAAAGAAAATATAGCAAAAGGAATGAGCTGACCTAAGCAAAGCCAGAACCATCGACCCAATACGCCACTGATCTAGTTTCAAGCTGGTCGACCTCCGGCTCTGCATAGGCCAATCAAAAACATTCTTATTTTAACCAATCAAAACCTTACACGTCCCTTCCTGCCTCAGTTTCAATCATGTCCTCACCTGAATTTCTTCCTGTTGATCCTTGGCCGCCCAACTAGACATTTGTCAGTCTCCATTCCCTCTCCTAAAGTCACGTGACCTTTATTCCAATGTATTCTTAATAAAAATAAAAAAAGATCACCATAACCTTCAAGATCAAACGGTCTGCAGACCCAAGGTCAATCTCCCGGGGCGCCGCACCATGTACGCGAACGCGTGCGCGCACGCGTAGATCAGTTCGTCAACGGAGTATATAGCCTGTCCGAAGGGTGCTCGGGGTAGGAAAGTGCGGTGCGTCGGGGAATGCTGGTGGTCAAGGGGGTGCGTCCAGCAATGCGTCAAGGGGGTACACGTGGTTGCGCCTGGGGTGGGTGGCACATGCAGAGCGTGCGCGGGAGTACGTCAAAGAATGCGCAAGGTGGTGCGCAAAAGTGCCTGGGGGATGCAGAAATTCAAGAGGGTGCACCGGGGTGCCCCGGGGGTGGGTAGAGTCAAGAGGGAGTGCGTCGAAGGATGCAAAAGGTCCAGGTTGCGCGTGGGGGATGCAGAAATTCAAGAGAGTGCACGGGGGGTAGTGCGTCGGGGGTGCGTCCAGAGGGTGCACCATGACCTTCAAGGTCAAATTGCATGACATTCAAGGTCAAATTGTCGGAACTTCAAGGTCAAATTTTTTAGGTCATATTGCATGACCTGAAAGGTCATTCAAGGTCAAATTGTCGGAACTTCAAGGTCAAACTGTCGGATCCAACACTTTACTACTCTCATTCATACTTCCAGACTTTGGGGAAGATGAGGAATTATCCTGGTCGTAGAAAAATCCCCACGTCCTCCCAGGGAATCGTATTCGCGACCCATAGCCCGGCAGGCAGGTGCACTTTCTATTATTGTTACTGTATTTCTGTGCAGATAATGTCTGGTTCAATGCAAGGGTTTTCAAGGCAGTCACATTCAACAGTGTTTTCTGTTTCATTTTCACAACAATGATTGATATCAGAATACTGCTTAAGATAGGTATTTCCTTCCACTCACTTTCAAATTGCCTGGCTAATAAGTTTCCGACATCCACAAGATTTAGTTGGTTCATTTTGACACCTACTTTCCAGTGCGCCATATTAAGCTTACAAATTGTCCCGAAACTGTTATGTTTCAGTAAAATATACGAAAAGACGTAACACCAAAATCACGTCCAAATGTAACCATAAACTGGAGGCCATGACAGTTTTCAATGACTTCCAGCCATTTGATTAGTTCAAACGGCTAAGTCTATTTTTGATACTGAGCATGGAGGTGTCCGGTTTTGAAACTAACTACATATTTCAACTGTGAAAAATACGTATAAAAGTCCATTTCAGGAACAAGCGGACTGCAGATTCAAAAAGAGCAGACCAAATATGAAATAGACCAATTCTTAATTCACTTTCGATAAAAGTGGCTAATGTTAGTCTTTGTTACTAGACGCCTCAATTAGAGTTTGACACGTCTGATTATTATTGTAGAAACCATTATTTTAAACCACAACTACTGATACATTTGCGATATTTACGGTAATTAAATATTAACAACTTATCGCTTTAAGAATGAAGAATAATTTCATTCTAGGTACTAAAATAATTGGTAATTCGTATCAAAAGATTCAGACAGTAGCCTCCTTTAAATGTATTATCAATCTTAATCGATTTGCAATCATATCTCATGTTTAAAATTGTGTGAGAAAGTAATAAATACATAGGGAGTGGAGAATGCCATTGAATGTTACACCTCAGATTTCTTCTAAAGTTAAATTAAAGTGTGTTTACAAAATGAGTCATTAATTGTGCACTCCAAGCACGGTATTATCAGGTACAGGATATTCTTTACAGAGATGAGGTAACCTCGGAGGTGCAGATGTTGTTTTGTTTTCGTCAAGGCTCACGAATTAAGTGGAGTGCACGCGTACGTTAACTGCACCTGGCGTAGCATAAGATAAGATTGCAAGTTTTCCTAAGACCCTTCACCCAGCAGGTGTCGGAAAGTTTCATCACTTTGCACCAAGTACCCGTTTTATGACCTCAATCCGGACGTTACTCCTGAATACGTATGAAGAAGAAGACTTAATGATGCTGCCATTAGGGGGCGAGCTGGTTTCCAATTCTGACCTCCCATTGGGAAGCTCACCTCATGACTTCGTAATGCCACCAAGTGATAATCTCGTTACCCTCTGCTTCTGTCATTATAAACCTCATTGCCACGTGACCCGCATTGGCTAACACCATCTTTATTTGCTACGATGTAGGTCATTACTTGTAAATTAGTTTTACTGAACAAAGCATGTGAATATTTATAGAACAATTGAAGGGCTTGGCAGTAAACAATGGCAAGGGACACGTAGCATATTTAGAGAAACAAAGAGCTGAAATTGTAGAACAATCGTATCATTATTTTGTTAAGCATACATAGGAAACAAACATGTTTTCCCAGAAACTTCTGTTTAAAGGACTTCCATTTTCAATTTAAGAATTTTATGACCGTTTTGGTGCCTTTCTTTCTATTATTTGCCTTTTGCAAAAAAGCATTTGCCTATCGAAGGTATTGTGACTCTAACAATTAACGTTTTCTTGTTAATGTGCAGTTGTACTTAACATTGTTTACATCAAATAAGAGGTTACGTAACACTGCTTACACTGAATTAAAACACAATCCTTATCAACATACGTTACTCAACTTTATTTTGAACAAGTTCGCTACCTCTTGTGGATCTAAGGTTGTTGTACCATTCATGGTATGTGCAGAGGTTCTACTCCCATTAGTCCTGGACCCGTGGGACCAAGGACCCGGGAATGATGGATACTCCGGGGCTTTTTCCATAGCGCAATACCTGATTTCTTAAACAGCCCGCCCCGCGCTAAACACAACGTCAAGACGGGATGGAAGTGGATACGCCACTTATGAGCGGCAACCCCGCAGGGAAGACTACCGAAAACCGCGGTGGGTCCGCCAGGTGATCTAGCACACCTTCTGCTAGCTCTGCAGGCTAGTACCCGGGACTTATGAGGCAACCGTCTACCCGCTCCGGTTGGCCGTAGTCTGGCCGGAGGTACCCAATTACCCGTGGGTGTCGGTAACGCACTGCCCCCTCGAGTCCAACCCAATCCGAAGAACTCCCAATCAGGGAGGGGCTCGAATGTTCGGCCCGAGGTTCCTCTAGTAACGTCAGAGGAACTACGAGTGCTAAGGGTCCGCAGCACCCGCACCTCGGCAGCTGAAAGGGACGGCTGCCCTCCCCTACGGGACCATTTATGGTATATGGGAGGGATCCATTTCAGACTAGAATTTATTTCATTTAGTTTATCTGAATGTACCGGCAGGACTGCTGAATGCTTTTTTGGAGCCGAGTATGAAAAGAGTTGATACTTTCCTCTTTCTTTCCAATAAGCTCATCATAATCATTAACATCATCTACATATTTATTTGGAGGTGTAATGCTTGTAGGATCACTGCGATAACGTTAATGTTTGCACTAGAAAAACAGAAAAAACATACATAACATTAACAGAAAGTGCTACTTGTTAATGTCAATTACTCATAGCCTTGAAAGATTTACCCAATTTTCCTAAATCTTATATATTAGGAAGTAAATAGTATTATTGCATAACACTAACTACAGATATCGTACATTGGCAAGTAAACAATCTTAACGTATAAGAGTTAACATTATTTACATGAAATGAGATGTGAACCATGTTTACCTCAGAACCGTTACTTTCGGGTGAATGGAGCATGTCATTTTTGTCTGAGACAAAGTTGGATCTTTCATGGAGTTACTTTTCACAAAATCTGCTAAACAACTCATTAATTGCTCTTGTTTCTCAGAATTAAGACACAAAGATTTATTACTGTGAGCCATTTTGATGTCCCTTAACATTGTTTTCATGCCAGAGACAAGAGAAATCCAGCAGGGGTAAGAATTTTGACATAGCATGCTGCTGCTATCTCTTGGCAAACCACCAAACAGTTTACTCATAAATGAACTACAGACACCTTACCATTATTTACTTGCATTAACTCAGTTTTAGCGTAAATGTCACTTACCATTATTTACTCCCGAACCCTTCAATTATGACTATCCAAACAAAAATAACTCTCATTTAGAAAGGTTTGTGATCACCACAAACCAAAATTAATATTCTATGCAATTTATGTCATTCATTAAAATTATTGAGCTATAGATGGTTCCAGACAAGCAACTTCTGTTTTCATTGAATGCAGGATTTTAGGGACAACAATAAGAAATTTATTTAGCTATCGAGAGCTACGAATAAAATCTCATAACCGGGAATACGCCCTAAACTTGAGGAATGAATGTTTCCTTCCAAAATGTTTTGCAATAATCGTTTCATGAAACACCATTGTTACAATCTGAGGAGCCATACGAGTGGGCATTAAGCATAGTTAATGGAAATTAATTATTCTTTCACACTAGCCGTGTGTAGGACGCACTATGAAAGGGTTGAGCCAGACTGAAAAATTCAATGCCATAGCCGGGATTTGAACCACGGATCTTCTGGCTTCCGTCCAGCCGCTCTAACCTCTCTTGCTCGCCTAGTAGCGCTTAAGGACAAACACCTTCCCATTTGAAACACATAATAGATATTTATCTAGCTTGTGCGATCCATGTTTCGCAAAAACATCTTAGTGCTGGTTTAGAAGCAATGTAGTGTAATATTTTTTACCTCTCTTCTCATATATTTTCCAAAATATCGTTTCATACATCCATTTAGTTAGTTATAAATTTCTAAGTTTTCCTAAACGGCTCTCTCTGTACTCCAAATCGATATTTAGAGCTTAAATATCTGAATGTTGATACGAGCACAATAATATCTTCCTCGATAACAATTTTTATTCTTTTTTGTCTCTTTCCATAACTATATAACATATAACATGCCATTGCTTTTGTTTTCTTTCCAGAAAAATTTCATGCTATGTTTCCTCCCTGCTTCATTCATTTGTTATTACTCCTTCTAATTATTATATTTCTTTCTCAGCCAGCAATAATTTGTAATCTCTAAATACAGGGCTTACACAAAGGAACTCCTTAATTGTATACCGTATGTATATTATTCTTGAATATCACCTTTAAATTCATGTATAACACATTAATCTAAGATGAGAATATAATACAAATATTTAACTTCAAACCCCGGATTTCATTTCTGGAAACCCAATTTTTTGTATTAATATTGCTCAGAACTATTTCTTTAAGTTTGTTTTGCTCTACGGTTTTGGATTTTTTTTTTGTAGATCTAGTAATATTGTTGACAATCCACATCACTGCATTAATACTTTGTTAACTTGCATGCCTTCATTATTAGTATTTATTGTTTTATTATATAACGATCTACTAGATTTAAACAGGTTGGCTGGTATTTTATATTCTTCCGTTATTTTCCATGTATGTTTATTTGCTAAGCAAATGCCTCAAAATATACAGCACTTAATCACAAGGTTAGTCATTTTTACTTAGGTCAATGGCAACATTTGAGTTAACAACAAATAAATCATTTTGGAGCAGTTACATTATTGCAGTGCTTAGAAGTAATCTCCTCCAGCATAAAGAACTCGCCTCTACAAATCAGGGAGCCGACGGATGCCATTCACAGTGTCTTGTCCTAATATTCGATCAGACTGCTCTACTGCTGCTGAAATTGTCCGTATGGTTCTAAAGCGAACTCCTCAAGTGGTAATTTCATTTTCCCTTGCTAGTTCATTACAAGTCCAACAAAGGTGTTCTTCCAGCAGTGCTCTAGCAGTGTTTAATATGCACATCATCACTTGCTGATTACTGTCTGTCAGCTCCACGTTTTTATGAACTTCTTTCCTTCCTCTACGAAATGCATACGCCCACTTAGCCATGGTACGATATGGTTAAGTCTGTCTACCATAAGCTTCCAATAATGCTGTATGGCATTGTCGAGCATTGATACCTCTTGCAAGCTGAATTTTAATGTAGCATCTTTGTTCGTATTTGTTTTTAATTTACGTCCTCCAACGTTAAGTCATATGGGACGATGAATGAAATGGATGAAATGATGTTCAAATGAGCCCAGAGTCCATAGAGCTGAGAGTTACCCGACATTCGTACTTTATGTTAAGGGAAGACCCCGGGGAAAACCTTATCCAGGTAACTCACCCTGACCGAGATTCGAACTCGGGACCTCTTGAACGTGAGGCAGACACGCTAACATCCACGCCACCGAGGCGGGCATTCATATTTATAAACATATTTAGTTCACTAAAGATAACAGAATACAATTAAACTTACTAAAACTGTGTTATTAAATAAAATTACTGTCTTCAAACTAACCCCGTAGGGGAAGGGATCCCTCCCTTTCAGCTGCCAAAGTGCGGGCGCTGCGGACCCTTAGCACTCGTGGTACCTCTGACGTTACTAGAGGAACCTCGGGCCGAACAGCCGAGCCCCTCCTTCGGGAGTTGTTCGGATTGGGATGGTCTCGAGGGGGCAGTGTGTTCCCGATACCCGTGGGAGATTGTGTACGTCTTCGGACGGGGTTGAGGGAAGCCATTAAGTTTCCGGGTACTAGCCTGCTTAGCTAGTAGAAGGTGTGCTAGATCACCAGGCGGCCCCACCGAGGTCATATCGGTAGTCTTCACCTTGAGTGTTGACGCGCGTATGTGGCGTATCCACTTCCGTCCCGTCTTGTGTCCCTAGGACCAGATGGGGGGGCTTGTTAGGAAACTAGGTCTTGCCCTAATGGAAAGCCCCACGGAGGATGCCGAGCGCCCTTTGGGATAGCTCGGATAACTCCCTGGTTGAAAGAGGCCCGGGTCTTGTTCCTACGGGTTCAAGGCTAATGGGAGTAGAACCTCTGGACTCAACTGTCTTCAAACTAACAGCTCTTAATTTTCATTGTTTTCAGCTTATATGATTTACGGTTGATATTGCCATATGCAGGCAGTGTTGCTACAAATTTTTGAATGACTCATGTATAAAACAAATATATTCGAAAAATGCAAAATATAACTTGGTTGAGATTTGTTTTTAAATATACGTGTCCATTTTCTTTTAATTTACGTCCACCAACGCTAAGTCATATCGGACGCTGAATGGAATAGATGAAATGATGCTCAACTGAGTCCGGGGTCCATGAAGCTTAGAGTTATCCGACATTCGTCTTACAGGATAAGGGAAAACCCCGGATTAACCTTATCCAGGTAACTCGCCCTGACCGATATTCGAACTCGGGACCTCTCGAACGTGAGGCAGACGTGCTACCACCACGCTACCAAGGCGCGCTATACACGTGTCCATTTGAGAAGATACTGGACTTAATCATATATTTTGATGTAAATTCGAGCTTTCGTTTTCAGTTAAGCCTGGAAACAAACACAGATATACAGAGAAAAGCTGTCTAAAAGTAGCTCTTTTATCATTCAAGGAGCATCAAGTAATAATTATCTGTGACATGTCGTTATGTCATTTTGGGATAGAAAGCAATATTTCGTCATATACGCGGTAGAGATCCCCAAAATAGTACACGAGAAGATGAACAAGAAGAAGAAGAAGAAGAAGAAGAAGAAGAAGAAGAAGAAGAAGAAGAAGAAGAATGTTTAATGACACTCATGAAGCTGTCAGTTTCATCTGCTCTAAGTTCCTTCATGCTCAGCTAGATTATCTCCTTACCCTGAAACTAATTTTTGTGCAGGTTTTGATTAATCGGGGACTGGCAGCCGCTGTTGGAGCTTTCGAGGCGGTATTAGAGTTCACGTCGTAGGTACTCAGACATATGGAGCTCTTAGTCACGTCTTCACAGGTACGGACATAAAGTAAAAAGGGATAATGTAGTGGTGGTTGGAGATAAAACTTTAATGATTTAGACCAAGGGGGGGGGGGGGGAGCTTGAGCTTAAGCAGAACGCTTAGTCTCGGTACTGGACGCAAAATCCTGTCACATTATTGGTTATCATTAAATATAGACAAAATACCTACAATGCCGCTTGATGCAGACAGGTAAGCCTGTCGTAGACTAACGTGCCTAACATATACTAGGTCACAAAACTGCTATTTCCTCCGTTCGACTTCACATAACCAACATTTGCCTATAACCAATTTGTATTAATTTTGATGTAATGACTGTAATTCAAAATAAAATCGGAGAAATAAACATATTACAATCCATATCAAATGAAAAGGTTGTGTACATGTACCGCCTATATGAAACAAATTAGTAGCCAAGAAACGCATTTAGCAATACAGCATATAGGATGGTTTGAAGTATTTCCATGAGTCATGTCTGGTTTACCTTGAAACATGCAAATTAGAGCGTACAATTAATTGGCCACGCTGTTCTGGGTAACGCATGGCACTTCGCATCGCTTGACTTCCAAGTTCCTCATTTTAAGAAACTCTAGCTGCTAAATTAAAGTAAAAACAATTCTCATTTTTCATATTCAAGAACAATAAGTGTTGAATTTACACTCGGGAAATTTTCTAGACCTTATTTTGTTAATTCATTCAAGCAGCTGGCGGTTGACTGAGAGTCAGCATGACGTGTGTCATTCATGTACCTGTCCTACACAGACTTAACCACTTAATGACAGGACATGAGGGGTTTTGGAAGGTGGTGGTTTAAATTTAGGTGGATGAAAAGAAGGGAGGTAGCCGTAGCTCCTCATGGTAGCCAACTCGGGTGCAACGCTTGTGTGCACCGCTGGTATGAGAAAATTTAGGAAGAGTTTAATTTAGAATGATTCATCAATTTTCAAACAGTAGATAATAATTTTGAAGTTGTAATAACAACCTTATTGTTACCGGGTGTGCCCGCATGCCATGCGGGGAAGCCGGTAGAGCTTGTAGCGTCTTTCTGAGGATCTATAGTTCCCTGGAGACCTAACCAGGGAGAGTTGATGTTGAGGTAAACTCGCGCAGAATTTTGTAGCCCGGCGCCTAATGACATCTTCCACATAGTGGAGAGATGAGGCTTCATGAAGGTGTCTGACGGGAAACCTCCAGCACACAGAATAGATGGCCCTAAGGCATCTATTTTGTACACGCTGGAGTTGTGGCAGATTGGTTTCTGTGGCCATACCCTAGATCTCACACGCATAAAGCATAATTGGAAGAATTAAAGCCTGAAAAAGGCGCATCATGGGGTATAACGAAGCCGAAGCTCCGCATGCCCGATGAGCTACCTCCTGGATGTGACCTCCAAAAGTTAGGCCCTTGTCCAACTTTAAACCCAAATACTTGAGAGAGTAATTTATTATTTCTGATAGTTAAATAGAGGTTAAGGTAGTTTCACGGTTGTAAAAATTAAAAAATATAAGTGTTTCCAATTAATTTTGTCATAATAGATACTGTCGCGGCAAGAGGCATAAAAGTTTCGGCACAAATAGAAAATAGACGGCGGATATTGTTTCACGGTAATAAAGAGCTTGCGTAAGCAGTTAACGATAGCGCGGCTAGTGTAAACAAATAGCGGGTAACAAAGTTAGCTGAGATAAAAGACTTACCGAAACAAACAAAGTGCGATAAATGGAAATTTCTGGTAACATCTGGATTATTTCGGGTTCTTTATTGTTCTGAAAATCTCTCGAATTACGAATTAGGTATTTAAGGAAGTGACGAGTTGTAAACAGAGTGAGTAAGCAGAGAACAGCTGAGAGTGTTGATGTAAACAGACACTGGAAGTTGAGTAAGCTGTTTGTCATTGTCATCGACCTTGGTAGACTGTGTACGTGACGTAATGCTGCTGTAATCTATAAGAGTATTTCTACGGAAATAAGGGAAGACAATACTTTTATCTTCTGAATTCACTTTGTTATAGATACATAAATTGCATTGTATATCCATTACATATTATATGTATTGTACATATGTTTTTTAATTTTCTTTAATACATACAATAAATAGGGAGTGTTGTAATCCACTTAAAATTTCGGTGTCAATCTTTAAACGAAAATATGAGTTTTGAGTCTCTGAAAAAGTAAATGAATGAATTGGATTGGGAGAGAGCAGTATAACTCAAACAACGAATGTTTCTTAAATAAGACATTTTATATTTAAGTTAAGGATCTTCCAAGCCACAAAAGGATTCTGAAAAAAACCTTATATGAGATATTTTTTAAATCTTTAGTTTCCTGAAAAATGACTATATGAATTATAACTATATTTTATTTTATATTAAGTTAATAAAATGTGCATCTTAAACTCTCTTGGGGTGATTGTGTTGTCATTTTAATTTTGAACGACCTATCATTGTAAACCCTCCCTAAGACAGAAGATATCTTGCTACACAAACATTTAAACCTCTCATTAAAGCACACAGTTTAAGTGAAATGAAGTGACCTATAATGTAAACATTCTGTGAGATATGTTCTGTAATCAGCTCACATTGGTATATACTTCACTGCACATCCCTTCGTTCATTCAATATTCTTGCGAATGGGACTGAATTTCTAGGCCATCGCATAAACAAAAACTTAGAACAGATATGCCAATTGATTTAGCTCATGTATTCTATTAATGTAATTGAATATTGAAGATTTGTCTGCATTAACAAGAATTAGACAGAATAATAAAAGTTTAAAAAAGTACTCTAAGAAAGCGGAGTATGGAATTAATATAAATACAATACTTGAAAGCAATTTTACTCGAGGTTATTCTTTTACTACCTTTTGCTTCTTAAATTATACACAAAATATTTTACTCATCAAAACAAATAAATAGGTCCGCTATCTTTGAATTTCATACAGAAATATAAAATCTAACAGTAAGAATCGGTCTGAATAAGGACTGCGCAGTTTGTGATGTGGAAGAGAAGTTTTATTGAAAAATATAAACTTCTGATAACTTGATCTAACTTCTCTGCAGAAACTAGTGTGCCCAATCAGATACTGTATAGCATTACATGTTGCAGCACAAAAGTTTAGAAAGTTAAGTCAAGGAGAAAATACTATCCATTTACATTCAAAGTGTATTTCTGTAGACGTCTGCTGAAAGGGACAGATATATAAGAGAATTGCTGAATTTTTAAAAAGATAATAATAGATGCAGTTTAGAGAAAAATGGAAGCCGAGCAATAAATATTTGAAAAGAATCTAAGAAAAAGAAAAAGAAGAAGGAAAGCTCGAGCAGAGTTTGCTAGAGGGTTCCTATTTGCAAATTGAAATAGAAAATAATAGCAGGTATGTCCGAAAGTTCTACATTCCGCTATCCAAATATGTGCAGCCACAAATATAAAGTTGGAAATACATATTCAGAGTGAAAATCCTGATTGAAAATTTGTACCACAAATATTCCACTACTCTAACCGACTAAGTTCAAGACAGCATGCCGGCATTCAACTAAATTCTCCAATTCATACACGTTCCTTTATGGTAAACCACAAATAATTCCTAGATAATTTTGGAAGTACATTAAGAATTGGTACTTAGAGTTTAATCATCTCTTAGATTAATTCATGTAAAATATTAACCACAAGCCATCTTTGTAAGATCAGTTATTCAAACAACTCACAGGTAACTCACCCTGACCGAGATTCGAACTCGGGACCTCTTGTACGTGAGGAGACATCCAACCATCCACGATACCGAGGCGGGCACTGTTACTGCATTTCATATAGTGTATGCATTATATTTATACTGTATATTTTGTATCACGTAGTTGCGGTATGACCTTGCTGTTAAAGCGACTATAAATAAATTTAAAAAGATTTTCAAAATTGAAATACAATTGAAAGGGTAGAGGCAGAATGAAAAATTCAATGCCATCGCCGGGACTTGAACCACGGATCTTCTAGTTTCCGTCCAGCCGCTAACAAGAATTGTGGTCCGAAATATAAAGCCCGGGCCTTAAAGTACTTACAGCATAGTAAGTCGCCATTAAGGTAGTTGTCTCATGTGTTTATGAGAACTCTAAGTGGTTTACCGGGAGAAACACGAGTCAGTTGGAGAATTTAATGTCATGTCGGCACGTTGGCCATAGTAACTCCAATGGTTAGAGCGGCTGGACGGAAACCAGAAGATCCGTGGTTCAAGTCCCGGCTATGGCATTGAATTTTTCATTCTGGTTCTACCTTTTCATAGTGTGTCCTACACACGGCTAGTGTGAAAGAACAATTAATTTCTATTAATTGTACCTAATAGTGGTCCGAACTATAAAGCCCGGGCCTTAAAGTACTTACACCATAGAAAGTCGACATTAAAGTAGTTGTCTCATGTGTTTATGAGAACTCTTAGTGGTTTACCGGGAGAGACACGAGTCAGTTGGAGAATTTAATGTCCTGTTGGCACGTTGGCCATAGTAGCTCAAATGGTTAGAGCGGCTGAACGGAAACCAGAAGATCCGTGGTTCAAATCCCGGCTATGGCATTGAATTTTTCATTCTGGCTCTACCCTTTCATAGTGCGTCCTACACACGTCTAGTGTGAAAGAACAATTAATTTCCATGAAGTACAATTGTTTAAGTTAAAGGAATGCATATTAAATTAAATAAATTTCTAGAAATATTATTCTATTCGGGAATGCTGAAATTTATTTCATAGCAAAGCCAAGCCACGTTTCGCTACACCCACTTTTTTTTTTTTTTTTTTTTTTTTTTTTTTTTTTTTTTTTTTTTTTTTGTAGTTTACGTCCTCCAACGTTAAGTCATATCGGACGATGAATGGAATGGATGAAATAATGTGCAAGTGATCCCAGGGTCCATAGAGCTTATAGTTACCCGACATTCGTCTTTCAGGATAAGGGAAATCTCCGGACAAAAACCTTATCCAAGTAACCTACCCTGGCCGAGATTCGAACTCAGGACCTCTTGAACCCGCCGTTGCCGTACTTTCCCTGATACAGCAAAATCTCGTTAACCTTGACTTCTTTAACGCTGACGTCCGGATAGTCTGGACCAGTTTTGAAAAATAAAATGGTGTTTAGTATAGTAAATAAAGAGTTGTTTTACAGACGAAGAATTGGTATTCTCAGTAGGAATATTACTCGAATTTTCTTGCCAACGAGCGAATTCGTTGTACTCACTTGCTTGGGACCAGATTGAAAGAAAAACTTTGATAAAGTCATGGAAAAACTTATGGCTTGATGAGCATGACTTTTCAGAAAACAATAATGAGGAAGAAGAAGAATAAAAAATAACTGTAGAAGATATTACACACGTTTTTAAAAATATCGATGGCTTTTCCGATGTTGATGAAGAAGACATTGACAATGACGGAGGCTATAAACCCATTACACAGGAAGGCCTTTCTGCATCATGCAGTGTTGCTAAAAATAAAAATGAAGAATATTCATTTGTTTATGAACAAGCTGTGGTTATGACCCACGCACAAGCGGTATCAAACATAGAGAAATTGATGCTTTATTTCGAGATTCAATCCGTAATATTGCCAAATGAACTTCAATGTTAAAGCTGATGCGAGATCACTCTGTTCGTAAGCGATACACTAAACTGAGACAGCAAAAGCTCACTAGCATTTTTCTATCAACTAGTTCGTAGCCATATTGCGAGGGTGTTGTATTCACTGCCTTGGAGGATTATATAAATTTACCACACTTCATCATGGTGCAGGTCTCAGGTTCATTATTAACAGAATTTTTTCAGGAACTACAGCGACTTTTTATGCTCCATTTATACCCCTACTTTAACTCCAATTATCATCTCTGCGGCCGTTCACCTTTGGCGATGTCGAAGGTGTTAACTTGTATTCGTTGGGTTTTAATCATTAGATCACGCGCACATTTACACTCTCATTCATACTTCTAGACTCTGGGGAAGATGAAGAATTATCTTGGTCGGAGAAAATTCTCCATCCCCAACGCCGGGAATCGAACCCGTGAGCCCTAGCACGGCAGGCATGTGCTCTACCGACTGAGCTATGGGACCAGGCTAAATAACAATCAGTAGTATGGGAGAACACGTCGATCTAAGGTTCCGAATTATTCTGGAATCTGAGAAAAATCTCGCAGCAGAAGTGGCAACCTACAGAGGCGAAAAGCTGAGGAAAGGACAACCCCTCTCTGCCTCGCTGAAGCCAAAGAGACGCTTATACTGAATACACCTCATATTTTCTATTCCTTCTTCACCCGACTCCGCCACAGTGACACTTGTACCTTACTGAGCTTGTCTTTCGGTCTTCCATCTATTTTCTGGTCCGATAAGGCTTGTTTATCAACCAGAGATAACCTCACATTTAAATTTGAGGGTACAACAGCGTTACCTTATCAAGGATGCTCTTAATTCTTCTTCTTTCACCACAAATGCTTTCTACCTTACCTTCTGCCTTCTTTTTGCCAACCCTCGGAACTTTTACGTTTTCCCTAAATAGGCTTTTTCACTTTCCCTAATGAACTATAGTTTGTAAAAGCAGAAAGTGGTCGAAACGTCAAAGTTTATATATTGACATTTCCCTATGAACTATATTATTTCAGACTATTTTTGTGTGTTAAGTTTGTCGTTCATTTTTCACAAACAAATCGCTTGCGTCCTCAGTCCACAACACTTCGTCGTAAAGGATACTGGTTACCATGTTATTATGTTTTTTTTTTCAGTTTTACCAAAATCTGTAAACAAACAACCCTAAAAACAGAATCAACTGCTGGTATTTCAAAATTCATTACGTGATGTTCATTTTTTGAAGTAAATGTCTTTTCCCAAAGCATTAAATCTATCAGACCACTTAACTGTTTTAATAATTTAACTTCAGGATTTATTTCATGGTTAAGTGACCAAAAATGATCTGTTGCGGCCGATTTGTCAGTTTTTATACTTGATGTTACGAAAATATTCTTTCGTTCTGGTTTCCAAATTACGTTTCGTCTATCCAATATAAACCTGAGCACAATCTACACAGTTAAATTGATAAATACCAGATTGTTTATGATTAGAAATTTTATCTTTTTAAGAGAAATGTAGTAAACTTGTAATACTATAATAACCGTTAATGATATTTATACCCTTAAAAATCAAAGACAATTATAATTTTAAAAAACTTATTTACCATCCTTGGGTTAATATTTTCAATTTTTTTTAAAGAGATTGGTATAACTTTAGTACCTAAACGACGAGGTGTGTTGACTGACGACGCAGGCGATTTGCTTGTGAAATCGATCTCAATTAATAAGAAAAATTTACATCATTTTCTTAAGATAAGTGAAGTTTTTGTTACAAATAGTTATATTTGTGTAAAATATTATGTGTTTCTTAACTGCATATTTTTTTGTCAGTTACATTATGTTAAGAAATTTTCTGTCTCACTAATATTCCAGTCTTTGTATAATACTTACATTTTTCTATTTCTAACTGGTAGCGCAGTTTTTGCCAAAAGTGGACATGTTGAATATTTTACTGTATTATTAATTATATTTTTATCTTTAATTCGGTAGTTATTTTATCAATATAGCCACAATATACGAGTATATATTCCAATAAATTTTAAAATGCTACGAATGTGACCTTCTTTACTGTAATGAATTCCATACCACTTCACAGAAAGAAACGTTAACGATAATAACCTTTGGTGTGCATTGGTATACTTACGCCAATATTTAGAGAGAAGTTCTGACGTACAAGTTGACATTTCTAATACGTATTAGAGTTTCTGTGTTCAAATGGTATAGCTGTTTTTTTTTTCAAATATCTGTTTTCTTCAATTTTACGTTGAACCGCTTTATGTAATTTCCCCTTTTTTCAAATTAATTAGAATAATTGAAAGGCTCGGAGGTAAACAATGGTAACGGACACGTAGGGTATTTGGAGAAACAAAAAGTTGAAAGTTTAGAAAAATCATATAATTATTTTGTTAAGCATACATAAAAACAAATATGTTTTCCCATATACTTATGTTTAAAGAACATACATTTCCAATTTAAGAATTTTAAGACAGTATTGTGACTTTAAAAATTATCGTTGTTTTATTAATGTGCAGTTGTATTTAACATTGTTTACATCAAATAAGAGGCTACTTAACACTTTTTACACTGAATTAAAACACAATTCTTATCAACATACATTACTTATCTTCATTTTGGCCAAGTTCACTACTTCTTGTAGATTTAAGGTTGTTGTACCAGGCATGGTATATGGGAGGGATCCATTTCAGACAAGAAAGTATTTGGAGGTATAATCCTTTTAGAATCATTGCGATAACATTCATGTTCGTACTAGAAAAGCAGAAAAACGTACTTAATAGTAACAGAAAGTGCTACCTGTTAATCATTATGAAGTAAATAGTATTACCGTATAACACTTAATACTGTAAATACAGATACCTTAAATTGGCAACTAAACAATGTTAAGGTACAAGAGCTAATATTATTTATATGAAATGAGATGTGAACCATATTTACCTCTTGACCGATACTTTCGGGTGAATGGAGCAAGTCATTTTTATCTGGGATAAAGTCGGATCCTTCATTGAGATACTTCTTTCACAGAATCTCCTGAACAGCATTAATTGCTCTTGTTTCTCAGATTCAAGACACAAAGCTGTATTACTGTGAGCCATTTTGTTTTCCCTTAACATTGTTTTCATGCCAGAGACAAGAGAAATCTAGAAGAGGTAAGAAAGCTGACATTTAATGCTGCTGCCATCTCTTGGCGAACCACCAAACAACTTACTCATAATTTAACTACAGATACCTTACCATTATTTACTTTCATTTTTCTCTTTTATTTACTTTCATTTGTATAAATGTACTTCCCGTAGGGGAGGGGATCCGTCCCCTTCAGCTGCCAAAGTGCGGGCGCTGCGGACCCTTAGCACTCGTGGTACCTCTGACGTTACTAGAGGAACCTCGGGCCGAACAGCCGAGCCCCTCCTTCGGGAGTTGTTCGGATGGGTAGGTCTCGGGGTGGCAGTGTGTTCCCGTTAGCCCACGGGTAAATGGGTACCTCGGGGTAGGTCGCCAGGGCCGCCCGGAGGGGGTTGCGGGAAGCCATTAAGTATCCCGGGTGCTAGCCTGCAAAGCTAGTAGTGGGTGTGCTAGATCACCTGCGGCCCCACCGAGGTTATCGGTAGTCTTCCCTTCGGGGTTGGCGCGCGTAAGTGGCGTATCCACTTCCATCCCGTCTTGAGTACAAGCGGGGGGGCTTTTTAGGAAACCAGGTATTGCCCTATGGAAAGACCCCCGGAGTATATATTGCTCCCGGGTTGAAGGAGGCCCGGGTCCTTGGTCCTACGGGTCCAGGACTAATGGGAGTAGATCCTCTGCACTCTAATGTATAAATGTACTTTACCATTATTTACTCCAGAGCTCTTCAGTTTAGTTTTAGAATGGCAAAGTCATTTCTAATAGCAGCAATTACCTCAGTTGATGTATGAAATGTAAATCCTAGTGAATGTTAATATAAGGACGTTATACTCAAGAAAATAATGGTATATTTCTTACAAGTAAGTTTGTTGGATGAAATAGATATTGAGCTTATAATGCTTTCGTCTACATTATATAAAAATTTGACTCCGATAACTTAAATAGTTATTGAGATAGAGGATGATGAACTTGATGACGATAGGGCTTTAATGCCCTTAAGAACTCCAGGTTTTAAAGCTAAACGCTGTTATGTTGCCTGCTCTGAGCTAGAGGGGTAGTGAGGTTCAAATTCGAGATGCTGCGAGAGTAGTTGCACGGGTTTTGAGAGGATTTACGGATCTTTCTCACACACTCCACCAGTTCCCACGTTGGGAGGTCGTACCGTCGGGAAAACGACTGACTGGCTCTCCATTTTCTCACACGAACAGCAGAAAAAGTAGCAAGTTTCTAACGTAAAGACAGGTGTAAGGAATCAAGCTAGCTCGGTGGAACTTGCAAGGAATTACTAATAGCGCCTTGGACAACGTCCGCAACAATTGCAGCCCTTACTTTTTATTGTTTCCGAGATCCGCTTACGTCCTCCAGCAAGGGAGGTATCGATTACTTCAAGAGAACGTGAGAATCTTAAGTGACTCAGGTAGTTTTCTTGCCTGCGCTGCTTGACAAATAGTTCAGGAGACGGCCTCGGGGCATATAACACGGAGTATTAATAGTCTGTTCGTTATTGATATCTATATTTGTAAAAAATGTATATTTAATTTTTCTGCTCATATTACGTGGTGAAATATTCCATACCAAGATTTCCCCTTGTCTTTTTTTTATTCTTCCTCTCTCTTCTCAGATCCTCCCACCCTCCCCTATCACCCCATGCTCTGCGTACATGAGCACCCAACATGTGTGCCTGCGAAAAGTGTAACTCAAAAGTTAAAAGTTAGCTTATCTAAGTTCAACTTATTCGAGAGACTCGAAGTTTTTAAAGAAAATCCCCCGTCCCAAAACGCCCTTTACAGATAGAAAAAATGATTATTTTCGATTTTCTAAAAAATTGCTCCAACTTGTTTGATAAAGTTACCAGAAATGTTAGATATTTGTACATCTTAAATTGCAGAAAATAGCCTCTTATTATTTTTCATCCTGAAGAGTTTTTGTGAAGTTGGTTAGCTGACACTATTATATACTATCTTACTACACAAAGCATGCAAATATCTGTAAAGCACGAGTTACGGAAAATAAAACTTTTTGGGAAGTTAACTTATTTTCCATTGTTATGATTGGTGCTTTTACAGCCTTATAGGCTTCACTTTTTCTACTCGTACTGACAGAAGTATTCCATTCACTAAAAACTGAAGTCGAGATTTTAAAGGAAATACACGATATGAGATCAACTGATCAAAAGTATTTTATGAAAAAAAAAAAAAAAAAACTGTGTGCTGCGCGTGTTTGTTAAAGAGCGTCCATTAAAGAGGTCACATAATAATTAAAATTCAATTTAATAGCAATGTATCGTAGGGGAGGAAGGGGCAGGTGAGTCCTATCTAACCTTTTATCTCTAAATTATATGATGTTTAACTCCAACTTTCCAAAAGATGTTAAATTACAGCCAGTACATTCCGCAACAATTAAATATCACATATTAAAATGCTAAATTTTAATTTGTAATTTGGTAAAGTATAAAAATATGTCAGAAAATGAAAAGGGCAAGTGACATATCCTTTGGGGCATGACATGAATAAAGTGTTCACGAAATCACGTTCATAATCAATTTATAAGAAGACATCCATAATTTCTCCTTAAGATAAGTGAAGTTTTTATGTTGAAAATTATTATATTTGTATATATCTGAAATAAGTATTTATTTTTAAACTGATTGCTCATTGTTTTATTATAAATCCGTTCTGGGGAAGAATTGAGTATGAGGTATATGATACTTTATATTTAAATGTCTCTGATAAATTTATTATACCCTCTACAGATTGTTGACAAGGCTTATTTGGAATGGGTGAAAATGTTTATGCATCTTATTTTAAATCTTTATTATTATTTAACAGAACGTTCAGGAAATATAGAACGTCGTATGACACTGCTTTGTGAAGCAATCTTTAAACGTGTTACTTTTTTGCTAGTAGGGTGCTCTTCCTTTCAGGAAGATCAACCATTTTTTAGAACATTAATAGCATGGACAAATGTAAACCACTGTTCACTTTCAGAAACAGTACCAAAGGGGTTAATCCCCTTTCACCCACTCTCAATTAGCAAGTATTAGCATGTGGGGGACTGATCCGGAAACTTCACGCTAGAGTGCACCTCCTTACGCGTCGTTAAACTGTGGGTCCCAGCGTATTCCTTCAGCGCAGAGAGACATACAAACACAGCCTGTTTCTGAATTTCTATTTTATAAACAAATCAGTTGTAATTTTTAAAGCGATTTGATGCGGGAGTAAAAGAATTTCTGGTGGAATACAATACGGCATATTTATTGTAAAGGTACATAGTGATAGCTACTTACTATAAAAATCAAGGTAAACTCTTACAAAGGCATTTGAAATAAAGTAAGAATTATTTCACTACATACTTTACAAATGACAAAGTAACAATTACCACACTCTTGCGATGAAAATAAAAATTCTGTATTACATTGACATGACACTTTTCTATCCATTATTCAACGAAATATTCTTACAAAGGTTTATAACTCAGTCTCATATTAACGAAATTCCTTATAAAGTGTCTTTCTTATACATTTCCTTGTAGATATAATATAAATAGTAAAATGCAGTTGCCTTAAGCAACAGTAAAAACTTTTTTTTTTAAAAAAAGGAGCCGGTATGTATTAAATTTAAATTGAAAAGGAAGGTCTTTCTGTTAGATAAAATTATGGTTTTGAAAATTGAAAACAAAGAAAAAAAGTAAATTTTAATTATATAGCAGGGGATGACAGGTAGTGGCGGTGCGACGTCAGCACCGTTAGCTCTAACCGCCAAATATACCCCCGAACCAAAGGCAGGTTAGCGTGTGAAGTCACCGCACTGATTTCTGCTGCCCAAGAGGAAGGAAACAGTTTGATGTGTTGGGATTCCGACAGAGTAGGAAAGACAGGAAACGTATCGGGCATTAATAATATGTACAACTTACATCCTGGGTGTTGTAATATTGTCACCCAATTATCGGGAAGCACCACAAACAACAGCTGAGAAGGGACCGGAGGCCACGCCACGCCCACTCATTTGTCTCCTGTCACTAACTGAAGGGATGGTTAGGAGAGGGATGTCGGGCCCCTGAGCCGTCTCTTTACCCTTCTCCTAGGGTCTGGAAATTACGGGACATTCAATCTAATCGAGAACCTTCTAGATCGGCAAGCGGACCCTATATAAGCGACACGTCGTGCAAGGGGCAGTCAGTCAGTTCTTGGTGTAAGAATGCAGTGCTAGTGTACGACGAGAAGACTGCGTAAGAGCATCGGAAGATTGTACGTAATTACGAGTGCAAGTGAAATTGTAACGGACAAACTGGTGAATCGTAATTGTGTGCATTACGTAATTCTGTGTAATTGGCAAGTGTTAAACTGTAAGTCGGTGGAAATAAAGAACATTTTTGAGTGGTGTAATTAGACTTTTCATTTCACGAACCCACAAAGTCACAATTGGTGTCAGAAGTGCGACTAACACAATGGAGGCAGCATTAGAAAAGATTTTAGCGGAACTGAAAGAAATGAAGACGGCATATGAAAACCTCGCTGCAAAAACAGAAGCGGCAAATAACAACCTGGCCGCGGAACTGAAACAAATGAAGACGGCCTCGACAACATCACCGAGAAGATGGAAGAAATGAAGGCCGAGTTAACCACAGAAATGAGAGCAGCGAACGGCAGTCTGGCCACGGAAATGAAGGCGGCGAACGAGGCTCTCGCCGCAAAGTTTGAAGAACAGTTGGCCGGCGTAAAAGAGGACGTCACAGAGTTAGGCGAGCGCGTCGAAGACCTGGCGAGCCGCGTTAATGAGCTGGAAGGAAAAGCCGACAGCAGCGTGAAGTCCCTGAACGCCATGGTGGAGGACGTCGTCGGCAGGAAGCTGAAGGATTTGAAGGCCGACGCGCCGGGACGCGACACAACATCTGCGCGCGTCAAACCTCCCAAGTATGACGGCGCGTCAACGTTTGAGGTCTTCCGCCGCCAGTTCGACACAGTGGCCAGGCACAACGGATGGTCACTGGAGGAGGAGGCCACACAGTTAATAGCCAGCCTCCAGGGAAGAGCCGCGGAAGTCCTAAACGCGGTGCAGACGACGGCGGCGCCCAAGGACATCTGGGAAGCCCTGGAGAATCGCTTCGGGAACCACCGCTTAACCGCAGCATACCGCAGCCAGTTAAAGGCAAGGTCACAGCAGCCGGGGGAGACGCTGCAGGAGTTCGCCATTGCGATCGAGCAGCTGGCTAGCAAGGCCTTGGTTGACCTGCCACTGGAGTTCGTATCCCGGGAAGCCGCCTACAATTTTGTCGACGGGGTACGGAACACGGAGATTCGTCAGCGCCTAATGCTCGGGGAATATAAAACCATCCACGAGGCGCTGACAGCGGCATTAAGGATGGAGGCGGCCAAAATAACATCCATCCCGACGTCGAGAACGAGGAGTGTCCGCTACGCCGGAGACAGAAGACCAGCTGAGGGACGCCGGCGAACACCTAGTGGCCTGTGTTGGGGGTGTGGACATTGAGTGCAGAGGATCTACTCCCATTAGTCCTGGACCCGTAGGACCAAGGATCCGGGCCTCCTTCAACCCGGGAGCAATAAATACTCCGGGGGTCTTTCCATAGGGCAATACCTGGTTTCCTAAAAAGATCCCCGCTTGTACTCAAGACGGGATGGAAGTGGATACGCCACTTACGCGCGCCAACCCCGAAGGGAAGACTACCGATAACCTCGGTGGGGCCGCCTGGTGATCTAGCACACCTTCTACTAGCTAAGCTGGCTAGTACCCGGAAACTTATGGCTTCCCTCAACCCCCTCCGACAGGCCCTGGCGACCTGGCCGGAGGTACCCATTTACCCGTGGGCTAACGGGAACACACTGCCCCCTCGAGACCAACCCATTCCGAACAACTCCCGAAGGAGGGGCTCGGCTGTTCGACCCGAGGTTCCTCTAGTAACGTCAGAGGTACCACGAGTGCTAAGGGTCCGCAGCGCCCGCACTTTGGCAGCTGAAGGGGACGGATCCCCTCCCCTACGGGAGGGGGTGTGGACAGCCCGGACACCTGCAGAGAGACTGCCCACACCAGGAAGAACAGCCGGAAAACGAGTAAGGGCCGTCGTGGAGAGGGGCACGTCGGCCCCATCACCACCATCCCCTCGAGTGACACTGCGCGCCGTCAGCCGGCGTATGGATGACAGCCTCATCGCGGACGGTTGGGTAAGAGGGAAGACGTGCCGCGTGCTGGTGGACACCGGGGCGGCCGTGACCATCATCAGACCTGACGTGGGGAAGGGTTTGCCGTCAAGGAAGCCAAGCCGACCATACCAGCTTGTCACGGCATCGGGCGACACCTTGCCTGTGGAGAAGGAGGCCCTGCTGGAGCTGAACTTGGGACGGAGTGCCGTGCGTCTGTGGGTATTCGTCGCGAAGGTGGCTGAGGAGGTGATGCTGGGACTGGATGCCCTCAGGAGCCATTAGGCGACGGTCGACGTCGGCAAGAAGGTCCTGCGGCTTAACGGAGAAGAGGTTATACTCCGTCAACCCGAAGAGCGCCTTGGAATTTGCAGGGTCGTCTTGGACGAAGACGTGGTTGTTCCCGCGAGGAGCGAGGTAGTGGCGACGGTGCGACTGGAGGGCCAGAGAACCAGGAACATGATACTGGACCAGAAGACGCCTGTACACGGACTGTGTGTAGCCAGGGCATTGCTGCCGTGCCGAGAGGAGGTGCCAGTGAGACTGCTAAATCCAACGGACACCGATTACGACGTTTTGGCCGGGACGGAGTTGGGAACGTGCGAGCCCGTAGTGAGCGTAACAGCTATCGACGAGACACTAGAGCCGGCGCCGAAGCAACACCTGGGGCCCCGGCTAGAAGGCTTGGTGGAGAGGGCGGCCGACCACCTGACCACAGAACAGCTGGAGAAGGTTCGACAACTGCTAAGACGGTATCAGCGCGTCTTCAGCCAAGGTGATAGTGACTACGGCCGCACGGACAAAGTGCTTCACCGCATCGACACCGGGGACGCCCGGCCTATTCGGCAAACACATAGACGCGTTCCGCTGGCGAAGCAAGGGGCGGTACGAGACATGCTGGAGGACATGAGATCCAGGGGAGTGATTGAAGAGTCTGACAGCCCTTGGTGTTCCCCTGTAGTCTTGGTGACGAAGAAGAACGGCGAGCTGCGCTTTTGCGTAGACTACAGAAAGCTGAACGCTGTCACCTGAAAGGACTGTTTTCCCTTACCCCGGATTGACGACACCCTGGACACGCTAGCTGGTGCACAGTGGTTCTCGACCCTGGACCTGAAGTCGGGCTACTGGCAGGTAGCTCTAGACCCGAGAGACAAGGAGAAAACCACATTCTCGACGGGCCAAGGGCTCTGGCAGTTCACGGTTATGCCCTTTGGCCTCTGCAACGCACCAGCTACCTTCCAACGCCTCATGGAGTCAGTGATGAGCGGGCTGACTTACGATGCCTGCCTGCTATACCTGGACGACAACATCATCGTCGGGAAGACTTTGAAGATCACCTCGAGAATCTGAGTAAGGTGCTACAGAGACTGCAGGCGACCAACTTGAAGCTGAACGCGAAGAAGTGCCAGCTCTTCCGCAAGGAAGTTAACTACTTGGGCCACATAGTCTCAGCAACCGGGGTGGCCACAGACCCGGAGAAGACAAAGGCTGTGAGAGATTGGCCTGGCCCAAATTAAGGAAAGAGTTGCGCAGTTTCCTGGGGCTGTGCAGTTATTACCGCCGCTTCATAAAGGGGTTCTCCAACATCGCCAAACCCCTCACCCGCCTGACAGAGGAACACCGGCCTTATGTGTGGACGGAGGACGCCGAAAACGCTTTCCAGCACCTGAAGGAAACCCTGTGCAGGGCTCCAATTATGGGTTTCCCACAACTGGGTGGCGCCTTCATTGTGGACACCGACGCCAGCGACCATTGCATTGGAGGTGTCCTATCCAGATCCAGGACGGCCATGAGCGGGTGATAGCCTACTACAGCAAGACGCTATCCAAGGCAGAGAAGAACTACTGCGTCACACGACGGGAGTTACTGGTGGTAGTAAAGACATTGGAGCACTTCCACAAGTACCTGTACGGTCAGCCATTCCACCTGAGGACTGACCATTCCGCCCTAACCTGGCTATTGAGCTTTAAGAACCTGGAAGGCCAGACAGCACGTTGGGTCCAGAGGCTGCAGGAGTACGACTTCACCTCGGAACATCGTATAGGGAAGAGCCACGGTAACGCTGACGCCATGTCCCGAAGACCCTGTCCAGAAGAGTGCGGCCAGTGTACAAGAGTGGAGGAGAAGGAGCGTGCCGCGGCAGTCCGAGTAGTCACGGCAGTGCCTGCGGATGGCTGGGATAGCGCAGGCCTGAGGAGGGAGCTGCTGGTTGATGCAGACTTGGGACCACTCTTGAGGGAAGTGGAGGCAGGGACGAGACCAACCTGGGAGGACATCGCACCGAGGAGCGCCACCTACAAGTCGTATTGGGCCCAATGGGACTCGTTGAAGACCAGAGAGGGCGTGCTGTTCCGGGTATGGGAGTCACCCGATGGGAAGACGCAGGGAGAACAGTTAGTACTTCCCCGGAGTAAGGTCCCGGAAGTCTTGGAGAAAGTGCACGCTGGTACTTCGGGAGGACACCTGGGAGCGAACCGAACGATCGACAAACTTCGGCAGCGCTACTACTGGCTGAGACTCCGAGCAGATGCTGAGAGATGGTGCCGTCAGTGTCACGTGGGCGCGGCGAGTCGTGGCCCCCAGACTAGGAGCCGGGGTCGCATGCAGCAGTACAACGTCGGAGCCCCATTCGAACGGATCGCCGTTGACATTGCTGGACCGTTCCCAGTTTCCAACCGAGGCAACAAGTACCTAATGGTGGTCGTGGACTACTTCACCAAGTGGCCGGAGGTGTATGCCATCCCAAACCAAGTGGCAAAGACAATCACAGACTGCCTCGTGGAGCAAGTGTTCTGTCGATTTGGGGTGCCGTTAGAGCTACACAGTGACCAGGGTACCAACTTTGAGTCCAACCTAATGAAGGAGGCACTACAAAGGCTTGGGGTGAACAAGACCCACACGACACCTCTACATCCCCAGCTGGATGGCATGGTCGAAAGGTACATCAAGACCTTAGAGGAACACCTGAGGAAGGTCGTGGCCAGCCATCAGCGAGACTGGGACGTCAAGGTGCCACTGTTCTTGCTGGCCTACCGCTCGTCTACACACGACACAACTGGGATGACGCCAGCTAGCTTAATGTTCGGCCGAGAGTTACGCCTCCCTTGTGACCTGGCTTTTGGAAGCCCTCCGGAAGTGAAACAGCCAGCGACCGAGTATGTGGAGAACTTGGTGGACCATCTCCACGACATGCACGAGATGGCTCGCCAGAACATCCAGAAGGCGAGCGACCGCATGAAGACCAGGTATGACAGGCAAGCCAACAGCTAAGGGTTCCAGCAAGGTGACCTAGTCTGGTTGTACTGTCCTACCCGGGCCAAGGGACGCTGCCCGAAGCTCCAGCAGCCATGGGAAGGACCGTACCGGGTGGTGAAGAGGATTAACGACGTGGTCTACCGCATCCAGAAGGTTCCCCGAGGGAACGTCTAGCCCGCTATGATGGTGCTGTTCGGGACGACCAGCTTTGAGGAGGGAGCAGTGTCACCCAATTATCGGGAAGCACCACAAACAACAGCTGAGAAGGGACCGGAGGCCACGCCACGCCCACTCATTTGTCTCCTGTCACTAACTGAAGGGATGGTTAGGAGAGGGATGTCGGGCCCCTGAGCCGTCTCTTTACCCTTCTCCTAGGGTCTGGAAATTACGGGACATTCAATCTAATCGAGAACCTTCTAGATCGGCAAGCGGACCCTATATAAGCGACACGTCGTGCAAGGGGCAGTCAGTCAGTTCTTGGTGTAAGAATGCAGTGTTAGTGTACGACGAGAAGACTGCGTAAGAGAATAGGAAGATTGTACGTAATTACGAGTGCAAGTGAAATTGTAACGGACGAACTGGTGAATCGTAATTGTGTGCATTACGTAATTCTGTGTAATTGCCAAGTGTTAAACTGTAAGTCGGTGGAAATAAAGAACATTTTTGAGTGGTGTAATTGGACTTTTCATTTCACGAACCCACAAAGTCACAATATTAATGCTGACTGCTTTAATTACACAAGTTGTCACGGTTTATAAACAATTACATTTTGTCTCTGTACTATGAGAAAATATATAAAACTTTAACTCGTAGTTTATCTGAAGGTCAGGCATGTTATAAAGTAAATAAAATAACACGTAGATTAGTTTTCTCTGCAAATTAGAGGAGACCCATTCAGATCAAAATTAGGTGGACATTTTCCGACACCTTCTGTTTCGTTTTTCTCTAACTAGTTTATCAATGTCAATCTGGGAAATTTGAAATGGAAAGCTGCATGTTAGATTGTGATCCGACAACGTATTTTGGGATTTGGATTTAGCTAATTTCACAACAGAAAAAAAAAAAACAATTGTTCACACGTATATGTCGAGCCAAAGATACACAATGTCCGTGTGGCTAGTGAATACAACCTCGGAAATCTGGTTTGGAGGACATTCTTTTAAAAATCAGCCAAGTCTTTCTTGTGGTATATTTTTACTTCAATAAATTGTCACATTGTAAATTTAACAGCTCCATTTGGTACGTGGTAGCTACACTGTTGTCATAGAGAGCGCAACATCTCACTGAACCCTCAGATTCTGTAGCGCCAATTATTTAGGCAAGTTTGTACTATACGCCACCTGCCTGACGTCACACGCACTGCAGGCCTCGCCCCCGGCTGAAATACGTCACAACTCTCGAAGCTGTCTTCCTCTGACATAGAGATTGAGTATTAACAATATCTGCCTTTTATGTGCAATGAAATTTTATATATTTCTTGGGTTTACCGTCATACAAAATTAATTCTGAATGAAGATTTCAAAAGCTGTTCTCAAAAAATTCAAGATATATATTTAACGTGTTATGAAACATCCTCTCATATGGTATTTCAATCGAAATCGCTAGAACCTCACTGAAAAGCTCAAAAAGTTTCTTGTAAAGGGAGGGGGATTTTTAAAAATCCTTTTATATCACCAAAAGAAGCTGAATTTAATATACCCAGCTTGGTTTTTATTCAACTTTTCATTAATAAGCTACATATCTACCTCTCTCTCTCTCTTTATTTCTTTCATACGTACACAACACGTACACAAATAATTATTTTTCCTAAAAATGCTTTTCTGGACTCAGATAGCCTAAAAATAATATACACATATATTAGGAATGTATGAATGTAGTTTTTGGTAAAAAATCAATTACTTCCTAAATATTAATAGTAACATAACTTAACATAAAAGCGAACTAAAATTTAAAATTCGAGGCTTGTAACATTACTTCTAAAATTGTACCTTGAATTCTTGGAAGATCGTTAAAACTACGATATAATGAATTATTTCACAGGAAATGTGTTCTAGTAAATGCATTAGTAAGATTTTTATAGATTAATGTTATTTAATTATATAGGTTTCAAATTAAAGTCAGTTCAGTTAAAGAAACTCCACAGTGTATGGGCACAAAATATAATATTAACTTTATTTCTGAAAAATAAATAAAATATAGTAATCACTGTTAAATAAAAGGTAGAGTATGACAGGAGGTTTCTTGAAAATCGTATGCTCGCATGCATGTGTTCCAATTATTGTTAGTTTTCGGGCTGCGCTGCTCAAACTCATAACACATATGCACGCTTACGCTTAACGAACCTGTTCCTGAAAGTGCCTTTAGGAAGGAGTTCAGGGAGGCACCTTGACTGAGTTTGACTATTCGTCTGTCACCAATGCGGGTTTTGATGCCAGGCAGGCGCATCTGGATTTCCATGTGAATGGAAAAAGATGTCTGAATCGGCTTCTCTGATTTCATTAACTTTGGCAACTACAGCATTGTTTTCCTTTGCATCCCCTTCACCTTCGTTTCATGTTATCTTCTGCATTGTTATATTAGGTTTTATGCCGTACTGCGGTTCCCGATTTTCTGCTTAACACTCCGTTCCCAGATCACCAAAACTGTATTTCCAGGTGGGTAGGACCTAGAACTGTAACCACGTCCCAACCTGTATTTCTATTCCCCTGCTCAAGATACCCATATGAGACAATGTGGGGTTTGCTGCGGTGAGGTGTTGGCTATGTATCGAATTATTGCTAAACAAAGCAAAAATTTTAGTTTTAGGAGTTCATTGCGTTCAAAATATGTATTTCCATTTATCTCCATATCAGATATTTGAAAGAGATAAAATATTTTACTCTGCTCTACACTAGCTAGGCGCAATGATAAATAAAAATTAAACATATTACTTCATGAATATATAGATTAATATTAATTATTTGGTAGTACGTGTCAACGTAGGTATTGAAAAAAAATACTCTAACATTTTGGTTTACAAATCCAATTAATTACAAAAAGTAACAAGTACACATTTTGATCCCGATACTATAGACCGATTTTGCTAGTTTGATGGGTTCCTTTTCTTATGATATGGGAATTCCGCACTGCATCCGATGGCTTATTTTGCAGACCCCAGGAGGAAGGATGAGGTGAAGGTATCTTACTGCCAGAATAGACCACAGGTGGCACTAACAAGTGCAGGAGCTTCTTGATCCCGACGGGTTCCAGATCGTCATAAAAGCCCGCCACTAGTCAGGCGTCCCGCTGATCAAACAGGCTTGCCGAATATAATGTCCCCCTCTGTGGAACATCGTATTTCCAAACACAACCACGGCGCCCTACCACCCGCAACTTCACGACATTTGTTGCCATGAAAGATTGGACTGAGGGAATAAACAGGAAGGTAGTGGAACGGATGTTTGGTAAATATCCTTCCCAATATTCACTTAGTGACTCGGTAAAACCTCGAAAAAGTATGATCAGGAATGTCGGCCTTAGAAATTGAACCCTGACCTCCCAAATGCGGGCACCAGATGATACCGCCCGGTTCATTTTGGTCCATTATGACCAGCTTCACTTAGAATATTATCTTATTTAGCTCTGATAAAAGTTAACAAAACTGCAGTTTTGTAAAAGAGTCTATTGGTTATGGAAAATTGCTGGTTAAAGCATTACGTTTGCTAATTGGAAGCACAGTTGTGAAAGCAAAAAAGGAACACTATTACGAGTAATGGATTTGTTTACGGATTAAGCTAGATATGACGATTTCAATAATGAATAAATACTGTGCAAAAGAAATAAGTAATTAAAAAGAATTAAAAAGCGAAACAATTGAATGGCTATCATTTAGGATTCACAAACCACAAGATTCGGATTTAACACCTTGTAAAGTGGATTTTTAAAACACAAATTATTCCTGCACTTTGCAGAGACTATAATTATAAATGTAGTACTGAAGTGAGAGCAATTAAAGAGAGAAATAATACGTAATATGCATAGAAGATTATAGGGGGATTGTAGAGGATTATATAAATGAAACAACAAAAAAAGTAATGTAGTCTATTTTGAAACAAAAGGAGCAACAATTGGTGCTTACGTCCAACATATAAACAGTTTAGGTGCAGATATTAAATAACTAAATATTTTAGCACTTCAGGAGAAAGAACAATTTTTGTGCCAACAACTTAACCTCTTTTTCTGTACTGTGCCGTATACTATCACTCCTGATATACGCTCCACTGACTTCTGTCCTTGTTACATGTATTAGAAAATAATAAAATATTTAAGTTTGCAAATAAGGTATTCGTTTCCACGGCCTATATACTTTTATCAATGACTTTATGAAACTTTATATGATAGTGCATCTATTAACCTTAAATTTCAGGTCCAAAAATACACTCCTGGAAATTGAAATAAGAACACCGTGAATTCATTGTCCCAGGAAGGGGAAACTTTATTGACACATTCCTGAGGTCAGATACATCACATGATCACACTGACAGAACCATAGGCAGATAGACACAGGCAACAGAGCATGCACAATGTCGGCACTAGTACCGTGTATATCCGCCTTTCGCAGCAATGCAGGCTGCTATTCTACCATGGAGACGATCATAGTGATGCTGGATGTAGTCCTGTGGAATGGCTTGCCATGCCATTTCCAGCTGGCGCCTCAGTTGGACCAGCGTTCGTGCTGGACGTGCAGACCGCGTGAGACGACGTTTCATCCAGTCCCAAACATGCTCAATGGGGGACAGATCTGGAGATCTTGCTGGCCAGGGTAGTTGACTTACACCTTCTAGAGCACGTTGGGTGGCACGGGATACATGCGGACGTGCATTGTTCTGTTGGAACAGCAAGTTCCCTTGCCGGTCTAGGAATGGTAGAACGATGGGTTCGATGACGGTTTGGATGTACCGTGCACTATTCAGCGTCCCCTCGACGATCACCAGAGGTGTACGGCCAGTGTAGGAGATCGCTCCCCACACCATGATGGCGGGTGTTGGCCCTGTGTGCCTCGGTTCTATGCAGTCCTGATTGAGGTGCTCACCTGCACAGCGCCAAACACGCATACGACCATCATTGGCACCAAGGCAGAAGTGACTCTCATCGCTGAAGACGACACGTCTTCATTCGTCCCTCAATTCACGCCTGTCGCGAAACCACTGGAGGCGGGCTGCACGTTGTTGGGGCGTGAGCGGAAGACGGCCTAACGGTGCGCGGGACCGTAGCCCAGCTTCATGGAGATGGTTGCGAATGGTCCTCGCCGATACCCCAGGAGCAACAGTGTCCCTAATTTGCTGGGAAGTGGCGGTGCGGTCCCCTATGGCACTGCGTAGTATCCGACGGTCTTGGCGTGCATCCGTACGTCGCTGCGCTCCGGTCCCAGGTCGACGGGCACGTGCACCTTCCGCCGACCACTGGCGACAACATCGATGTACTGCGGAGACTTCACGCCCTACGTGTTGAGCAATTCGGCGGTACGTCCACCTGGCCTCCCGCATGCCCACTATACGCCCTTGCTCAAAGTCCGTCAACTGCACATACGGTTCACGTCCACGCTGTCGCGGCATGCTATCAGTGTTAAAGACTGCGATGGAGCTCCGTATGCCACGGCAAACTGGTTGACACTGACGGCGGCGGTGCCCAAACACTGCGCAGCTAGCGCCATTCGACGGCCAACACCGCGGTTCCTGGTGTGTCCACTGTGCCGTGCGTCTGATCATTGCTTGTACAACCCTCTCGCAGTGTCCGGAGCAAGTATGGTGAGTCTGACACACCGGCGTCAATGTGTTCTTATTTCCATTTCCAGGAGTGTAGTTTACTCAAGAGTAGCTTCCAAACCGTAGAGCTTCATAACTAGAGCAGGTTTGCTCCTTCTACTGTCAAACATACGATGTGCTTTAAGTTATAATACCCCCGAATTTTTTTCAGGATTGGGACCAGATATAACTTCCGTTCTTTTAAAATACACGTGGATTCTTTGTGAATGCGTGAAAGATGGCAGCACTGTACGGTGCTTAAAGTGGCGATGCTTCCATTGTAGGAACAGCGCGTTATCATTCGTTTTCTCCATTTTCGTGGTGTGACACATATTGACATCCATTACCAGTTGAGTGAGGCATGTGGTGATGGTACCGTAGATGTGTCTAATATGGGTTCCTGGGCGCGAGAGTTCAATGAAGACAGAACATCGTGTAACCACAAACAAAGAGAGTTGCAGACATCGCCTCCAAAATTGACGGATAGAGTCAACATGAAAAATTCAATGCCATGGCCGGGATTTGAACCACGGATCTCTCGGATGCGAGAGCCCCTATTGGTCTACCGGGGAAATATATGAGTCAACTGGAGAATTTAATGTCAGGACGGTTCGTTGGCCATGGTAGCTCAAATGCTAAGAGCGACTGGACGGAAACCAGGAGATCCGTGTTTCAAATCCCGGCCATGGCATTGAATTTTTCATGTTGACTCTATCCATCAAATATCTTTGCCTATATACGGCTAGTGTGGAGAAATGATTTATTTCCATCAATTAACTAAAATAATAAGAGTTAAATGATGAAGCCTGGGAAATAAGTACTTACAATAGTAAGTCGCCACAAACGGTGTATCTCGAATGCGAGAGCCCCTAGTGGTCTACCGGGAAAATATACGAGTCAACTGGAGAATTTAATGTCAGGACGGTTCGTTGGCCATGGTAGCTCAAAGGCTAAGAGCGACTGGACGGAAACCAGGAGATCCGTGGTTCAAATCCCGGCCATGGCATTGAATTTTTCATGTTGACTCTATCCATCAAATATCTTAGCCTATATACGGCTAGTGTGGAGAAATGATTAATTTCCGTCAATTATCCAAAATTGACATTTCCGTGGGATCTCTGCACACAATTCTGCATGAAGATCTAAAAATGCTCAATCGGCGATCCTCCAAAACAACGTTCTCCACTCGCTGGATGATGTCGTCAGACCGGCTGGTGCGAGGCCTTGACTGTCTTGGTTTATTGTCACATGATGTTCTACATTCATTGATCTGTCGCACCCAGGAACGCACATTAGACACATTCATGGTACAATCACCACATACCTCACTTAACTGGTGATGAATCTCACATCATGAAAATGGAGAAAACGAATGATTACACGTTGTTCTTGCAATGAAAACATCGTCATTTTAAATATAAAAACAGTCCTAACTCTCGTCGCTGCCACTAGAGTTCTATGCACTGTACAGTGCTGCCATCTCTATCACGCATTCACAAAGTGTCCTCGTGTATTTAGAACAACATCAGAAGTTCTTATCTGGTTCCAGTTCTGAAAAAATAGGTGTTATAATTTGAAAACATCTCGTAGATTTAATCTTCAATATACACAGAAAAAAACCACCAATTGAATGAAGTTCCGGACAGCACCTTTCGCTTTCCATAAATGGGAAACGCCTGACTCGTATGACAGGTACAAATAACAAATTATGTTTATTTAATTTCAGTTTTAATTTAACTGTTTTCCTAGTTTACTTAAACCAAAATAAGATGAAAAGTATTCACGGAAGCCGGCACTTACTATATAGTGCTTTGCACCTTTAACTAAACAAGAATAAAAACCCCTGACGTATCGGCAACTTCTCTTTCTTAACTGTGCGGTGGGACATTTTGCTGTTGAAGGGGAAAACTGGCAGTCGACATAAGCGCCATGTATCGTATAGATATAGCAGATCACCTCGCCTTACAATTGCAGTGAAAAGTGGGTGAGTGAGTGAGTGAGTGAGTGTGTGGTGTTTAAGGGCCCGTCGACAACAAGGGCCCCTGCAGTGAAAATATACTTGTTTTGTTACGATGGTAACTTACGAGATATCTGTTGCTTTTGACTTGAATTTTCCAATACTTGAGTGGTGAATGAACGAAGAGTTGTTTGTTATTTGTGGTCGTAAAAGTGCATGGAATGTTAATCAAAGCCTGCATAGGAAAATAAGCATCAAAGTTAAGACTGAATGAAACATAATGGAGATATTTCTAGACTTAAGGCTGGAACATTACAGGGTAAGACCAAACCAAAACCCAGAACACACCAAACCATATTTACCTTCCTATATATCCTTATCCGTTCTTTGTATTAACATTGATTTAAGTGTATATTTAGCTTGAAATCAACTGCTCAAGAATACCTATGCTTGCTCTTAACCAAAGTTAAAAAATTATACATTTATACATAGACTTGCTACACATTTCTATACATTTTTTCATATGTATAAAACATCGTTCTTATGCCTTTTGATGCGCCATATAAATCAAACCATTTGCAGTATAAAGACGCTCCAAATGTGACTAAAGAACTTGCTTGTATGACACCGTCTGACCAGGTGTCGAATACTATGAGCAGGAGTTTAATGTTAATATTTATAATTATTAAAATTAAGAAGAATATTTAATAAAGTGGTGCTGAGCACCCTGCAAACAATCAGGGTTTCGCATCCCTACAGCATTTGTTTCTTTTAATCACACCGAACATTTATTCTCCTTTATTTTACTAGTTCCATTTATACCCCGCCTTTAACTACAATGGTCATATCGGCGGCCGTTCTCCTTTGGAACATATCGAAGCTGTTAACTCGTATTCGTTGGGTTTTAATCATTTCATCACACACACATTCACACTCTCATTCATACTTCCAGACTCTGACGAAGATGGGGAACTATCTTGGCAGGAGAAAAATTCCCATCCGCACTGCCGGGAATCGAACCCGGGACCCCTAGCATGGCAGGCTGATGCTCTACCGACTGAGCTACGGGGCCAGCCTTATTCTCCTTTTATAACCCACAACTAAGACATTTTTGCAGCACCATAAAGCACCTTTAGTCGATTTTGTTTCAGGCGCAGTCCTTTGTTTTTCTTAATCCCAAATCTACACATAAAATGTCTGGGGTTTGATACAAAACTATACTTTTGAGTGAAATAAAATTTTAAAATACAGTAAACCTGCATAGAGGGACATCTGGAGATATATATTATCCAACAACTTAATTTTAGAATAATAATGATTTCTTTAGCAATTATTGGAGGATTAATAGAATTTCTTTACGTAAAATTTTATAGGTTGATTGTGCTTGGTGATATTCCTTATATTAATTTCCATTTTAGAGCTGATTTTCGAATTGGCGTTCATGAATAAACAATAGAATTCTCATTTAATATTTATGCATATTTCTCTAATCCCTGTTTACAAATGCGTTTGTAATCCCGAATGAATTTAGGAATACAGCATGCACGTCCTCGAGTTCCGCTTCTATTACGAATTATTGTAGTACAGCATCAATTAATGTCAAATTAGAACATCAGATTCTAATATACTGATATTAATATATTTTCTTTTCAAACAAATATTCAAATTTAGAATCTTCTGCCAAAGATTATTGTTTCGTTTTACCTCAATAGTGTTAAAGGGCTCAATTTAAAGATATATCGATTTCATTATGAATGCACAAGATTAACTGTTATATTTGCTTCACGTAGAGATAAACGTTCGCTTATGTGGTGTTCAGCTATGTTCTTTGCTGCAGGCTTAAGAGAGTTTGAGCAAACTGAATCGATAATCAGGTGTTTAAAACACCTTTCTACATCTTTAAAATTCAAAACTCCTTCCATGCCATCATAAGAAACATGTAAGGGGACGGGTTTTAAAACATGCTATTGTATGAAGCTATTGAAGATTGTCAGAAACGGCCAAGATGCAACATTACTGTTTCTCTAGATACATCATAACATACATAGGAATTTTCGTTTGCAAAAAGTTCAGTTTAGCAGGCCTTAAATGCTAATTAAGTTTCGATCGTTATTTTAGAACATAGCAAATGCTAACAAAATTAGAATATCCGTCCTGTTTTCCCTAATATGTTTGTTCCTCAGTTACGCACTGTGGGTAGCCCAGAGCTAAGAGCCATGAAGGGCAGGGGTAGCAAACCACCACTAAATGTAAATTCAGGAATAATTACTCTGCCTCCCAAAGGGAAAATAAAAGAGGTAATGTTTCTTAGTTAAAGCTACAGAGATAGCAACGGCGTGTAAGAAAGAACAGTTTCGTGGCAGCTGAATCATTTCAGGTCGTGATTTTTGTCTTGTTTATCTTGCACTACATTAAACAGTAAAATAGGAAGAAAAATAAAGACATTATGATTTTTTTTTTCCATGGAAAGATACTGTGGCTCTACACTTTCCCGAAAGTACATTTATCTTTCAAATTGAATTTTACAACACAGCATTATCTTTATTGTCTTGTGGTAAACATACTAAAGTTCTGATTTGATACCCATCTGGAGATTATTATGATTCATATTATTTTATTGTTATTAACTTATTATTAAATAAAATGCAATTCTTAAAATAAGGTTAGGATTATGGTACACCACATTCACGGAAGTTTACTTCATTACAGTTTGACATAATTTATGTTGTAATATCCTTATTAACAGGTTTCTTCTGGTTATGTAGCTTTCGTGCATTACAGTCACATCTCAAAATAGGAGAGAACACAAATCATGTTTAACATTGTTATTTTTCAACCAATCAGATTTTTATTCATTCCATTTCTATTAAAACACCTTACCACCTAATCCCTCTGAAAAATATCTCCCTGCTTTTCAATATTCTCAACAGCAAAGTATTATCTTGTACTGCAACAAAATAAACATAATTACCTCAATGGATGCAAAAATGCCTACCATTTAGTAATCTACATAACCTATAGTATTCATAACTTGTAATGTTTTTATTGCATCTTTATAATATTCTCTACTTACTCTGCTTTCCCACGCAGTTGGCAGTAAATTTCAGGAAGTGGTCAGAATGGTGATCAAACAAACGAAGTGTGACCACGTGATCCTGATTTCAACCTAGTCACTTACCTTCCATATAAATTCAAATAATTGTACTAGTGTGTTGTAATATATATATATATATATATATATATATATATATATATATATAAGCTTTGGATAAAACGCTCTAATTTATTTGTGAAATACTCCTAGCAAACGCTATTTTCTTCCAAATACTGTATGTAAATTATCTGCACAATTCATGGCTGGCAAATGTTTGGATGATTTAGGAATAATCCATGGCATTGACTACGTGGCATTGCCTGGGTTGAAAGTAATAGCAAATTGTGGAAACACAACTTGATGTATACGACTGGTACATGATGTAATTTGAGTAATTAGTAGATTTTTAACATTCGTTTTCTATTTCCTTCGCTACAAACCATCCTTCACTCTTCCATATTTCAGTACTTCGCAGAGGGCAAAATATTGTTTTATTTAATTAAAACATGCCTATTATGAGCTGGACATCATCCCAAGATTTTGTGGTTTGGAAGGCGGAATGCTAAGAAATCACTTTTTTCAATTAGTCCGCGCGAAAGGTAAAATCGACAAAGATGCTTTATATATGTTATGACATTTCAACTTAGGAAATAATTAGAGGATTATACTTACGATAAATATATTAGTAATGAAAAGATCAGTCCTTGCCTTTATTTTGAACTTCTCACTCACGGAAAATGTCAACACTGGGCAACGGAAGTCATATATGTCAGAGATTGTAAGGATGCCCTGCGACTCGCTTTTAAGACTTCCTTTTTATTAGAATGCAGAAAAATAATTCTTTAAGAAAGTGAGTTAAAATAATGGAGACTTCAGGTCTGTTCACAACAACCCACCTTAATGTTCAAATATATAAATAGCTTAAGTACTTCCATGTAGTGCACATTCAGGGAGCGTTAATTCTGTAAGACTGCCGCTTTTGTAAAGTATACTTACTGAAAGATGACTATTGTTGTAACAAATAAAAACAATTAGAGGCAATTGTGAAACATTATATACGCATTTATTAAGTTTTCGTCCTATCCTATGAATTGAAAAAAATCAATATACATACAGAACAAGTATGACCTTATGAACAGTTAAATTTATGCTCTGGACGAATCACAAAGCAAAAGCTAGGAATCAAAGCCCTACACAAGTTATTATGCATTGCAGCGGAATGCCAGAATTTGTCCCTAATGAACAAATAAAAGTTTTTTTTAAGTCTGTCAAATATAAATGGGAAAAAACGTTCAGAATTTTACTATGGGACGGAGTTTCCTTCAAAAGGGTTTAAGAAATCACTTCACAGGTGTCTTAAATCTTACTAAATATACCAACAGAGTACTACTTTTAACATAGTATGCAGTTAATACATAAGTACTTTTCATAAAAAGAACATGTACTTTAATTTTAACAACTTTTTTCCAAAAATTTGTATAACCCTTAACATCATAAATCGAGGACGTTATTGTTAAAGAAAATAAATATATAAAATGATAATTTATATTAAATTGTAGTTTAAATTAATATTTTAAACCACTGTTTATCGAAACTGCCTGTATGAGAAAAATGTGAATATCATTTAAAACTTGGGATGAAATTAGAGTCTGATACCATATGTCACTCCCATTTAATGTTGTAAATATGCATTTTCGCACACATTAGTCTAAATAATTCAGTTACTTCTACAACTTAATCCTCAACAATGACTTATATATTTCCTTTTTCACATTTATTTTGTTGAAAGTTGAATCCTTTAACACACACTGTGAACTCCCAAAATAACACAATTTCTTAATAACTTCACCATGCTTTCCTGAAATTCCGAACCCTGAACATTTTTTCGCAGCTCTTTGTACTTCAGCTGGTGTTGACATTCCACTGAAGGTATGGTGTAATGAAATGGAGAAAAACGTTCAGGATGCAGCAGAACAAATTAAAGAAATGTGACAAGTTGTTACATTGTTACAAATTATATTTTGAATCGTAAATTAATTTCAACGAACATAAAAATGAAATAAATTAAAAGCAATAAGCAGGTTTGAAAAAAGAAACGATCACCCTTTGATAAGGCACTGTGAATGCAATAATAAACATTTGCTAAAAGGCTTGTAACTGCCATGTGAAGATCTATCTTGAGATTTATGAATCCAACAAAATATCATTTTTGCAATTTTTCTGTAAGTTCTAAAATTGTTTCTCGTATTCTCAGAGATAAAATGTGTTTCCTTGAGATATGTGGCGCCTAGTATAAAAGACGACATTCGCCATTTTTATCGAAACTGAGTTATGAATCGGACTATTTCATATTTGATCTGCCCTTTTTGAATCTTGCCGTCCATTTGTTCCTAAAATGGACCTCTATACGCATTTTTCACAGTTGAAATATGTAATTAGTTCAAAACCGGACACCTCCATACTCAGTACCAAAAATAGACATGGCCGTTTGAACCATCAAATCGCTGGAAATCATTGAAAACTGTCATGGCCTACAGTTTATGGTTACATATTGACGTGATTGTAGTCTTTTAGGTTTTCTTTCGCATACTTTACCGAAATATAACAGTTTTGGGATAATTTTTAAGCTTAATATGGAGCAAAACATATTGGAAAGTGGGTGTCCAAGTAACCAAATACAACTTGTGAATGTGCGAAAGTTGCTAGCCAAGCATTTCCGAAGTGAGTGGAAGGAGAGACCCTATCTTAATTGTATTCTGATATTCAAAGTTGTAGTGAAAATGACACAGAATATACTGTTCAATGTGACTGCTTTGAAAACCCTTACACTGAACCAGCCATTTTCTGCACAGAAATACAGTACCTAGAATGGAAAGTATATGGTATATAACACAATTAAAAATAAATATAATTTTTCATTTTGTAATGCTGTAACTGAAGCTATTATAATAATTTCAGTAAAAGTCTAACATTCATAGCACTCAATAAAAATTCATTTCCTTAACCTAGGAATTCTTTGTTTCAAAACCGGACTCTTGCATCTATGTTTGTTTCAAAAATAGGCATAAGCTAAGTTTGATTTCAAATGCGAACATTGTATATCATGCACTGGTTTTATAGTGTATTCAACCAATAATTTTAAGTGGAGACTTTGATCACTGTGCTTATAGAGCTGAAAACATGCAAAAAAAATTTTTCAGTCCAATAAAACGAAGCTGTGATAGTGAAACACAGATACCTCTCAAGCGAAAATATTGTCAGTGGTTCTTGTCCATCTTTGAAACTAGGCTCCCTATATGTAGGATGCATAGATCAACATTGAAGTCACTTTTGTCCTTTGACTTATCTCTTTTCGTAACTTTGTTGATGTCTCTGGGTTCTCTGCTCTAAGAGGCCTGTTCACAGAACTACTTACTTAACGCCCTATCGAGGATTGTCTTTCAAGTTAGGAAATGGTATGGTACTCTAGGAACGTTATAGTGTTTAGATACCAAACATCGTGACTTGCCTAATTTGAAGCCTTGTTGACAGAATACGTGAATTAGAGGGAATCCAGAGTTAATGGGTAGCTGGCCAAGCCTGTGGCTTTGTCTCCTTAGGGTCGTCCACGCTGCTCTAATGGAGGGTTATTGTAGAACCTCACTGCAAACAAACACACGCTCACTCACAACTACTTCTAAAAGTGTACTTTTTCCTGAACCTCAAAATGTGTATTTAATATGAAATACTGGAATGAATGGTTAACTGAAATTTGCTACTTTCGCTTTGTATAGATAACGAAAAGAGAACTGTATTCTCTATTGTACTCCCCTCCAAATGAACATTAACGTTACGTTAAAAACTCAGTACGTTTAGAAAAATATTTCCTAAGGAGCCTCAATATATTACATTAATATGACTTTTTCTATTATCTATGTTTACGTAGGTAGCACTATTTGACTACGTTTTTTTATTTTCACGTATAGCTTCTGTAATAAACTTCTCATTTGATCACAATTAATAGCAGAGGCACTGCATCGACAAACAAAATCCATTAAAACAGTGAGTGTAGTTAGACTAAAGTGCACATTTGGTCGTCGATTCCAGTTCGTGCGTTTAGGGATAGCTATGAAATATAATTTCTTTAACAGTATTTACTGGAACACTTGGGATAGAATGCCTACTGTAGTAGTTTTTAATACAGTACAATAACAGAATATCTTTGGAGGTTACAGAAGGGCCCAGAATGTATTTTGATACATTTTGTTCATGATTTTTAAGTGAACTGCCCAAGTCCAAAGGTCCAATGGGTCATGAATTACCATTTAAAATATAAGTATTAAAGTTTGGAATCAAATAATTTTAAAGCACAGTGTGCTCTACTTAAAAGGAATAGCTTCTTTCTGTTTCGTCCTCAAATGATGATAAGGGAGGTGTCATAGCGGACTATCCACTTGAATCTAGACACAAAAGTGTCACCGCACTTTAAGAGGGGCCTGTGGTTTCCCACGTAACATCGTTGCTAGGGGCAAATAAGCTGCAGTATGGGGTGTGCGAATATGACAGTGTGTGAGTAATTATGTATGAGGGAGTGGGTGAATACTATCCCTTTCGGTTTACTACCTCGTGTCTTCATTCTACATGGAGGTGTAACCTCTAACATGAAGGAAATGAAAATGAAAAGGTGTAAAATTGGCAATTATTGTCGTATAGATTTTCCTCATTTTATATAACCTAAAACATTGTATATATCACTCTTTGGAAATAAATTTGCCTACACTTCTTTTACTCCCCAGCACTTCCAGCTTCAGGTAATCAACTTTTGACTCCAGTCAACACTTACTGGTTCTCTAGGTGACTGGCTTGAACAAAATTCCTACTTCTACGGGACCAATTTTATTGGATTGTCTCTCCAGTTATATTCTCAACTCGGAGGTCTTCGTTTCGATTACCATGTAGGATTAGGAATCTTTCTTTAACCAGAATGGTTTCACGGAGTCTGGAGGTATGAATGTAAGAGCAAATGTGAGTGTGTTTAATGTAAAAATGATGAAAAGCTACGCATTAGGAGACCCTATATTTCAGTGAATAATAACAGCACCAGTTGTTTCTCAAGTCAAAGCCTCCGGTATGACAAAAAGTAGGTAGTACAATGAAACAACTAAAAAAGAATGTTATAATAGATGTGAAATTCAGTAGTTGGGTGGTTTGGATATTGCCTCTAGAAAACTGTTCAACTGGTACTCAAGGAAGACCAAACGTAAAACATAATTTCGCCTTCTAGAGGAATGATGGATAAAATAGAAGCTATTGTTAAACGGGAATTTTAAATAGTTTTCATCAATAACATGACGTTACAAAAGTTATTACCATCGTCGAACGATCAAAAATTCATTTAGCAGCATGAAGAATTCAACGCAGAATAGAAATGGTTCTCTGCTAGTGCGACTATGGAAAACTATATTATAATGTCACTATTCGGTAGCTTCACATATTTTGTAGAGGAACAGATCTGTGGAATTCTGTGGGTAAGAGATGCTCTAAAACATAGAAAAAAGCTAGATTTACTAGATTAATATAAACAGCTGTGCTGCATTAATAACAATCTAGTACATGTGCTTACACCCACTGGAAATCCTGCAGTACTTGAATGTTTTTTTTTAACATTATCGTTGATATATGCTGATGACATCATATTGATAGCAAATAGTAATAATAATTTACAATTAGCACTAAATGAATTGAAAGAAGAATTAACTAGAAAAGGTTTAGAATTAAACACACCCAAAAGTAAAATCATGTATATGAAGGATAGAAGAAGAAGTTAAAGTTAAATGTGATGATGAAATCTTAGAACAGGAAGACAGTTATGAATACCTGAGTAAAATTATAAATAAGGATGGAAAAATAGAGCAGGAAATTTCAAACAGAATAAGAAAGTCCAATTCGGGGTAACATCAGATTAATAATACTATTGTGTCAAAAAGGAAATAACAAAAGATACAAAAATTATAGTATTTAAAACAATAATACTACCAATTCTATTATATGGAGTAGAGAGCTGGACTGTCCTACAGAAACAAGAAAGCAAAATAACGGCTATGGAAATGAGATATTTAAGACGAGCTGTGGGGAAGACAAGAAGAGATATGATTAGAAATGTAACAATAAGGGAAGATTTGGGTACACATTCCGTTAAAGAAATATTGGAAAAAAGACAACTTAAATGGTATGGACATGTACTCCGCATGTCAGAAGAAAGAAAACCCAAACAATATTTAGAAGCAAGACCAGAAGGTAAAAGAATTAGGGGAAGGCCACACATGTTGTATCAGGAATATTTCGAGAAGTTGGGGAAGGATAGAGGGAAAACCATGACAGAAATGAAGAGAATGATAAAGGATCGAGAAAAGTGGAGGAAATGAGTACAAGAGGCTTGTACTTCACGCTTAACAGCACAAAGGAGTTAGAGAAAGAAGAAGAAGAATGAGGAGAAGAAGAAGAAAATTCTTATTGGAAATATTGTTTTTATCTTTTACTTTCCCTAATGTTTACCTGTAATAAGTATTGCACTCCTCCCAAAAATTCTATAACAAGTATCACCGGAAATAGCACGTTTGAGAGACTTCACTAATAAAAATATATTTATAGAAAAATGTGCTTTTGAACCTAACAACTAAGAATGATTAACCGTGCAAGGGGTCCCGGTTTCGATTCCCGGCGGTGGGGGTGCGGATTTTTCTCCGACCAAGATAATTCCCCATCTTCCCCAGAGTCTGGAAGTATGAATGAGAGTGTGAATGTGTGCGTGATCTAATGATTACAAACCAAAGATAACGAGTTAACACCTTCAGTATGTTCCAAAGGAGAACGGCCGCCGATATGACCATAGCAGTTAAAGGCGGGGTATAAATGGAAGAAGGAAAAAAAGGAATGATTAAACGTCAATTGGCATTTAAGGATGCAAAATTAATGAATATTTATAATAAATGGGAAATAAAAGGTGTGAAGTTTAATATTGTTTATATTTAAATAACTCTTGTAAACAGCAAAAATCATTAAACAAATTATTCCATATTATTATTCCACCATTGAACTCTTTGAACTCTAATTTAGATATTGAACTATTTACAGTATAGTGTAGATATATTGGAGGTAAAGTTACTCTTCTTATTTCCTTTTTGAATTTATAAGATTCTTCTTTTTTTTAAAAAACAAAGAAAAGCAATCCAACCCAATCTACCGTTTTTCTAGAAAATTGATTCTTTTAATTTTCCCGTACCAAATACAATACCAGATGTTTTTGATTGCTATGAAAATTGACATTTAAATGTTGCATTTATTGTGAATCTTGTGAATTATTTTACTCCTAATATTTTTGTATAATTCATAAACGAGATTAAATAATTTTCTCTGTTAGATTTCATTTCGTAACCATGCAAAGGGAATGGAATTAAAGGTCATTTCATAGTCATCCGTCATTGATTTGATTCGTTTAAAACTACCGTATTTCCCTAATCTCTTTGTAACTAAATATGCAATAAAATCATTGTGCATAATTTTAAATCACTTCTATTGGAGAAAATACAATAGCTTGTTGAAGAACGGGTAGATAGTCACGTGAATATGTGTAGTACATCAGACTTTACCTTGAAAAATACCCCTTTTTTCAAATAATCGCTCTAATTTTTATGAAAATGTACATTTACGGTATTTGACTGAATAATAAAATATATACAGGTTGAATAAAAAAAACACCGACAACGCTTAGTATGTTGTGCAGGGCAGCATACTTGACATATTTTAAGGACACCAAGTCCGTAAACGCACGGTTTGGATGCTGTAGAACCTCAAAGTTAGAGAATTGGTTTCCTAACTGAATGTTCGAGCTGACAAAAACCCACGGGTACAGACCGTTCCAAGTCACCAACACACGTTTAATATCAACCTACGGGCTGGAATAATTGCTGACAACATCATTGGTGCGTATCTCCTCCCAAACAGATTAACAGGACCGATATACATCACATTCCTCGAGATATTTTGCTTACATTTTTGGAGGACGGCCCACTACAAATTTGGCAGTTAATGTGGTTGCAACAAGACGGAGCTCCAGCGCACTTCGAGAGAAATGCGCGGAATCATTTCAACGTTGTATACCCCAAACGATGGATTGGTAGAGAAGGACCAGTTCCGTGGCCAACACGATCACCACTGGACTAGGTAGTATGAAAACCATGGTGTACGCTCTTCCTGTAACCTCAGAAGAAGACCTAATTGTACGACATTGTACGAGTATATGGAGCGATTGCCATTCTTTCAGGTCAACCACATTTATTGGAGCATGTACGTGAAGCTCAGCACCGCCGATAAAGGCTCTGTGTATACCGTTTGTTCGTTGTATTGACAAATAGAACAGCCAGTTGAATGGTTTACTGCGTCAAAACCTGCGTTTCTGGATGTAGATTGCTGCTTGGAAAATGATCCGTTTGCCGTCCTGCAACCATAATGTGTGCTCTCGGTGTTTTTGACTCATTCTGTATTTGGAATTTTATGGAAAATGCCAGTGAAGACCTCTATTTTAATGTTAATTTTAAGGTTTTGTATACCTGGTAGGTAATTAAGGCAACGAGTGTACAAAAGCCAACAATTTATGATACGTTTTGTCTTTTTTGAGATACTTGTTCCTTTTGGTTTGAATGTTACAACACGTTAGCTTTTGAATGTCGTGATTATAATTTGTTTTTCTCACAATCTCGTGCAAAGAGCATGTAAACCATCGTGTAGCGATACGCTTTTTAATGATTAAATAATCGCTTCAGGCTTCATGTACTAACAAAGAAATATGTAATGAAACCGTTTCAACAAACGTTTCTCTGTATAACTGTGAAGCAGAGAGAAAAATTAGGTTTTGTAATAAATTTTTATGTAGAAGACCTGAAAATAGAAGATACATGGCAGAAAAAGTTATGTACATGTGAAATTATATTTAACGTACCCATTATGCTCTCACACTAAGGGTATAGGGTATATAGTGGAAGTTGTCACAATGCGTACTACGAATTATGGTCGCAACTTATTGCAACTTACTGTAACTGCCTTCCCCACAGGAGGCTACAGGGCACACGTAAACAAGTTTCAGGACGCTCGGATATCTTTAATAATATCTGGCTCGACCTGGTGCCAATACTGGAACTACTCTGAGAGGACGATGGACTAACCATTCAACTCAGCAGTGTGATAGCGTATATGTTGAATACGATTCCTTTTAATGAACATTCGTGGCATCTTTCCGGCACTTTCATACACCGCGAAACCAAGAAGCGCACGTAAAATAAGAGAAGGAAACGGAATGAACGGAAATGAATTGAAAAAAAATCGTAGTAGATGAGAAGCTACCCTAGCATTAGTCTACTGATGAGCGAAAAATACTAAACAATCGAGCACTGTGGGTGGCAGACCGGGCACCTTTCGAATATGACCACCACGCCTTACGAATGCGATCATCAGTACACACACACACACACACACACACACACACACACACACACACGCACGCACGCACGCACACACACATACACACAATTTCCCACAGCCGCAGATGCACGTGTTTACAGCAAGCTTCAAAACGTGTATTTCAGATTAAATAGCTAGTGCATAATTGCTTTTTACTGCGCAGAAAAAGGCACACCGTGTAAACAGTTTTGTGCGTGATGCCAACGGATCAGCTCTGATTGGTAGACAAAGCACATGCTCGCTTGCTCCTGCTTCTGTACACAGGAGACGACGGAATAGGTTAATTTCGCAGTCGACTGCAGAGGAAATGGTGGTGTTACGAGAAAAACAATATGCTACATTGTAGTTTTGCTCCATTTGCAGAAATCCGGCATGGAAGCTTACCCAATGTTGCAGGAGGCATATGGCGATGATGTTTTGTTGCAGTCCGCAACACTTCGATGGTTTAAGGAGCTTAAATAATAAACCAAGATGGTTCAGGTGCTCCAGCAAATGCAATAAACGAAACCATGATTAACACAGCTGGCATCATTAGACGTGAACAACTCATTTGTGCGAGGTGGGTGTCAAGATTATTGACTCCTACACAAAGTTGGGCGGTTGCAAGAGTGTCCCACGTCTGACAGAATCACTTGATAAAGTGCATTCAGTTTAACATAAAGTGCTTTGTAATCTGAATCAAGACTATTATGCGTTTCAAATGGGAAGAGTTCTGGAGTGCAGCGAATCAGATGCCGTATCACACTCAGCGTTGCCAGCTTGTTACCCCACTCCTTTTATATTTCCTTCTCTCTCGCACACTCACACAAGATGCAGGTCTGCTTGGCGTAGACATAAGGGTAAGCAAATTATATTTTACAAACTTTTACATTGATGTAGTTAGCAAAATCAAAATTGGAAAAAGCATTTTCGCAAATTATGTATATTTTAAAATACCATCATTATAATTATAGTTTATGAATTACATGTTTTTCTAATCCAATGGAACTGCCAGTGGCTCATCCATATCGCTGCCAATGTCACTTCCGTTAAGAAACAATTTGTCATTGTCACTGTCTTCATCGTTTGAGTCTCGCAAATTTATGAATATAGGTTCCAAGATCTCATCACGTGCTATTTCTTTCTTAAAATTGTCTTCTTGAAGGTTTCTGCGTGCCTCACGCAGTTTTCACAGTCCTATTGTGTTACCATGTCAATTTCTTCGTAAACAAGTCGTATAACGTCCGTCAGTTTAAAAGTATTATTTCTGTTTGCCAGCCCCCTTTTTATTTGAACCCACACAAACTCAGTTGGATGATATTGGCAGTGGTAATTTGGGAGGCGTATTACCTCGTGTCCCGTTTCAATTGCAAGTTGATCCATCTGATACACTCTTTTCGTGTTTTTAAACGGAAGTACTCTTTGCAATAACTCATTTTTAGTTTCTGTTTCCGAAACATTTTTGAAGAACCTGTACACCTTAAAAATAGTGCTTCGAGCCTGACTTCGCAATACCTGCCTTTTTGACTCGCCACTAAATTCACCGTAAGAAGCCATTGCACTATTCAACTCTTACTCTACTGTTGTTTAAAGAACAACTGAATGATGCTGATCTGAACTCTCCACAGTAAATAAACACTTCTTATCCAGCATTCATTCATCAACATAAGCATACCAAATTGCACAGGCTAACAGGAAATGAACTGTTTGCTCTTTCTCAAATTTAACACCTTGAGTTATTCACAGTAATTCTTTTTTATCACCTCATGTCAGTAGCTTAAATTTCAGTTCTGAGTAATGAAAAGCATATGTACATACTTACACACCAACCACTTTGAACTGAGATTACGAACCATTCATAAACAAAGATATGTGACCAGACAAGTTCTACCAGGGCAACAGGAAATTTTTTTTTCTTTCGCTCGAATTGGATTATTCAAAGTAATTCTTTTATCACGTCATGTTAAACATTTACGTTTCAGTTTTGAGTAATTACAAATATACGTACACGCATACATGCCAAATTCATACAGTGCTTATGTCGTGATTTATTGTCATAGTACAGGTAATAGTGGATTATATATTTGTAATAGAAAAACCATTTGAGCTAAAAATATGGGGTTTTCATGGTTATGTTAGATACCTTACTCTCTACCTTCCACATGGACCAGTTTCGTCAGAATCTGAATTTTTGTCTTAGCGCGAATAGTATTTCATACAGATTGATTAGGCTGGCGCTCCTCACACATCACTTAGGGGGAATGCAATACGACAACACCGCAGAACTCGGATTGGTTGCTCACCTAGTAGCACTCAAGGACAAACACCTTCCCATTTGAAACACATAATAGTGTATTTTATGTGTACAGAAACATTCCCCGTCTTCACTGACTCGCCATTGTACATTAACTAAAAGAGATGTTACCTAGCATTTTGATCCGCAATCTTTTGAGTATACGCCTCAGAAGGAACGGATGAAATGAATGAACTGCAGGAGAAGTATATACTGCATGAACAGACAACGTAAGTGGCATAGATGTATAAGAGCTCTGACATTTATCGGCATGACCACTCGACTCCAAGACGGTTGCGGCGACCTGCTCAAAGCACTGGAAGGTGACACTACTCCAACGGGAATTAGGGACATCTTGACTGATCAATGGAGGTCAGATGACTAACCCCTAGCGCCACCGAGATGTTCTTCCAACTTGCAAAGAAGAAACACAATTCTAGCATTCACCTTGTTGACAGGGAAAACTATGGATAAAAAGCATGATTAGAGTAGGCAGCTACCAGGTATTGAACCCAGAAGCTCCCTCGTGCAATAACAGCCATCTCGCTGGATATACAAACACTAATGCTGCTTACACACGCACGTGTTTTCAGTCGCTCAGTAAGCCATGTACGTATTATACGATATAATCCCCAGAATAGCATAATCATACACAGGTTGCGACAGTGTAACCAACTCTTGTATAATATGCATACAAAGCAAAGGATGCCGGCAGCTGTTGAAGGATAGATGTGCTCTCAGAGTTTGAAATAGACCTAAGTACTTAACACTGTGTCCCAACCCCAATCTAGCAGGAAAGTTTCGAAGAGCTTCCCACGTCTCACGTCTGCTCGACTGCATCGTGTCATAATCACAGCGTAACACGTCTGGCGTGAACCACGGAAACGGTTAACGGCCTTTCGCTTTTGTCCCTACCGACATGTTAACATATAATTATTAAACGACTATATTAATGTAAACATTTTTAAATTTTGCATACGATTTTATTAAATTCAGAATCCTTTAGGCTCCCTTCAAGAAATCAAGCTTTCTGCTTATATTGAATACTGTATTTTCATTCAAGACTAAAAGTCCATTTGACAATACATTGTTGTTTCTATCACTTCCACAAAATACTCGAGATAAAGTTTTATAGAAATAGTTTTCGTCATTCTATAAGTGCGGAACAATTAAAAATAACAGGTCTTTAAAAACAGCAGGTATTGTAAAAGTCCTAAATATTCGCTGGAATTAATAAGTTGCGAAACCAAAAGCATTTTTGAAAAAAAAAAAATCTGTGTAAATTTTTATACCTTATAAAAATTCCTATGGGAATGAAAAGGTATTTTCCTAGTAAATCAAAGATATGTGCTTGTAAATATGTAAATATATTAATACTTAGCACATTTATTAATCAAAATTTTTAAAATTATTTTCATTAAAATATTTATATATTTATTCATTTATTTATTCACTCACTCACTCACTCACTCACTCACTCACTCACTCACTCACTCAATGTCATTCATTCATTCATTCTGCTGCTCTATGCACTTGGAAACATTTACATTCGTCTTCTAACCTCCCAATATATTTGTCCACTTGGTTTTTTCCTGTAATTTTTGAGTGCAGTGCATAACCCAAGATGCTCCCAGTCCATGACCACATTCTCACTACACAGCATACAGTTGGGTGTAGGAAACATCTTCATTCGATGGAGATGCTCTGCCAGACAATGATGTCGTGGCCACAGTTTCACTCCGTGGTAGCTCTGGTGTTGCTCTTCTGTTTGGGAGTGGATCCATCCGCTGGTTTTCATGTACAATTTTATTTACTGTGTCTGATCTTTCCACTTTGAACGAAGATTTAATTTTGAGCTTTGCTATGGAAAGATAAGGGTCATGTCTTGCAATTTATTATTTTGGGACCTTTGTTTGCCAAGTAATCTGCTTCTTCATTTCCCTTTACCCCAATATGGGAGGGAATCCATTAGAAGGCCCTGTGACACTTCCAAACGCTTTAACTTTGCAAGGAGACTCCTAATTTCAATTACTTCTGAATTTATTGCATATTTAGTGTTTATTATTGCTTGAATCGCCAAATCTGAATCACAAAGTAAAACAGCTTGTACAAATAGATCTGTTGTTACACATAGTTAAGAAAGTGCAATATATATTGCCTCTATTTCTCCATCGTAATTTATTTTCATTTTCCCAGATAACTTATCGAATGAAAAGAGCCTGCAGTACACTCCAGCACCTGCTTGGTCACTATTTTCCATCATTGAGCCGTCAGTGTAAATTTGAAGTCATTCGCTTTCAGGGTACATAATGTTGATTATCTCTAAAGTGGTACATTTTAAAACATTGACTTCAATTTCTGTTTTCTTCACCTTTTCTGTTAGATGTAAATGTCTCACTTCCATGTAATTTAGACGGTTTGTCGGACGTTGTAATTCCTGAATTTTTATTTCCTGAGTGTAATTATCCCTCAGGACATCTATACATTGAACAAAATCATTTGTGGTTTTAAGTGTCATATTGCTCCTTATATAACCTCTCCAAAACTTATCTGACGGTAATCTAATAAGCTTTTCATACATCCTAAGTGCTAGTTTTTAATTTCATGGGATAATGGAGAGTTTCCAGTTGAAATTTCCAATGCTGCAATAAAATTAGTCTTTAAATTCGTCTTTATTTCATGGCTTGATTTTGAATTAATTCCAATTCTATTGTGTCAGCAGTTATTATATTTTGACATCCATAGAGGTGAATTGGTTTAATAAAAGTGCTATAGGTCCCTTTCAAAGTTGTTAGTGAGCATCCCCATTTTTCCCATTTAAGCCGTTTCAGTAAATTGAGTTTGGATCTGACGTTTTCAGCAGCTTTCTTGGTATGCAGTTTCCATGCTAACTTTGTATCTAAATGCATACCAAGGTGGTTGTGGTTTTAATAAAATGCTTTCTCCATTGTATTTCAGATTCAGTTTTGGAGGATTATGAACGATTTTCATTAAAACAAGAAAGGAATCCTTTTTCATAAAAAGGATAATTTGGAAAGATGATTTTATTAACATTTTTGGGTCACCTTCTTGAAGGACTAATTTTAATACTAAGTAAAGTAATTAACAAATAAAGAAAGAAATTAACATTTCCTTAATACAGTGAGTCTCAAAACATTAATTTCTTGTTAAAAAGTGTTATTAACTTTGGGCTAAAATTCCATATCCATTGTTTGATACTAATATATAAAATAAGGATACTTAAGTTAAGGTAAAAATATGAGTTCATCACCTGGAAAATATAGATGCTGAACTGAGGTGGAAACCATTTTCCTGCTCTGTTTACACTGCTCTTTTCTGTCATCATGGTCTGTGTACTCTAGTGCAAGCTCTGTTCATTGTCTTCGCTGTTAAGCAACAAGCGCCTAATGAACGATATTTAATTCATAGTTTCTGACTGATTCGTGTGTATTAGAATTACCTGTTGAGCCCTGCAGCTCTCTTCACGCGGGAAGGAATATCTCTGAATATGAAATACGGTATTGTTATACAGGATATCAATGAACTATATCGAAATAATTTGAGCAATTGTAGATGTGACTAGTATAAGCAAGTTGAGATAGGCAATGCATGGTCCGCGGCTAAGCATTACGCAGTTAATTGAGTTAAAACTAACTCACATCAGATGCTAATAAGTTGGTATTTAAACAAGGTGGGCAAAATTATTGGATTAGATTGTCTTTAAAACTGTTTCCCGAGTAAAGAAATACCGATTTCTAGTAACTCGTCATTGACGTTCTCAAGATTTAATGCCTCAAATATCTCTAAATCTCGAACTAATCTCCTGTCAGTACGACACTGCACAGCGATTAATTCCTCTTCGCATCATGTAGTCTACTCTAGTGGTGTTTTTGTAACTGTACTGGTGGACCAATCCGTAACGCCAAAATCTGGTATTCCAAAGAACAGTGGTTAGGTCCTTGTCATCTAGTTATTTTTTCTTGTTCGCGTTTTAATACGTAAATACTAATAGGAACAAGTGGCGTGATTTGTAACTAAGAACGTGAATCTTCAATGGCCATATGGGCTTTTTCCTAAAGGCCAAAAAAGAAGTAGAAAACGTGAATCTGATTGGCTAGTGCAATAACAGTACTACACTTTTTCTGGGGTGACCTCAAGTCTCTGGTGTATGAAACACCTTTTACCGCAGAAGAGGACGTAACTGGCCGAATAATAGCAGAATGTGGAGTTATTCCACACCCACAAGGAATTTTGGAAGTGTACGACTGTCGTTCGTTCGCCGCTGTCTACTTTGCATCGAAAACGCAGGTCACCATTTCGAGCAGTTCTTATAAAGAATTGCATTTCTGTTTTATTTTATAGAAGTTCGTTCACGTGCAGCATGAGAAAGTGTTAAGTAGGATTCAACATTTGTTAGAAATAATTGCAATTAATTGACTGCCAGTGTTAAATTACTCCGTAAAATGTATACATTTATACAAAAATTAAAAGCTTAGACAAAATATTGAAAAAAATAACAACAAAACCAAAGTATTGTCTCAGGTATTAGCAGGTCTGTGTGAATACACTACTTCGGGAGGGGGGGGGGACTATCGGATCTGTGGGTGAAGTAAGTACCGCGATTAACACCACGACCGTGTCCAGGAGTTACTGCTCCTGGACTACAAGTGAAGTACCTGTATGAATACGAGTGAATTTCAATTGTATCCGTTTTTGTAAACTCTGAAACGCTTGGGTTAGTGTCGATGGGGTCGAGTGAATTAGAATTGTTGATAACCGATACAGGTTTTGGCGGTGAACTACAAGGTCAACACGTTGTCCAGCTGCTTCTATCCGACGGACAAAAGTTGTTAAATTATGGATTGTTTCTGTGTTAGTTGGTCGTACTTGTTCCAGTAGAGAGGGTTTGAGTCCACGCATAATATGACGTATGTGTTCCCGTTCAGACAGAACTGGGTTTACTGGATCACAAAGCGCTAGAATGTCGTAAATATATTTTTCTGTTGGTTTGGTCAAATCTTCGTGTGTGGCAGGCACAAAAGCGGTCTTTAAATCTGACCAAGTGTGATGCCCATGTCAAGGGGCAAAAGTTTTTAACCAATTGGCATCTATATCGCGCAGGTAACAAGGTGAATACCGCCTTTTCATCCCAGCCATTGGCTGCTGCGATGCTATCAAAATTATACAAGTAAGGTAACACGTCCTGCCCTGGGTTGCTTTAAAAATTGCTGGGCCAATGAACGATCGAGCAAACGGCATCATTGAAGGTAGAGATGGTTTAGTGTTTATGTCCTCGCGGGCTGAAGGAGGGCTTGAGGGACTGAGGCGGTCATGATATCGTCTACGGACGAAGTCGAGAGAGGGTGAGAGATTGGAAGGGGTTTGTAATTTAGAGGAAGTTTCAGTTAAGTCACCTACATTCAGGCTTCGTTGTTTAACGGGAAAGTATAGAATAGGTTGCAAATTATGGAGTCGGCGATTACTTCTTTGATGAATTTTGGTCATAGATTTCGAAAGAACGATTAAATCAGAGGAAATAACTTTTATATCGTCTACAGCAAGGCTATATGTCTGAAGAGTGTTATTTAATGTTAATTGATGTTCTTGAATGAGCTTGCGATTTTCTCGACTAACTTGGAAACTTGTACGAACAGTCCATATGAGCAGGATAGTTCAACAAAAATATTGAGGTACTCACAAATATTATTAAAAACACAGATAAAGAAAGTTGAAATAAAACAAAAAGCAAAGTGTGCGGCAATATAAAATAGCATGAAATCTTTACTCAGTAAAAACAAGATACAAAAATAATATATCTGATAAAATTGGGTCAGTATTCTGTACAAATGCTAAAAAAGTAAAGTTACAGTGACCTCTGCAAAAATTGTTAGATCACTGCACCTGAAAATACAACAAACAAAACTAAATTTCTCACTCTAAGGTTTGTAGAAACTTCTTTTCTGCCATAAGTAATTTTAGGAATGGGTGTTAACACAATTTATTATGTTTAGGATTGATTGAGTACAGGAACCGAAAGTTGGTCCCGACTCTATTTAATATATACATTTCTGATATTCTTGACTGAGCTCCGACTTCTTTAGCTCTTTACGCTGATGACACAGTACTATATTATTCTCATGTTAATCTCCAGCACGCACAAGTAGTACAGCTCTCTCTAGATCACCTAACTCATTGGTTCAGCATTAGGCGGATCTCATTTAACCTTCAGAAAACCAAAGCTAAAATCTTCACTATTCGCCGATATACTCCGCTTCCTCCGTTGTGTCTCTACAGGAACAATGTCCCATGGCTCCCCACTACAACTCCCGTTAAATACCTTGGAGTGCTTTTGGACTCTCGACTGACCTGGCGTGCTCATATCGATCGTCTTAAATCACTAGCCTCCGGGCGACTCTCAAAACTCTCACCTCTGTTGCATCGCCGTTCCAACCTCGGCCTATAGTCTTCATTGTTACTCTATAAATCACTCGTTCGTCCGCTCATTACATATGCCTGCCAAGTGTGGAGGGCCACACACACATGTCGTCTGCGTCGTCTTCAGGTCATACAGAATCGCTTCATGCGCATCGCTACCAACGCTCCATGGTTCATCTGTAATCAGCAGCTCCATCACGAACTAGGACTGTTACCTCTTCACGACTACATTAGCAGGATCGCTCGTCGTTTCTTTTCCACGCTGCAAGAAGTTCCAGGAGCTGTGCATTATAACATCGGCGTCCTCACGCGCCAGCCCTCACGCTTGAAGAAGAGACTACCACAGGACCTGCTTCTAAATGATACATCTGATTCGAGTGATGCTAGTGATTAATGTTTGTCTTACATCTTCAATATTGACATAATTTCTAAGAGAGTATTATGAGTTCTAACTTGATGTAGTTAGGGAGCGACCTGTTAGCCTACCCCTGAGTGTTATTGTTCTTATTGTACTGTTACCTTCTTTTCACTCTGATCTGTAAAGCATTGTACTGCTGATCGATCAATAAAAATTATAAAAAATAAAAAAAGAACCGAAAGCATATAGCTGACAGTAAAAACTTCAGATACCCGCGCCCCTCCAGATGTTATTTTGGTATAAGTGGCAAGAGAACTGAATTGAGTAGGTATGTGAGTGAAACCTTATTTCTCAATTGGAATTTTTAGAGAAGTCGGCCCTCTCAACAATTATTAAAAATTTAACTATGAAATTTCGAGCATGGAGGTACAAGGATCAAATCCACTTCTATGACATTAAAATTTTCAGAAGTAGGTGCCTAACACCAATTGTTACATATATCGTTGTAAATAAGATAGCGAAGGTGTTTACCTACAAACCTATGCAATAACTAGGAACGTGGCTACTGGAAACTAGCACATAATTTGATGGTAGAGCTACATGAGGGGGAGACAGAAAAACACTTAAAGTCAAGCCCAAGCTATTAAGTATATTTGAAGTGCTTAGCATAAGAAGAAGAAACTCCCTGGATCTTGAGGAGATCAGGGGTGTAAATGAAGTATTAAATACATTGTGTTATGGTGTAATCATACCTTGGTGTGCGTTGCCTTGTTGGCTGAGCTTCTTGCTGGCTGACAATGGATGTTTATATACTGTAGCTCACATACGCGACAGTAAGACTATCTGCACTACTTACGAGGATCTAGTCTAAATATTTTCAGAGAAGTTGAGCAGTAGGTAAATGCACCCTTTGCAAAACTACTTAGACACTCTGCGTGAGAATTTTTAAAGGCGTATCCCTTTACACATTGTGTTACACCTCCAAAATAGTAAAATAAAAAATCTATGACACAATATGACATGTATTTTTCCTAATTTTATTTCCACACGAAAATACTGTTATTCATGATTTTGTCAAAATGATGGAAATTTCAACAGCCTGTTGAATGGAATGGTATTTTATTATTCGGGAAAGGCCGCGACGTAGTTGTGATGACTTTATGTAGGACTCAAATGTCACAAACACTGGCTACCCAAACCCACGAAATGGGTTGAATGATACGTTTGATATCGTTCATGTAATGATAAAACTAAATCCAATAGCATTGGACACTCGCTCAGGTATGGTTTTTCTCCCCTCATCTTCAAGGATAAGCGTATTGTTGCCAAATGTCTTTACATATCAATGCACTTCTTCTAAAACTTTATAAAGAAGTTTATGTGGTTATGAAACACTCTAGTTTAGTTTAAAGGATGGCATCGTATTATTAGTGTTATTGTTATTGCTGTTATTGTTTTTCATCCTTTCAGTATTGGAAACTCCATCCATTTCCTTAAGGTGTGTAGCATACAAATTAATACTTGTGAAATAAAATTGGAACATGAAGCTACGACTGGAAATATGATAAAATAAAAGTTGGTAGCTGTGACCCAAATATTTGGTTTCCTCAGCCACGGCACGTAGCCTGTTTCAATTCAGGATAACAAATTACGTTTCATCAAATTTCTTCCATTCACTCACATAGTGTTATAAGATTTTCGTTTTGTTGTTCTTGATGGAATTTCTAATAAGTAATCGAATTCTTCCCGCTGTGCAGTCCAATGTTTCCTGCTTACTCCTTTTGTTTTCGTTGAAGATTGAATTCTTCCGACCTTGCTGTTTGCTTCTTATTTTGTATACGTCGCTTCAATAAAGCACTCGTTTATAAGGTCAGGTTCCATTCCGAAGCAAATTCCTTTGTCCTAGATAACACCAAGTCATTGTGGTTTCAGTTTACTTCGGAAATTACCTAGAGGCCTTCTCCGGCACAAATGATTGGAAAAATGAAAATTGGTGCCTCGAATATTAAGAGATAAAGAGAGTGGCAATAGAACAGTCCAACTTCAGTGACTTCAATATGAAAAACTTCAGAAAATATTTGAATTATCCAAGATTTCGAATTTAAAATATGTCAGATACTCTACATAATGTATATATTGAAGTAAGAGTACGGTACAATAGTAACAACAGTACACAATTACTGATGTCAAGAATCATTGTGACATAGTTTCGGTTCTCGAAAGCAGAGAGTGTTAAGTGTTGCATAATGTGTGTGTTGTCCCTCAGTTCAGCTCAATCATGTGGCAGGATCTGACTCCTTGAGTCGTCAGCCTCGCCAGTGATAGTTTGTAAATATCGATGTCCTCGGCTGCTCTCGGTGTTATCCTAACATTCTTGAATATAGGATCTGTGGCAAGGATCTGTTGATTCAGGGCGTTTTGGGTGGATCAATTAGGGTACTTAAAAAGAAACACAGTTTACTTCTCTTGTGACGATCGGTTGTATTTCAATTACTCTCGAAATACATGTTAATTAGACGAACTCTGAATTGTTTTCACCTCAGTTCAGCATCTTTACTTTCCAGGTTATGAACTCATATTTTTACATAACTTAAGTATCCTTATTTTATATATTAGTATCAAACAATGGATATGGAATTTTAGCCCAAATTTTAATAACACTGTTTCACAAGAAATTAATGTTACGAATTTATATACGCCTACAACTTTTATCTGTGTTTTAATTTGTATTAATATTCCAGTAGAATCAACAGTGTTGACGCTTCAAACGTCGCATTATATTTCAGCTTTACGGAGAGAGACATAGGGAGAGAGAGAGAGAGAGAGAGAGAGAGAGAGAGAGAGAGAGAGAGAGAGAGAGAGAGAGAGAGAGAGAGAGAGAGAGAGAGAGAGAGAGAGAGAGAGAGAGAGAGAGAGAGAGAGAGAGAGAGAGAGAGAGAGAGAGAGAGAGAGAGAGAGAGAGAGAGAGAGAGAGAGAGAGAGAGAGAGAGAGAGAGAGAGAGAGAGAGAGAGAGAGAGAGAGAGTGAGAGAGAGGGAGGGAAAGGGAGAAAGTAGGAGAGTCATAGAAAGAATCTCCATGTTTAATGCATTAACCTGAACAGCGTTGATGTTTGAAGGAGTTAAAATATTCTTTAGTCAGTTTTGAGAAAATTAAAATGCCAAAAGATATTCTGCGACAGACTATTTTAGGTTGAAAAATGTTAACAATATTTTTACATGGGAAATTTTCTAATCATTCAGATTTTTAATTCAAGAAACTTTTTGAACTACATTTCCTCTTAAGAGATGAGGAGGGGAGAGGAGAAGAAAGGAGAGAGAACAAAATCATTGAAACATTGTTTACATTAATGTGAGGCTAGTTATTTTTCTAGTAATGGTTTCATTTTTAAAACTACCATTTACTTTCCCTGTGATCCATGCTTTCCGGTTTATGTATACACGTTTATCAAACATAGAAATACTTATGCCCGAAGCAGGAAGTTCGTCCCTCAGCCACTAACTGAACTTTAGATATATATTTGTTCCCTGATAGGTCATATGACACTTCGCTTTGCCCTTCAGTTAATTATTTTTAATTAGTTGGTCGGTAGAACGCATATGGAATCACTTTTACGAGAACCTCACTTTAGGCCACCTAATATTTCCCCTTCCTGTCAAAACTATGCTTAAAAATAAACACCGGGTGCGACCCTTAAAATTTATGGTTGCGGCTGGACTTCCTAGAGGAGAAAAAATCCTACGGCTCAGAGTCCGCAACAAAATTGACAATGCACACAAGATATTTGTTTCAATACATATGTATATTCCTTTAACATTCAATTAATCTTCCACATATTCCTTATCAGTTTATTAATTAACTCGAGGAAGAGAGTACCGTTTCACTGTGCAGTAATTAAGGTTTGGAAATAGTTTTCCAATGTCCTAAGACTCTCCTCTGGCCCTAATTCAGCGTCAATATGGATATTTCTTTCTTCGAATGAAACAAAATTATGTTCAAACAATCGGTGCTCTAATTTAATTGAATCATCCCCGTAGTGCAACTTATCATGGTCCTAAAATGGCTGTCTACTGCGTCACTAACCTCCTCGTTGCTGTGAAATCTTGGTCATCCAAGAAGCTTTTTGAGGTTCGGGAACAGGTGGTAGTCACTGGGTGCTAGATCTGGCGAATAGGCTGGATGGTCAAGCAGCTCGAAATCTAATTGGCACATTTTCCCAATGCAATGACTGAACGATGGATCGGAGCATTTTCGTTAAGAAACAAGATAATTTTCTTTACCAAATGAGGTCTTTCTCTTTTCACCTCAGGGCTCAAACGTTGCAGTAACCATGCATAGCAGTCACCAGTGATACTTTCACCCTTTTCCAAGGAATGAATAAAAATAATTCCCTGTGCATCCCAGAAACACTCACCATAGCCTTGTTAGTGGTCAAAATTAACTTTCCCTTTTTTGGAGTTGGTTTATCTGGTGAAATTCATTGGTTTGACTGTGATTTACTTTCTGGAGAGTAGTGATATATCCAGGTTTCATCCATGGTAATAAGCCGTCTCAAAAGTGCATTGGAGTTCTACGGCAGAGCTGCAAATTCTTAACAGAAACAGCTTTTATTTGCAACGTTTGACCAGCTGTCAGCGCGGCACCCATCTTGCACATACCTTATGAAACATTAATTAAAATATTACCCGCACATTCTTTTGATATGTTTACAGCCTCTGCTATTTGAAACATTACTCTGCGGACTTCCAGTACTAAACGATGCATCTTTTCAATGATCTCTGGAGTTGTGACTTCCGCAGGGCGTCCAGAGCGAGGCTCACCACTAATGCTCGTATGTCCTATTTTAAACTTTACAATCCACCGTTTAATCATTGTATGTGGAATAGCAGAGCCTTTCAATGTACTCCGCATTTCCTCCTTGATTTCCTTCAGCGTTAAGCCTTTCAAATAAGAGTATTTAATCATTGCTCGGTTTTCTAAATCCTCCATTTTCGGGAAAACTCTACACCTCTCGTCTTGTTCAAAATTCTGTCATAACAAGTTATTGACCTGTAGCTATGGATAAAAGCAGTGGCGCCATCTCTATGTGAGGCCCGGGACTTATCAGCCGACTCTTATAATTAACAATAATACTATATACAAATAAAAAGCATATTCATAAAAATAATTGCAAACCAATAACTTCACAACACAACAGCCATAGCTGGTAGTGTTTATACAGAAGCCTGCGCATACCACAGTGTCGCCAACATTGCAAATCTTGGCTGGAAATCGCACCCAGAAGATAAAGCAATATCAGGAAGGGGAACTAAATCTGGACAAGGGCCAGCACTGTTCTGTGAGAGGCTGCGGCTGTTATGTTCAGAGCGGAAGCAGCTTTCCAACTTCCTCTTAGCCTTTTCTTCAGAAATACGGCGTAGCCTAAGGGCATAAATGTAACTTCAAAATATGACAGCCCGAAGTTATTTCAGATCAAAAGCGTAGATAGAAACGTAAGTTTTCGTATCAAACATCCATAACTAAGCTGGTGAGGTATAAGAAAGGAAAGCACTAAAGTTTTAATCAATAGAGCTGCAAACTCTCAAGGAAGTAATTTAAAAAATACGACAAAGCTTGCTTCTAAGGTAACGATTTTGACTTTTTAAACTTATTGAGATTATAAAAAGAAACATAGTAATATTCGAAATATTATTTTATGTAAGGGATGTTTAGAAACTTAAAATTGTTCTGATGGAAAACACAACTTCGATAAAAGTGTCCCGGATAATAATCCTTTAGGATACCAAATAAACTCAGAAAGGAAAGGAAATATAAATACAATAATGGCCGAATTTAAATGAATATTGGCAACAACTTACAAAGCCCTCAAACATACAATAAGAACATTAACAAAAATACAACAATATGAAACGAAATTTATTAGAAAAATTAAAGGTTGGGCAAGATTAAGTAAAATAAATAATACTATAAGAACGAATATTGGTGAAGGATTCATACGCTACAGGAAGAATGGTCTCGCATGTGAAGAGAATATAAAATCAGAGACTCCGAAAGCTAGTAGGACTAAATTTAGGGAGCCGCAAAAAGGATGGCAGAACTTCATATGATGTCTAAGACAGATGTCTAATACATGCTTTGAAGAAGAAGCATATTTTATTTTATGAAATTCATTAGGGTATTTGTGAGAGAAGAAAAATGTTTTCATGTAAATGATAAGTTACCGAGCCTTATCGTTTCACATCATCTCTTCAATTACCCATAAACCCTGGAGGAAACATACTTTCCAGACCAGTACAAATAGTGGCATATGCTGACGATGTGACAATTCTCGCAAGGAATATAAGAGCTCCTGAGGAAAGTTATGTAGTGTTGGAAGAGAAAACACAAGATCTAGAATTGGTAGTGAACGTTAGTAAACTAAAATATATGAAGATGGGAGGTGATGGAGATGAAAGAAGAAGAGAACCTAAGTTAGATTACATGAGAAAGAATACCAAAAATTGGATACCTGGGATCTATAGTAACAATAGATAATGAAACATCATTGGAAATTCAAGAAAGGATAGCAAGTGGTAACAGATGTTTCTATGCCTGGCAGAATATGTTTAAATCAAGGAACGTCAGTAGGAATACTAAAATTAAAATATATACAACTGTACTGAGACCAATAATAATGTATGGTTCAGAAAGCTGGGTGTTGACAACCAGAGAAGAACAATGGTTATTACGGTGGGAAAGGAAAATCCTGAGAAATATATTTGGAGTGATAAAGGACTTGGACGGATGGAGAATGCGGACTAACTTGGAGTTACAGTGCCTATTTGGACAACCAAATATAGTAGTGAAAATTAAACAAGGAAGAATAAAGTATAAACTTGGAAGAAGCGTAGGGACAGTGAAGAACAAATTAGTACAAAAGTGGACATCAAGATAAAAAAAATGAACAACAAACTCACCTTGATATGTACAGGAAACCGACACACACAGGTAACTACATCAACAACAACAGTTTCAACCCAAAACAACACCAACATGCCATTTTCAACAGTTTAATCTTTCGGATGATCAACTTTCCACTAAACAGAGAACATTATCAAGAAGAATACCTACACATAAAAAAGTAGCTACATCCAACGGCTTCAACCCAAATTTAGTAGACAAAACAGTTAACAGACTCAACAAAGCTAAGAAAATAAAAGAAACCACCACCCTAGAACCCACAGGAGAAAAAGAGAAAAAACTTTTTAAAAAAGTTACCTTCCACCCATCAGCCTATAACAAATTCCAAGAAATCTTCTCAAAACACATCATAACTCTTACACCTCAAAATAGGTTTAATATCAGAAATTTGTTAAAAGGTCCTCCCAAAAATTCAATCACTACCAAAGAAAAACCAGGAATCTATGAGAAAAATGTGAAACTTGCCCTAAAATTTATATATGAAAAACAAAAAGAAATATTAACATCAGAACTAAGAATATCTAAGAAACATTAAAAATGGTGAAACAGAAAAATCAGCAGTGGCTTTTCATTTTTTGAATACTAGACATGACATCAATTTGGAAACATCTCTAATAAAATATGTTAATCACCCCATAGACCTTTCCGTATGGGAAAAAATCTTCATCAACAAAAATCGTCATAGAGTCTTGAATTTTGAAACTCCACCACCGGACATATTTGACAAGTACATCACGCCATCTATTGACCAAACGGAGAAAGAGGAAACCACTACAACTTGCACTAGTCGAGTATCAGCTGATGATAGGAGCAAACGCTCTTGAAACATGTCCTGTGAATAAACAGTGTGAGTGAAGCAATGTGTCAATATATTCTCGATTCACTTTTGTACTAAGGAAGAATATGTTGGATAGGCCATGTGCACAGAATGCTGGAAACCAGTGTATTTAAGAAGATATTCATAGGAAAGCTGGATGGCAGAAAGAGAAGAGGAAGACCCAGGAAAAGATGGATAGATGATGTAGACGATGACTTGAGAAAGTTGGGGGTTAAAGGCTGGAGTAGAAAAGCAGAGGACCGAGTAGAATGGAAGAGGGTGGTTAGGGAGGCCAAGGGCCTACACGGCCTGTAGCGCCAACTATCATCAAAAGAAAAAGAAACCGAGAAAAGGGAGATATATTGAGGTACAACCTTATAGGTACTGGAAAGAATGAATCAACAGAAAGTGCACAATTGGGATGTAGAGTACTATGCGTAGCATGCTTACCTAGAACATGTTGAAGATTTGTAATTCAGAGTATAAAAAATGCTTATTCTTAATGAAGAGTGTTTAAGGTATTGATGTCCACACCTAGAGCACTGCAGTATTTCTATGCATGTAGCTGGAACATTACCTTTCGTAATGAAACAAGAGGAAACATAGAAAGCCACAAAGCGATCGCCGAAATATCCCCTAAGGATAACCAGGCTGTACTTTAATATGTTTTCCTATGTGATCATGTACGTTCCACATTTCTTGATATGGTAACGCTCTACGTCGTAACCCACAGGCCCTGTTTAGTGCAAAGGTAATGCTGAAAGATGATCTGTTATTTTGCAATGACCACAATTCTGTATACTCCAAAGATAAACGACCGTAATGCTAACAGTATATTCTTAGAACTTTTGTAATTCCCAATACTTGCAGGACACTGCTGTTTCATAATTTTGCAAATAATTATCTGTCATAAATATGCACAAATAATTCCTTTAAGATGTCTGATATTTTATAGTTTTCATTACAAAAATAAAGCTTTTATAGCAGCTTTATTCCTTATGAGTACGCTCTAAATGCTTACATTAAGCACTATCGCAGTAAGCAATGACTAAGCATACCGGAATTGGTAATTCTAGAAGAATATTCCGGTCTGATTTGCCAGGTCTGTTAGAGTAAGTGGATCCAGACGAAACTATGTTGGACGTAACCTAACTTTCACCAAGAAAGTTTCGTCCACGCTGCTGATAATGTCTACCGCAGTTGTGGACGGAACGTCTGGACTTTGTTGCTCCAACAGACCACAACAAATCAGCCTAAAAGTTTCGTCTGGAACTAGCAGTAAACAATCATGTATAATATGCTGTTGCATAATAAATTGGCTTTACACAATTTATTTTACATATTTTCAACAGGAGGTCTGTTAACAACATATTTAAAATTATACGTAAGTGTAGAGTAATTGTTTATTATAACACATGGCAATTTCAAGAATGTACTTAAACTGAATTATAAACGTAATTAGCAGTAGTAAAAATTGGATTGTTAATGAGGAAGTTCCGTAAAAGTATTGATCATTCCCGCCTTTAAATTCCGTTCCCCCTGTCAAGTAAAGATCATTTTCACTTCAGTTTTGTACAACAGCTACACCAAAATATATTTTCTAAATTCCTGGAATTAAATAAAAATTAATGTAAAAATGGTTGCTAAGTCGGTGAAATGTGCATAAATGTAATACATTTGAGAATTCCAAACAGAGCTTTAAATAAAATTTAGTGTTTTTCATTAGGTTTCAGTAGTAACAGTTTAAAAATAGTATAATCTTATTTGACAGGAAGGAAACAATTTGTTTCTGTAAATAATATGAATTCACATTTTTGATATAGCATATGGGATACCGCAAGGCTCAACATTAGGTCCATTGTTGTTTATAATCATGATTAACGATCCTGCTCATAATTTACCTGATATACCAATTCGTAAAGCTGATGATACTATTATAAGAAGCAGAAGTATAAATGTTGATGAATTGAATAATTCAGTTGATGCTAATGTTACAATTGTCAAGAACTGTTAATTGTAAATGGTTTTATCTTGAATCAAGAGAAAACCTAAATAATTAAAATAAGATTAAACCATACAGGTGAGGAACTCAAAACAGTAAATTTGTTAGGATTTGAACTATATTCTAAGCTGTCGTTGAAAGCTGATGTTTACAAAATATGCTGCAGGTTGCCATGAGTCACTCACTTAATAAGAAAGTTAAAATCTCGCATATCATTAGAAGCATTAAGAAACATATACCTTGCATTTTTTCAAAGTCATATAAGGTATGATATCTATTTATGGGATAATAGCCCCCATGTTAAAGAAATATTGCTGTACCAAAAAGGAGTTGTGGAGCAAGGAAGGAGTTGAAGCTTTTGATATGAAAAGAGAACTCCTTCTCTTTAGTTCAACCAAGCACACTTTATTTTTCAAGTCTACAATCAACATAGAATAATAACAAGAAAAGACTATCAATCTTCTAATCCCTCTAGGAGGACAAAAGACTGAAGTGATTAAAGGCTAGAGATGGCGTGGGCGTCTTCAATCTCCCACAGGAGTCATCAGGATAATGTTACGAAGGAAACCAGATGAAAATTTTAAGCCACTACCTTAGCAACTGAAAATACTTACTCTTTTTAATTTGTTCATATTCTGCGTTTCGACGTATGTACATGGTCATTTAAATAGTTACGATTTAGGACTGGACACTCATAATGTGGACACTAGAAATGAATAAAAGTGAGTTAATATGCGCAACTGTAGATTTGCCGTCACTAAGGAAACATTATTTTATAGGTGTGAAGCTTTATAACAAATTAGATACGAAATGCAGAACAATGAGCATGAGTTTCTGAAAAGAAGTATTTTAATTGGTTAGTTAAAAGGCCATTTTATTCAATCAATGATTTTAAGTGTTGCAATACAATTGATTAATTATTAATTAGGATATACACACTTTTATTTTGACAATGTCCTTTTCACGTATTTATATGATTTTGGACAAATAGAAATAGAAAGTGAAATAAATTTACCTCCTGGGGATTTTTGAAGTCAGCTATATCTGGATAATGCATTTTTCGATCCCAGGAAATTTCAAACTACGAAGGCTAATCCACAAAGACAGACTGACTTTTTGCTCGCAGATGTTTATTACTGCAATTCAATGCTTACATGATCCTTTTCAAAGAAGTCCCCTCCTACTTCAATGCACCTTTTATAGTGTCTATACCAGTCCTTGAACACGTGCTGCAGACCATTCTTTGTCAGGTCCTTGAGAATACCTCACTTTTTCTTGAGCACTGCTTCAGAGTTCTCAAATCGAATACCCCTAAGCTTCGATTATCACCGGTGATGAGTCATGACTGCATCATTATGATCCCGAAGGAAAACAGCCAGCACAGCGTGGAAATCGCCAGGTTCTCCAACACCAGAAAAAAAGGCAAAATTTGTTCAGCAGTGGCGGCCTGAGTGGCGGCTTCATAATGACAATGCACGGCCTCACGTCGCAAATCAAGTCATACAGTTTCTGGCTCGATTCAGCATTACCTGTGTAACACATCCCCCTTATAGCCTCAATCTTGCACCCTGTGACTTTGTTATGCCCATCACTAAAGACAAAGCTTAGGGGTATTCGATTTGAGAACTCTGAAGCAGTGCTCAGGAAAAGTGAGGCGATTCTCGAGGACGTGACTAAGCATGGTCTGCAGCACGTGTACAAGGACTGGTAGAGACGCATTAAAAGGTACATTGAAGTGGGAGTGAACTGCTTTGAAAAAGATCATGTAAACACTGAATTGCATTCACAGTCTGTCTTTGTCAATCAGCCCTTTATGTAGTAAATTGCAATATTAATTTTTCAGGATATATGTGTATATGTATTCTTTAGGGTTACAGTAAATGTACACAGTTTCACAATAATGTTCCTTACTTGCAACACATATAAGCAATATAACTTTCTGTGGCTTTCGAAACAACGTTTATAGGAATTCCAGTTCTCTCCAAGAAATATTCACACAGGCATATTAGAATAACTTAACCACTGCCGCAATGCACCGTGGGAAAATAGTATTATGTAGCCTCTTGCTTAATTATTAACATTTTCATTATAACGTTTTCTATTATTGCATTATAATTTAACATTAACATATTGTTATTCCAACTGCAGTAACCACTAGTGTTTTAATTTCTAACCGCAAGAGTACGGTCTCCCGCACATAGGACGCTGCTGCCAACATTTCAAAGCAAATTCTCACGAGGCGTAAGTTTATTCTACCAACTGTATTCATCCACTAGGATGGCACAGTTATTTGTGCAGCCGTATAACAACATACGCCTCGTATTTCATTTTTATAGCCATAACAAAAGAAAATATGGCCTTCCATTTTAATACAAGCACCCACTGGCGGGATAAACGTGGTTTAGAATTTTAATTTCGTCATAAAACTGCATTTAAGCAAATAGTACGTCACTGAACATTGTACAGAGAAATACTTTTTATACTTCCTTTATTATGCAGAATTTATTTTTGTATAAAACCTCCTCGGGAATGCAATCTATACAAACTTTAACGCGTGAAGTCAGTGAATACTGCAACGTTGGGTTGACTTTTTCTGGAATTAAATTTTAATAATATGATTTTAGTTAAAACGTGTTATATTTATGTAATCTTCTCTGTCCACTTTTGCACCAACTAGGCAGTAGAGAAATGTGCTCTATATTCCGTCATCTTAATCCAGAAATACTGTTGAAGAAATGAGTTATTACAGATTTCCTTAAGGTGCAGGGGGCATGACAGATACTGAAGTGCAAAATGTATCGTTAAAACCGGTCATTATAAGCTGGCTTTGGGATTTTTCACTTGAAAAGTTCAACAAATTTCAAGGAAGTAGTTAACACTACAGGTAATTTATCAGGTATTTTAAAGAAACCTCCTTTTTATGAACTTTAGTTCATCCTTTACAGTTTAGGTTATATAAAAAATTTACAAAATTCATTCATAATTAAAAGACCCTCACTGACCATGCGTAGAAAAATATCGTATTATAAAATACTTTAAACAACTGGTAATTTAATCAAAGTCTTTATTTTCAGAACGATAATAACAATAATTAATCATAATAAGTAGCACTTTTTAATGTAAACTGAGTTTTTGGAGAGCGAATTTTTTGAAAATATTCATTTGGGGTCCCGTAAAGATGGTAAACTTAATACTACATTCAGCCTCATTCACTTCCTGTGAGTATCTCGTGCAAGCTATTGTCAAATGAAGGCAAACTTTTCAATATATTTCATCCTAACATACATAAGCATTTGACGAAGCAGCTGAAAGGAACATTTGGAGAAAGGTACAAAGAGATCGAGGAAACTGAACTTGAAAGTAGCTTCCTATACTACATAAATGAAATCGCAAGAAAATACTGAAATTGACAGCAGTTAAAAATGTGTTTCCCAATTCCAGTTAGTGGTACTGGGTATCTGTAGAATACCTGTTGCTACAAAATACTTTAAATTATAAGACATCTTTAGAAAAACATATAAATCAAACGAATTTTAAGAGCGCTCTTCTCTATATCTTTAGGTTTTCTAGTTATACATCGAAGGCTCTCGTAGGACTTTCTTTCTTTTTCGAGTAAAGAGGAGATCAGAGGCCATTTTTAGAAAATTTGGTATATATTTTGCTTAACTTGTAAATATATTAAAATTAGTTACTTCACAGTCAGCAGTATTAACAGTTTTACATTGAAGTATTTTCATTCAAGGACTCTTCTTGAAATCTTCATGTACCATTATTGGTACATATAGTGTATGTTTCATATTTTGTTCTTGTATTAGTTGTGATCATTTACTAGCACAAACAAAACACACAGGCGCGTAAAATGACATAGTGCAGCGCGGAGCTAAAGGATTGTCGAAACAGAGGAAGAAAGAGACATAGATGACTGGAAGGTTCGTCTTTCTGATGCCGTCTTGACTGTTACAGAACATTCCACTAATTTCCAGATCAATAAGTGGAGATATAAAAGAAGGCACGGCTAGTTTGTAATTGGACTCGATATTCGTGTGCGTGCAGCTGTGATTTGAAAGTGAACTCTTTTGTTTGTGGTCGTGTGGCAGACGACCTTGAAGGTTCTATTTGTGTATGTTACGTTATTTTGCTGCTGCCAATGGCTGTACAAACTTTCTACGGAAATAAAGAGCAGTTTGAATTTCTGCAAACTCGACTTTTAATTGTAAGAGCTTACAATGTCACAGTATCCACTTACTCTTAAATGAGTTCTAAAAAACCAAATATTAAGGTGCGATGAAATTAATTTGTAAAAGTATTTTGAAAACTCAGCAATTAACGCTGCAAGTTTATGCGTATTAATTTTGACCCACTCTGTAATCATTTCCATTTATTTTCACAGGTAAGTTACAAGTCATTTTACAAAGGATTTCTTTAAGTCTTATGTGCCTTCCAAAAATTCAAGCTTCCGCCAAAAGAGCTTTGCAAAAGCACTTTAGAGAAGCTTTCGTTTGCCTGCATGTATAATGTTTGTGGAGAGTGTAACTTGAGTATTAAAGTTGGATGTAAAACATGGAATATAAGACCAAAATCTTCTACAAGTGCTAGTCAATAAATTTCCCACACCTTCCGTGGAAACCTTTCCATTATCTTTTAGTTTCTCGAAACCCTTTAGTAAGCATTTTATTAAAATGTCGTCCTTGAGAAAAATAACGTATATTTATAAGTCTCCTGACATATTTTTAAAGTGTTCTTTCATCTTACCTACTAAATTTCTTAATATTTTACACAAATGGAAAAGCCTTAAGAAACACGGTTTTGTTTATGCAGTACTAAACTCGTCCCAAACATTTTATTCTAGCTGCAGCTCTTTTCAAAATACTAGTTGTTTTATGTTGCTGCTTTCACGGACTGTTGGGTTTCCATCGTGAACAGTATTCTAGGTTGGGTTTCACTTCAGACGAGGTGTATAACGAGGTGTAAGAAAAAGTGTAAAAAAAGGTCTGTAAAAACTGTAAACAAACAGATCAGAAAGGGCAAAACCATAAAATTAAAAATATATTTCCTAAGTTTACGAAAATTATATTCACTACAAATTTTTATCATTTACAAATAACGGTAGTAAGTACCACCCCTTGGGGCCTTTACGAATTTTGGCGAACATCCATTTTCCAACTGTTCCATTAAACTGTTTAAATTAACAACTTTTGATCGCATTCAACTCTTTTAATAACTTGATCTTCATTCTGCCAAATTTATCATTCCTGTAAAAGCCTCAAAATTATTCTCCACCAAAAAATTCCCATCCGCTCGCCGGTTAGATTATTTTTATATCATTCCTAACAGAATGTGCATATGATGGTTTTTATCCTAGCTTCATAAAATTAAGAAATTCGGTTATTCCTTGAAAAAAGAAAGAAGAAAGCTTGAGTTTCGCCTTTCCCAACTAAACAGTGAAAGATTTCTACTGAAACCTCTTCGAAATGTCTCTCGTTGGAGAATTTGCATTTCCACATTCCTTAGGTGACAATAGTGTTCTTGTTTTGACTCTCTGAACGTAAGAAAGGATTAACATTTACTCCTCTATTTCTAAAATGTATGGAGAAAAAGTCCATTCGTACTGAACAAAACAACCTAAAAGCTGCTTTACGCCGAACATTTTCTGCTATCCCTAGCTATAAACAAACAAGAACATTGTTACAATTAAATGGAAAGGATCAGAATAAAAGAAAAAGATATAAGAAACGGTTAGGAATTTTTATACGGCTACAGCTTTTATCTGTGTTTTAATTTGTATTAATATTCGAGTAGAATCAACAGTGTTGACGCTTCAAACGTCGCATTACGTTTCAGCTTTACGGAGAGAGACTTAGGGAGAGAGGGAGGGAGGGAGGGAGGGAGAGAGAGGGAGAAGGTAGGAGAGTCATAGAAAGAGAGGTATCTCCGCCTTTAATGCATTAACCTGAACGGCGTTGGTGTGCGAGGGAGTCAAAATATTCTTTAGTCAATTTTGAGAAAATCAAAATGTCGAAAGATATTCTGCGACAGACTATTTTAGGTTGAAGAATGTTAACAATATGTTTACATATGAAATTTTCTAATCATTCAGTTTTTTAATTCAAGAAACTTTTTGAACTACATTTCCTCTTAAGAGATAAGGAGGGGAGAGGTGAGGAGTGGAAAGGAGAAGAGAGGAGAGGAGAAGAGAGGAGAGGAGAAGAGAGGAGAGAGAACAAAATCATTAAAGCATTGTTTACATTAATGTGAGGCTATTTATTTTTCTAGTAATGATTTCATTTTTAAAGCTACCATTTATTTACCCTGTGATCCATGCTTTCCGTTTTATTTATACACGTTTATCAAACATACAAATACTTATGCCCGAAGCAGGATACAAACCCGCCGATCGTCTATGGAGTGGAGTGATATGACTCAAGGTCATCATCAAGAAACTTAGGATGTATCAGTGTTCTCTGCTTAAATAATAAACACGTTTTCCATTTTAGTCATTTTTCTTTCTCCCAGAGAATTATTCCTTAGAGAACTGGAAACCTTATAAAAATGCTATTTCAGCTAAAAGTTACGAGAAGTCTTCTACCAATATGAAGTGATTCTTAGTCATTTGGCTTTACTCCAGTAACTTAACTACAATGTATTTATCTACTATCTCTGCGTGCAGAGGAAAAGCAAATCCTTGATTCTGAAAGTGGTGTTAAGCTACAGAGGTTTTTCCTTTGTCTCGCGGACCACAAATTCGTCGATTATTAATGTTAATTACGTACACTGGGGCCTCTAATATCTATGTAGAAGATTACATGAGTTTATGTCCTTCAGGCTGGTTATTAAATAACAGGATAGAATTAAAATTTGTTCCTACAAAAGTAATAGTGGTATATGGCATTCTTAATGCAAATGAATGCAGAATTGATTTGAGTTGTATGAATACTGATGTTGGTATTAATGTTACATTGAATTCGAGTAATGGGAGTCGAAAGATTTGTAACAGCCTTAGGGTGGGTTTGGATGTAGCATACTCGTGCACATCAATTATTGGATTAATAAAATAAAAATTGTAATAGATTACGAGTATTGATAAATACATTATCGGTGTACTATTGTTTAATATAACATAGGAGATATCATTCGTGTGTATATTTACCTTAATTATATGACTATTTTGTGGGGAAATCATACATTAGTATGCTATCAGTGCTTTTGGAAATCGGCGCAGTCACATATCTTTCCCTACTCGCTTTTGTAAATCCTAGTTTTAGTGAAATACACCTTAAACGTATTTACTTCGTTCTAATCGAGATAAACAATTGTAAACCAATATAATTGATGTCACAAATAGAAATCATTGTAAACCACCTATTGTGTAGTCTTGAATGCTTACATATTGGACTATCTTGGAGTGTATGAAGCTTTATTATTGACTCTATTGAAGAAAAGAGTTGGAAGAACCCTACTGGCTAATCTAGCATAAATATATATTAATTCATTTTATCAATTACTTATTGTTTTATATAACTAAAAGCTCTAATTTTTATGGCAAAGAGGCAGTTAGTATCAAATCAGTACGCACGCTCTAAATGACATGTCCTGTAGGTTTTTCTCCCCTAAATTGTTTCTAAGCTGAAGTCGTCGTGGTTCAAATCCCAGTTCTGGCATTGAAATTTTCAATTTGATTCTACCTTACCAGCTTTATTCTACACGAGCTAGTGTGACAGTTACCCTTTCTTGTAACGGATATGCACTATACCATTGAATGCAATAAGCATTTCTGTGTAATTAGCTCTATCTGTATTATTTGATATTACTGGTTTCCATTTTCATGCTATTGTTTTAAATTGGTGTCACTCTTCAGTCGTTTCTCGGAATGTTAGGAATAAAACTCCTAGGCCATAGCATATAGGTTTTTGGAAATTGATTCTACCGCTGTATCCCTTTTGTACATGCAAAGAAATGTGTAATGAAACTGTTGCTGAAAAATTTTATTTCAATTTACATAAAGTAAAGAGAAAAATATGATTCCTTACTGTCATTTTTAGTACTTATATAGAAATAAACGATAAAGTAGAAGTAATCTGAGCGTAACTTTAGAGGCTTATGCATAACTTTGAAATCATGGCCCAGTAAAATGTATAGTCAATATATTCATGTCAGAAAAGAGTTATGTCGATTCTGTAATATATATTCTATAATTTCTATTCAAAGAATCCGTAAACTACTTACAAATACTGCTTTACATTCATGACGCAACCAGATTATAAGTACTTGTTCTTCTGGTAGACGATATACAACGTTTTTATCTTCTAAATACATTTTTATTAAAACTGCATGAAGAAGAATACAATTCAGAGAGATTTGTAATTATGAACACGTACTTTAATCTGCTCTCATCACTTACGGCACTAAGTGAGATATAGAGTTCTTCAAAGAAATGTCTACATGTAACGCTATAATAGTTTCATATAAAGAAAGTAGCACAAAAGCAGCACATCTCTTAGCGCTGCAGCCTTCTTTTGTATTTCCGATTCCTTTACAAAGAACAAGGGATTCGCAGCTCCAAAGACGATCAAAGGATAAAAAGAAAAGATGAAAAAGTGAGAGCGTCGGGTATTATATTCATAACTTTTGTAGAGGAATTGCTCAAAGGCTTCTCGTGCGTCTGGAAATCATGACAGCTGATTCTTTTGAGATTTTGGTAAGGGAAAGTTGGCCTAATGCACCTCGCTACTGGTGCCTCACGACGTGAAACAGAAAATCTTGGATCTGCTTTAGTTTTGGAGTGAACGAAGAGGCAAATCGGTGGAAAATGTGAACGGGATCATCCTTCGCTGTATATAGAAAACGCTCGTCCTTATCTGCCTTCGTCTTCTGCATTAAAAGCATCTGCTTCGTGTAATCTCCATGCAACTTTACTCTTAAAATGGTTTATACCAGGATGCTTGTTAGTGGCAATATTGTTACTTTAGAACCAAATCAGGTTTTTCAGGAAATGGATAATTTCGTTATCATTTCATTATGGATGTAGGATGACTTCGACGTGAGTGCAATGTGCATGTATTGTGACTTTGTGGGTTCGTGAAATTAAAACTCCAATTGCACAACTCAACAATGTTCTTTATTTCCACCGAATTACAGTCGGAACACTTGCCGATTACACAGAATTACGTAACGCACATAATTACAATGCACCAGTTCGTCTGTCACCGGTCCACTCTGCACTCAGAGTTACGTACACTCCTCCGATGCACGTACGCAGTCTTCCGGTCCGTTACCTCACTGGGCGCTCCTCACGACTGCTCGCCAAGAACTGACTGACTCACCAACTGCAGGCCTTATATAGGGCTGGCGCCGCTCCCCTAATCATCCCTTCAGTTAGTGACACGAGACAAATGGGTAGGCGTGGTCTGAATGCTTCCCATCTGGCCCTACTGCCGGCCGGTTCTATAGGGAGTTCCGTCGTTCGGGTAACAGTATTATGTGCCAGCACTAGAGAGTCTGACCTTCCCTATACACTACTCGATGAACACTAACTGGGGTAGTCCTTTGAAGTTGCACCTTCAAATCATTGAAAAACTTCCCCAGCGGTTTGAAGCATTTGTATTTGTTTGGCCCCGAGCATAATTGCTTACATATTCTGTGATGTTATTTGTGATATTTTAAAGTTACGATAAACATTTAGAATTATTAAAAAGTGATCAAATATTTATATTATTGTGACTTTATGGGTTCGTAGAATTAAAAGCCTTGTTTGCAGAAATTGAAAATTCTCTTTATTGTAGTAAAAACACGTTTTGTACACTCCCAGCAAAAATGACGTGCCATACTACAGTAGTCTTCAAGGTGGACTCGTTCGCTCCACTGCACGTTAAGAAACAAAAGAATTCATTGTAGCACAGTTCAATAACCCTCATAACTACACTGCACAACTGCAGCTTACTAGCAAAACTGACTCGCAACCAACCAACCGACCGACCGAAGTGCTGCCTGGCTGTATAAAGCCACAAGGCTTTTGCTGCGTGCCCATCCGTTAAGGGTTTTACCGCAGGTAGGGTTTTTCTTGTATGGATTTTGTAGGATGGGTTGTGGGTTTTGAGGTAGAATTTGTTTGAGGTTACAAATTATATGTACCTCAGGCTGTGGTGTCAACTTACTCGCAACTTTCACACTGCGGGCTCTTAGACCTCCGGCCATTATTCTAGAATTCAGTCGTACGTTGGATAACAATCACGATGCAGCGGGAAATTCCAGATTATCTCTGTCTCTTTCTCTCTCTCTCTCTCAATCGGCAAGCGTTCAACGCTCGCCTACATGCCAGCTGCAGCTTGCGGTAGCGGTATAAAAATGCTTCGGCGACATTACGAATGCAGAATCCGTGAGCAAAATGAACATAAATTTTAGAGTAGGACATGAATGTTTAAAAGTGCAAGAAAAAGATTGGCACTTTTTTTAAAGAGGACAAGAAGGTCGATAAAATTTTTAAGCGTCTGTGTGAGAGGATAAGTTAGTTTTCTGTAAGAGTGAATGCATAGGAAGTGTTTTATGTAAATTGTGGTTTCCTTTTTGTATTAAATGATCACAAAGTGAAAATATTATAGACAAAATATCAAATATATCATTATTCCCAATAACCAGTAGTAAAATTGCACTTTGTTTTGAACACAACTCTGAGGAGAAAGTTTCTCGCACCGATTGTAATCAAGAGAGACAGAAGGAATTTAAATACCTAAAAATCGACAACAACACAAATTTTAAAATTGATCATTGACAAAAGCAAACAATAACAAAGTTAATATAACAAATTTTAAAATTACTAAATTAATTCAATAATAATTTATGAGAGATAAAAATTTTTAATACGCAAATTCGGAAAATTGAGCTACAAGGACTTCCCAATCAAGAAATTTGGCTTTTAAATGGCTTCCTAACGTGGACCAGAACAAAACACAACAGAATTTTCTTCCAGGTTAACGAATAATGTCAGCCATCTATGCTGCGCTTTTTGAGCTTGTGAAACAGAATTCTGATTATGTGGTTTCACTTAAGCGTTATTCCATTATCAAATTGTCCAAAATAGAAGGAAAACCCAAATTTTCAATTCACAGTAAGTAGGAAAAGTACTTTTTACCCCGAATTTTACCGAGAATTCACCGAAAATAAGTGTTTTTAGACACCCAGGGAATAAAAGAAGCAGTTTAAGAAAACGATGTGTGTATGTGAACAGTATAGCTTAAAACGAAAAGTCCATAAAAATCACTTTCAAGGTTAACACAAATGTTTTCAAGAAAACCTTTTACCGCTGATTATTCTTTATATGGAACATTTTTGGAAATATTTTAATTCTTTGGAAAAGGGACGAATATTTTTGAACGAAATACCATATTTTAAGATATTTTCATCTAGAATTTTGTGGTTATTTTCTCAGAAGTTCTCTTCCTTGTGGATGTCATTTGAATGACTCCGAAACCATAAGAAACAGAGGAAATCTTGCTGCACAGAAACGTAGAACTGGATTAAAACACGCTATCATGCATTGTCATACTTACTTTTTCCATTACTCAAATAGGAATCATTTATTGTATATTTATTGATTATGCAAAGGCAACGAAATCTCAATCCTTTTATATAGCAACAAGCAGTTTAAAGAATAAAATATCGATTAGGGTCTTAGAAGGTTGCATATATTAACATGAACTAAATGGTTTCTAAGGATAATTTAAATAGAATTAGAGGAATCCTGGCAAATGCAAGAATACCTGATGCATAAAATTTTATTTGTTTAAGTAAAGACATTTCAGTTATTTCAACGATGCCTTAATCACGTATTATAAAATTGCACAATGTATATACAAACATACATTTACTGCAATTGTATCTGATAATGAATCCTCCAAAGTAATAATTGCAATACTTTATCCTTAGTACGAGGGTAGCCCTGCTGCTTATCAAATGGGAGATCCGGGTATGATTTCCGGTCCCAGGGGAATTTTCTCGCTTTGGAAGACAAATTCAGAGGTATACTTAAACTCATTATATCTCTGAGGAGCTAATTGATGAGCAACTTCAATGAGAAGTAGTGGCTCTTGTTGCAAAGATCACATATCGGCCAAGTGTTGACTACATTCTACCTTCCAGTACTGCACTCCCCTCATGATCCCTGATAAGTAGAGATGAGGAGCGCAGCGGCCGTGCGATAAGCCCTGATGCGCCGCGGTTTTAGTTACTACTTTATTTTACAGAAAATCTGCTCAGAATTGCACTCTCACGTGGGTTGCTGCACTTAGGGTAAAGCAAGCTGTTGTACGTAACGTAAATATGAGAGCACTTGCTATATAGACTACGATATCGATTGTTGTCTTGTAAATTCACACTACTGCAGGAATAATCGCAAGAAAGTAAATTTGTCTTCGCATTTTATCATCTCCTGCAAGCATATGCCATATTGCTCTCTACAACTGAGTTTCAAATGGTGTTCTAACATCGTCATTTCACTTCTTTTACTTACGTCTGGATATCTTACCTTGTTCTTGAACGAAGATTAATTTGCAAGAATGAGAGTTAGGTAAGGTCCTCCACCAACTTCGATTGATGTGGGGACATTGAAAAAGCTGAATAGCACTGAGGGAGCTTTAAAATAAAGATATTGGAGGCATGTTTAATAATATTTTATTATAGAAGTTTAGCGAACGCAAACATCCTGTGGAAGGGAGTTAGGGAAAGATTATTCTTGTACAGAGAAACATAGAGGCCATTGAGGAGTTACTCAGTGGCATTCATTTATCTCCTAACCAGGAATCTTGAGAGAAGAATTCTCATTTCCAATGAAATTATTCTCTCAGAAATTACCTGTGTTACCGAAGTCAAACGAGGTCAACCTTTACCTCCCTAACCCCCCCCCCCATAAAAGTTAAAGATCAACATTCCCACATCAGTACCTCATGGCGATACTAGAAAATTCACATCCCAAAGTTCAAGGCTGATTTAAAACTACGTCACTGGTTAATGTTGCGTTACATATGTTCGGGCAAAATGTCTGGCAATGTGGGAGTTTTCATTGGGATTTGAAGTGGTACCGTAGGGGGTAAAATAATTGGAGCTGCTTTCAAAACCTGTGGTTTCATTTGTGATATTTTATCGAGATAAGATGGGCATGTTACCGAATTTTTGTCAAACACCTATGTAAATAAAGGTTAGGGTGATAATTTTTGACAAGTGAGCTGGAGTTGTATTTAACTTATATTTGCCAGTACTTCATTTTTAATAGATTATTTCAGTGCACTCATCTGTTGTTTGCTTTAATTTACTCTCGGTGCCTTAAAGGGTGCGATAACCTAACATCATATTTTCTCTGGACGTAATTGACCTATTGGGACGCAACAAACAACCTTTTAATTTTATTTTCGATATTAATTGCAAAAAAGTGCATGTTTTAGGTTAAAATGATAAGTTAAGATCATATTAGTTTACATCTTACATCACCTATTTCAGGAAAGGACAGGCACTGCCTGAGTGACGACAGCTCACACTACTATATATACGAGCTCCAAACGAACAAGTGTTGAGCGTGTGACGTCACCGCACAGAGCTAACCAGTCTACGAATAAGCATCTGTGCTTATTTGTGTTATTAGCTTATGAACACATCACTTGTACACTGTGGTGATTTCTGGGAATCATCCCTGTACTTCAAATGAATTTTCTCGTTTCTACCAAATTAAATGAAAAGCTCTAGTTCACAGTATTTTATAAAAAAAAATCAGCGCAAAAATGTCTTTGGAAAGGATATTAAATAAACCTTTTCCATTGTTTTGATTAAAAGTTTCATAAATTCTTTCGTATTTTCTCATATAAGATTTACTTGTAAGCAAGTATTGGTGATAATTTAAGAAGCATTAATTTGAGAAACAAGTGATGAAGTTACTGCGATATAAATCTAGCGTTTTTTATATTGTTTCATTAATTTTCCATTAATTACAACACTGTGCTTACTGGTGATTCTGCACGGTATGAACTGATTCTGCTAAAAATAAGGGGAAAAAAAGCATCCTAGCCCTCAGCGGAAATCTATACCGAGAGCTATGGTTTACGAAGCCAGATATAAATATTCAGCTATAAAAATAGTAAATTGTTTTGCTGTTATATGAATTTCCAAACTGTAAGTCGTGAGTTAATATTTTTTATCGGTTAACTTCAGATTTATTATTTTGTTGTGTTGTCGATTCGTCATTTCGTGATATGCTAGTGCTGTGTATAAACATAGATACAAAACACATTTTCCTGGATAAAAAGCCTCTATGATTAAGGAGTTAAATGTAAAGGTACACATTAACTCAGTGACTCCCACGAAAGGAGCAGGGCAAGGGGTTGTTAATTGAAGGGATATTAATCCCGATGACGACGTATGCAAGTAGGGTAGGGTGCCTAACATTTCTAGCCCCTTGCTGGAAGGGTGAAGGTATTGGGAGAAAACTATTCTGTTTTGGTTTTACTGCAGTAACTTTTAGGTCCCTTACCATAATTTAAAATGGTGTCATAATTTAAGATGATACTAATAAGCAGTTAAATAGTAATTTAGTATTAACATATGTCCCTTCTTAAACGTATTTGTCTAAAATATATTCCTTTCTCTCACAGGCTTCGTGATTACTGAACTGACGTATATAAATCCGCACTGTAGCTATGAAACAAAGAGGATATTTTGAAGCATATAAATGTCAAGCCTTCAGAGGATATTGACATTTGTACAAATTTTATAAAATTTGACAGGACGCTCGTGCTATATTGGAACACGGCGTTTACGACCACTTTGTCTCCCGTAGGCCTGAATTATAAAAGCGCACAGGTAAAATTTACCTGCAATGGCAGTATTGATCCGTCAAGTTGCTGAAACGTTAAAATATTAAATCTGCCGTAAAATTTGCCTTCCTAAGTTATTTATTTTACTTTCTCTGGCCCTTGTGTACAGTTATCATAGGAACTATTGATATTAAAATATCACGGAGTGCACAACAAACTGAAAAAGAATTCCGCATACATGGATGTGCCTTTGAACAAATTAACTCTTAAAACGAAAGGTTAGAGAAACTAAACTGGTGTCTAAGTTCATCTAGATTCAACATGAAGGATTTTCTAGAAACCTATTCCATACTTGTGCAAATTAATCGACATAATAATGGTCTAAATTATCAAGACAGGACTTAAAGAACTTAAATGTTGTAAGTTACAATTAAGGGTTGTTATTTTATATGTACATGATATCTCCTAGTGATTTACCGGAAAAAATAGAGCCATTTGAAGAATTATAGTCATGTTGGTAAGAAGCCTTGGTACCTTAGTGTTGCAGCAGCTGGACGGTGGCACTGGATTTTTCAGTCGGACTCTACCTTTCTAGCCTCTACTAAATTCCCGTTTTAAAATGGAATATTTTCTTATTTTTATTGCTTTCATAAGCGACTCTTGACGACTTGATAACCTATTACAATGACATTCAAAGGATAATAAGATATTCAAGAGCACTTTATGAATACGAAAACGTATACCTTGGAAGTCCTATCGAAAGTCAGGGAAATCTTCCATATTACAAGTAAAGTTTATCTTACTTTATGTAAGAATAAATAACACCAGACTGAAAAAATCTTGGATGTATACTAAGGTGTGTGTGTGTGTGTGCGTGCGTGCGTGCGTGCGTGCGTGCGTGTGTGTGTGTAGCATTAACAACTTTTAGAGATACTATTTGTTGCCTAAACCTTCGAATACTTTATATTGCTTTTCAGTGATAATTCCCCGTTCGTTTGTTTCCATTCAGTAATAGATATTCTACAGATATTCTATAAACATCACATATTATTAAAGCTAAATTGGCTTCGTTTATATCGATTAACATGAAGTACATAGAAATAAATATACGATTTTACAAGAAAAGTTTGTAATGTCTGTATTTAAAGGGAGAGGCTTGGATTTTATAGCCAGCTGCTTGCAGTGTATATGTGTAAGTTACGATCAATAAAATCCGAGACGAATTCCGTAACAGCGAATAAAATTGCAGTATTTAAATTTTGCTGTCTTCTCCATCGAAGTACTCTCCTTGGTTAGCTATTCACTAATTCGGATACTTCAATCAGTTTTGAAAAGTCTTTGGAAGAATGTGCTTGAAGCTTGTAAATCGCCTGCATGGAGTGAAAACAGTGATAATTTATTTTCAAATTCATTTTTACCACGAGTAGATATCGTAATTGACCAAATCTGGTAAACACGGGTTTTGAGCCGAAAGTGGACGGAGAGTTGGATGGCATGGTCATCAAAATTGAGGGGCATTATTAGGACGCTGTGAATAGATACGCATTGGTTTTCAGGCCATATGTCCTGGTTAAAATTTCAAAAGTACTATTCATGATTAGATGCGCGGGACAAATTCTCGATGTGCAAACTATAGCATATGGGACCTTTATCATTTTTTTCACAACTGCCGCATTTAATTGGTCCTGAAGTAACCGTTGTATGTAAATTCATTTCCATTGGAAGCAGGCTTTAAACTTTTTTCTGAATGTCTAATGCTGATTTCTCAAACATTGGGGTATGCTTCATCTTCTAAGTTCTCAGAGATTGTGTGTCTCTAAAAGGACTCATAATATGTACATACAGTTTCAAATTCCATTAATTTTATATGACATCGCCAGGCCTGCAACAGTTATTATGGCCGACGATGGTGTTCTCGAAGTTCTATTTGTAACAGATCTGTAGCAGATATGTAGCAGTGTGTTGATGCTGGGAGGATGAAGATGTACTCGTAGTGATGATGCTCTCGTTGTGGCGTCCTTTGTAGCCCCAGTCTGCAGGACACCTTATCTGGATCGTGGTCTCGGATACTTTGATACTTTGATACTTTTGTAGTTCTCAATGTTAAGGAAATAAGAACTATTGTTACAAGTTTTTCTTTAATTTAAACTCCCTGCAATTCACAACGTATTCGATGATCAAACATATTCTCATACAATTCTGATTATTACACCCCTAATGCAATCATTTTCTTAGATTTCTGTTGTCTTTACACACACGCGATTTCTTCGCTTTTTGCACATTAATTTTCTGAAAATAAGGTTGCACTGTATCGAAACTTCATTACATCGATGATGAATAATAATTACAGTTTATGCAATGGTTAGCACACGCGTGTGCTGGCTCTTCCATCAGGACACAAAAGACGCTATCTTGTCCTCTTCACTTATTGACTTTTTCCTTATTACCATGCTAACTAATTATTATAGTCTACATCACTTTTTCCTGTGGCCACTACATTAATTTTGAATTATATAATTTTCTGATTTTCCAAATATAAAATCCTAAAAACAATTTTATTTTATAGTTTTAATCTTTATATTTACTTTATAATATTTACCATTATATTAACATTCATCGTCACTGTTTGTGACCTACTTTATTCGGTCATGGAATAACTCATACCAACTCAAAACAAAATTCTCATCAGTTTAAACATACCAATATGAATCATAAATAAGTTAACTTCGCATCGTTTTGGCACTACACATATTAATATCTGTATCAGGCCAAAACTTAAAGCTTCGGAAAATCAACCAGGTTTTGGAAAAGTTAAATCAACACAAACTAATATTTATAATATGTTATGTTACAAGAGTAGTTTCAGATAAATTTTATTCCAAACCTTTGTATTTATATTTTTCTAGAAACATTTTATATGGCATTTCAGTGAAAATTTGGGAGTGCTTAACAAATAAAAGTAAAAACAAAAATACATGAAAAATTGGTTTGTTTTGAAATTTTGCAGTGGTAGTCAATTGGAAAAACCAGTGGCACTGAAATCACTAGATGTGTGTTACAAATTTCGGCTATGGCATTTGGTCAGAGGATATAGGTAACCATATGATCTGCGTGATATTCATGTGTTAACGTTATTAATTTTTAGTCTCTCTCTACCTTTTAAACATAAATGATATTTTGAGTCAGACAGAATTTCCTAAACTTCATTGTAACACCTTTCTTTAAATACATTTTAACTCAAAAATTAACAAGGGAGCTATCACTATGCTCATACCCCTATTCCCTTGAGAGTTTGATGACATTTTCTCTGCCATCCTGGGTCCTGTGTGCCTAATACTGGGTGCGGAGAATAGCTGGAAGTACCCTAAAATGAGTGCAGAATACTGCCAACCGTGTGGCACTGTTGTGCTGTTGACACAGGCCGGAGCCGGGCACGTGAGCAGGAGAGAAAAAACGCAGAGAGGGTCCAGAATTTCTGCCCATTGTTGTTGCCGCGAAAATTCTCGGAAGGTCTGCGGTTTTGTAGAAACAATGGCTGGGGAGATATAAATAACGGCAAGGTGTTACGAGCGGCAGTTGTTTGTTGGTTATTGCGACAGTTGACGATTGAAGTGTACCGCGGTAATCTCTTTCATTTGTTTTCGTGCAGCAAAACAGCTCGAAGATAGCTGATTGTCAATTTCCCCTCTTTTTACTGCAGCATAAGTTGTTTTAAATTTCTGCAAAGCTGTTTTCCGAATCTTCGTAACAATACGTAGTCATAATACGTAGAACCTTGTGGGCATAATAACATTGTACGGGAGAGATTGCCTACACATTGCATACGTAAGGAGCACCGCCCACCATAGCTGACGAGGTGGTCCGCATGTGCACTTTCTAGGCTCCAGTTGTGGGCGATGCGGTTATATCCGCAGCGATTTTTGGTGCGCAAGGTTTATGTGCAGCACGCATTATATCATTAAACTTTCAGGTGCGTATCAGTGTGAGTAGAATGATAATTACCTTTTAAGTTTGGTATTTACCCGACATTTTGTTTTAACTTAACCTGTTGACACTAAATTAATTTGTGTGGTATTCATGGGGTGCCAAGAGTTTTGGGCAGAATGTCTATCTACTACAGTATTGTGCTGCAGAAAGCAACAACTTAATAATGGGCATGCCACTTGCAAACTTTCAAGAGATAAATTACTATTTAAGTAAAGAAGTGAACATTCTGTACGTAACATGCTATACTTATAGCTGTAACGTTTGAATGAGAATACGTGTACACTTTGCGTTACATTTTGGACACCTATTTCATTCTGTTTGAATGAAGTAACAGTTGATTGGTCCATTCGTTATTTAGCTGCTGCAGCAGTCAGAGTGCTGGCCATATTAAAGTCTAGCTTGAGTAGTACCCTTTAGTAAAGAATGAATCAAACGACAGTAACTCGGACCAGTCCATTGCAATTAAAACCTGAAAGGAATTGGACCATCAAAAGTAGAGAGAATCGATACGCCACGTGAAACCCTCTCTTCCACATCGACGCCGATGTAAATGGAGACTTGATAAAGCGGTTACCCTCCTGACTCCTATATTCTTATTCTACCTGACGATTAACTCTAGAGCTCTCCAAACGCTCAATGGACCTTTTTATTGCATTTAAACTGCTATTTTATCTCACTAGTACCTAACCTATACCGAATTCAATATTTCATCCTAATTTATCGTTTCACAGAACGAAGATTCTGGCGAAGCTCTGTTTAAATTCATTAAGGATATTTTACTGAAACATCCTAGTAGTAACATTTTAGAATGATTTCATTTAAAAATACTCTTAATTTTATATATTTGTATATATTTAATAAAAATTATATGTTATTTTCTCAAAACAGTTGATATAAAATTTTATTTCAATACATATAAGAATTTATCCATAGAAAATGATACCACTGTCAGTTAGGTTTCAAATGAAGTGAAAGCCTTACCTTTTTGGCTCTGTTTACTTATTACTCGAATAGAAGGGAAACTATGTAGCCTCACGACTAGTATTAAAATAATATAAACAGCTTAAAAATAAAGCAAAGTTATGTTGACAAAATTGCTTAATATATGCATACTAAAATTATATTTTAACAATAAAAAGTGTTATTTTGAATGAGTGTAGGTTTTTTACCAACTGATACTACTACTGACACACCACTGACACGAGAGTTGTGTACTACTAGCGTATTAAGGTTTCCTCCTTAATGTTTAAAGATGTCACAATGTAACAGGGTGATTTAAAAACCTTTGTTACTGAAATTAAATGAACTTTTGTGCTTAACCAAATTTTTGGTCTAGGTTCTACTCTACCAAAGTAGAGAGGCACCTAATTTCACATACCCGAAAGTTTTTCTAAAGATATTCAGAGCCTTCTGCTTCATGATAATCAAGATAAAAAGTATCAATCTCCGGGTATATTAAGCATTTTGTTGCAGCTACGAGGGGAATACAGGAGGCTTAGGAGATGGTCGAATGTATCTTAAGTGATGGCTTAAAAATATTGCTCTGTTTCAATTCCCAGCGGAAAAATTGTATAATGACTTGAAAAGAGTACGTTTTTGTTATGACTACTGTGTAGAAAATTATATAGCGAAATAAAAAATGGTATAAACCAGTTCATCACCATTATCATTGTCAAACAAGGAACATATCATGAATGATCTGTTTCGACTCCAAAGTAAACTTATTCTATCCATCTTCTGGCAGGTGTTCCTCGACTTCGTTGTCCTCTTGTCCTGTAACTTAATGCTCTTTCGGGAGTCCTTTTATATTCCATTCTGCAGACATAGTTGTACCATCTTTCCCTGTACTCTGCTATTTTGTCTATTAGTTTAAATATTTACATCTGTTCTCGAATATCTGCACTCCTCTGTTTGTCGATTAAAATATAACCTGCAACAAACCTCAGGAATTTCCCTTCTACGACCTCTAACCGCCAGCATCTTTATTTAGAGTCCAACACTCATTCATAACGAAGCTGGAACTTCTAAAATTATATAACATTTCAGTAGGGTGTCTTTGCGAGCTTTATTTGATAAACTTCTTCTCATTGTTCTACATATGCATTGAATTGTTACATTTTCATTCTTTTGTTTTATCCTTGTCAATGAAATCTCCTAAATACTTAAAATACTTTATTTGATAAAGTTCCTCTCATTGTTCTTTTGTTTTATCCTTGTCAATGAATACTAAATACAATCCATGAATTGTGCTACAGCTACATTATCAATCACAATTTTATATCCGACAGGATCTTTTCCATTAAATTTCATTACTTTTGTTTGTCTTTTTCCAGCTGATATTTTCAAATTATATTCAGTACCCACTAAATCATAAATAGCTCTCTGTAGATTGTCTTTTGCAGATGCTATAACTGTTTGGCAATCTGCAAAAGCTAAAGTATCCATGTTGTGGTATCATCAGTTAGCATTATACAATGTAAGTTTTAATTACGATATTTTAGAAAATGTTAAGAAACCTTTTCTACTTAAATGATAGACTGTAATGCAGATATTTTATTAAAATCCTTGATTTGGATCCTTGGAAATTGCTATAACTAAATACCTAGTTTGTTAGTTAATCTAGTTTTCAATTTTGAGCTATGTTAGGACAGCACAGGGTTCATTTTGTAAAAGTTCTTTTTCTGGGTTCAGGGGCTCCGGTAAAATCTTAACATAGAAATTTCAGTGGAATATAGTATCCCTACTTAACTGACCAGCAAGAGTTTTATTCGACATTTGGCTATTAGCTGAGGTAACCTTTATATTTATTCCAAGACGTTATGTATTAATTTCAAATAGTTTTCATTACGGTTGGGATTCAGTACGGAGGTCCAGAATTGGTCTATTGTATCTGTGCTTCCAAGTGGACCACCACCGGGAGGAAGGATGAGTCGAGGGGAGAGAGAGGGAGGCCAAGCTAAAGAGCCACGACAGTGTAGAGGACAGGGTCACTACGCTTTCAAATGAATCTACCCTGGCTTAATAGCTCTTGTGGGCCAATCCCTGCCAACCCGAATGCCGGCCTCACGCTTACATGCGCAAAGTAGGGGTGGGTGATCATCCAACGATACGTGGTGGAAATGTGGTAAACGTCTCGGCAACCCGAGCCGGAAAGTTGTCTTACACAATCAGAGCCTCTTAGTGCAACTTAGTGTAGTGCCTCAATTTCCTCACAATGCTGAGTGAGCACCGGTCCTATACCCGGGACTTAAACTCCGCACCCCAGGGATGGGATCAATCCAGGGCGAATTCCGTACAAAGCATAACGCCTTAGCCCACTATGACATGGCCTAATACGCCTACACTTTACCAGCTAGAACAGTGATCAGCAGCAGCATGCACCCTCATGCTGCCGTCTCTTACCCGCATGCACGCTGGTGAACTCGGAACTGTTGACGGGTAAGCAGTGGTGCAATGACGTCTTTTCCGTAGTGTCATACAACTCCTTAGTCACGTTCAGAGACAATTGAAACATACAAAGTTCACATGTATTTAAATAAGTATAAGTTATGTAATTAGCACAACAATTATTCAGCCTTTTCTTTTAGGAAATTAATAGGCTAACATAAACATATAATATACTGTAGGACGTATTATTAATGCTGAGCCATATAGAACTAACTAACTAACTAACTAACTAACTAACTAACTAACTAAATGAATGAATGAATGAATGAATGGATGGAGGGAAGAAGGTAGGGAGGAAGGGAGAAGGAAAGGAAGGAAGGTAGGGAGGGAGGAAGAAACACTACGTCTAATGATAAGAATAATCATAATCACAACAGACAATACAATAATAACAAAAACCGTTTCTTTACTGTCTGCTCGTGTCCCGTAACTTGTAATTACTAGTATGACAAGGGTCATAGTGGTTCTGGAGATTACATTTTCGTATGACATTCAGAATCTTATTGCATAGCATTATGAAATGGTGTAAAAAATATAACTGCTCCTATAAAGGGTTAAATAACATAGGGGTAGAAGACCTTCGTGAACATGTAGCCATTTTGTACACAACGTCCATACACAGGTAACTAAGGAGCCTATACTGAACACCCCATAAGCTTAAAGGCTGTCTCGCCCTTCCCACCCCTTCCGCACATAGTGCACTGCTTACCCCGTTTTAGCGTGCCGAAAAGCCCACTGTACAGCTAGAAACTCCCCGGCAGGCAGTACAATCGGCATTGCCCTATTGTGGTCCGGAAAAAGTCCCACCAGACCCGATTTGGAGACCGAGATCGTCATACCGGAAGAGGAAATTTTTACAAGGGTATATAATTCTGCCAGTCAACGCAAACACGTTCCCGGCACTTCTACTCTGAAGCAAACCACCAAATGAGAGATGATGTAGAGGGACAAGAGATTGGGGGATGTAGTTAACCTCACAGCATTCGCCTGGTGACCCGGGAAAACCCAGAAAAAGCCCATGGGTCAGGTACGTCGGCCACGGGAATCGAACCAGGACCTCGCGAATGCGGGCCACAAACGAAATATCTGTGCCAAACCGCTCGGTTTCACTACACACTACCGATTATTTCTTGTAGATCTTATATACTATTCTTAAAGCAGCTTTTGTTTTCCATCTGCTTGCCTCATGGTAATGGGGATAAATCATTGCAGAGTTAGTTTTATTTATATTTCGTTTTAGACAGACGTTTAATACAGAAAAGTTAGCCATTGTTGGAATTCTACACTCATTCCATGACATGGGGAGAAACAATGGAAAATTTTGAAGATGGTATTGATATGTTAAAATACATAATAGAAGTGGCTCATGCAACTTTCTTTTATTTTGGGTAATGCTTTTAGCACAACAACCTACTAATCTTTTAAGGAAATTGGGTGACAAGGAGCCTCTAGACCAGAGAATAAGCTTCATGTGAGGATGCGCCGCTGCTTATATTTTATTCTCTTATTAATGGAAGATCAAAACCTGTGTATCCTATGACAATTTTGTGCTGAGTAAAGTACTTCCTTTATCTACTTTATGGAATCATGTCTATACATAGCAGGCATCAACTATCTAGTATTCCAAACTGGAACAAAACTCAGAACGTGTTCTTGAGAGAAGTTATTGAAGCTAGTACAATGCAGATGTGCTATGCCGAACAAAAATATTATATTTCTTTGGCAATTTGGAATCGCAGTTCTTATGGCAAAGTTAGTGCAGCATGTGTCTGGTGTATATACACACGCTCTTTTGCATGGAAAACACGCGCAAGCTGTGCGTCCCAAACCCGGCACGTTTGTTCGAAGTACGTGACGAGGGAAAAAAATGTTGCTATGCTGGGTATGTAAAAATGTCCCCTTGGAACCATCGTTAACCAACCAATTAACACTCCATTTTACTGTGTTGACGCAGTGCTTGTTTGTATCGATGTTCGAATGCTCTGATTATGTAGCTAGTGACGTGAACATGAAGTGATACATGCACGATAGCATCATCGAGCTGTCCTAAACCGCACATCCGACTGTAAATGTGGTCACATCATCTAGAGGTTAGTAGTCCATATGCAGGCCTCTTGGTTTTGACTCCTAGCCAGAAACCCCTTTTATATTTGGATATTACGATTTTAGCTAGGGATGTGTCCTTGATACTCACGATAGTTGTATGGCACCGATATCGAACGATACTTCGGTGGTGATTCTGAAATTTCTATTTTATTTCAAAATGACAAAATATTATTTCAAATAGAACACTGCAAAGTCCGAGCAATTGTCAGGAATGTGGTATCTGCACAGTAATATTATGCATGAAAATAATCCTGTGTCAAATTCACTGCCCGTTACCAGTTCCCAAGAAGAAATCACTGCAAATCTTAACGTATATTTGTCACCTCTTTCTAGTTAACTGGCTTTCTAGAAAACAAACTCAAAAGTTCCAGAAATAAAAGATCCGATATATATTTGTGTATTCCAGCTGTACAGTTATCTCTGAAGGACTTTGGCATAGCAAGACTCATGTGATAAAAAGACTAGTAGACTTGACCCCAAAGACTGAAAATGCAAATATGCTGAATAAAACTGACAAAAGTGGATTTCTTTATTTCAAATGTCTAATGCAGTGTTTAAATATAAGAACTGGTGGTTTTAAGTGTTTGCTCATTAAGTATGTGTTTATATTTAATTTTATTGCCATTACACAGTTCTCCCAACATTTTGTATTGAAGCTAGAAGTGGAAATAATGGTGTCAAGTATCTAAGTATAGGGTATTGTGGAAAACATCGTGTTTTAATTAACATTCGAGTATCGAGAAATGTGCTGTAGACCCATCGCTATTTATAACATACATATCAGCAAACTGAGATCAGTGATGCATACAGGGTATCCCACCTAACTCTGCGACCTCAAATAGCTTCGAAATGAAACAAATTATGAAAATTCTAAATGGCCAGGAAAAAAAATTGTAATGTTTAACGCCCACTTTTACCACATACGGCACCGCAGGCGATGACACTGATGGTACATGAGATGAATATGGAGCACAAATGGAATGAAATGGCAGGGGAAACCGGAGATCCCGGAGAAAACCCGCCCCAGCGCAAGTTGTCCACCAAAAATCTCACTATGCGGTCGCCTGGGATCGAACCCGGGCCGCCTTGGTGAGAGCCAAGCGGTCTGACCACTGAACCACGGCGCAGCCTACTAAATGGCCAGGAATATGCATATGTCAGGGACTCACACAATGAGAAAGTAGAGGATGGCAATGGCGCCAATTTCTGACGTAATGCAACGCATGTACTTCTGTGCTCAGATCAGGGGTTGCTTGCATTGGATTGTAGCCTGCTCTAAACAAACCGATATCAGCTCGGCACGTTGTAGCTTCAGTGTACTAGTGTCTCCTGATCTGGTTTGCTTTCATACACGTACGTTTTGGACATTGCTTTCCATATTGTTTCCGTGTGAAGTGTAACAGTTGCCGTCATCTAGTCAATATCCATTGACTAATACTTATTTTTATCAAGGAACAACGAACGATATGCATCATTTCTGCAACACAATCTACACCTCCCAGTGGAGGATGTGCGATTGAAAGCGTGTCTGTCAATGTGGTTCCAGCATTATGGATGTCCTGCACATTATGTACAAGTTTCCAGAGACGTTGTAGATGCAAAGTTTTCAAATAGGTGGATAGGACGGAGTGGTTCTTTGAGATGGAGAGCTCGGTCTTCAGACTTGAAGCTATTAGACTTTTCTCTGAGGCACAGTGAAAGATAGAACCGCCAAGGACAGTAGACGATAAGCAACGTCGCATTACTGCGGCGTGTGCGGCAATATCTGTAGAAACACAATATAACTTTAGAAACACAATATCTGTGCAACGCTTTTTTCCCATTTAGCTGCCTTTAACTGCAATGGTATTATCGACGGCCGTTCTCTTTTGGAACATCTTGAAGGTGTTAACACGTATTCGTTGGGTTTTAATCATTAGATCATGTACACATTCACACTCACACATTCACACTCTCATTCATACTTCCAGACTCTGGAGCAGATGAGGAATTATCTTAGACGGAGAAAGTTCCCCATCCCTACCGCCGGGAATCGAACCAGGTACCCCTAGCACGTCAGGCAAGTGCTCTAGCGACAGAGCTACCGGGCCAGCCAACGCTCTCTTGTTACCAGATTCCAAAAAGGGCGATGACGCAAACGGAGGGCACTTCGAACATCTGTTGAAGTGACACGGTTTCATCTGACAAAACGCTACTGGTGATTTTTGGGTGCATTTTCAATGCCGGGTGTAATGCACAACAATAAAGTTTCTGAGGGTTATAACTCACTAGTAAATATGTTTAGAAAAGCAGAACCAAGTGTGTTATCACTAATTGTAGCTCTAGTTGTCATTTTAGTAGAATAAACATGCACATTCCACTTAAAAAATACGAAACTTAGTGTTGGAAGTGCTATTTGTTGACCTTTATCGATTGTGCATGCCTTCTCATTTGTGAGCCCCTGACATAGGTGCATTCCTGGCCAATTGAAATTTTCATATTTTGTTTCATTTCGAACATATTTGAGGTCGCAGAATTGGGCGGGACATCCTGTATAATCAACCTACATTCAACCTACTAAAATTCCGCAACATACTTAGTTCATAATGCAAAGAAAGATAAGAAAACATGGAAATTGTGATTAATACTTTTGTTATAAAGAAGTTTATGCATTTCACTCACACTATCTTTTTAAGGGTACTGTACATACACATTTATGTTCCTCATGATGTATTTTTAGCATAAATAATTGTAAGTTCAGGAATATAGACATAATTGTATCCACATTTGAACAAACAAATGAAGAAACAAATGAACTCTACACACTGCTTGTCTTCTTTGTTTTATGGCAGGGGTTGAGTAGTAACAAACACCTTTTTCCCCACCTGTGATATGCGCGCAGGCAGGTATTTATCATTTGAACTCTTATACACTCGATTACTTCTTTCTAGACACGAGCTGAAGATAGCAGAACATTTTATTTAATGTGATCTATTGTGGGAATAACTATACCTAGTTTCTGATTTCAACTTTTGAGCTGCCAAGTTGCCATTCGTTTGTTTTACCTGGTATCATGGAAAGAGAGGAACTTTGACGTAAATTCATTTATCACTTTATCTTCCTTTATTTGCTTTTAGCATATAATGAAACATTTAACGAAACCACATCTTCAAACAATTATCTAGACCAATATGTAGTAGAATGAAGAACAGCTGCTTGTAAGCATGTTCTTCAGGCACAATGTAGTGGAGCATAACACATATTTATTTTTTTACTTTAACTTTGCTATATTTTTTAAGATTTCTCACACTGAACTGTTATTTTACATCATATATATCCCCATATTTTCGACTTATATCTAAACTGACTGGGTGTCTCTGAGACAAAGGGGAAAATATTTGAGAAAAAAATAAGAAATAAAAAACAAACCTGTATGGAAAGAAGTTAAGAAAAGTCGCTGCCTCCACTTTAATGGTCAGTAAAATTATGTAATATTCAGAAAGATAGCTGATTGAAATACAAAATGTGTATCTTGAATTTTCTTTTATAAATCTACAAATGAGGAGAGCTTCATGAACAATTCTGTATGATTTGTCAAAGCACAAGGATTATTGCACTGAAAGGAAAGATCGTAAATGCGATAAGTGGTATTGCTAGGGGATTAGTACCTTCCAGATGATTCTATATCTCGAACATTTTGGAAAGTTCACCCTGCCATATGACCAAGTGAGCTTTGTGGATTCAGAATTAGTCTAGCGAGTGAGGTCTACCAAAGTCTTGTGGAATGAGTGAGCGCATAGGTTTCTGGCGTGACGAAAAGCGCTGTTCTGCGAGCAAATTGATGGCGTGCGCTTACACAAATAGGTTTCGTGTTCGATTCTCAAGCTAGTAAACCTTGCGGAAGAAGGGACTACATCGGTCTTATTTCGTTATGTCGTTACGTCGCAAAGCAAATGGCATGTTTTGTCATTAGGGAAATGACAGAGTTAGTTAAATGAAAACACGGCGAAAATTAAACTAGATTAAGTAACAGTGGATACTGAGTGAAGACAGTTTTATAACAAGACGAGAAAGTAACATATATCATTTAACATACAAAATTCAACACTGCATTGTCTTCGCGCTACTCCGCTAGCTAGAAGTACGTACTTTGTAACTTTACCCTTCGGCAGTTTAGCCATATTCTGGGGAAGGTAAAGTACCCTGCCAATAGAGTGGCTAGAATTGTGCTCCAGCAATCAGTAGGTATACATGTAACAGAATAAGCTTATTCAAAACTATTTTAGAAGGTGTATAATTGGCGTGCGTGCCTGTGGGTTGGGATTGGGATTTCATTACGGAGGGGATTCGGTACGTAGGCCACAATGTTGGGCTCATTGTTCCCATGCCCCCAAGTGGGCATCCTCGGGAGAAAGGATGAGGCGAAGTAGACAAGAGGGCGGTCGGCCCAAGGAGACACGACAGTATAGAGGGATGGGTCCCAACAGTTTACTTGGATAGAGACCTCCCACGACAGGCCAGGACAATGAACCCGTTCCCGCACAGCGGGACGGCAACGAGCCCAGCAGCCGAGCTCTAATAGTCCCATGCAGGCGATCAGAGCCCCAAAAGTCCCTTGGCTGGCGGTCACGAATTGGTCCCAGCAGAGGAGCTGAGACCGGCATTCGACCTATCGGAGGAGAAAGTACAGATGTATTATTTTATCTTGACAGGAATCCTGCACGGTAGGGATGAGTAGCAACTGTAGTGGGGATAGTGCACCTATCACCACAATGCGTCACACGCGTAAGATTACGAGAGGGGAGGGCGGTGCATAAGGTGTCTAAAAACAAATTCCACTCTCGAAGCCAGTTTTGCAGCTCTTATAAACTAAGTTGTAATTCTTACTATGGTAGTAATCTCCACACTTTTGTTGGCTCTTAAATAGTACACAGGCATTTGGAACAAAACCCTGTTCTCCTCCAGCAGGCATGATAAACAACTGTCGGCATTTCAATATCGCTGCAGAATCCCTGTAACGTATTTCACTCCAGCCATATCGATATCCCCGAATATTTCGTAAATACTTAAGCCTTTTTGCATGTATGGTGCGATGTTCGATTAAAATTTATCTGTCACGCATAGTGTTTTTTTTTTTTTTTCAAATAATCCTGGCTTCAAAAGAACTCTTCTTGATGTTAAGACACTTCCTTGGAAGTCAGCAGAGTTTTTAGCTTCACAAGCACTTTCTTCAAAGTTGGTGTCTGCTTTTCTGTGCTTAAAAAATTATCCATAGTTCGCCTAACTACTTCTGAATTAAAACATTCAAATTAGATTTTCTGCATGTTCTTAATCTTTGTTTACTGGGCATAGAGAAGGACGTTGTTGCACTAACACCAATAGCTTTTCTTTCCTTAATAACCATCCTAAACTGCTTTCAGACACAACTGTTGCCTCAGATACCCTTCCCCAGATTTTTATAGCTGACCCAGACAATTGTTCCCTTTTTTATAAATCTATGGATATTGGTTATTATTTCTCGTGTTTTTAAATGTAGCACTTTATTTCCTAATGTGCTGCTAGGAGGCGTCATTTATAAATGCCCTCTTGGAACTAGGAGACAATCACATTTTGAAACTAGCTGTAGTATTACCGAGTAGCTCTGCACGTGTTTAGTCGCTCGCAACTAGTACGCAACTGATCTGCCCTCCCCTCCAGTTGCAACCGTTCTGAGGTGGACTCGTCCAGATACCACTGCGCATCGCTCTGCACTTTTCAAGATAAAATACATATGTAGTTTTCCTCAGAGCATATCATTCCGCTATGCACCGCCAAGGCACCCGCCAACACTTTTACCTTAAAAGAAATCACCAGATAAGACGTAATATGAAATGATAATGGAGATCAAATTGAAGGAGAGGAAATTCGGAGGATGTAATTAACCTACCCAGCATTCACCTAGCGACCCGGGAAAACCCCCGAGAAACCCATGGATCAGGTAGGTCGGCCATGGGAATCAAACCTGGGCCTCTCGACTGCGGGCCACAGACGAAACTGCCTGAGCCATCCGGTTCGGTTGTGTGGGTGCGGGTGAGGATATGGTTATGGTTGTGGGGGTGCAGGTGTGTAAGGTCAACTGAATACAATACTTGAGATTTCTTGACAACGTTCTGGAGAACCACTGAAGCAGAACGGAAATAATGTGAATATTATAGCAGTAGGGTTTTCAAATAAGGTTCTGTATTGGTATCACATTACACCAGGGTAAGTTGAGGTCTGTGACTATGTTCTTCATATTGGTGTGCCTGACCTGATTACAGAGTCTCCTCTCTGAACGCTCCTAGCGTGTTGTACGTGACCCCGCTAGAGGGTTTTAGCCATGATATACGGACAGCCCCATATTATGTATTTATGTTAAAATGTAACATTATTTCCCCACAGCAAGAAAGCTGCTGGAGCTTAATGTCTTACCTCAGGGAGGGGTTTAAAAGGATTGGATGTCAGACCTGTCTCCGTATACCACGCTCTCTGTGTTATTATATTTTTCTTTTAGGATTTACCTACTTCTTACATTCGGCAGATGTAAGCTACTTCTTGCATTGTTTCCTTTCCTTTTTGTCGAGCTTTGCTCGTTTTTGTTACCTTCATATTGTGTGTATACGACTAGAGTCTGAAAGCCTCTCGGGCTGTATCATAGGAGGCCGTGCAGCTGTCAAAATAATTACTGGATTTTACATGGCACACATTTAGGTTCGTGAACTTGAAGTTGGCCACAATCTCCATAAAAGGTCACAGCAGTAGAGTATGCTTTTGCACTGTATATCACACAGGGTTTCAGTAACGTAGATGGTAGCTTGTCTGCCTCACATTCAAGAGGTCCCGAGCTCGAATCTCGGTCAGGCAGAGTTACCTGGATAAGGTTTTTCCGGGCTTTTCCCTTATTATGATAGACGAATGTCGGGTAACTCTAAGCTCCATGGATCCCGGACTCATTTCACCCATTTCATTCTTCGTCGGATATGACTTGACGTTGGAGGAAGTAAATTGCAAAAAAGAGCTACAGAAAAAAGGCAGTGTAAAGGCATTGGGAACTGCTTGGCGTGACTTTGTCACATAAAATGGAACTTATTGCTGTTATAGCGTAATAGCACACACTTGCAAGTCTCAGCGAAACCTTTTTCACGCAATAGCGAAATGATGGTACATTGTATATGCAATCACTTAATTATTTACATTTTTCTGTAACTTGTATTAGTTTGTCGTGTGATACACTTAATTATATAACTGCTGAAGATAGCATATTATTAATCTGTGTACTTTTAAAGTCTGAAGTCGAATGATTTTTGGATTAAAGTAAATAAACTTGCAAAACAAACTTATACTAAAATGAATTTAAATGTTACAAATATTTTAAACACCAATGTAAAATAGTACATTTGGAAAGGGGTTCACCAGCAATATTAAGAAAGGGTAATGGAATTCAATTAAGGAAAATTAACATCACCATACTTTTATATACTTAATTAATGTATTAAAAATTGCGATAGGTATCTGGGTTTGATATTGATTTAGTTTGCAAATGCTCCTAAAGGAATGCGCTTCTCTTTGGATTTTAATCAATTATTACCAATCACGGAACAAAAAATATCCGAGGGATCTGACTAATATATTTTACTGCTAATTTGTAAACGAATGCTTAAAGTTCTAAAATTAAGCAGACATATTCCTCTTGTTCGTGGATGGCATATATAAGCCATGACAGTGCCCTTACCCAATTTCAAATATTTTAGCGTAAGTTAAGGTGGATAAGCAAAATGCATTATTTATCCAACTTGAAAATTCTTTGCCGTAAGGTCAACGATAAACAAAGCCGTTTTGATATAATGTAAAGCAATCTTCATAAATTATGCAAACGTAATGGTGAAGCTGGCAAAATAGTACATACATATGAACATAAAGGTCAAACAAGTACCAGGAGAGAATAATAAAAGCAAAACGTTTTTGATGGCAGTCCAGTTTTAAACCGAAATTGCAGTCTAAACTTTTAGACGAATAGTAATCGCTTACCCTGGTGATTGCACATCTAGAGCGATAATAAGGATTAGTGCTGTGAAACAAGAACAATAATGGGACGCATTACCTCAGCGTCACTGGTGGAATAGTCGACCAGTCTCTCTCTCCTATTACTCGGTGCCACACATTTCATAACGCCATAACTGCTCGCCTTGTTATAACGTTTTATCTTTCTGATATGACTACCACTCAAATGTTCCGCTAAGGATGGAAAAACACGCAAGGAGGATAAATAATTCTTGACTTTCTGTTAACCTTACGTGGTTAAATCAAAAATGTTTTATTTATAATTGCGTGTCGGAGATTGGTGTGAATTGCCCTTGCTTCACAATTTAACAACACTTTAATTTAGTAATATAGTCTTAGTGTAGCTAAAATACTTTGTCATACCTTAAATTACACTATATTTAATATGGTAGATACATTACTTATAAATATGAGGTTTGTCGGTTGTGGGAATATTTTTGGCACTTTATATACCCCACCGATCTTATCAACAATAATGTTATTAATAATTATAGGTATACCTGTATTGATAGCAATTTTGCATGCGATAGAAATTTGTTTTTGTTTTTTCTAAGCATAGGGAGATTGGGCCAATGGCGAACGGGTGGTCAGTACCGAGCAACTGTTTTCAAAATGTTCCTTTAACGTTATAGGTCTCTTGGCTAGTGCTGCAATCTCCCAATGTCCTTAGAAGCTTTCTGGAGTAAAATCAGCCATTTTGAACAAGGTATTTCTTGTGTTAAGTCACGTTTATCATTTCCAGCAAATTTGTTAGCAATGCTGATAAAAATGAATATACGTGTTAGTTACATTATTTTTTTTTTCGTCATCTAAGGTAGGTATTGCTAAAGGAGATTAGTTTGCTTTATGGATGTTCATGATTGCCCTACTAGTGTTAACCATTGCCTTATCCCTTAATACGAGAGCTGATCAATAAAAACTGAGACTGATTTTTTTCACATAGGTTTATTAATGCAATTCAATATTTACATGATCGTTTTCAAAGTAGTCCCTTCCTACTTGTATGCACTTTTTATAGCGTCTCTGCCAGTCCTTGAACAAGTGCTGCAGACCATTCTTTGTGAGGTCCTTGAGAATCGCCTCACTTTTCTTGAGTAATGCTTCAGAGTTCTCAAATCGAATACGTCTAAGCTTTGCCTTTAGTGATGGGAATAAAAAAATCTACAGGTTGCAAGATCGCGGCTATTAGATGGATATGGTACACATTTGATGGTGACTCGAGCCAGAAACTGTATGACTAGATTTGCGACGTGAGGCCGTGCATTGTTCTGATGAAGTCGCCACCCAGTTCTAGAAAGCTCTGGTCGTTTATTTGCAATGTGCTTCCTCAGTGTAGCCAATACTGAAATGTAGTATGCTGCTGTAACAGTAGTGTGAGGTGGAACTGCATGCTGCTAAATCATTCCATTGCAGTCAAAAAATGTGATCACCATTACTTTCCCTGCAGATGTGACAACTTTTGCCCTTTTTTGTCGTTGGAGTACCTAGCGATTTCCACACTGTGCTGGCTTTTTTCCTTCAGGATCATAGTGATACAGCCATGATTCATCACCGGTGGTAATCGAAGCTTAGGGGTATTCCACTTGAGAAATCTGAAGCAGTGCTAAAGAAAAGTGAGGCGATTCTCAAGGACCTGACAAAGAATGGACAGAGACGCTTTAGAAAGTGCATTGAAGAAGGAGGGGAGTACTTTAAAAAATCATGTAAATATTGAGTTGCAGTAATAAATATTTGTGAAAAAAATTAATGTCAGTCTTTGCTGATCAGCCCTCCTAGATCGTTGCATGCAATGCCTACATCTACTCCTATGAAGGAAAGGTTTGAAAGGAAAGAAGAAAAGAAGGAAAACAGTTATTGGACAGAACTTTGAAAAAGACCAAGAAGACAGCTGGAAAAAAACATCAAAAAGAAGATTGGTTTTAGTTCTTCAGAAGGAAAGAAAAGAAAAGAGTTTGATATACTATATCAATATATCGATGTTGATTGCAACAAGTTGATGTGCCAAATGCTATTAAAATTAACTGGTATTCGCTCTTTCTGGCGAAGTTGGGAAGAAGTAACGAGCTCTGGTACAAGAACTCTAAATGCTCAAACTAGACTCGTGAAGCCTGCAGTGGTTAGGAAAGAAAAGCATCTGCTTATGTTTGCGATATCTGTACTTAAGAAAAAATCCAATATATATAAATTTGGTAGCTATTTCTTTATTTACGTTACTATCATAGCGGTGCGACTGTAATCACGTTCATGGCGTGAAAAATATTTGTGTAGTTGTTTTCAAGTCCTAGATTCATGAATTTCGCTTCTGTATTTTAGCATTTGAATGTGATACTTAAATAAAATAATCTATAATTATTTTCTGATCAAACTGATAGATCCTTTTGTCATTTCATGAAGCTGCTAGAAAAGAAAAGCGATTCTTTACCATAGCCCTCGGAGGGTAGGAATCGGCGGACATTGCTAAATTTAGAAAATATATTTTTATAGTATTTGAAACGATGGTAAATAAAAGTAAAATTACAGATTACAAAACAAATAAATGTAATACATTTTAAATAAATTAGACTTTATGTTAGGCGACTTTGTGGGTTCGTATAATTTAAAGTCTTGTTTGCAGAAATTTAAAATGCTTTTTATTGCAGTAAATAGTAGCTTTGTGCACCCCTTGCAGCAGTAAAGAGACATGACATACACAAACCACAGTCCTCAAAGTCGTCTCGTTTTCAGCTGCACGTAAACAGTCGAAAGAAATCACCGCGTTATACTTCAAATATCCACTGTCGCAATAACAATTACACAACGCCCACACTATACAACTGAAGACTCAATCTCATTGTTGGATTGGACCCGCCGCAATACCAGAACTATTGCGCGTGGGCAGGAACGAAAGAGACAGATAGTGGCGCTCAAGGGTAAATGCTTGAAGAGAGAGAGGGAGAGAGAGAGAGAGAGAGAGAGAGAGAGAGAGAGAGAGAGAGAGAGAGAGAGAGAGAGAGAGAGAGAGAGAGAGAGAGAGAAAGAAAGAAAGAAACAGAGAGAGAAAGAGACAGAGATAGTTCCGTCTTTCTCTCGCTGCGTCGCGATTGCTTCGAACGATGGACTGCATTCTAGAGTAATGACTGGAGGTATAAAACCCCCGCAAAGTGTTAAAGCGTAGTCAGTTGTTAATTGAGCTGTTAGTGGTGTAGCAGTGTGGTTATTGCGACAGTGGACATTTGAAGTTTACCGAAGCGATTTCTTTTGTTTGTTTACATGCGGCAGTGGAACGAGACCACCTTGAACACTGCTGTTGTGTATGTCACTCTTATTTACTGCTGCAAGGATGTACAAAATTACTGTTTACTGCATTAAATAGCATTTTCAATTTCTGCAAACAAGACTTTTAACTCTACTAAACTTCAAAGTCAAATTATTCACAGAAAAGTGAGATAAACCTTAAATTTTTGCCACTACCTCACTATACCCTACCTGTGATTCAAGTTTAAAATATGTGCACCACTTGCCAAAAACCATCTGAACAAATTGTGATACCCCAAAGTTCACAATTTTTAAAATTTTGTGGCAACAAAACAGAATGTCCATACAACAGATTGAAACTGCGGCAGAGAACATAAATTATAACTTTTTTCTACATGATGCTGAACGACACAGACATATTGGTTGTTAAAACCACTGAAATATTTGAAACTGTTGTTTATTATAAAAACAATAGCATGTCAACATGGATGAAGTAACCTAAAATATTAAGGGAACGTTCCATTTTGCATAAACATTTTCCTTGCTTAAATAAGCCTTTACATGGTCTGCTAAGCCATTAAAAACACATTAAACGGGTACAATGTAATGATAATATCTGCAAAATTGAGCCACTCATGTTCACTTTACCATGCCCTTAATGGTATGCAGCATTTAAAACCGCTTTGCCCTTTTTTTGGTTCTATTATATTTATTATTTTACAGAACATTTAATGTGATGGCAGCTATCCGTTAATAAAGCTGCGGTAAATTGTATCGATCTTTCGATTTGCGATAAATTGAAGCTGAAAGCTCATTTTGTTGTCAGGCCATTATCGCTTAGTTATCTTTATTCCTGCCAGTTTACATTAAAATTCTGAACTTCAATTAAAGTAACGATTAACAATATAAACCGTAAACTAACTCTCTACAAAGTTACCCTAACGATAGTGTTTAATATATCTTCCCCGAGCTACCAAAATTAATTGGGGTTTTAAAAACAAGGATATGTGGAGGCAGAAAGTTGCCAATGAAGTAACTATTTCAGTTATATCTTAAGTTAAAAGTACATCCCAAGAAGTACCCAAAACCGAGCAGGGCACTACATGTAGGTCATCTGGTCCAATGTGCATCTCGGGCTCTGGGAGGGAGGGATGAGGGAAAGACCTGAGGGCGATTGGATCCAGGAAACAGTGCAAGAATGAACCTAACCGCTGAACTGATTTATCAGCACTGATGCCCTCCACTAGCGCCGAAAACCTGAGGGTTACCTTAAGGGAAGAGTGACGGAGGACGGTACGTGAGTAGATTGAACCACCTCGGACAAATCTTCACGTACTGCACCGTCCAGACATAATACACCGAATAAAATAACCTGGCCCATCAACCCTGAAACAGGCGAGGATGAAGGAAATGACCAGTTCAGGAAATATATAATAAAGGCGTGATAGAAGAGGATCTTCACTAGCATTCGTCTACTGGTGAGGGGAAACCACGATTGGTTATTTAAGATATTCATATATGTCATCGTAATAAATCTTTATGATTCTACTGCAAATGATTCTAAAAATTATGTGCTCTAAAATGGCATCTCTCTCTTTTTTGTTTGTTTGTTGTTGTTAATTTACGTCCTCCAACGTTAAGTCATATCGGACGATAAATGGAATGGTGAAATGATGCTCAAATGAGCCCGGGGTCCATAGAGCTTAGAGTTACCCGACATTCGTCTTTTAGGATAAGGGAAAACCCCGGAAAATACCTTATCCAGGTAACTCACCCTGACCGAGTTTCGAACTCGGGACCTCTTGAACGTGAGGCAGACATGCTACCACCACGCTACCGAGGCGGGCTCTCTACGGTTGTCCCATATATATCATGCAAAAGTGCAATGTAATTAATTCTAATTGGCTGGAAGGTTTCTAATACACTCTGATATATACTGGAACAGAAGTGGCACAATTCTGTTTCGTAGCGTGTCTGCTTCCCATTCCAGAGTTTCCGAGTTCAAAACTTGATGAGGGTGAGTTATACAAAAATGGTTTATTCTGGCCTTTCCCTTATCCTGAAAGATAAACGTCGGATAACTCTATGGACATATAGTCGGATAGTCATAGTCTATAGACTCTAGTCTCTACTTGAGTATCACCTCACTGTTTCGTTTATCGTTCGATATGACTTGACGTTGTAGGGGGTTACTTAAAAACTAATTAATACCATTAACCATTAATGAAAAATTCTAGACGCTGTTTATCTCTCGATGTCCACTTTATAAAAAGCTGTAAAAGTGATAGCTTGTTCCCTGAATTCTTATTAGTGCTTTGTGTATATAAACGCATGTAACCAAGTTTATTTTTCTCAACATTTACAGATGTCGTGACAGCAGGTTCTGTCAGCGACGGGAAACTCGAATATATTTTTTTTTCGTTATTCTGTAAACCTCACTCGGTGTGTGCATGTAATATGTTCATTTAAATTCGATATATTTTGTGACTTACCATCAGACGAAAACGACTTTCTGGAGAATTTACCCATTTCTCTTTTATCAGTAACCTCTACTTCAAAATAATTACACACTTATTACATACTTTGTTCAATATAAGTGTTGTATATTGATAGAACAAAATTGTTATTTAAATTTATAGTACGTATTACTGTAGCATATGGTCGTGACCGAGTTGGAATTACCAAACACAAGCTAACAGATGGACGGACAGTACAAATATTCTTCATGCACTCTAGTATATCAAGGCTTCATTGCTGGGTTATCAAGCTTGGTTATTGCAGAAACGTGATTTAGTACATCAGCTTCATTCACAACTAACGCTACATGTTGAACGAGCACCTCAACTCATTTCGTCATTGTTCTCACGGGGAAGACCTAAAAAAGAAAGGTAATCTACTATCTCTTGGAATCAAGTGCAAGAAAATAACTGCCCCCCTCGGTAGCGTAGATGGTAGCGTTTCTGCCTCACGTTCAAGAGGTCCGAAGTTCGAATCTCGGTCAGGGTGAGTTACCTGGATAAGGCTTTCCGGGGTTTTCCGTAATCCTGAAGGACGGATGTCGGCTAAGTCTAAGATCTGTGGACCCTGGGATCATTTGAGCATCATTTCACCCATTCCATTCATTGTCCGATATGAACGTTAGAGGAAGTAAATTAAAAACAAAAACTGAACTCTACAATCCTTGCATACCTTAGCTAGCTAAAATTAAAGGTAGCAACTATTTTTTTTTCTTTTTGGTAATTTTCGTCCTCTAACGTTAAGTCATATCGGACAGTGAATGAATTGGGTGAAATGATGCTCAAATGAGTCCAGGGTCCAAGGAGCTTGGAACCTGACATTCGTCTTAAAGCATAAGGGAAACCTCCGGAAAAACCTTATCCAGGTAACTGACACTGACCGAGATTCGAACTCGAGACCTCTTGAACGTGAGGCAGACATGCTACCATCTACGCTACCGAGGCGGCCGTAACAACTTTCAACAAAGCAAAACTTTAAAGGTTTAGGGGTATCAAAGAATCAAAAGTTTGTCTCAAATTATAATTATTAGACATACTTCGATAACGTCGAGTATCGAGAGCATCAACAAGCTGTCGACGAGTCTTTAAATGCGACTCATTTACTCACTCACTCGCTCACTTACTCACTCACTCGCTCATTGGTTTCGAGATTTCGTCCTTTCGTGTTGCGTTACATAGAATTCTCTAGATTTAATCGCAATTTTGGTACTAGGTACAGCTGTAGGAAAGAATATATTAATACAAGGTTATAGGAGCTGTTCACAAATGTTATGTTTTAACAGTTCCTTCCTTAAAACTGTTCCAAAGAACATTTAGATAATTTTTATTTACTATTTTGTACTTTTAATGTTTTGTAAATATGGCAGCAACCTATACTGCAATCAGAATGAGATATTCCAGGAACTTAACTAGCTGGTAAGTATTTCAGTTTTCCGAAAGAAATTTACAACGCCTATTTCATATTTGTGTAACCACGGAGATGACTCAGGTCCGCGTTCGGAAGGTCGCGGTTCGATTCCCGTATCTAACCTAACTGACCAGGAATTTTCCCTGGGTCACCAGGCGAATGCTTGGTAGGTTAATTACATCCCCCCGAATTACTTCACCTTCCATTTCACATTCATTTCCATTTCAAATCATTTCAAATCATTTCTCATCTGATGGTCTCTTTCAGGGTAGAAGTGTCGGCCACGTCATGACATGCTCTTGGTAAAATTTCCTTCTCCGGTAGGACGGTCTGCGGGCCAGCTTGGTGAGTCGTTTCAGGATCACGGTAGGGTGGGATGTCGGTTGATCCAATTGATAAAATGTAGGGACCCTGTTCTCTGCATTGTCATGGCTCCTTATGACGGCCGCCCTCTGTGTCCTCTCGCCTCATCCATCATTCTGGGGATGCTCCACTTGGGGTATAAGTACAATAGACCAAATTTGGACCTCCGTGTCGAATCCCCTTCGTAGCTAGTACTGTCCAGTTCAGTTGTTATTTGTTTTAAGCTAAGAAACTGTGCAGCAATGCTTCATTACATCTTAGAGGCCCACTCACGAGCACTGATTATACTAGTTAGGCAAGCTATTCTGTTTTGGTGGGGAATGTCAATCTATCTTGTAATTGATGCTCCCTATTTATTAAAACCTTGGGATAAGACAACAAACAGTTATCATTATAGTCGTCAGCACTTTTTTTACTAATGAACTCAGGCGGGGAAAATAATCTACGTCATCCTTTATATATCTGTATGGCCGTTCAACCTGAAGGAGTTTAAATACATAAAAACAGGTATTTCAAAAACCCCAATAAATGAAAACACTAGGCTATAAATTGCATCATTAAAGAACCCTGCGCTTCATTTAAGTTTATGTTTTAAGCTTTACTAGTTAGATAAAAGTAACCAGAATTAATTCATGAAGAAAAGGTATACGCTAACAATTTAATACATCGGTACTAATACCTTTGAGTTTAGGTTTTATTTACTAAATTCCATATAACTATTCCAAAAAGAACAAAATAATAACTTCACGTAGAAAGTGTGGCTTGACATGAGGTGATCCTGACCTGTTTATTTAATACTTGATTCAAATGTTGAACGTAGTGCTTATCCAACTTCTTATATTATGTTATGCTGCTACAATGGCACAAAAAATCTTAGATGTTTTTGCACTAGAACTTGAAAACGAATCTCTAGAATGGAAATAGAAATGCCTTTGATGTGAATTTAATGCTTCCCTTACGTTAACTAAAGGTAGAAAAAGAAGAATCTGACGAGAAATTATTCTCTAAGGGGGTCTTTATAGTCTCATTTCTCCTATACATTATCTTGCACATATTTGCTATGTCATATTATACTTTGTATTCGTGTGTGTAACTACGCCTTTGTGCGAAATTTTACTCCCTTCAATATATAAGGGCAGGACCATTACTGACTATATATTGCAGTGTTCCCTTTTCCAAAGGTTTCTTTATGTTCTCCCGGTTGAATTCCTGAGACTTTCCATGACTTCCTGCGTTGCCTCAACCTCTGGCCTACTGAGACCTACATCAATATATTCCTTCCTCCTCCTCTTCTCTCTCTCCCTCCCTTCAGCTCTCTGTACCCATCATTCCAATCGTTAAGCACATATGGGATATGGAAATCGGCAACTTAGCTCATGATTCTGCAAGTATAAGGATGAACGGAATGTTTTAATACAGCTCCGTACTCTCGGTAACTTATGAGGAAGAAATTTTTAAGGAGAGAAGCCAATGGAAATCTAGATTCTCTTTCCCTCCTTCTTATAAACGCACTTTAAATATATTTTAGAAAGCTTGTGATGAAAGAACAGAAATTTAACTAATAGAATATAATAGCAGTTACATTAAAAGTAATGAACATTTGCTGGCGTTTTGCTTTCACTACCACCTTTATTGTAAGTACATTTTATTACACCCATGAATTGCACATGGGTGGTATATACAAGGGCTGTTCAATAAAGAATGTTCGTAATTTTTACAGTCATAATTTTTCGCACTAAAATGCAATCTAATTATATTCTGTTAGCCTAATGTGAATCAAACACGCCGTAGTAGTTTCATTGTTGGTACTCTTGGTTCCCACCTGTGAGAACCAGGCAAGTTCAGACATATTTGGTATCGCCTACCGCTGCATTGGAGGTAACATGCAGTTAAAGTTGATGTTAGAGGAAGATCCGAAGTTTCTTTCAAATGTAATCACCGCTGAGGAAACTTGGCTACATCATTTTGATCCTAAGAGAAAACAGAAAAGCCTAGTGTGGAAATCTCCTTCATCACCAACCCCCAAAAAGCAACAGTGGATGCTTCTTCTGGGAAAGTTATGGTCATCTCATTCTTTGATATTCATGGAATGGTTTATCTGCATGTTGTACCTGCACACACATCGTTAACTGGACAATACTACAGGGATATACTGAAAATATTGCAAGTCCATATCAGGTGCAAATGATCACATTTCCATGAAGCTAGCTGGATGCTGCACCACCATAATGCGCGGCCGCATATTGCCAATGTTGTTGCTGAATATCTTGCAAAAATCAACGTGAAGTGCATCCTTCAGCCTCCCTATAGTCCGGATTTAGTCCCATGTGACCTTTTATCTACTCCCTAACTTGAAGAAACGCCTTCATGGGAGGCATTATCCATCATCAGAAGCAGTGGTGAAGGCTGCGGAGGCGGGTTTGAAGAATCTCTCAAAAAATGGTTTCCAGCATGTCTTTGAAGACTGGCAGAAACGCTGGGACGAGTGCATCGCATTCAGGGGAGACTATTTTGAGGACAATCAACATTATGAGGATGAGTAAAGGTACTGTGATAATTCTTTATTGAACAGTCCTCGTACATTACAATTCTCTATTTGAATTAATACACTTCTTAGTTATATTATTCGCCGAATTTTAAATCATTATATAATCTAAATAGAACAGGTTTATGTTCCTCCATATCATTAATTTATAACACTAAAAATAAATAGGGTTTCAATGATCTAACACAAAGACTTTCAAGAAAACTGCCACATTCCAAGTCATCTATTTCTTTGTAAAGCTTACGTAAATTTTTTAATGGAGCTCTTCACAATTTTTATTAACATACTGTACCTTTAAAATATGTTATGTGTAATTGAAATGAAAGCTCTATCTCGAATCTGCTGCAAATAGACTTCTGCAGTTTTGCATCAAATTTGGACATTACACATGCACAAGCTCTTAAAATACAAAAAATACACATTTTGATAAAACACAAAATTTAAACACTATTCTTGTGTTAGTAAATATTTCCAAGATACTGCACTCTTTTTTCAAATGTTCCATAATTTTATATATTTTTAAGTGGTATTTTTGCACTTATTTTATTTATCGTGGTTACTCAGACATGAAATTTTAGATCCAGCATACGGGAAAAAAGTTTTTGAAGACTTTATTTTCACTGGTGCTTCCTTGACCTCTTTCACACACCTCCAAGGAATTTTATTGTTTGCAAACGTTTACTTCGATTAATATTTTTAATAGAGTGCAGTGTAGAACAAGTATAAATTAAAGGAGTGTACAGAAAAATATTCTAGAATTGTTTAGATTTTCGAAAGAGAATGAAATATAGCTAGATTGCACCTGCAATTTAATATACACATAGGGTATCACTTCACTGTTTTGATGCAATAGCATAGCATCGTATGCACATAGGAGTGTTAAAAGGAAACAGGTGGTGTTGGTCGGGTATCTATAAGTGCTCGCCCAGGGATCACAACTTTGCAGCAGGACCGATATTTGACCCTAGCATCACGACGATATCGGAGGATGCTCGCAAGTCAACTGCCTTCCGAGCTGGCAGCCGCCTCAGACCTTCGAGTTTCGGGGCAAATTGTATACCGGGGACTCAGGGTAGTCGGCCCCTATGCCAGACATGCAGCAGTGTGAGCCCTACTAACTCGGAAAAATATACGGTCCCGTTTGCAATGGAGTCAGCAACGTAAACATTTTATCTTGAATAAGAGAGAAACGTGCTGTTTACAGGTAAGTCTAGATTCAGTTTGAATCATGAATCTCGTCGCATAATAATTTGGAGGGAACGTGGAACTCGGTTTCATTCCACCAACATCGTGGAAACACCACCATTTGGTGCTGGTGGCGTACTCCTGTGGGCAGGTATAATGTGCAAAGGAGTACAGATGTGCAAAACTTCGACGGTACTATGAATGGCCAGAGGTGCAGAGACGAGGCACTGGAACCACATGAGCGACGTTTCATAGATGCAGTTGGTCCACATTTCGTTTTAGTGGACAATAATGCACATCTGCAAGGAGCACATCTGGTGGACGGCTATCTTATGGGGGAAGATATGCGCATGGACTGGCCAGCGATGTCCCCGGATATGAACTCTATATAGCATATCTTGGATGCATTAGCAAGAACGAGTTGCAGCCCACCAGACCTCTGCGAGGACACTGCCACACCTCCGACATGTTCTCCGTGAGGAATGGGAATTGTTGACTACAGAACACTTGAACCCTACAGAGAGCATACCATGACGCTATGAGGCCTATGTGGCTATGAGGGGCCACTGCACCCCATACTAACCGCTCAGCAACATTGTCGTTGTGGATATGACCATCAGACTTAGTCCTTGTGTAAAAAGGTGTCCCGAGGTCAAACTTGTCTGCTATTGCATTCCCAATTATATGTGATGCATTGATAACAATATATTGCATTATGCTTAACTTTTGGGCACTAATGCATTAAAATGAATGCATTATGTAAAAGGCAAGAATCCAGTTTTTCTGAGAAATAATAAGGAAAGCTCCGAGTTAAGGAAATGCTATTGGATAAGCAATAGGATTTCGAGTGTATTCAAACAACAGAAATCCATTTAATCAGTGTCTGACAGTTTATAATTCACAATTCTCACAAGAACAAATTTGCAAATGCTTACCAGATCGTTCTGAATATTAGAATGGGAAAAGGGCTCTTACAGTTAATCAAATAAATATTTCATAGATGAAAATAAGAAATTAAAATTTGGTAAATTAACGTATAGAAACATTGGTGGGGTAGTATGTAGTTAATGTTGACTATTTCCCTCATGTGACACCATCCTATCTTGACCGTGTTAAAGTCGACTAATCAGATTCTTGAAATCATATACAGCAGTGATAACTATGTTGTTATCGCACCCTCAGACACGATAACAATAGATTGTGTATGTTTACGAACAGGCAAAGAATTATCGACAAAGCGTTGAAGCGTATTGACCTTGTAAATGTAGTTTTTGTTTGAAATGAGTTTTGTTTTCTGATCTATTAGTGGGCCATGTAATGACAATATAAAAATGAAGGGTTGCTAGGGGAAGAAAATCAATAATCTTCAGAGATATGTGCTCTGTAATCTTGTTTCATGGCGATGAAAAAATGTTACGGTGAATATAAAAGTTTTGTAACAAAAAATTAATAATCTTCAGAAAGAGATATTCCGTAATCTTGATAGTGGTGAGTGGACATGCAGGAGTGAGTATTAAGGAAGTAAGGATTTATCGATATTCTGGAGGTAACCTTCAATGATTGACCAGGGAAGAAAGTTTGAGTAAAATGTAATCTAGCTTATTCAATTAAAATATATATTACGGAATTGGACTTATCCAAAATTTTATTTATTTCACTCGAAACCACACCTGAAAACGAGAGAGCTCATGACTCTTACTTAATCAAACACAATCATCAAGAAACAACTCAAAATACAACAAAGTAACCATGTTATATCTGGCTTCCCGACTTGGGTCTTCGAAACAGTCAACGTGCATCCCATCTCCAACATAGAAATCATGCTACAACCTTAAGTGACCATCGCTGCCATCGCGTTCTTATCTCCTGATAAGAAGAGTGAAATCATAGTTGTTGTGCAGTAAATGACGAAACACAAATAGATCACCCGGAAGCTCTGTGTCTAATATGAAAGGTCAGCCAATTATTAACTATACGCAACACGGGTACATAGTAATAAAACATAATCTTAATGATAGTAAATGCATTAAATATGTATTATACTCACGTAACTATTTATTGTAATATTTTTCAAATACTGAAAATGGGGGTCAACAGCCCTATCTTCTGCAATTTTCATTACGGAAAAAAGAGAAAGCCAACTAAATTAATTACTACATTAAATGACGATTGCAACTATAGCAAGCGCACGGTAATATAACTAATTTTCTAGTATGATCAATCTGTACAACGGGAATCATTTCTAGAAAAGTAATTTACTCAATTGTCATAGGCATAATGTCAACTACATCATCAGCAATGTTCTGTCATTGAAAGATGCCTCACAGTCATTATCGCCATTATCTTATACAAATCATGAACCTCAAGCTTCTTGTTTCAGTTATCTATTCCCTTTCCCAATAATTATCAATTCTCTTAGGCCTTTGGTTAAAAAAGGAAGCTATGTATTAAGGGAAACATTTTCGTATTAAATAAGTTCTGTAATTATAGGTAGTATATAGTAAAACACATATTTTTTGAATCTCGTTCAGGATGAGTTACCTGAATAAGGTTTTTCCCGGGATTTCTCTTATCCTGAAAGACCAATGTCGTGTAACTCTATGCTCTGTGAACCCTGGGCTCATTTGAGCATCATTTCACCCATTCCATTCATCGTGCGATATGGTGTGACGTTGGAGGCCGTAAATTAAGGAAGAAAAGAACGAATTTTCTCAAGTGTGATCAATCTGTACAAATAAGCCATTGCGGTAATATAAGCACATGGTGTAAATGTATCACAAGTTTAAGCCATAGAAAATTATGTGTATGCAAGTTTAGAGTTTAATTAGTTAATTAATTTATCGTTATCATTATCGTTATATTTACCGTTATATTTATCGTTATATTTACCGTTATATTTATCGTTATATTTATTGTTATATTTATCGTTGTCGTTATATTTGTCGTTGTCGTCGTCGTTATATTTGTCGTTGTCGTCGTTGTCGTTGTCGTGGTCGTTGTCGTGGTCGTTGTCGTTGTCGTGGTCGTTGTCGTGGTCGTTGTCGTGGTCGTTGTCGTTGTCGTTGTCGTCGTGGTCGTTGTCGTTGTCGTGGTCGTGGTCGTGGTCGTGGTCGTTGTCGTGGTCGTTGTCGTGGTCGTTGTCGTGGTCGTGGTCGTTGTCGTGGTCGTTGTCGTGGTCGTTGTCGTGGTCGTTGTCGTGGTCGTTGTCGTTGTCGTGGTCGTGGTCGTGGTCGTTGTCGTGGTCGTTGTCGTGGTCGTGGTCGTGGTCGTTGTCGTGGTCGTGGTCGTGGTCGTGGTCGTGGTCGTGGTCGTTGTCGTGGTCGTGGTCGTGGTCGTGGTCGTTGTCGTGGTCGTTGTCGTTGTCGTGGTCGTTGTCGTGGTCGTGGTCGTTGTCGTGGTCGTTGTCGTTGTCGTTGTCGTGGTCGTTGTCGTTGTCGTGGTCGTTGTCGTTGTCGTGGTCGTTGTCGTGGTCGTTGTCGTGGTCGTTGTCGTGGTCGTTGTCGTGGTCGTTGTCGTGGTCGTTGTCGTGGTCGTTGTCGTTGTCGTGGTCGTGGTCGTGGTCGTGGTCGTTGTCGTGGTCGTTGTCGTGGTCGTGGTCGTTGTCGTGGTCGTTGTCGTGGTCATTGTCGTGGTCATTGTCGTGGTCGTGGTCGTCGTCGTGGTCGTCGTCGCTGTCGTCGTCGCTGTCGTCGTCGCTGTCGTCGTTGTCGTCGTTGTCGTCGTCGTTGTCGTCTTCGTGGTCGTCGTCGTTGTCGTCGTTGTCGTCGTCGTTGTCGTTGTCGTCGTTGTCGTCGTCGTCGTCATCGTCATCGTCATCCTCATCGTCATCCTCATCCTCATCCTCATCATCATTATCACTATTATATCATTATCAGTATCATCATCATTAGTATCATCATCATCATTAGTATCATTATCATTATCATTATCATTATTATTAATATTATTATTACTATTATTACTATTATTATTACTATTATTATTATTATTACTATCATCATCATCATCATTATCATTATTATTATCATTATCATCATTATCATGATTATCATTATTATCATCAACGTCGTCGTCATCATCATCATCATTATTATTATTATTATTACTACTACTACTATTATTATTGCAGTTAATAATGAAACACAATCTCTTGTTAGTTTAATAATGACGGTTGTGAATGAAAGACTATAAATAAAAATAACGTCAAATTCATAGATTTGGTTTAAATCACATTATATAAAATAAATCTTTCCCCTTCTCCCGCTTTAGTTACGAATGCAAAACACGCCTTAGAAATGAAAGAGAAACAACAATTCTAGTGACATTGATTCAATGTAACTGCAGGGTTAAAGTGCTACAGATTATATGCAATCCCAGACAGTTGATCAGCTGTATATATTGAGAAGTCACAAAGGGATTTTGATTCCAACTTGCTACTTGTCACAATATTCAATCACTGTATATGATTTCTCGCGGTTGCCGATGTATGACACGCTGCTGTGATTGTATCTGAAGGGAGTGCACATACACTGGAGTCGCTGCGTATATGCGATAACTTTACGTACAGATCTCTATGTTGCGAATTTTTTCCGATACGTTTCTCGCTTTGACATGTAGTACATCTGACGGATCGTAGACTGTTAGCGCGACTTTCAAATGTCAAAATGGCAAGAAAGTTTTGTATTGCATTACTTGTTAGTTTAAGTTTCATTCATGTGCTAATGTAGGAAATCAAATAACTTGTCTTATTGTTTTCAATTTTTTTTTCTCTCGTGAAAAAGTCTCTGCAAGTGCGACTCGTGGTTTTGAACTTCCTTAGATAAATTCCCTCGTGACTTCATCGCTGGTAAAGTTACCGGGAGTTTCAAAACCACTTGTGATATTGCCTATAATAATGTGCTTCTAAAATGTGTGGCTTTTAATTTTACTGTTATAGATTATTATTATCGGAATTTTAAGCTTCCAAAGACCGCGTTAAGGCTATGCAAAGTAACCTTCTATTTAACATTTTACTGACGTATGGAACCATAATGCTTCTTGTGCTTCACGCAAATATCAGTTTAAATTAAAACGTTTTTGATGTGTTCGTCACATATTACATATAATGTTTAAAATGTTACGATTTGTTGTGATAAAGATAAAGGTTTTGTTCTTCAACACCAAGTAGGCACACCAACAAAATGTTTAAAGTGAGACATCATTTATAGTTTTTAAAGAGTCGATGACATTATTACATTAAAGAGTGAAACTGAGGCAAGTCTTAGTGGGTAGTGTTTAACACAATAATGTCATCTACTCATTTATTAGCCTCCATTAAAATTAGTAGCTATACCTTATTTCAGATAAGCTTGCCCCGTATCCCTTAACGGTCACCTGACCTTGTCACCTCTCATTGGCTGCTATTGTAGTATAGACTGTTGTGCGGTAAAAATTAGTTCGTTATTTAACATGGTGATATATCGTTATTTGTTGGAAGAGAATTGTCAAATTTATATTTTGGTAACGGTTTGAATTAAATATATTACGCAACTGAGTTGATTTATCTGAAATGCATGTTAATTCTTAAGCGAAGTAAAGATGAGCTTCCTTTGCTCAGAAGCCCGTCTTTCACATGGCACGATAACACATGCTTCAGCGGTAGTGATGACATACTTGTTTACATGACTTTTATCACTGACCTTGTTTTGAACTGGATTAGTCATATATCGCCATTCGAAGGTGTGTTTTTCCGAGTGCAAGAGCTAAATTATTTTATTGATCGTTTATTGCGCGTGTACTTATTATATGTATAATGGCAGAGTCTACCGCCAGTTTTTCACAGAAGCATTAAGGGGTAAAACCTTTACAAAGCTGTGAAAAACGAATTGTGGTTCATGTGTTTAATGCACTCACAGAGAATTCGAACAGATGTGCTCTGAACTTACAGGGACATCACGACATGAAATTGAGGCAACAGGAAAACTTACCACTCCAGGGGCGATATAGCTATGTGGCGAAGACGTTATTTAAGGAAAATCAGACTGTACCGGGATACAAGTCACAAAATATACTATCTAGACGAGACTTGGGTGAATGTGAGACACACGACAAGTATGGCGTGACACGACTTTTAAGACTGAAAGACAAACATGTTTGCAAAGTATGTGTGCTAGATTAAAAAAAAAAAAAAAAATCCCAGTGTAAGAGGCCGAAGGCCTTTCATTATAAACTTATTTCAGTTTCATTGCTCATTAATTCAGTTTCAACTTGCTCAGTTTCATTATAAACTTCATTTTGCATGCCTTCATATTCTTTATTTGCATTATTGTATCTATCTTCCTGGAAATTATTATGACGTTTACTGCAGGTTTAAATGTGACGGGAAGGCACCGCCAATTAAGGTGAGGGGGAAGGTAGTTACACGCGTAATGATACATGTCAACGGGGTAAGGTTATATGAAAGATTTTAGACACACCCATCTACCAGTAGAAGAGATCTCATACGAGTATTTTATCACTATATTAGCAAGTAGTAGCAGCAGCGACATAATAGACGAAGGAATTAAATGTTACGTTTCCTCATTTCACCATATTTTTTTAGAAAGATAAGTATCTTGACAATCTTTGGTTTGTTTATGCGGGGCCACAATTGTACGTACATATACAGAGCTGCGTTTCAATATGAGTCACTTTTTATGTACCTTAGTACATAGCTATATTCTAAAATTCTACTCATGTGATATAAAGTAACGGCAAGGATATGTGATTTAAGTGTGGACTGTAGGTGTTTGGTTTGGTCCGCTTTCCTCTACAAGTGATCCGCAAGTCGGGTCACGCCTCACCGGGGGAGAAACACCAATAAAACACGGTTCCAACTCCGGAATAAGGAATGTTGTCCTAGGTATGTGATTGGAGCCCCAAGCTGTCTGCAGAATAAAGTGCTTCATATATTTCGGCATATGATGCGTGAACGCCTTTATTCTCTCGTACTACCTGAAGCGTTTCTCTTGTGACATTTCCTGCGCGGAAATCGACATGAGGTGTTTGGCTTTATACGACAACATACAACTTTCTTTCAGAAGCGATAAAACACACCGTAAAGGAATGCTTCGGCTAAACTAGGCCAACATCTTTAAAAAGAATTTCGTGGGTCATACTTACACACAGTCCACAGTCATTTGTTCTATTCAGCAATCCATTACTAAAAAAGTTATTCTTGTATCTACTTCACGTAGATCCTTACAAGTTTGAGAAAATACCTTTATTACGTATTTCCTTGTAGACACAATGAGAACACACTTATCATTTATAGAAACGACAAAATTTCAAATTTCAAAACAACGAGAAGGAATATCTTGACATATTAACTCTACAAAAAATTAATAGAAATACTTTATGCTTTGAGGAAATTTACAGTTTTATTATAGCATCACACACAACTCACTTACTATGTTATTTTTCATATCCGGTGAAATCTGCCTAATGGACATCTTCCTTCTCTTATTGCATATGTAGAACACCCTTGGCTCCCATCATTTTGATTGAGTTCACTACTACCATGCATGCACACCTAGAACTCACGAAAAGTAGACAGTCTATTTAAAGAAACTGTATATATGAATATAATTATAATATTTTTTCTTGTTACTTTTTTTACAGAAAAATGTTTCACCCTATGTAAGCACATTTTTGAAAATATAAATTACTTAACTGACGAAACATGTTTGAAGCTTCTTTCTGTCCATCTGTCTTTCCTTTTTTCCATCCTTTTTGCCTTCATTCCTTCTTTCCTGTTTCCTTCTTCCATTATTTCTTCCTGTCCTAGCCTCTCCCCGCCGCTCCTCGCCTTGCCTCTCCACCCCTCCGCTCTCCGACTCTCTCCACTTCTCTCTTCCGTTCTTTCTACGATTTCCTCTCTTCCTATCATACATGCTTGAGTAGAACTGCAACTCAATTTCATATACCTCTCTTCAAAGTTTGTTCATTAACACAATAAAATAGCATTTTCTTTTTTAAACTGACTAAACAATTTTTGTATCTTGATGTCATCATACGATTAGCATTTTACTAGGCAAAGGGATTTAACACCTATGCCATCATGCTGGGCCTATTGTGTCGGTGCTCCAAGTGGGTCAACTCCAGGAGGAAGGATGGGGCGAGAGGAGACAGAAGATGGTCAACCCAAGGAGCCACGACGGTGCAGATGGCAGGGTCCCTACAGTTTATTTAGATGGAAACTTCCTCCGACAGGCCAGGACAACTGACACGTTCCCCAACTGTGGGACGGCAGCGAACCCAGCAGCCGAGCCCCATAGGTCCCTGGCTGGCGGTCCCGAAATGGTCCCAGCAGAGGTGCGGAGACCAGCAAAGAGACCTACCGGAGAGGGAAGTAGTTAACCTCAGAGCATATCATCCAGCCATGCAGCGCTGAGGCTCCCGCCGACACTTCCACCCTGCAAGAGACCACCACATGATAGATGACGTGAGATGATAATGGAGATGAAATGGATGGACAGAAAATTCATTAACTTACCCAGAATTCTCCTAGCGACCCGGGAAAACATCCGAAAAAAGCCCATGAGTCAGGTAGGTCGGACACGGAAATCGAACCCGGGCCTCCTGAATGCGGTCCACAGACGAAACCGCCTGAGCCATCCCCCTCGGTCATGCCATCATATATTCATACCTTCTTTGTTCTTCTATTCTTCCTAATATGCCCCAAAGTTAACATTTTCTAAGTTATTTTACTTAAAGCCTTATCGATAGCGTGCTTTCCATACTTCCTTGTTTTGTTCTATAGCCATTGTTCCTCCACACTACTTGTGTGTAGGACAAGATTTGTAAAAGTTTATGCAAAAAAAAAAAAGATCAATGCCATAGCCAGGATATGCACCATGGAACTCCCTATTTCTGTCTGCATATTAGGAGGCAATTAAGATATATTATCTCATAATGTGTGATCTTCTAGTGGGAAATATGAAAGTCTGCTGGAGAATTTGATATGCTGGTATGTTGTCATGGTTGCCGCGTAGTTCTAGCAACCGAACCACGGAGATCCATGGTTCAAATCCTGGCTATGGCTATGCATTTTATAGACATTGAATTAACAAACTACATATCCAACTTCATTAGCTGTTGCCATTGTCAGCCCCAAACTCTTTACAAGTATCGTGTAGAGTAACAAACCATAGCATTCCACCCATTTTCAAATCCTCATACTTCGATAGTATATATTATAGGAACCTCAACCACGGAGTTATACCCTTTCCAACCATATAGCCTTAGTCTCTAGCATTTATACATACATTCAGCTGCCACCTTTGTTACAGCTTTCCCTTTTAACAACGGAGAGCTCTTTTGTTTCTTCCATTTTCCTCCTACGTCTGTTTTAATTCCTAAGTACAATAGCGCACCACTTTATGCTCATTATTTACATTCTCTCTTTCCTTTCTCCCTTTCTTCGTGTCTTAAATACTACATTTTGTTTTTCTTCTGCTCAGATATAATCCTCATCCTGAACTGTAATAACTTTAAGCCATATACAATAGTACAATTCACTGTCAAATCATTCGCAAAACAAGGCAGGATGGGGATCTAAATTTTATTTATTGCAGGCAAGATAACATTATTGATGCTTACATTTTGTACTGTCATAATCAAAAAAATTAATCGATACATAAATATAGACTTTTCTTTGTATGTTCCTCAGGTTATTGTACATTCCTCATATTTTATACGAATGATATATTTATAAAACCTTTGAATATGGATATTCGATTACTTGCCCCTTTCTTCAATAATTTGTACTACACTATATTTTCTCTATTCGACCAAACGCTTTCTCTATGTTGATCAATGACGTACGCAGCTTTGCTCTAGTATTATTTAAATACCTTCCCACCAAGCTTCTGGAGAGTAACAAATGTGTTGTCAGTATCTTGTCATCCTTTCCCAAAGTGCATTTGAAGTTATGAAAGAATATTCTTTTCTTCCACTAATTGTGGAAGTCACCAGTCACCACTCCGGTCCCACTCTGGCTTGGCGCTGGCTTGCCTTCGCTCCGAATTCACCCCAACCTCACTATTACTTCCCTATAAATTCACTATAACTTGGCTCTGGCTTGGCTCTAGCTTCCTGCCCCGCTATGGTCTAGCTCTCGCTCTGGCCTCACACTTACTTCATTCTCCAACCCAACCCTGACTTGGTTCTGGCTTCGCCCTGGCTATGCTCCGATCACCACTCCGGTCCCGCTCTGGCTTCGCTCTGGCCTCACTCTAACTTCATTCTGTAACCCAACTCTGACTTGGTTCTGGCTTCGCCCTGGCTATGCTCCGATCACCACTCCGGTCCCGCTCTGGCTTCGGTCTGGCCTCACTCTAACTTCATTCTGTAACCTAACTCTGGCTTGGCTCTAGCTTCGCTCAGGCTTGGCTCTGGCTAGGCTCTGGTCACACCTCCAGTCCCGCTCTGGCTTTGCTCAGTCTCCAATAGGCTCCACTCTGGCTTTGCCTTGACTATAATTTGACTTTAACTTAATTTACTTTATTTATATAAGGATCAAACGCAGATGTGGACCTTGTTTGGGCGTTTGGCATTAGCTCTCTCACCACTCAGAGGCACCCAATCGAGAGATTTGGCTCGGGACCCCGGGATCACCAACTCCCGTGCCTGCAGCAGTATGCCCCTTGGGATTTTCATCGTTCAGGACACACACAATGGACAGAGTAGCTAATGCCATCAAAGCCATGTACGATATAAATAACCTATGCGTTACTAGCTCTTGACACAACTATGTTATTATTTTGGGCCAAAAGAGTACCGGTAGCACTGTATCGTATAGAAATAATTTGGGCGAACATGAAAAAAGGCGATCTTTAAAAGGCCGGAGAAAATAAAAATAAGGTATCTAAAAAGAGCCTGGGTGTATGGAAAAATACCAAATCCCGACTGGTTCATGGGCTTACCAGGGGGACTTTCTTGTTGAAAGACATACGCCTGACATATCTGTTGCTATCTACCGGACCATATGAGGAAGTGTTTTAAGACAGAAGAATGAAAAGGAGGGAGATGCATGGGGACTTTTACACTTCTAGTGCAATGCTGGAAAGATCCCGCACCAAGGCAAGTTAATCCCAGAGACATATCATCTTAAAACTAGCGACCTATGGTTTCCATCATGAGCTATGTAAAAACAAAAATGCCCTAAGCCCGTGAAAGCTGTGCTTGCGAACTGCGAGAACCAGTGCGAAAGATATCAAATCCTGAAATGTGTCAACTTAGCGCAATCTATCTCTAAATAAGCACACACAAAAGTGAAATATTGTGAATTTAATGCCCATTTGAGTGCATCTTCTTCTTTATTAAATATATTTAATTTAAGTTTTCTTTCTTTTGAATCGCTCACCTTTAATTTTATTTTTACATTTCATAATATTTAAATGAATGACCAAATTTAAAAACTACAGATAATATCAGACATGGAATGGGTAAATTGAAAAACCTAACTTAATAAACTGTATATAGTTGAACTTCAGCAAATCTTTCGTGATGAAATAGTCAAATCGGTTTAAAGTTTAACAGAACACAGTATGAGATAAAGTTAAGGTTAGTCACATTTTAACCTTTCTCTTAAAGATTGACAACCTTCAACCATAATCAATTGTTACCTTCCAAAGCATTTCGTACAGCAAGCAGACGCAATCCCATTAAAATAAAGTACAGTTTTCTAAAATTAAGGCTAATATGATAGGCAAACTTTTCTCCCAAACTTCGGCCTCTCATTATTTAGATAAGTCTAAATAACAACTGTAGCTGTGTCAAGCGGTTTTTGTTTATGAATGGTAATTTAGAATTTAGAAGGCTATCTGTTACACCAAAAAATCTTGCCAAACCTCACAAGCTATGCGTGATAAATCGATCCGGTACCACTGAAGTGAAAATGAGTTGCGGTTCGTTTACTTTGAAGTGAAACTTGTTTCTTTGGATCTATAACTTCAATATCTGTTCGCTATCACCAAAAGAGAAGGCATGCATATCTCATGAATTAACCGAAGCCAAACTAATGGAACTAAATCAGTACTGTCTGGCAGATCTTTACGGACTTCCGCAAAGTAAAATGAGTTGAACGAGAAAGCAATGTGTACAGTACCATATTTTTCTCAGCCGGATTATTGACCTTTATGATCGGTTCGCTGCCTATCGCAGCTTCTCAATTTCCTCACTGTGCTGGGTAGACACCGATGCTCTCGATAGGGTTGAATAAAAATTCCAGGAGCGTTGCGTGACGATGGACGTTCTAGTCCACTGCGCCACGGTACAAAACTAGTAGTTCCTCTACCAACTATATGTGTAAATTGGTGGTAAAAAAGGAAGACCATGCCGTGGCCGAACGGTTAGACCTCTTGACTCTCACCAAGGTGACCCGGATTCGATCCCAGGCACTCGCAAAGTGAGATTTGTGGTGGACAACATGGCGCTGGGTCAGCTTTGTCCGTGACCTCTTGTTTCACCCACCATCATTAACCAATTATTCCATTATCGTTTTTCTTTTCATCTACCTCGTCCCCATACCGTTCATTTACTTCCCTCACTTTCATTTCGGGGACCGGGCTGATCATTGGGATTGCTGTTTCTGATCCATAGTTGTGTCTCCCTCACCCGACGTCTAAACTGGCATAAGGAGTGAAGAACCATAAATGAACAGGAATATATAAAGAAAAGAAGATGACGAGAGAAATGAAACCGAAAACTTGTCGTCCTGTATCATTAAAATATAGCATACATACCATCTTTCAATGGTGCGTGTTAACTCATGTCGGGAGATGAATGAAATGGATGAAATGATGCTCAAATGAACTCAGACTCCACGGAGTTTAGAGTTCCTCATCTTTCAGGACAAGGGAAACTCCCGAAGAAAATCCTATACAGATAACTCACCCTGGCCGAGATTCCAACTCGAGACCTCCTCAACTTCATCTGATATATAGTATTATATATGCTCGTACTATTCACATGTAAGCACAAAACTGCTTCCACCTACTACAGGTAGTCACTAGTGAAGTAAAACAGAAAATAAATCATACATTTTCATTAATTACAATGCTACAGCAGAAATGAAAGTGCAAATACTACCGAGCGCGGTAGGTTGTAATGTGGCAACACAGCATTCTAATACGACATCTACTTTCCCTTTATTGTTTGAATTTCATTTACAAACATTGTCAGAAGATGTTTCATGCTATTACAAACGTTAGCGAAACTAGGTAACCGTAAAATTTAATTTTTAGCTCACTCAATAATAACTGTTTCACGCTCTGCTTCTATCGCAAATTAGCGTAAATGTTATTACGTTTTATTTTACTCCTATGTTTTAAACGCTTCATGAGGAGAAGGAAGATAAATAAAATTATGAAGGCTAAGAGAATTTAAACGCAGTAATGAAGTTTAAAGCACAAGAGAAATTCGTTAAAGTGAGATTTAATGCAAGAGTTTGTCTGCATGAAAAGGGCCAATTTACTTGGCCGTTTATATATTACAAAAATAACTCTTTCTGGGATTTAAATGCATGTGGTTAAGTCTTATTAACACGTTATTTTTAAGGTTGTTTATGCATAAAATAAGCAGTTAACTCGCTGTGATTTTCAAATCACATGATAGTATAAGTTCATATGTTCGGTAAGGCTAAATTACACGTTATTTTGGAATTAAAGATATTTCAGTGCCTTTCTGAACCACATTTTTCCCCCTCCACCCAAAACAGGAAGCCTTTAGCGTGTGCACGTGTGTTTGTGAGTAGACAGAAATCAAGGGTAACATTCGAATGTATAGTTAGCTTCAGTTGTTGGTAGTGTCTTCTCAGCACGATTGTACTGTTGCTGACCAAGCAAGTGGCGAGTAACCCTGGTTAGATTACCAGTACCAGTGCGGTTATTACTGCCTCTGGTGGACATGGTCCAAGATACACAAGCTACTGCTTGTGCGTAGGTCATCCCCGTAGGGGAGGGTGATCCAACCACTTCAGCTACTTTGGTGCGAGCGCTGTGGACTCTTAGCACTCGTGGTACCTCTAACGTTACCAGAGGAATCTCGGGTCGAACATTCGAGCCCCTCCCGAATGGGAGCTGTTTGGATTGGTTTGGACTCTAGGGGGCAATGTGTTACCCGCGGGAGATCAGGTACCTCCGGCCAGACTTCGGTCACCCGGAGGGTTGCCTAAAAAGTCCCGGGTACTAGCTCCGGGTACTCCGCATGGCTTGCGGGCACCCGAGATAACCCAGGAGCTAATCCTGACAGTAGCTAAAGCTTAGCTCCACATAATCTTCTAGGCTGTTTGCCATCAAAATTTTCCAACTAAATAACAAACTAAAATTAAAGCACCAGGGTGCAAGGTATTGCATCCATTCCCACAACCTGAAGGTACATAAAATTGTAACCTGAAAAAGAAACTACAACCTCACAACCCACAACACATCCTACAAAATCCCAAATGAAAAGCCTTACCTGCGGTAAAACCCTTAACGCGTGGGCACGCAGCAAAAGCCTTCCGGCTTTATACAGCCAGCCAGCACCTTGGACGGACTGCATAGCTAGTAGAAATTGTGCTAGATCATCAGGTGGCCCCACCGAGGTTATTCGGTTGGGTCCCAGCGGGATAAACGCGCGTCAGTGGCGTATCCAGGGCCACACGTATTGACGTTGTGCTGCCGAGGTGAGGGCTCCGCGGACCCTTAGCACTCGTGGTACCTCTGACGTTACTAGAGGAACCTCGGGCCGAACATTCGAGTCCCTCCCAGATTGGGAGCTGTTCGGATTGCGTTGGACTCGAGGGGGCAATGTGTTCCCGACACCCACGGGAAATTGTTTACCTCCGGCCAAGCTGCTGCTGCCCGGAGGGGGTAGAGGGTTGCCTAATAATTCCCGGGTACTAGCCTGCGGAGCTAGTAGAAGATGTGCTAGATCACCAGGCGGCCCCACCGAGGTTTTCGGTAGTCTTCTCTGCGGGGTATCAGCTTACACCCGTCTTGATTTTCGAGTCGATAGGGGGGAGGCTTCTTAGACTCCAGATATTGCCCTATGGAAAGAACCTCGGAGCTTCGGCTCCCAGGTAGAAGGAGACTCGTTTCCTTGGTCCTACGGGTCCAGGACCTCTGGCTTAACTGTCGATAGGGGGGCTTTTTAGACTCCAGGTATTGCCCTATGAAAAAATAAAACCTGGAGTTTCCATCGCTCCCAGGTTGTTAGAGGCCGGGGACTTGGGACCTTCGGGTAGACTCGATTTTCAATGTGTGTGGGTTATAACACTGTCTGAATCTGAATGCTCCTCATTTTCATTTTCATTTTCAGTAACACGGCATGATACTTGTAATGTCTTCCTCTGTAATCAGTTTATAACCTCAGCAAATCTGAATGTCTTAATCATCACCGGAACAGATATCGATATTTTTAAATTTTTATTTAAAATATTCTTCCATACTTACTTAATTCTTCGTCTTCTTCTTCTTCTTCTTCTTCTTCTTCTTCTTCTTCTTCTTCTTCTTCTTCTTCTTCTTCTTCTTCTTCTTCTTCTTCTTCTTCTTCTTCTCCTCCTCCTCCTCCTTCTTCTCCAGAGTTGTTTTCTGGCAAGTCATACACACCAGGCCACAACTTTTTCGGTGACTTTATCAAACCTTCTCTTCCAACCTGTTCCCAAGCAGATGGAGTGACTGCGATGAATTCGCCCGCCAAAAAAAGAATTCGAGAATGTACCTACTGAGAAAAGCAATTTATCGTCTGTAAGACAAATCATCATTTACTGCGCTAAGCAACTTAGTTTTACTTGTCAAAACGGGTTCTGTGTTAGCCGGACGTCCGGAGGTTTTACTGTACTTATAATCCTCAAATAGGAAGTCATTTTTTCCTAGTAAAGGAGGGAATGCTGGTTTATTCTCAGTAATAAATCTACAGTAGAAATTAAATTAACTCTGTATACATTAGTGTTTCCACATAGGTTATTGTTTAAATTGAGTAACGAAACTTGGAGTTTTTCCAATAAACCATGGGAAAGTATTTGCGTTCAATGTATACGGGAATATTTTAGTCAAAAGAAAGTGTAGCTATATCCACCCATCTCATTTCTATCATTAGGGGAGTTTTTTGCTCTCATGTGGCTTCTAGAGGACTTCTTTTGCAAACGGAGTGTATTTTTAGTTGGCAAAAGGTCTCAGTTTACTTGATATCAAAGCAGAGAAAACAACACAATAATTTACTGAGTATTTTGTTTCCTCGGAATGGTACGACACAGGAAAACAGCCGACGTTCTATTTATACTTCGGTAGGGCCCAGCATTGTTTCAGAAATACCCACCGGAAATTAATTTCGGCGTTTGTCGCTTTTGTTATTCTCTTTTTTGTGTGTGCTGTAAGAGTCGTATTCGGCCCAGCATTGATGTTAATTTTTATTATTGGAGTACGGCGTTGTTTGGAAATAAGAGTAAAGACGGCTGCAGGAACCCCAGCTGCACAGCGGGTTGCCTATGCAAATTTGTGTAACGGGGGAATAGACCAGGCTAACGCTTTGTAGAGAAAGTAAAACTGTACAAGAACAGTTAAAAGAGCGAGCACCTTTGCGATGGCTTTCACGATGCGGGTGGTCAGGGTGAATCCTGATTGGGCCAAACTTCCTTCTTATGCAGTCCTGACGATGAATAGCAATCATTATCCTCAGAGAAGAACTTTTTCTCTCCTTTATCATAGAATTATAATACATGTCTAGGATAAGGCAGGAACTGAAACGTGAACGAAACCGGAAACGCGAACGGAAGTTGAAAACGAACACAAGAAAGCAGAACTGGTTCCAATTTCCTGGCTCCCGAATGTCGATGTATTGCTGTTGCTTCCTGGAATGTAGATGCTGTATAGCGATACTATTTGTTCCTAATTTTACCAACATAGTGTAGGTTGACAAACTTGGCTACGTCTCATACATCCTAAAAATGACTTGATTATTCTTTTAAGTTCCTGTAGCTTCATTTTAATACGATTGTAACACGATTGGTTTTATAAATATTGATTTCTCTGCAATGGTTGAATGTCCCTTAGGCTTTCTCCTATGGTTAATTTGGAGTTTTGATCTGTGAAATAATTACTGGTGTTGAACTGAAAGCTATTAAATTTTACTTTAGTAAATTCTAAAATGAAGTGCACTCACATTATTACTTTGAAGCTCTGAGGAGAGTAGAGACTAATAAACAAAATTTGATACCAACACTCAGACGTATGAAGGCTGAAACAACTTCTAGTTTTTAGAGGATTATGTTGCTTAGATATGTGCATAGCATATTCCAAACTTCTGTAGTACCTTATCATCATCATCGTCGTCGTCGTCATCATTATCATCATCATCACCATCATCATCGTGTTCGTCGTCATCATCGTCTTCCTCGTCATGGTCGCTGTTGTTCTTATGCCAGCTATTTTACTACTTGGCAAAGCGAGAAAGCGTATCGACAAAAATACGCAACACAGAGATGTTTACCTACGCCTATCGCACATACACGGCGAGTCAAGTTTGTGTACTCTGTTCAGATATAATCATGTCTTCTGGACAGATATGCCATACATCGGCAGGCACGAAAAATCTTATCATATACACACAGACAGCTTCCAATGCCTCTATTTGTGTTTCGTAACTTACTGTACGTCAACTTACTAATATTTCACTCTTCTAATATACGAGATAAGACCTGATAAAAGATTATCACAGATCTGATCACCTGAAGGTCAATATGCCTCAACGCTCTGTCGAGTAATAGTCCTGATATAAAACGTCTGGGAGGGAAGAATATAGACACCGATAATGAGACCGAGCACCGTTAGTGTTTCGTTTGGCTCAGGAAAGGTAATTGAGCGTCAACGTTTATTTGCACACCTTCTTTGTACCAATCAAACCGAAACAGTTACATGCCTCACTGTCACGCTAAAGTAAAATTACTGTTATACAAAGTAAATGTCTTTCTATAGTCAGCAAATTATAAAGTAAAAAGGCTGATTTATACTTAATATTGACGTTCAGCATCTTTCAAACATTGGTTTACTGTCTTAAGATGGTATCCTGGCTATGGTTTTAATTATCTCAACTCTTTATCTCTTTTGATTTAAACATGTGTTTGTCATCTTAATCGTTATTTAAAACTTATACAGTTTACAAATGTCATATAATTAAAATCCGCAAAGAAGAGTAGCCAAATACCAGACTGGATTTGACCAAAATTCAGCCCATATCAAATATTATTTGTAGTACTAACCACCTTGGAGATATTAAAATATTTCATGACGTATGAAATTTGTGCTTTACCTGGTAGCCCTAAAAAGCTGAGGGTAAACTGTTAATAGCTGAATGTCTCTGTACTTCGGTCCAAATTATTTGAAGCACCAAGTCACACTGTTTCTGCTTGTACTAAAGTAGCATAGAACGACAAAATGTTTCTGATTATCAGTTCATTTTCGTGTACCCCTCTGCTAATTGCAATGAAATACTTAAATGAACTATTTGTGCAAACGTCGATCAACACGAAGTAAATTGGAGAATAAACTTTTGATAGAGTAGTTGATACAAGAAATGTGCAAACAAATATAATGAACAACTAAAGCATGCACATATAGCAAAAAACATTTTTAAACTTAATTCTTACCGCGACTTGGCGAGACTACAGGCAACTTCTAAAAAAGACAAGCAAGTTTGCTACTTCCAACACAGCGTAAAGATTTATGTATGTCCCAAAATCCATTATTGCACCCCCTATTTTACATCTCTTTCGCAGCCAAGCACTTCTTCTTCCACCCTTTCACCAGCTCTTTACATTTTATAGATTTTATTTGCATCATGCAACCATTACCATAGTTTATACGCAGTGAAGAATTCCTCCGATGAGGAAACTTTCAATACAACTCCGATACTACTCAAAAGAGGGAAATGCTGTTCAAGGAATTGTCACGTGCTAAGTTACTCAATTCCAAAGCGTTCAGACCAAACCAATAACACCAAAGCTGGATTTATAATCTTGTACATTTAATAACTTTCACAGATTAAGAGAAAGACTTATAAAATCAATTGTACCCACTAGTAAGACAGGGAAAAGCTTTAAAAAACATGATTACTTACTTTAAAAATTCAGATATTATAATTTACACTGAAGTATTAAAACGTCACGAAAAACTTAAAAGGCAAGGTGTTAAAAGGGGCGTTTATTCCACAATTTAATTTATGTACTACCAACAAAGGTAGGAAGTAAAGGGATTTTACACATTTTACAATTAAAATAAATTTATAGAACCTTTAAATATACTATTTTATGCCCATAAGCGAATAATTATCCAAGAAACTTAAGTGTGCACTGCAGAAATGAATGTATACTTTAAACCAAAATTCAATGCAGTAAAAGCTAGATATCTGCACTTAAAATTAAGTTTAAAGGCAACTGTCCTGCTCTAACGAAATTATTAACAGACATAAACATCTTAAGATACGAGTGGGTGTCTTAAATTTTAATTATCACCCAGTAGTTTTTACGCTAGAGTGATGAAAATTTACCAGTGTCATCATTTATCTCTCGGAACATAATGATGGTAGTTTCAGTGATTTGACTTCTTTTGTTGTTTTACAGTGAGTGCCAGAAGTGATTGAGGTGTAAGATGGAGAAAATTGAGGCTCGTAGTGTTATCAAGTACCTGCATTTGAAGGGCAAAACTGCCCCGGAAAACCTGATGAGATGACGGATGTTTATGGAAATGATTGCCCATCGTATGACACTATTGTGAGGTGGAAAAATAATTTTCAAACTGATCACATGTCCCTGACAGATGAGCCAAGAGCTGGTAGATACGTCAATGACAGACGATGCTGTCGCAGTGAAGAAATTGGAGTGTTTATACTGTAAGATAGACGAACAACCATCCAAATGATCATGAATAATGAATAAGAGACATCATTACAAAAAGGTTGAGACGTACTGGCATAAGCCAAGTGAAAGCTGGTTTAAAAAGTGTTTCATTTTGTATCATATATAATTATCCCCGCTTTGTTTTCCATATTGTTGTTCATATTGCCTGTATACTATAATATGTGTCTTATGTTAACTTTTGTACATTATATATATATATGCTATTAAACTTTATACCTCTGGACATGTTCAATGTTCACAGCCTTTTCTGGCTACAAGTGAACCTACTGAACGCAAATCAATCTAATGTAATCTAATCTATGGTAGTGTGTGGAAAATTATTCATCACGAACTCCACATGTCTAAGGTGTCTGCACGGTGGGTTCAATGTTTGCTAGCCCCTTTCCAAAAGCAAACACGGCGTGACATTTCAAGACAGATGTTGATGCTGTTGGAACAGGGTGAAGATAACTTTTTTGATCGTCCGGTAACTATTGAAGAATCCTGGATCTATCAGTATGATAAGCCATGAGCATGGACTGGAAACATGCGGATTCTCCCCTCCCAAAAAGGCAAAGGTGCAAAAGTCAGCTAGGAGGGTCATTCTTTCGGTTTTATGGGACTGTCGTGTAGTCATCCCTAGAGATTACCTTGCTAAGGGTCAAACCATCACTGGCGGATGCTGCTGCAATCTTCTGGACAAGTTACGAGCAGCTCTGATTAAGAAACGACGTGGTATGCTCTCCAAAGATGTTCGTCTTCTGGCTGACAGTACACCAGCTCATTCATCTCAAGTTGCAGTTGACATAACAAGGAAATGTGGCTTTGATATCTTACGGCATCCGCCCTATTCACCAGATCTCGCACCAAGTGACTCTTTCTTGTTCCCGTAAATGAAGAATCCGTTGCATGGTCTCCAATTTGACAACACAAATGACGTCATTAATGAAGTGGAAAAGGGTTTAAAGCGAATTTTGCAGACTTCTACAATCAAGTTATTCGAAAGGTCAAGAAACGCTGGGAGAAATGTGTAAATCTGGAAAGGGACTAGGCAGAGAAGAACAAACAAGCACATGTCAACACAAACTCTCTATCACATTTTTAAAAGGTGATAATTATACCTTTATGACACTCCCTCGTAGGTCCCTGTTGTCCAATTTCCGGGATATGATGTTTCAAATTTCGGACGGACATTAAACTGTAAGTTTTCTTTTCAAAAGTTGATAGAAAAGAAACTCTAGTATTAGATTGTGCTTATTACTATATACGCTTCAAAAGGGAAAGTGGTAAATGTAAGCTTATTAATGAAATGGCGAGAAACAAACGAACAGTGACAGCACTAAATAACAAGGACAGTAAAAATAAAAATCAATAAAAATGAAAATTATTAACATTAATAATGCTACAAGAAAGTGGCAGTTTTTTAAGAGGTCTCCATATTGAAATTGTAACTTATTTTTTCACAATTATCTAAAACTCTTAAATATTAGGTATAAGCACATTAATAAATCACCAGTAAAATATCATTTTTGGTGATTTAACCATGAAATAGGCTCAGACTTTAAATTTTTAAGGCAATTAAATGGCGCGAGATAATTAACGGTTTGGGAAAATATTTATTTAAAAATAGAATTTTGAAATAGCACCAATCGATTCCTTCTTTATGTTTGTTTCACTTTTAGGGTTTGGTAATACACAGAAAAATATTACGACATCTGGAAACCTAAACGATGACAAATAGGAAGTATTCACTCTTTTGTGAACAATGTTTAAGAAGCTAGTCCCTTAAATTCTGTGGAAATTTTCATAAACTTCTAAAATATCCGTGACGTTTATGACATGATTATGCTTTATGTAGTAATTTCTTCTTTTCAAATTAATCTACCAATATATCTGTAATTCGTTTCAATTTAAACATGGGTTTTAGTTTCTCAAACTTTAACCCGGTTTATTATAGGAGTTTTATCTTTTTTAGAGAAATGTAGTAATACTATATTTATTTTGAGGAAATGAAGTTATACCAAACTAATAAAAATAAAATAAATATAGATATATGAATAAAACCTCCTATTTATCAATTTGTTTGTTTAGATTGTGATAAAGTTTATATTGGAAAGCTAAAACGAAATTTGGAAACCATTACGAAAGAACATTTTCGTAACATTATGTATAAACAGACTGACTAAAGTCGGCCGTAGCAGATCATTTTTGTGATTTAACAATTAAATAAATCCTGAAGTTAAAATTTTAAAACAATTAAATGGTCATATAGCTTAATGGTTTGGGAAAATATATTTATTTTAAAAGTAAACATCGCGTAATTAATTGTTAAATACCGGCAGTCGATTCTGTTTTTAAATTTACTTCATTTTAAGATTTTGATGGTACTGGCATAAACATAGTGACATCTAGCGATTGTAACGTTGACAATGAGGTTGTTCGAGCTGATGATGTGAATGACGATTCACGAAATCGCGATCCTCATCAATTAATGAGAAAATTTTCATCAATTTCTTTTAAGATAACCGAAGTTTAATGCTACAAGTTGTTATATCTGTATAGTCTTTCTTCTAGTTTACTGCTACTTCAATAATATAATTCAAATCTACATTTGTACTACAGCTTTAAGTATTATAATTATGAAACACTGTTTCCTACAATTTTAAATTTCCTCTTCTGCAGCTGGTATCTAAAGCTTCCTTCTACTGATGTCCATCTTCTAAAGTGACTGGCATCAGTAGATGGAGCTGGTTTGTCAGTTCCAGATCCAAGCTATTTTACCTCTTTTACATAATCATTTGTGTCTGTCTGCTCTGATTCTCTATATGCCTCCTCTGGCTCTCCTTGGATTCTCCATGTTTCGGTGGCTTTTGTTCTTCCTTCCGATATCCATAACTGGCGTCATCTATTCATCGGTCGTGCGTCTTATATTAGATCTTCTCACGTCTGGTAGTTTGTCTCTTTAGTTTCTCCTGATCCTAATATTTCCTTCCGACGAACTGTTAAATAATACTCAGTTCTCGTAGTATGCATTGTACTCTTTGGTCGCTGGTCATATATTCCTCTAACGTTTTAGCGGATTTTATCTGAGACTTATTTTCTAAATGTGCATAATATTCTGCTTTTCTTAGGATGTTCCATAAGCATTGTCCTTGTAGTTTCCTTCGACCGTTTTCTACTAGTTCGCTATATTTATTTCACACAAAAATAACATGTGAAATAAATAAAAACATGTTCAGTTGAATCTAAACAGTTACATTTCTCACGTAAATCTGAGTCCTTATTTCCTAGTCTTTTAAATATATATATATTATATGGACCATGTCCTGTAGGAAAGAGAAAAAAAATAATTTTCTTGGATGTTCCAAGTGCAACCTCTGAAAATAAATCATGTACTCCTCTTTCTACTTGTGCATTATTCCATTCCTCTTGTCATTCCTGTAATAAATAATTCCTCACTTCCTTCTTAGTTCTACAATTTTTCCCATAATTTTAGAACCATTCCCAGATTCTTCCTTTAGCTCGTAAGTCGCATCCCTTAATGTAATTAAATAGTCAATAGTCAAATTCCCGCTACTATTAGTAGCGAAGTAGTATTTACCTTTGAGGTTTTAGGACTAAATTTGCGCAGAATTTGACCCGTAACCTATTATTCCTATTAACAACTCTATGGTATATTGTTGTTGCTGTGAAAAGAACTCTGTTGTGGAATGTAACACGTCATTTTTTATTCAGCGTGGCTCAAAATGTAATGGTATGGATTTCTTAGTGAAATCGTATATTAATTCCTAGCCCACCAGCTACATGCATATCTAAATAATAAAAATAAGATATATTTATTCATCTGAAGCAATTGGAGCCGTATATTCTATTTGTGAAAGAACTGGCGGTACAAGAACTGTTGGTTAACAAACACTGACAGCGTCTAGCCTGGGGCTGAAGGTGTCTTAAATTACATTTTTGGACCGCGGAGTAGGTAGTGGATCGATGTGGTGGTCCGTCGACATGGTTTCTGACCTCCAAAGACTGTTTACTCAAACAGCGATTTCTGTCACACAGCGATGGAATTAAAATGGCGCATTGCCAAATGCTCCATATTCAACAGGGCTTGCCTGCCATTTTTGACAGAACCAGGAACGATTCGTTATTTTAGATGACGCATTCGTCTGTAAAGAGAATTTAATAACCGCCCCAGATACGTTCCAATTAAAATAATAGAAAGAATACATGAAAGATAATGTCAGTAAAGGTGGAAACGGACTTGAAAAGGCGTTCAAATGCCTGACAGCTTTTGTTTCTCTCATGGTGACACATCTAGTGGCCTTACATCACCGCAGAGATTTTTGAATGGAATGTAACTGAAATTCCGTAGCCCAAACCTCAGAACAGTCAATAACATGAAATGCAATTGCACTTCAGCTCATTATAGCCCGTGTTATGTAAGATTCTTGTAAATAATATATTACATTGTTGTATATAGATATACGGGCAGTCAGTATATCTCAGGCCCGCTTTAAGCTCTTTCTTTATTGGTTATGTTAGATTAAACTACGCATGGAAACATTTCAATTATTGATTTTCTAAAAAGTGGCTTAGTAATATACTACTTACTATGAATATTTAGACGACTTAACACTAAATTTTCTGCAATGTTTCGGTGATATCATAAATATTTTTGTGAAATGTTGTCCACCAGCAGACAGTATCAGAAAAAAAGATGCACAACAGAATAGAGTGAATATGGGTGAATGCCTAAAGTTTATGGTTCCGATGGCTGAAAACAGATCGTGACTCCAACCTGTACGGCACTCGTTAGTGGCAATGTGACATGAAGACAAATGCGTGTTTCATTGCATTAGGTGTTTCTTCACTTTTAAACCAAGAAATACAGGTAAGGTCTAAAAATAGATGCCAGGTTAATGGTGCACAGTTATTTTAAAGTATGTGTAAGAGCATGAATAAAGTAGCAGAGCGAAATTCCGCGCATGCTAATCGTTGTAGGCATGCTGTGGTACAGTTTGCCATCCTCTGTTGCAATGCAGCGACCGTATTGTGGCAGTCATCAAAAGTATTATCTCACCCCGATCCTTGGGGGAGATGCCACTGTTTTTTCGGGGTGACATGCCTACTTTTATTCCTCACTTATACGCATTTTATTTTCGTAGGAGACGCCTTAGGGTATGTTAGAATTTCAAATAGATGTCAGTGGCCTAAAGAATGTATACAGATGACTCTGGAACGTGTGAGGACTGGCGGAGTGAATTGTTTTAAACCTTCCCAAGAATATAGCATTCCATATAGAACTCTAAAACGACGTTTGATGAAGAACTATTCCAGAATGTGTATCAAATTTCCGATACGGTTGCTACTGTTCATGCAGAAAGGATTCAAGAAAGTAAACCAAACAGGAGAGCAAGTGCTGAAGCTGTTCTCTCAGAAAATGAAGACGAACCTGAACTGCAGAATATTAAGAATGAACCACAACATCATTTGAAGAATTTACCTGTACCTATATTGGATCCACTGAAATCTAATGGCAAGAAACAACATGCTTAAGTTCTCACAGAACAAAATCGCATAGACGTGGTCAACATTAGATCTGAGTGAATTAAACAAGGAGAAATCTGCAGCAAAATGAGTCAAAGATTAGAGGACCAAACAGGTCAGAAAATTACAGTGATTATTGTGTTGAGCGTTCTCTTAATTACTATCCAGGTTGATTGGATTCAGTGTGTCGTTTGCAATAAACGGTTGCATGAATCCTGTACAGAAGAGGAAAACATGTGCAACAACTTTGCAGAAGAACTTTGATTTTATTTGCATGTAATCATGTCATTTGTTTATTCTTACATTCATTATTACCTTTCTTTGGTATTTTATTCTTTATAATACTAATAAATATGCTTTCTATAATATGTGTTTGTATCACAAATGCACGAAAATAGTACTCCGTTTTTCTTTCAATATGATTGTCATCTCAATCTGATGTTCGGTGTGAGATGCCTAAACTACACTTTTGATTAAAGAAATCAAAACACACTTAATTAACAATAATAACGTAACACGAACTTGCGCATGTATAGAGAAGGCTCGTCAGTGAATGCCAGTTTAGTGCTGAATCTAAACTCTCAGTTAAACTCAACTTTTGATCCTTAAAACCTTAAGTATGTGCATCTCCTCCGATCCACTCTATAAAGTTTTTTAAAACAGAATTTATAGCAGATAATTCTCATATCAACATTTTAAGTGTTTTCTTTGATATTTATTTCATTTTGATGTAATCTACACAGTGCAGTATACATGATAATATTCGATAAGGATAGAAAGTAACTACCATTTTTATACGTAGAAATATTGCAATCCACGTTGGACGACATACCTAACATAAGGGTTGTTTCCATAGAAATTGGACCGAGTGACGAAAAACTTGTAAGTAATTTCAACTTAAGTGACATAATTTCCAGTTCATTGTTCTTTGTTAGGGGGCATTACTGGTCAGTACACTGGTACATACAAAGGCAACAAGCACTTGAAGGTCAGATACGTATACTTGTTAAATTACTGTAGGAACAGCCGTAAGACAATGCCTGCGTGTACATTTGTTAATAGGGGAAAGCCGACAGGGAATAAAAGAAAACAAAAAACGAATCAGTCGTGATATTATACCATCCAGCGTACCCAGAACTCATCCCAACACACCTTATCACCCAGCAACAAAAGTACCTTAAGTTTTGAACAGTATTTCTTGAACTGACGTCACTGAATTGTTTCTCGTGATGTGAGCAAAGAGCATGAAGTTTAGAAGACAGCATATAAAACGTCCGTTTGAAAAATTAGCTATTCCTGCTGTACCACTAATTCAAAGTGAAACGTAATCATTTCTGGAAAGTATGAATGGCATTCCAGGAACATAAAGATTCCTGGCGATTTTGAAGTTCACAAGGTTGTAAAGAAACAAACAGGAACCTTTTACTTACGCTGAGCCAGCCCGGAGTGTCTTTAAGGCCTGTTAAGCCGAATATCAAGCAATGGCTACTCGGGAAATCATCTCAATAGATACTGCATCCTTAGAGGGAAAAGCATCCTTAGAGGGAAAAGATAAGAAACATTTGTTTATCCGTTATGTCAGTGTCTGGTTATCAAACGGCTCCAATCCATGATTGAGTTAAATTCAACAGAAGGATCAAAATATTCTTTGTGGTGTCTCAATAATGAGCAGTAATATGATGACTCTCCAGTAGAATCTACACAGTCCACCAATAATTTATGCAAAATGAAGGTGTTGTTTTGATATAAACTGACAAAGAGAATGTGCCTCAATTGTCTAATGATATAATTAGGAAGTTCTCTTATACTGTATTTATTCCAGATCTTTTTAGCGATCTTGTCATACCATTTTGAGTTTTTGTGCTCCTTGAGTTTCCAATAGTTGCATTTATTTCATCAGAACAATTTTTCCACCACTGGAACTCATCACAACATCAAAATTCGGACCAGTTCGTTAGTCTGACATTCATTTATGATTTTGGAAGTGAAGGTAGGATACATTTAGTACTTTCTCGTCGTTTTTGGACACTGGATCTTTTCTTACCATATATCAGAATATAGATCATATACGTAGACACAGCTTAAGGGTAAGTGGAGAAAATGCATTTTTTACAGCTAAGAGTAATGGTACTGCTATCGCGGAGCACGGGTTCTTTTATATGTTGGGTTAGAAACTGCCAAAATGAGGTTCATGCAAATGCATATTAAATGAAGGCATGATGAAATGGCTGCATGTTTATACATCATGAATAACTGCACTCTTCATCATATTATCCGCAGTGCTATGTGGTTCACTGTGATGTAAAGCATTTCGACATCAGCCTTTCATTAATGTGGCAGTCAATGTAGGACGGTATAAGTCTTCAGAATACAGATAATCATAGAATTGGCCTGCGTTCTATTGATGTCATTGGCTTTCGGCCAATGTGCAGTCTCATTGATGCCTTGTTCACCAATTAGGTTGAGCTTAGTCGATATTTTTAAGGCGTAGTGCTGAACGTGTAATACAGCTCTAACTTCATTCACGTGAAATAGCTTTCCACACGAGACTTGTAAGAAGCTACCAATAGCTCCTAGGTTGAGGTCTTTTCCCTTTATGGAACATTTTAAACTTTGTTCATTCATTCACATTAATTTTTATTTCAATATTTTCTGGTTCAATTTGACTAAGTCCCATTAATTTCCGTGATCACTATTTCAGCTGGATACAAACTGCAACAGTGGTGAAATTTATTGGTCACCAAATTCAAATTATGAAAGGTGATCAAAAAGTTCTAACACCGAATTAAGTCTCAAATAGAAAAGCATTTCAGTTATTTTGCTACCAAAAGTACAAAAGGTTACATTCTCGCATTGCAGCTGTTTTACGGAATCTCTCAAATTTTGTTAGATGATTGAGCTTTCGAACACATGCCTGTTGTCATTAGATAATATTTTCAACAACTTGTAACTTAAATCGATCAAATTAGCGAAAAATTTATCAGAACTCGTGGTTCTGCTGGAATCAGTTTGCCATTCATATTAAGTACAAATCTATACCCAAACAGCTAATTAAAACTGCTGTATCACATTTAAGTGACATTCACCCACCAGCCGTTATTTTTATATATCTATTATATACTTACGGATGCTTAGTTTTCATTCCACTTCAGATTACATTAATTTTACATCTGCAGGTATACTAAAGTCGTGATCTGTTTCACTGTGTTACAAGATGGAAACCGAAGTAGCAGTCAAATGTTTGAAAACGAGTCACGAGGCTTTCCATAACATCACGAAAAACAACTGCATGAACAAATAGTCAATAAAGGATCCTAGTAAAAAGTCTAACTAAATGTTAAAGGAAATTATAAGTTTAAAAATATCTAAATTTTCTGCAGAATATATTATTTTTTTGAATTTACCTCCTCCAACGTTATGTCATATCGGACGGTGGATGAATTGGGTGAAATGATGCTCAAATGAGTCCAGGGTTCATGGAGCTTAGAGTTACCCAAAATTCTTCTTGAAGGATAAGGGAAAACCCCTGAAGAAACCTTATCCAGGTAACTCACACTGACCGATATTCGAATTCGGGACCTCTTGAACGTGAGGCAGACACGCTACCATCCACACTACGGAGGCGGGCTGCAGAACATGTTTGTCTATTTCTTACTAGTTATCAGTTTTGCAAAATTGCACAAAGCCCTTTTAGAATTAAGTGGCATTTACACATTACTCTAAGGAAATTCAGTTTTATTTTTCAACAAATTTCCCCAATATGATATTTTAAATAATACGGTACTAAAAAGCTAAATTAGCTTAATTTAATTTTAAGTTTGTTTGAAATGGGGTTGTTTACTTTAAATTCTGTGTAGGATTCGTTAAGGATGCTAAACTGAAACATTTTTTATATTATCCTGCACTTGTTCATCGAACTTTATCGCCCCCCCCCACACACACACACACACACACACACACACACACACACACACACACACACACACTCCGGAACATCTTTCGAAGGCTTATTTCGAAACCAAAAGCTTTAAAACGGGCATGTCTGTTGAAATATTGATTTTCTAGTTTTTTGGTGGAATGCATTAGTTTACCTACTGCCAAAGAAACAACTAGATTAAAAGCAGTGTAATACTTTTCTCCGCTTTCTTCTAGGAGAACAGCGCTTAAAATATTATTTTAAAACAGAATATATTATAAACAGAATAGTATATTTTTGTACTAAAAACTTTATATATTTGTGTGGTATGTGATAACAACTGAGGGCAAGGAAAGGAGCTTCCATTCTCAGATTTGTACAACGTACCGCTTCATACAACTAGGGCACCTACTTTAGTAAAGCCACTGGAGCAACCTGAAGTTCACAAGACTCGCCTATCTCTTCCTTCACTGTCAAACGGCTAGATAGTAACTCAACCTGTTATTGGATCACGTCGGGTGAAGAATGAATAAATAAAATGGGTGAGATAATGCTTAAAGGAACCGGGTTCCTTAGAATTTAAGGAGTATCCGACATTTCTCTTCTCGCTATAAGGTAAAGATCCCGGGGAAACCTTATATAGATAACTCACGCTAACAAAGATTCGAATTCGGTTACTCTTAAATGTGAAACTACTCCCACTCCACGAAGGTGAGATAGTGCATGCTCAAAGCATTATTGGAGAATCATCATTTCATTTTATGGCTTGCTCACGATAGTGAGGGCTTGCCAGTATTCATTTTACACCAAAATTCGATATTAATTTGTTTGCAGGTCTCGACACTACAAGATTATAACTTAAAAAAGATTATATGAAAAGGAAAAAGTTTGGTCATCCTTTAAGTATCTCAAGACATTTTACTTTAGCGATTATAAGTACAATTCAATTGATTAATTATTTGCATGACTGACCAAACGGGGTATATGTTTAATTTTCAGTGAAGTTTATTATGATCTAGTAATGGCCTCCAAAGAACGCCTTAAGTGAATGAAAACTATCTTTTTTTTTCTCAAAAATACCTCAAACAAATTTAATGCAATATTATATAATATTTAACATGTATTGCTATACTACAAATGAAAAATAAAACTTATACATTTTTTTTTCAGAAACAGCCCATCAAATTATTTTAGAAATAATTTTATAGAATTACTTATGTTCCAACGTTAAGACATAGGCGAAGACTTATCTACTTCACAGAAAATGTACACATTTTTCAGTCTGTAAGTTATTCAAAATAGCTATTTTGTCCAATAGAATGTATTTCCCGAGCTTGTGGGCCGTGGTCCAGAGGATAAAAATTCTCCTGACGCTTCGCTCATTGAAATATTTCCAGCAAATACGAGGGCTGTTCAATAAAGAATGATCATTGATTAATTAGAGCCAACTGAAAAATTCAATGCCATGGCCGGGATTTGAACCACGGACAGGGAGGCACGTTGACCATGGTAGCTCAAGGGTCAGAGCGACTGGACGGAAACCAGTAGATCCGTGGTTCAAATCCCGGCCATGGCATTGAATTTTTCAGTTGACTCTAATTAATCAAAAATCACCCATATACCGGAGTAATGTATTTAAAAGGATTAATTCTTTCAGGATTAATTCCTCAATATAAATTTACATTAAAGAATGATTATTATTTCTCACGGTCATCATTTTTCGCACTAAACTTCAATGATATAATATTCTGTTAGCTTAATGTGAAACAAACACGCCGTAGTAGTTTCACTGTTGGAACTCCTAGTTCCCGCCTGTGAGAACCAGGCAAGTTCAGAAATGCTCAGTATCGCCTACCGCTGCAATGGAGGTAACATGTGAGGAACAATATGTGGCTTTGAACTTCTGCTTTCGTCTCAACAAATCTTCAGCTGAGGCCTATACAATGTTACAGGAGGTCTATGGAGAGTCTATTCTTCCCTACAGCACAGCTCGAAGGTGGTTTAAATGTTTAAAGAGGTGAGACAATCAATTTCAAAGGAAGTTGGGCCCGGAGCTCCAGTTACTGCACTTACGGAAAAAAACATCAACACTGCTGCTGCTATTGTGAGAGAGGATCGACGAATTACCTTAAGATCACTTTCTGAAATACTGAACATTTCATTGGGTGCCACATTTCCGTGAAGCAGTCTAGATGCTGCACCACGTTAATGCGCGACCGCATATTGCCACTGTTGTTGCTGAATATCTTGCAAAAATCAAAGTTAAGTGCATTCCTCACCCTCCCTATTGTCCGGATTGAGCCATATGTGACCTTTTTCTATTCCCTAACTTGAAGAAACGCCTTCGTGGGAGGCATTATCCATCATCAGAAGCAGTGGTGAAGGCTGCGGAGGCAATTTTGAAGGCTCTCTCAAAATGGTTTCCAGTATGTCTTTGAAGACTGGCAGAAACGCTGAGACAAGTGCTTCGCATTCAGGGGAGACTATTTTGAGTAGGACCATCGCAATTATGAGGATGGGTAAAGGTACCTTGTTAAAGATTGTGATGATTCTTTATTGAACAGCCCTGGTACCTAGCTAGAGTCCTCTGAAGATGCTCGTCGGAGATATGAGCGAAACGTCAGGAGAATTCTCATCCTCTAGACCACGGCCCATAAGCTCGGGAAATACATTCTATTGGATTAACGCCGGACATGAAATCCTCAGCATGTGCATTAGCTATTTTGTGACATAAATCCTTTCAAAGACAGATTCCTTAAAAATATCCTTTATTGGTTTCCATTTTTCAGCATGTCTATCATTCTTTGATCGTCATTCAAATATTATTCGTGTCATAGAAATAGTATTCACTTTCAAGGCCAGCGGACAGTGATCCATTTTAAACCTTTGATTATCGAACTTATTAAGATTTATTATTGATTATTACTACTGAATTACTCACCCCCATGCTTCTATGCAGTATTCCAACATCTTTTTCCTCATATTGTATGTAATTATATGTTCATTGCCTAATTTTAAAACGTTTTATTTGCAGAAGTAGATCGTGAATAATAAGATCGTGATTAATAACTTGTAATTTTTCTATGTGTAAGCGGGTATGTGGAGTAACTGGGGCATTCCATGCAAAGTTCTCTACTGATATTTCAATAGAAATGCACGCCTGGAAGCCTTCGGAATCCAAAGAAGTCAGTCTTAGAAAAAGTGTTTGTGTACAGTATAACGCAAAAAATTTTGAATAAATGCTTCCTTTGATATTTTAGTTCAACATAATCCTATGATGCGAGACCAAGCTTATAAAAAACAACCCCCATATAATACTACCATTTTAAGTGCCATGATTTTCACCATTTATTTTCTCAAAAATAGCTTAATTTTGATTAAAACATTAATTTATTATATTTCCAAGACATATAAGGTATACATTTTGAGTTTTCTGTGAATTCATTATCCAGAGCTTCGTTTGTATAACTTGTAAAATGTAAGAAATGGACAAAAGTTTACCGCAGACATGCAGATCTTACTGAAACACAGCATTTTTATCACATATTTTTTGTGATACTAAACATTCCTTAAACGTAATTACTGGTTTGAATTGCCAAAAACTTTGTTTTTCTCGCTTTTAAGTCGCTATTTTTGTTCGTTTGCGGTGGTGATACTGAGAGAACCAAAATTGAAATCCATTACATAGCGATTTGCTACTTAACAAATTGACTATCGCCTAAGCCTAATGCAATCATTTATTTCGAAAAACTGGAAACAAATATGAAAGGTTTCTAAACAAAGTGTATAAAAATTTGGGCAGAGAACATTATATGAGCATAACAGTAGATTTTTATCCAAGGCTATAATGAAATACGTTGTAATGTGTAGAGAAACATTACTTTTAAAACAAATCAAATATCTCGAATTGTTTGATTGTTTATGTGGGTTATATCCTCAACTGGTGCACTTTTGCTCTTACATCGGTTGTGGTACAGTACGGTCTCACTATCAATACATCAGCACAAGTACATAAGACAATGCACATTTTTTTCTTGCAAAATGGGTATCCCATGCATTTAAGTACTCTCCAGAATGTGTCCATATCTTCATTTTCTTTAATAGCATTCAAGAGTTTATGTATTGTAAGGACTTCTCCTCTCTTTCCCGAAAACTTGAGAAAATTAAACTCACTGAGTTCAAGTATTTTGTGATGTGGGCGATGTTTACCAGTTGTTGAAAGTTTTTCTCCAGTATGCTTTGAATTTTGAACCTCTTTCACTACATTTCGTTCACTTTTACACACTGCAATTCCTGTCCTTTTATAACATTATTTAACGAGGTGATTAGACATTTACGATTATCTTCCTTACATAATTGTGAAACATAAAATATTAAGTTTGTGCTTTGTGAACGTATGACTTCGCGTGGCGCTATTTGCATTTTGCTTTGATTGGAACCCGTCCACTGTAAGAGACTTCAACTGCTGCATTTCAGTATTTGCGAACGGTACAGGGAATTGTGACGTAATGCCGATTGTCTTTGTCTTTACGCAAGCTTCCACTATAAACTATCTCACTCTAGTTTGCTCCTGCTCTAAAGATCTGGGTGGGAAGAGAGACAGACAGAGATACTGGGACAGAAAACGATGAAGCTGCTGATTGGTTTAGCGAAGTTAATGGGCGTTTTCTTTTATTTTCATACGTACGATAAAACCGTCCTTTAAGTACAGTATTGTAAGTAGTTTTCTGATCACTGCTCTGCCAGAGCTAATTTCGGAGAGAAAAAAGTATGAAAATGTTTCGATTCTTATAAACCCCTCACATTTTATCTTCCTGCTTCACATACCACAAAGATGTGTTCTGTATACTATATACAGATTAGACAGAAGACAGGTGAAATTACACACTATTAACTTATTATGTTAAATGAAGCTGCAATTTATTTAACAATTACTAACGGACACTGCTATTATATAATATTTTTGCATACCTATACCAGGCAGCTATCTCAAAACGAGGTCTGTATCGAATGCTGAATGCGTCTGTTGAATGTTGATTAAGATGTTATTGTTTATAATGTGGAGTTGCTTCTGACATTTAACACTGTATTTCCTGATATCTCACAAGCCCAAGAACACTTATGTAGGTATATATAATTTAAAATCAGTAAGCTTTTCATCATGAAGTATGACGTGCTTCAGCCGAAATGAAACACAATCGAGGCAAACCTTTAAAAAGTTGCAAGAGGCGAACAATCGCACATTGTTTCGCGGTGTTTAAAGAAAAAAAAAAACCGGAATCGTATATAAAAACATTGAGAAAGAAACTGGTGATCTCCTTGGTGTTTCCACAAATAGTGTACATAGTGTTAGAATGGATCAGCAAGCATCTGGAACTCTAAGAACACCGGGAAAATCGCATAAATGTAAACGATAAGCGTGGAGAAATATGACGGTTTTACGAAAATTGCTATACGCAGTACAGTTCATGATTAGTTTTTCAGAAATGAACGAACTCATAGAATTAATAAGTTAATGTGTAGCCTAACTCTATTTATTTATTGTCTAGAGGTTAGCACTGCTATATATACTGCCAGTGTTGCAAAACGTATGCACGTGCATGTAACGTCTAACACGTGGCGAGTTGAATCAGCTCCGCCTTGTTTACAGCAGGAGTAAACTAGCGTGAGATAGAGTATAGGCCGCCTGCGTTCATTCTTCTGACAGGTTTAAGGTTTATCAATGTCATTGCCAAATAAATGACTTACTTGTCATTAAGAAGCATGAGAGCCTTTCAAAGTAAAGCACATCCTCCTAGGTACCTAATTTCTGAAACAGGGAAGGTACTTATCTTACGTCATTTGTCTTATTATTTGAATGACTTCTAGATACGGCACAAGCTATCTCGAAGATAAGACTTTTTGAAGAGAACCATTGTTAGCGATAAGGACAACTTGTCACGAACTTCATTTGTTTCTGCCATGCCAACGACCTTTACAGCATCTCGTTCAAAAAATGACAAGAGTGCCACGCAGAGAAGACAGACAGTCATTTCTTTTGCTGCTCATTTATCAGTTGCCTAGAAACAAAAGACGCGCAGAAACTCGTCATAGAGGGCGGAAGTTAATAAACCGAGCAAAGGCAGGGGTGTACACCTGCTTTGCCTTATACCTGCTAACCTATTCTCTGAATACACTTCCTATCCGTTTGAAGCTTGACAGTTTTGGGGTGCAAACCTAAATTATAATATTTTCTTTCAGGAATAACTGACGTTTAATTATGTTATGTTATTTAAGTGTATCTTCAGAGCTCTTATGGGATGGCAGTGATTGGAGAACTTGTCCAAACAGCGAATAATTCACAACTGTTACTTAAACCGTGTTAAGATACAGCTAATGTCGCACTGTTATTGTTTACAAGGCAAGCACTGGAGGCCAGTAATGCTGAAAACATGTCATGGCATAAGGATATAGAAAATAAGACTGAATGACTATCGTATGTTTTATATAAGAACTTATCAATCAACAATATCCACACATAAGTATTGACTTCATGATATTATACTATTGAAATAGTGAACTATTAATGATCATATTGTTTTATCAAAACTTCCTTGGTCATAGCATGCGCTCCGTTTTTAACTTTCGCAAAAACAACTGAATTAGATAAGGAGATAAGAAATTTATATCGAGAGTTCAACCAAAATGCATTTTAATAACCTCTGAATAACAAGTGTATGTTTTAGAATAGGTTTTTCTTGTAATTTACTTCCTCCAACGCCAAGTCATGTCGTACGATGAATGAAATGCGCGAAATGATGCTTAAATGAGCCCAGGGTCCATAAAACTTAGAGGTACCTTTCGTTCGTCTTTAAGGGACCCTGGTACTGAAAAGTAGCCCAAAAGTCTCAAAAATTACAATTTTTAAATTTCCACATTCAAATGTTGCCCAAACTTTTCTTTGTTGAATTATGGTAAGAGTTTTTTATTTCCGCCATTTTAAAGGCCTAGCATAGGGTTTAAATTTTCAGAGTGTGGCCATTTAAACGCCCCCTTTCTTCCTTATCCAGCATTATGGCCTGCTTTTGTCAATTCTGATCATTTTCGGCAGCTTTTTCTCTAAAACTGCATTCACATCTTGTGGCATAGCTTAGTGCTGCTATCTAGAGACAGTTTGGTAAGCTATTACTATGTATTCAATTCAAAGTGTTTGATCAGAATACATTCACACATAAAAGCCGTATAAAAGTCAACAGCACACCTTGAGGGTCTAAACACCTAAGAAAATACAAAACAATTCATAATATCTGCGATTATTCTATGTTCTTTGCAATAAACTTAGAGAATACTTGTAGATTCGTTTTTGTTTTGACTGCTTGTGTTTGCTCCAATGTATAATGGCGACTTCCATGAGAGAAATGTCCTTTTGTTTACAGTTTATTTTAAATAAACAAATAGGTGTATGTGCAAGTTGTTTGCTTTTCGTAGTGTAGTGTATTGTTAACTACATAAACAGCATAATGTATGCTGTTTCATCATGTTGGCGTAAGCCGGTAAATAGAGCTAACGAAGAGAAGGAAGCTGTAAGAAAATGTGGTGCAGCTGGATGAAAAAGCAAAAATTGGGAGCAGATTTCCATTTCCCATGTGCAGTTGGACGTGGAGGAACATCTAATATTTCAGTTTCACATTTGCAAATAGAATAGATGAACATGCTAATGCTATTCAAACTATATTTGTAAAAGCCAGAAGAAATTTGCAAGATTTCAAGAACTAGGTGCAAGCCATGTATAGCACATAGTGTAATTAGTAATTTAAATAGCAGACTATGCATTAGTGAAAATAATCAATAAATTTTGAATACCAGTGTGCATAGCAGTAGAGATGGCAGTGTAAATAATGGGCAGGACAGTGTAATTACTATTTTTGGTGCATATGTTTAGAAAAGTTGATTTTTCTCCACTTTACATTTTTAATAGACTATCTGCTCCCATCGCATTACTGTTAGAGCTATGGATCGGAACTTTTTTGGGCATATGCTCCATTTATGGGTCTACAACTTCAGTCTCAGGCTATAAGGTATAAGACTTGGTTTGGCTGTAATAACATTTTAAATGCAAAAAAGTACTAAATATTCAATTCAATGAACGGGTAGAGCGAGACTGAAAAGTCTAATGCCATAGCCGGGAGTTGAACCACGGATCTTCTGGTTTCCGTCCAGCCGCTCTAAACCATTCAGCTACTATGGCCAACGTGCCAACATGACATTAAATTCTCCAACTGACTCGTGTTTTCTCCCGGTAAACCACTAGGAGTTCTCATAAACACATGAGACAACTACCTTAATGGCGACTTACTACATGTAAGTACTTTAAGGCCCGGGTTTTATAGTTCGGACCACTATTAGGTACAATTAATGGGTTTGTGAGCGTCCTACACACGGCTAGTGTGAAAGAACAATTAATTTCCATTAATTGTACCTAATAGTGGTCTGAACTATAAAGTCCGGGCCTTAAAGTACTTACAACATAGTAAGTTGCCATTGAGGTAGTTGTCTCATATGTTTATGAGAACTCCTAGTGGTTTACCGGGAGAAAACACGAGTCAGTTGGATAATTTAATGTCATGTTGGCACGTTGGCCATAGTAGCTGAATGGTTTAGAGCGGCTGGAAGAGACCAGAAGATCCGGGGTTAAAATCTCGGCTATGGCATTGAATTTTTCAGTCTGACTCTACTCTTTCATAGTGCGTCCCACACACGGCTAGTGTGAAAGAACAATTAATTTCCATTCAATTCAATGTACTACATAAATAAAAAATAATAATTTTCCTAAAAGTAATGTATTGTTCTTCTACACAGAGACTGAAGTAATTTAAAGAGTTAGTAGGAAAGAAAATATAAGTTATTCCACTAGCATGTTTATTGATGCACAAGCATTAACTTCAATATTGCCATGCACTTTAATTAAAATAAAAAAATAATTAATTCCTTCAAAACTAATGATCAGAAAGTACTAAAAATAGGTGTAATATTTTCCAATATAAAACCCATTAGGCAAGAAAAGTTTGAAGTTTGTAGGTATAGAAATATAGAAAAGAGAAATTGAAGTTACAGGATAGGGGAAAACCCCGGAGGGATATTATACAGGTAACTCACTCTGACCGGGATTCGAACTCGGGACCTCTTGAACGCGAGGCAGACACGCTACCATCTACGCTACCGAGGCGGGCAAAATAATGTATGAGAGCACATTATATATATATATATGTGAAGGATATGAATTGAAAAAAAAGGTCCTATAATCAGCGAATTTAATATTCCAGTTCAGCAGCTTCGAAAAAAACGAAAAGATTCTCAAGATGCCCACCTCGGTAGCGTAGATGGTAGCGTGTCTGCCTCACGTTCAGGAGGTCCCGAGTTCGAATCTCCGTTAGGGTGAGTTACCTGGATAAGGTTTTTTCTCCGTAGTTTTCCCTTATCCAGATAGACGAATGTCGGGTAACTCTTAAGCTCCATGGACCCCGGACTCATTTGAACATCACTTCACCCATTTCATTCATCGTCCGATATGACATAACGTTGGAGGACATAAATTACAAAAAAAAAAAAAAAAAAAAAAAAAAAAAAAAAAAAAGAAACTCAAGATGATGTCCACTGCAATGTCCTTATGCTTTGAATGAAATATTTAGCTCATACCTTTTTATTTTTCCAAAATTGTATTTAAACCTCCTGATTGCATTATCACATATATAGGATACTTGCTTGACAAATAAAATACCTATCTTTAATAAGCTCTGAAACCCTCTTAATTTCGCTTGATTTTGTGTGGTTGATAAACTATAAAAACAAAACTTTACTATAGTATTAATAGCATTTAAACCAACAAATACTCTGTGCTATAATGGATATGGCATTAACCGCTTAGAGTATAAGTTATTCCTGGTGTTTTTGTCAACATTACACCTTTTCAAATGATTTAGTAGTTACTTGTTTGTTTATTACCATGTGGAAAGAGATGCATTTAAAACCAGTAAATAGTGACAAGGTTTTAAAATATTTAACTTCATTTCAGCTCACGAGTTCCTTCGACAAGATGAGTAATTAAAATAGTTCCTGCAAACATTATATTATGATATGAAATTATATACTTTGTAAGGACGGCTTCTGAGGAAAATAGGCAGAGAAAGTAATATAAATGTGGCATGTTAGATATTTAAAAATACATTTTAACCCCAAAACAATATTCAGGGGCTTTATTTTCTTGTTGTGTGGTATGCTGCTGTGTCAATTGCAACAAATCGTGGTAGCTATAGTGCAATTGATAATATTTATAATAATTTAGCCTTGCATTCAGTACGGAATTACAGAACAGGTCTTAGCCTTCAGCTAACAACACGGTCACTGTTGTAAAGTTGGACAGGCGTTGGAGCGTGAATATGATGTACCAATTAACTGGCGCCATGGGCGCTTTACGTTTATTATTGTGTGCTAATATCGCTATGTTACATTTTTAAAAATAAATGTATGCTTCAGTTATAATATAAATGAGTTACAATATTCACAATGAGCAATTGGTTGTAAGAAAATGCGATTACTTCAGCAAATAAATGAACTTATGGCATGCAGTTTAAATTTTAATGTACAATATGCATTTATGGCACACTAAAATTCTACAGGGAGTAGCCCGTTTGGACAGGACTTGGTTTCGCTGCTGGCTGAGGTGCGTTGATTTAGAGAGAAGAGGGGAAATGATTTCCCTTTTTTGAGCTGCAAGGAGCTACTTTTGGTATGCGAGTAAAAGCGGCAAACACTTCTCTTCATTCTGATGTATTAAAACGCAATCAGTAGCCTATTTAATATGTTCTAATGTTACATGGAAACGTATTCACAGGCCATATAAACGACAGCGTAAATGCTAGTACAAAAGTGAATCGAGAAGATATTGACACATTGCTTCACTCACACTGTTTATTCACAGGACATGTTTCAAGAGCTCTTGCTCCTATCATCAGCTGATACTCGATTAGTGTAAGTTGTAGTGGTTTTATCTTTCTCCGTATTGTCAATAGATGGCGTGATGTACTTGTCAAAGATGTCCGGTGGTGGAGTTTCAAAATTCATGACTCTATGACGATTTCTGTTGATGAAGATTTTTTCCATACGGAAAGGTCTATGGGGTGATTAACATATTTTATTAGAGATGTTTTAAAGTTGATGTCATGTCTAGTATTCAAAAAATGAAAAGCCACTTTTTGTTTTTCCTATATAAATTTTAGGGCAAGTTTCACATTTGATGTCACAGATTCCTGGTTTTTCTTTGGTAGTGATTGAATTTTTGGGAGGGCCTTTTAACAAATTTCTGATATTAAATCTGTAATAAAATATGTTAATCACCCCATAGACCTTTCCGTATGGGAAAAGTCTTCATCAACAAAAATCGTCATAGAGTCATGAATTTTGAAACTCCACCACCGGACATCTTTGACAAGTACATCACGCCATCTATTGACAATACGGAGAAAGAAGAAACTACTAAAACTTACATTAATCGAGTATCAGCTGATGATAGGAGCAAGAGCTCTTGAAACATGTCCTGTGAATAAACAGTGTGAGTGAAGCAATGTGTCAATATCTTCTCGATTCACTTTTGTACTAATTTGTGCTTCACTGTCCCTACGCTTCTTCCAAGTTTATACTTTGAGAGTAAATGCTGCTATAAGAGCCATAAGCGACATAAAGTCAATAAGCAAACTATCCTTGGAAACAGCCTTACAAATATTTGAACTAAAAATTGACCCGTTGCAACATATGGGCTAGAAGACATATGGGTAAATCTAAAAAAGAAAAGCCTTGAAAAAAAATAGAGAAGTTAAAGGCCACATACTTGAAAAGGGCGTTTTGTCTCTACAAATACACGCTCTCTAGACTCATATGAGCTAGCCAGAGAACCTTTCTTCATAGAAGACCTGCGACTGAAGCTCTTACTGCCAACGACTCCAGCCTATCAGGACCTGCTGCGTGAACTACACAAGAAAAACAAATGCAAAATATGGGACGAATTCTATGCTACTGATGCCATGGCAAGCCGTGAATGCGCACAGGGAGGATACGAACTACGCCATGCAGTGACAAGACTTTCTGTGCATGGATTTCACCACAAGCTATGCAGTACCCAGAGATTCCACCAACCCGGCCCAGATTGTGTGTGTGTGTATAAGATGCGACGACCAGTGTGAGAGATATCATGTGTTGCAATGTAAGATGAGAACAGAGTCATTGGTGAAATTATGTACAGGCTAAGAACAATCTTGTTTGCACATTGTGCGCGATTCAAATTATTATTAATGTTTCCTCAGCGAGATATCAGCTTACATTAAAGAGAGAAGTAGCATAGGGAAAAGAAATGCCATAAGTTTGACAGTTCAGCGAGCGACTAATTGCTCTATGCTAACTTTGAAAATCATTTACGGCTTTATTTGTATTAAAAATGAAACCCAAATTATTGTTACTACCCTAAAAAATAACACTGTGATATACGACACTAAACCTCTCATTGCACCAATAAATTACGTTTATTCTGCTCCGTGTATAGCCTCGATAAAAAATTAAGCACTCAGCAACTTCCAACGAATCTGTAGTATATTCTGAGGACTCCTTTAATCGCCTCCTTTAAGCAGCATTTTGTTTCAAATTTTCATTAGTTATTGTTACTTTAAGTTGATTCACAGGATTCTCTATAGCACCATGTGTAGGATGATGATGGTGTTTAAGGGGGCTCAACTACTGGGTCATCAGCGCCCATAAAAACCAGCGGATTTAAAAACCAATTAAAGGGCTAAAACACCAAAAGGCAATAAATCAAATGAAAACAAGATAAAACACCCGCACGACGGTGGCAAAGACAAAAAAAAAAGGAACTAAAACCATTAAAACTAGAAAGGTTAAAATGGTTAAAATACCCCAACTGCTAGGCATAAATCCTAAAATTTACAGATAAAACAAACGCCAAAACCTTACCCACTGCGTCTCGTCATCCGCGAGTATCTCTGCCAAGCTGGCTGGCAGCTGGAGAGATCTGCGGAGACGTGCTAGTGTAAGACAATCTAAAAGTATATGAAGCACCGACAGTTTGGCTCCACAGAGCGGGCAAACTGGAGCTGGTGTCCTGTTTAATAAAAAACTGTGGCTAAAATGACAGTGTCCAATGCACAACCGAGCCAATAAAACTTCTTCCCGCCGCGATAAGCGACAGTAGCTCAGCCAGTGATTTGGAAGCTCCTTAACCGATCGGAGCCTGTTGTCACGGAAAGCAGACCACTCATCGCGCCAGCACGGGAGCGCCGCCCTACGCACAAGCCGAAAGTCTTCCGCCGTCACAGATGAAATGGTTACACTGGTTGCCAGCTTGGCTGCCGAGTCTGCCATTTCATTCCCCCTCAAGCCCAAGTGGCCAGGAACCCAATGCACAAACCACGCTAACGCCAGAGCCGTGCAGAACGCGGAGGGCGTCCTGGATAGGCTGTACGAGAGGATGGTGGGTGTACAGCGCACGAAGGCTCTGGAGTGCGCTGAGGGAATCGCTTAAAATAAGGCAGTCACCCAACTTTCGGTGGCGAACATATAAAATGGCTCGATATATTGCAGTCAGTTCTGCAGTGTATATGGAAGTGCTGTCATGGAGACGGAATGTAAAGGATTCGACTCCATGGAGAAACGCACATCCAACACCGCTAGAGTATTTGGACCCGTCGGTAAAATGTAGGTTAAAATCCTGATAGCCCGATAAAAATTCTAAAAATAATCTGCGGATACTAACCATAGAGGTCGTCGACTTGCTGTGCAGCGTCATACAAAGGCACCATGTATAGGCTATTACAATAACCATGTACGCCACACTCTAGAAACCAATTCATATGCTAATAACTCGTTTGCTTTGTTTCCAACTTTTAAAAATTGAAACAGTCACACAAATAATATTTCCTGCCACTTTTGAAATATTGGAACTACTTAATAAATTGAATGATATATTAAACTTGGAAATGAGGGAATGGAAACCACAGAACGAATATTCTTCAAACAAAAAACTCATACCATCATTTAGAAGAACGTTGATGCGCACGCGCAGATTGGGGCCATCTGCAAGTTCACATATATCAAAAATAAGTTTTTGATGAGATGCTTTAAATCACAAAATACACTTTTATGGCTGTCACTAAATTTTATTTTATTTTAAAGTAGCTCTAAGTTACCCTCTACAAAGTGACACAGCCTTAAGAAAGAATTTAATGTCCATTTTCCATTTTTTGCAAAATGCTTGTAAAGCTACATTTGTTCATAGAGCATTTTGCTCAAAATTGTATAATTAATAGTAAGATGTGAAGTAAAACCTTCATATAAAAACGATTGAGCTCATTATAACACATAGTTTATGTGCAATGCGCCTTTTTTGTAGAATTAGCAGCAAAGACAAAATAAAATAAAATTGCACGTGTTTTAATAGCATAATTTGCTAGCAAAATTTCAAAATATTCCGTAATATAGCACCTTCTATACTACTTACATTCACGCATTTTTGAGGACGCCAAAATCCACAAATTACATTTAGAAAGCTGAGTAAGCGTGCGCATGCGTGCGAGCGTGTATGTGCATGTGAATGTATTGTACATGTGAAAGTGTACGCGCAACATAACTCGAAAAAAAGTTACAAAACTTAGTATAGTAAGTTAAATTTCTATCAGGAATGTGACATAAAGATCTTTCCAATTGAAACTGTCTTTCACGTGGAACGGTTATCATTACTTAACATTTTATAATAAGATAAAGGCTTCAATGAGGGCTGTTAAATGCCATAGGTTTAAAATATTTTCATGCAAAAATGTATATGGCTACACATAAAACATTAATATCTTTAGAATGTAGAGTTTATTTCAGTTAACATATTGTGGCACGAGCTATTTGGTTTGAAAGCTTTAACAGTTTGACATATTGGAATTATGTAAGTCATATGGAACCTATTCGTAAAATAAAGAGTTCTGATAGACATGCCAGATTTCACCAACAGATATTAAAATCGACGTTAACAAATGCAACATTAACATTGTCTCAGCGCTAACAAAGCTGTTAAATTTCTTGCATTTCACCAACCTGTTTTCTGAAAATGTTAACAAACATGTGTTAACGCCAAGAGACTTGCAAATATCACAGCTGTAGAAGGCTATGAATGAGTCGTATTATTTTCTGAACGTACTGCGATGTGCTTTTGTTTTCATTTTCGTCTACACACAGCTGAAAAAATGGCAGATAAACAAATCGTGAGCAAAAGACGTGAGAAAAAAATCTCTCTTCCATAGAGAAAGAATTATTAATTGAATTGGTGACGAAGTATATCATGGAAAATAAGAGGACCGATGCGGTGAATATAAAAGAGGAAAACGTCACCTGGGACAAAATTGGAAACGAGTTTAATTCAAATGCATGTGTAGCTGTTAGAGGCACTAATAGTGTATTATCCACATAATTCAGTGAATTATAAAATAAATACTTGAAGCAAAGACGAGATCGGCATATTTCTTTCGATGCTGTTCTAACTCGGTATTACGTAAATTTAAATCGAGGAGCGAAGAAGGACAAGTGAAGAGTGACTTGAACGTTTCAAGACGGGAATTGGGCAGGATATTATCCACATAATTCAGTGAATTATAAAATAGCAAAGTTATTAATAGTTGAAGAAAAGGCAGGATCAGCATATTCCTTTCAATGCTTGTTCCAACTTAGTATTACGTAAATTTAAAACGAGGAGTGAAAGAAAAGTGACCAGTGACTTGAACGTTTCAAGTTGGGAGAAGGACAGTGTATTATCCACATAATTCAGTGAATTATAAAATCGAAAAGTTATTAATACTTAAAGCATAGAGGAGATCGGCATATTCCTTTCGATGCATGTTCCATGCAATTCCACAGTAAACTTCATAGCCACTTGTTTGGGCAGTAAAACGTTTCCTCTGATAGCTCCTCAAAACAATTTCTCCTCATAGGCCGTTCCCTATTATAATGCCATTTAGACGGTCTTAAATATAGCAAATCGACATCAACAGCTGCGTACGCGCCCGCCAATTTGACTATTTACATTTGCTTAAGACTTAACAACAGAAATGTGGCTTGTTAGTTTCACATCCCTCGCACATTTTATGTACGCTTTTAACAGATGTGATTCTCAGACTCCCATTCCAGTTTAGGCACAAAACACTACTTAAATGTTTAGAGGACTCTTTATTAGTCTGGAGGCTTTTTAATATCTCAGAAACTTACAATAGTGGATCACTTACTTTACTTCCGAAGAAAACTATGTATGGCATGGAATTTTATGCCCGATAATATCTACCCTTTTCCAACGGGTTTGAACATATGACCTTTAGACTATGAAGGACACCGGATGTGTAATGAAAGTAACTGTACGTAGTAAAGGTATATACGAATTAAAATATAGCTAAATACAACATTTTCATAATAGGAACATGAGTTCTATTCACAGATCCTCATATATTGTGTACGGTATAAAACTAGACTGTACTACATTCTTGCATACTAATAACAGTTTCACAGAGTTTAAAATGATTTTAAAAAGCACTGGACTTCAGCTCCCAGATATACTTCAGTTGTGGCTTTGCAGGACGTAAGAAGTTGTATTTATTACTGCTTTTATGTAAGAAACACTTTTACAGTGAGATGCTTCTGTAACGCACCACATGAGCCTGACATGTTTGAAATAAATATTCACATTGTTTATAATATAAAGGGTGTCCCATCTAACTGTGCGACCACAAATATCTCCGAAATGAAACAAAATATGAAAATTCCGATAGACCAGGAATGTACATATGTCAGGGGCTCACACAATGAGAAGGTATGCACAATCCATAAAGGTTAACAAATAACACTTCCAACATCAAGTTGCGTTTTTTTAAATGGAACATGTATGTTTTTTTCTAGCAAATTGACAACTAGATCTCTAATTAGTGATAACACATTTGTTTCCTCCTTTTTAAACACATTTGCTAGTGGCCTATAGCCCTCCGAAACTTCATTGTTGTGACTACATCCGGCATGAAAACTGCACCCTCAAATCACCAGCTTGAAAACTTCGCATCCGCATCGGCTCTGGAAACTTGTGCATAATGTGCGGGACATCCATCATGCTGGAACCACATTGATAGGTGGTTCTCTAATTTTGTTCCGTTTTTGGGTTCTGAGTTAAGGCTATTGCATAGATTGCCGCTCTAGAATATGATCAAATAACAATGCTTTTACAATTTTGTAACCAAAGAAACATATTTTAGAGAAGTGTAATGCATCAATTTCTCTACCAAAATTTGTAGTGCTTTCCCACCCAAATTTTCGTAAAAGTATAAAAAGTGACATGTGCCACCTCCTCTAGTTCCATCAACATCACATCATGTGTGTGTGTGTGTGTGTGTGTGTGTGTGTGTGTGTGTGTGTGTGTGTGTGTGTGTGTGTGTGTGTGTGTGTGTGTGTGTGGCCAGGAATGTATCTATGTCAGTGGCTCACACAATGGGACGGTATGTAGAATCCATAAAGGTACATAAAATAAAACTTCCAACACCGAATTTCGTTTTTCTTTTAAATTGAACATGTATTGTTATTCTAGGAAAATGGTAAGTAGTGTTACAATTATCGATAACACACTTGGCTCCGCTGTTCTAAGCATATTTACTAGTGGCCTATAGCTCTCAGAAGCTTTATTACTGTGCACTACATCCGACATGGAAAATGCGCCTACAAATCACCAGTAGAGTCTCGCCCGATGAAACCGTGTCATTTCAACAGATTTTCGAAGTGTCCTCCCTTTGCGCTAATACACATTTGGAATCTGGTAACAAGAGAGTGTTGCACGGTTTGCAGTATTTCTACAGATATTGCCGTACATGCCGCAGTAATACGATGTTGCATATCCTCTACTGTCGTTGGCGGTTCTTAATACAATCTTTCACTGTGCCCCAGAGAAAGAAGTCTAATGGCGTCAAGTTTGGTAGCCAAGCTGGCCATCGCACAGGATCTCCCCGACCTATCCACCTATTTGAAACTCATTGGTAACAGAATTTTAGGTCCTAATTTTTATCAGTGAACATTAAACAGTGGTATACATCATTTCTGCAACACACTCTACCACTTTTCCTGGAGGATGTAGGACTGAATACGCGTCTATCAATGTGGTTCCAGCATAATGGATGTCCCGCACATTATGCACAAGTTTCCAGAGACTTTGTGGATGCGAAGTTTTCAAGCTGGAGACTTGAGAGTGCATTTTTCATACCGAATGTAATGCCCAACAATGAAGTTTCCGAGGACTATAGGCCACTAATGTTTAGAAAAGAAGAACCAAATGGGTTATCATTATTTGTAGCTCTAGCTGTCACGTTGCTAGAAAAAACATATATGTTCCATTTAAAATAAAACCTAACTTGGTTGGATGTGTTATTTGTTAACCTTTATAGGTTGTGCATTCCTTCTCATTGTGTGAGCTCCTGGCATAGGTACATTCCTGGCCAATTGGACTTTTCATATTTAGTTTCATTTCGGAGATATGGAGATATTTTAGGTCCCAAGGTTAGTGTCGCATCCTAGAAAACACCAAACTATTGGATATAAAAGAAGAGAAATTCAAGTATGAAACTTCTTTCTCTATCCCATATGCCTTTAGGGTTTGAGGAGCAGAAAGTTTCGATCATATAGAGTACCAAGGATAGGGATCAGCCCAATGCCTGGTATGAGAGCGAGAGAAATAAATGACAGAATGAGGGACGGATGAATGAATGACTAAATGAATGAATGAAAGGTAAGGTGTTCATGTAGCAGTTAGTGGAATGATAGCGGAAGAAGCCGGAGATTCAGAAGAAAACCCGCTCGTGTACCTTGTTCAGCACAAATCCCACATGCCATCGCCTAGGATCGAACCCGCACCGTCTTGGTGAGAGTCAGACGGTTTAGTCGCTCGGCCATGTCGTGGCTCTGGAGTATAAAACACAATTTTTATAAATATTACAATAGGGGAACACTTAAAAAGTTCCTCAGATTTAGATTGATTTTTACTGGATACTAAACCATTTTCACCATCCCTTTACCTTGAAGCGAATTAAGCGAAACTATCCTGTTTTTGTATAAAGTGGTAAAATAATTACTAGAATGGTAGCTTTTCCATTTCTCTTAGTTTTAAGAGTTATGATGTGGATAAAGAAATAAATAAAAGTAGACGCGGCTAGAAGTAGCACTTTCATGTTTCATACTGTATGATGAAACTACAGACACAAGTCAAAGTTTCCTTGTTTCTATAAAGAATTAGACGTGTGTGCATTAGATATTTTTTAACATGAATAGAATATATAAAATTAAAATTAGTCATGGTTGACTATTTAACAAGTATGAAGGTTGACTGCTTTAATGTGCTTGAAATGGTGAAAAATTGGTCACGCCTAGACAGGCAACTCAAATTGAGATGGCTGCTTTTGCCAAAATACTTACTAGAATTAAATTTAGGCAAATGTTAACACGAAATGGGAAATAAAGGAACCTAGATTTAAACGGGTAGTTTAAACATCAATAGGCTCATATATTATTTATGCAATATATCAGTTCTTGGTATATTAAATAATTTTGTTAAACGTTTGATGTAGAAGTTAAAATTTAACCTGAGCACAATTGGTAGCATGTGTGGGTAGCTAAAAAGGACTATCGTCGATAAACTATAACACAGTTCTCCTAATGGTTGCCCAGGAGGCGTTTGCAGTGTTTTCCAGAGAAAACTAGAAAGCCCGATGTTCTTAACTAGGGTGGCCTAAGTAAATAAAAGTATACGACTTTGTTCGGATATTACGTGTATTTCCAGTTCTAATTTCGAGAGCTTGTTCCCATTTTGTGGTTTATTTGAGCATGTGGCAGTAACGACTTGGCAGTGTGCTTCTGCAAACTCAGCCTCCCAAAGTTCGGAGATAGAAAATTGCCTGTACTCAAGGCAGTTAGGAAATCCTATCAAAATGCACGAGCATTTGGTCTTTTCTTTTGTTGGGGTACATGGTTTTAAAACCGCGGCAGCGTTCTGTTTTTCATTTAGAGGTAAGTCGCGCCAAAACCGCACGGCAATTATACGGAAACAATTAGCTGTGACGTGTAATTACGGAAGTGCTAGACCCCAACACACCACGGCGCTATTGTTCCCTCGCGCAGGAAATTACAGATCGGTCCCAGGGCTGCGTAAACGACGTGTTCCTTATACACTCGACACCAGGGTTTTGAACTTTTCTGATAAAAATCATAAGCGAAAGTCTTCCTGCTCTAATCCCAGTGCGTTTTACTTGTGCCCAGGAATTCAAATCTGAGTTTATATTGGATGAATAAATTGCGTTAAATATGTGCCAGGGAGAGTTGTTGGAACATGGAATGTAAGTTACGAAACCTTATGAGCAAAATCATTAAATCAAAATACCAGAGCTACGCAATCGGAAAAGTGTGTACAATATATATATATATATATATATATATATATATATATATATATATATATATATATATATATATATATATATATAACCAACAGTATAATTAACACTACCCACATACAAAAAAAAAAAAACCCCTGTTTTCATTCCTCCGCGGCAAATGTAGGCAATTCTAAAGGACAAAGATGAGCTAATTTTGAAACTCTCAACATATATCTGCTATCCTATCAGGTTAAAAACATTAGAAGACATTTATATTCCGACCTAGGATGTTATAGATAAGATGTTATGTTACATTTATTACTATTATATGGTGTCATTCATAAAAACCTGAATCACTTCAATAGGCAATAACTTTTGAACCAAAAATAGGACACACATGCAACTTTGGGAGAATATAATACACAATTGGAAGATTACATTACACTATTTAAATCTCAGAGAAAAGGTTGGAAGTGTCTTCCACTAGCATCTATGGATCGTTGGTCCCATTTTGTTTGATATGACTGTTGACACTGAAGTTTATATTGAAGCAGTTGTTTTATATATTTAGTGTTTTGTAAAAAGATATATAGTGTAAGTTAGGTAATGTGTAGCCATGACAACCTCAAATGAGAGGAAGTTGTTAAATGTTTAAAAGATTTCCTTATTCTGCTTAAGAACCCCGAAGGAGAAAGACGTACATTTGTGTCTCTCCGAGGTTGTGCAGAATTATTTTTGAGTGTAAATTTAAAATGCACAAATAGCATGTGTGTAAAAAAGTAATAGTTAATCAATACACCAGTCATTAAAGAACAAGATTTATATGATTCAAATTTGTATCGCAATTCGAAAATATTTCTGAAGAATTAAATTTTCATGTCGAAAAAAGAAAATAATTATTTGTCCGTTCTTCAGAAATAGTAATACTAACTTTCTCAGATCCGTTACCACGACCCAGTGAAAAAGAGGTCATTGTTCCAGAATTACTCTTGCGCCCACTCACACTAAGAGCTGCAGGGGAAACTTCTAGATATCTTCTAGATCGTCTCCAAGGATGAGAAATTCAATAGCTTCCTCCAACATCCCAATAAAATCCCGCTACAAAACGAACGCCACAATTTGGCCTTTTAGAACATCTTCAGCATCCTCCATCATTCCCATTAAACTGCTTAAATATGACCGCCACAACGTGGTGCTTTTAGAACACCATCATCGTCTACCATCATTGCGCATTTTGTAATCCCACTACAATATGGGTACCTACAAGACATTTATGAAGCAGCTGGATGATATAGAATTGAGAGAAGGTTATTTCCAGCAAGATGGAGCAGCTTGTGATGCATCTAATGACAAGTAACTTGTAACCAGTTTGCTTGATAATTGAATAATCTCAAAAGGTCTGTGGCCCGCAGATCCACTGACCTTACCTCACCGGATTTTTGCTTTTGGGGGGTATCTAAACAATAGAGTGTAAAGGAATAGGCCACGGACAATTGATGATCTCAAGAAACCCATTTGAACCGAAATAAGTAACATTGGCGAGGATACTCTCCGTAAAACTTCAGAGAATATGGTGAGATGAGTGCAAAAATGTATAGATGCTGGTGGAGGACACTTCCAACATTTTTTTCTGAGATATAAATAGTGTAATGTAGTCTTCCAGTTGTGCATTATGTACTCTCAAAGCTACATACGTGTGTCCTATTATTGGTTCAAAAGTTCTGGCCTATTGAAGTGTTTCAGATTTATATGATTCAGGTTTATATACTGATATATGGACAGTACTATGTATACATCAATGTGATTTAAGATTAATAATGGTGCGTTACATGCATACAATAATATTTAGATTATATATTTAATGGAAATGCCTGTAACTCTTCTTAAGTGCTTGGTATCCTATGGTAGCCTGCTATACTCCTATCTGCTTTCCCTCAAAAGGAACCAGCAATAATCCCCCATCATTACTCTGTCCTTACGGCCTGGGTATCTCTTCTCCATGATGGAAATGCTCTAATGAAACGTTCCCCTTATTCATCATTAACATCACCCAAATTTTCCGGAAAAAGTTCTGATGTAAATGAAAGAAATGAATTATTAAATATATTTTACAACCTATGTGTTTGTAGCAGTCAAACAAATTTGAGACCAAAATTTTGTAGCTTTCTTCCTTTGTGTTTTTAAGAATACCACGCAAAACCTCTGCGCAAAACATATGTAAATAATTGCCAGGCTGTAATTACACCGCTTGTAGCGTTTTTTGAAACCTTTCATTCTCACAAGTTTTCGGATTTGAGCTCCATCAAAAATTCTTTCTTTGAATTCTACGTAAGTTAACTGTGAGTACTTTACTTCAAAAATTTGAAAATCCACTACCATGCTTTTCGAGTGCCTTAACTAAATACTTCATCAACCCAAGTTTTATATGTAAGGGAGGTAGAAGAATTATCTGTTGTTGTAATGTACGTCCTCCAATGTTAAGTCATACCGTACGATGAATGAAAATGGGTGAAAAGCTGCTCAAATGATTCCGGGTCCATAGAACTTATAGCTCTCTTATTCAGAATAAGGGAAAACCCTTGAAAAGACCTTATCCAGGTAACTCACCCTGAACCGAAATTCTAACTCGATACCTCTTGAACGTGAGGCAGACACGCTACCATCTACGTACCGAGGCGGGTTGGAGAAGAATATTAAACAATGATGTTTGTTTTACATTGCTCTCTTCTGGGACACATTTTTGACCCTTGCCCCACTGTTGTACCACATATGTTTTTGTCTATCACACTGATACACAGCACAAAAGGCAATAATACTTTGTGAATCCATACTTTCTTTAAGGTCTACAGAATTGAAAACTGGAAAGTTATAAAAAGTATGGCATTCACTGATGTTATATTCAATGGAATCATGAAAGGGTAGGTCATGTTGAGGCCATTTTTACCACTAGATAAATAATTGAGAAGAGAAGTGAATATAATTTAGAAAGTTACCTCCTGTTTATACTACATTAAGGCTTATGACGGTACAATGTGAATTTTGTAGGGAATAATTGCATAAAACTTCATTTTGGTAGAAGCATCAAGACAGAATTAAAGCAAAGACTCTGCAATATAGTATCTAGACGAGCGCTGATGTACTCTTGTGAAACCTAAACATTAAGAACCAGAGAAAGGTGAAGATTGGAAGATGCTCAAATGAGATTTTTTGCGACCATTGTTGGGAATTACTAGAAAAGAGAGGATTGGGAACACTGTACTTAGAGGGCAATTGGTGGAAGAAAATATTACTGAAGAAGTTCAGAGATATCAAGAACCTCAGAAAGAACATGCTCGACGAAAGTCCCGTTCAAGATATTCACGGCAAGTCTTATTTTATGAACCTTCACGAAGACGAAGTGTTGGAAGACAACGGAAGAGATGAAGCGACCAGCTTTGTTATTTTAGGAACAAGTCTGAAGACATGAACTTTTTGAGGAAGAAGAAAGTCGTAGAAGAAGAAGAAGAAGAAGAAGAAGAAGAAGAAGAAGAAGAAGAAGAAATCATTTTAGGAAAGGAAATTTGGAAAGCATGCGTTCCAGGCCGAATTTAGGATATACCCTCAACATTTCCTAAGCTCCGAAAGAAAAACTGCGAGGAAGGACGGTGCAGTTTTATTTAAACAGACCCCGATTTACAATTCCCAGCCTTTATGACCCAGCTCTGTGTGTGTCTGTGTGTATATAAGAAAATGTAGAACTGATAATTGGACGATTACCACTATAAAGTTCTCTTTATTAGAAGTTTATTTCTTAATCATCTTATCAATTCAAAGAATCCGACTATCTTATTTAAAATTCCATATATTTAATATAACATTGGCTAGAACAGACTCTGAGGTCGTCATTCTGAAAAAAAGACTTTGTACATATTTTAGTTACAGAAAACCTTTATAGTTTAGACAAAATGTGCTGCAAGAAAACTTAAATTTCATCTTAACATAACATATATGTTCAAATAATGTATTTGTTATGCTTAAATGAGTTCGGAATCCCCTATCTCGACAATGTTAAATTCTGTTATATTTAGGACCCGTTACCTCAGCAAGCAATCAACCTAGAGGGATGAAACTTTGACCATAAATTATTAATTGTTTCCCTGTAATTTTGTCAGGAGGAATTCGGACTAACGTGGAAAATGTATATTTATTACTTTTAATTTGACTCAAAATATTGAAATTAAAAAAATATTTTACTTCATTGTTTTTCAGAAAATAATAACTGGAAATAAAATAATTTTACTCTGTATAAAGTTAAATATACACATACAGAACATGTAGAAAAATTGTAGCTTGGTATCTGATAAGGAGCTGAGATAATGGGTCAGATATTTCAAGAAATGTGATTTACCAGAAATTGGGTTTAAAGTTGGTAGTAGATTTTATATTGCCTTAGTGGATTCCTGGACCATATGTTGGGTTATCTTAGTCTTTCTGCGCTTCAAACATGGTCATAGCATTTTATACATACAGCAGATTCACTGATAAATCTTTTCAACAGACAAACATTCACCATTATGTTTAGAAAATCATGCCTTTCTTTATAAAGTTCAAAGCATGACTGTATTTTCTTTTTCAAAGAACTAATTGGAACATCATGTTTTAGGTTAGTGCCTATTGGGGATTGGCATGCATTGTTAATAATTACAGTTTTAGACCTGCCTACATTTTTCCTTTTCTTAAAAACACCTTTTGGTCTGGTTCATAATGGCTGATTTTCACCAAAATAGGGAACGTTTACAGGAATATATATTCTACAACAGAATATTCAATACGTATAATTTACTAACACATAGGAGAAGAATGTAAACAATAAGCACCAAGTAGAACTGAAAACAGGTTAGCCAACAGCATAGATTGACAAAAGTTATCCCACCATTCACAAAAACGTCCCATTTCGATAGCTCCTACAGAAAAATGTTACAGGTGTTAAAAGTTACACATTTTTATCGACTTTTGACAAAAGCAACACAATAGAGCAGACGTAATTAAAGTGGTTTCTAAATAATTATACTATATCTATGTATCAATAACTATTCTAATCGTAGAAAATGTAGACTAATGTGAGAGAAAAATATAAAATATGACAATTCTATGAGTTTGGCCATTGGAAACCCCCTTAAATACGATACCAGTGTGAGGCATTCATTGCAATTATTTTATTTTTAAGTGCTTTGTAATAAATCGTTTAAATGCTTTTTCATATAATTTTTCTTGTTATGCCGCGTACAGAGTGTGGAATATAGAAGAAAAAAATGACGTTTTAAATATATGATCCTCCTTTAGCCTATTTCTTGATCAGACTATTATTATAAACTGTTATCAAGATAGATCCATCAAGGCTAGATTGCAGAAGTACCTACAAACGACAATGGGTAGGGAATGTGATGTGTTAACATGTTGTAACGCTGCTAGCGATAATGATGATTCTATATTCGATGACCATGACGTTAAATACAAAGGCTGTCTGTGTATTATAGCGTTAGGTTATGCATCAGAGCCAGAATGACAATACGTTTTGCGAACCAAGCTTATGGTTGACCAACAAAACGACGAACAATGCTAGCAGTTCGCCACGTTGCGGTGTGCAATTGTACTAGAGTTAACAGAGCGGTAACCACAGTAGCAGCTGGGGTTATCAGGTATCTGTAGATGTGCCATTAAATGTCTCCAACCCATAGCATTGTGTTAATTTGTAGATAACCAAACTGTATTTAAAACTGTCGGTTTAGAAACGAACCTTCGGTATTCAATATCGACATAAGCTATTCAAAGTCGCCGCGAAAAGAAAGTAGCTATTTAGATAACCAGTACTTTGTCAGAGATGAAGTTATGATACTAATAAATATAATTCCAAATAGCTGATGGTAACAAATAAAAGTAGTTGTAATGTATCATATCGCAAAAGAATAAAAAAAAGAACTTGTTTCAGCGTCGACGATCGAATTCTCATGCTATAGCACATTGTTGCTAATTTTAGAATATTATTGAAGGAAACTCCAATATAATCGCACATCTGAGTTAAAATAGTCTCTTACAAATCAGAAGTATGGTTGGTAGTGCTGGTCACTTAAACTATTTAAATCCAATCTTTTTTCAAGTTTACCCTTTAATTACACTTCTACGATTGTTCATTTATGTACTTTCTAAATGATCTACAAAATTTGACATTTTTGTAACTTGCGGTAAGTCTGATACTGATTTATATTTATATTTTCGTTGTTTTTGTTTCATTTATAATATCGTTTTAAGTTTCAGTATCATGTATGTATTCTGATATTCTCTAGTGTTAATTTATTTAAATATATGAAAATCAATGACTTTTGTTAGAGAAAGTGTGGAAGTGTATAACATTATTTTATTGTATTGTAGGAGAATAGTGTATTCTACGAAATACTTCGGAATATCTAGATTTATGTGTATATGAAATACGTTTACAAGCAAGATACAATTGTTGGCAAAGCTATCCTCAACATGGAAATGTGTTGTTTTTATTTGCTACAGAACTGACAGTGTTATTAGTCTCTAAATACATATAGAAATTACATGTGATTAAGCTTTCTATGAATAACTTATTAACGCAATGATACTGGAGGAAAATTAAAATCCAAAGTGTATCTGGCTATAAAAAATGAGAACAATACTGATATTTCAATCACTAAAATGTTTTGCTTTAGAAACATTAAACTTTTGTCTCTCAAATGCATTTTATTCGTTATTTATAATAACTCAACAAATGGTTTGATACATAGAATAACGTATATTTTTGTGTCAAAAATTGTTTAAAAAATCATATAGTTGGGTAATCAATTCTAATGAGGCCATGCTATTTTAAAGCACTTATTTTGTTAGCTTTATCAGTGCCAAACTATGAAAAAAGCAAGCAGGAAAGCATTTTCAAAAGTTAAATGTCAGTGTATTTGCGTTATGTTTACCAGACATTACAAATTAATAGGCCAAACAATATAATGCATTTAAGCAGTGATAACATACTAAGGCAAATCTTTCGTGTAGGAAATCAAGCACAACGTTTGCAGTATGGGGACGTGCTCCATCCTGCATGAACCTTTGTGTCTGCAATTGAAGACGTGTGGCCATGAGTTGAGGAAAGGACTGGTTTCGCAACATGTCTAAAGGTATTTACCGGTTACTATAGTATCGAAGAAGAACGGACCGATGATTTCATGGCTTGACATCGCAACCCATGCGCACAATTTCTCCCTGTAGGGGTTGCTCTAACCGTGCCGTTGCTCTAACCGGTTAGAGCAACCAGTACGGAGAGCGGAAGATCCGCGGTTCAAATCCCGGCTGTGGCACTGAATTTTTAAGTCTGGCTGTACTCATTGGAACCTTAGTCTACACTCGGCTATTGTGGAAGAAATGATTGTTTCCAATTCTGTAGGATTTTGTATAACTGATGAACCATTATTTTAGTAGATCTGGATGGCTCAGTTGATTGGGCGTTGGCTGTGGATTCAAATGTGACAGAGATTGAACGTTTCTAAATGTACTTAAAAGTGCAGTCCCAAGTTAGTATCTCCTTTGTTATATAAAGGAACACCTACGAGACGAAATCTCGGGACACTGGCACATATATGATTCTGCAATCAACAGCCTCATTAACAAAATAAAGAGCAAACAAGTAAATAAAGTGAGTGCGTGAGTGAGTGAGTATGTGGGTGAGAGAGTGGCTGAGTAGGTAATTATAACGATTAATCATTCAACACTAGACATTTCGTTGTGTGTAAAGAGACACAATTATTTTAAAGAACTCATTTTATATAAATGAGAAAAGCGCACAATGTTCACGGTGATATATAAATTATTTAAATTATTTAAATAATTTTTTGTTAATCTTATTATTGAGATTCTCCTTTTATTACAGTTTTGAGCATGATAAACGTCTCAGTGTTTGGCGCACATTATGCAGACAAAGTCTTCTTCCTGGTGATGGTATCTTTGTCTTCGGCATAGCTTAGCAACTTGTTTTATGAAATAAATTACTTCCAGCATATCCACTGTTATTGTTTTGAATCTTGTACAGCTTTCTCATATAGGAATGCTCACCATTCAGCTATTTTTTTCCAAATTAATTGTATTTTTAGGCAAGACCATTTACAAAATTTGATTGGCTTCTTGTTCTATTTCTCTTTTAAGCTGCTATGGAGTTTTTCATGAAGCCCGTGTTTACAAATGGGTATATAGATTAGCAGTAAGCAAATTGAAGTACAAGCTTTTGTGAGAATAATGTCTGGAAATTTATTAAAATAAACCATAATAAGTAATCAAAATAATAGCAATGTTTCACATTCTGTATTCCTTGCTTTTTTTGTCTTATATTTAACTTATGACCAAAAGCCACGCAGAATCTATAAATAGACCAAGCAGCTACCGAATCAATGGGGGAGAGGGTTGTTTCTCCACTCTGACGTCATAGTGGCAGTGTCACATTACTAATGCAAGATACAATAGTCTGCCAACCTCCCTCTGTTGTTTTAATACTACCGCATGAGTTCGGCCTGTAAATGAAGTATTTCCTAGGTATATATCGATACCCTTTCGGGAATATGTTTTAAAGCTCCCTGAGCCCAAAAAAAGCCAGTTTTTTTAATATCCTGTATAACAACAGCAAAACTCGAAAACAAAATTTCGGACAGACACCAAACTGGGTAAAAAGTTCAATATAAGATACGAATAAACACTAGAACTCATATTATTGCCAGTAGTAAGGTGATTTCTTTCAAGATGTTCAATCGTGTTTACGAGAACTAAACTAAAAGTTGCGTAACAACTACACATAAGATATAGTCTGATGACTGGAGATAGCAAATATAACGTTAATTATGGATATACCTGGTGTGAAAAGTGGTGTACCATACAAAATTATGTCAAAGCCACATATTCGCCTTTTTTCTTCTCCCTTCTCGTCAATGCTGACGTTAGGAGGCACTTGGGTTCCCTGGGAGCGAGGGAGCCAAAGTATCTGAAATCAGGGTTGAGGGGTCGGCCCAACGCTTGAGATGAATGATTGATGGAGCAATTGGTGGAATGATAGTGGGGGAAACCGGAGGACCCAGAGGAAACCCACCCCAGCACCATGTTATCCACCACAAGTGCCTGCGGTCGCCTGGGATTGAACCCGAGCCGCCTAGGTGAGAACCAAGTGGTCTAACCACTCCACCATTGCTAAACAGAAAATGTATTAATGGTCAATCACTACAATACCACCAAGTCTTTAGAGTAGACGCTCAAAATGTGCTCTGTTCGAGCATTTGTTGTTACTCTTGGGTTAAGAGTTCTCCTATTGGAAAACTTATTTGAAGTATTGAGTTTCATTAATGTTCCAGTTGGCTTTGCCGTAGGCAAAGGTCACACTAATAATTTGTAAAGACTGTCATACCTCTGAATGCATTAGACGCATCTGAAACACTGACAGAATCTACTATTGTGCCAAGCGTCGTCGCTTGTTATCCTGAGCTTCCAAGCTTCCACTTTACACACCGCCAATGTTCTGAGAATGCCAAGCTTATCCTCGCGACTTGATTCCAAAAGACACTCTGAATCTAGTCCTTTAATAAACTCATTTTGAGACAAACGAACATTTTAGCAACATATTGTAAAGACCAAAGTAACTTATCTTTTGTAGCATTACTTTGCTATTCTAATTACAAAAGTAAAGGATAAAAGTATGATGAAATATTCACAATCAACATTTTCAGATATACAAAATGCACGATGGAGGAAACTATTACAGAAACTTAAGTTAACGTCAGCTTAACGTCAGTTGCCATTGAAGTTTGTGCATACCCCTAACTCCTTGTATAACAATATACAAAATAGCTTTGAAAATTTATTACAGTCGTTAGAGGAATACTAGAATATCAGATAGCAAAGTAGTAAAACCTGACTTTTCCACTACAAAATTATAAGAATGATTTGGTTCCAACTGATTTATGCCACTGTGGTAAATAAATTACGTAATGTGCTTAAAATTGCAATGATTTAAATGAATTATCACAGATTTTAGAACTTTCCTATGTTTAATGTTAAGATATATAAAAGCAACAGATAAATTACTTTAAATAAAAAGGCCTTTCCGCTAGCTGAATTTGAAATATATTGTAATATCACCTAAGGTAAAACAAATATTACTCAATATCGTCCACACGTGCTTCACACAGCCTGCTATTGATTGCAAAATCAGAATCAGTAATATCAAATGCTCTATACTCTATCTCAGGCTAGTTTAATCCCGTTGTAAACAACAAGTCGGAGCTGACTCAACTCGCCATATGTTAGATGCAGATAAGTTTCGCAAAACTAGCAGCATATATAGCAGCACTAACTTCTAGACAATAAATAAATAGAGTTGGGTTACACATTAGCTTATTAAATCTATGAGCTGCTTCATTTCTTAAAAAGTAATAATAATGAACTTTACTGCCTATAACACTTTTCGTAAAATCGTCGTATTTCTCCACGCGCTGTTTGCATTTACGCGATTTTCCCGGTGTTCTTAGAGTTCCGGATGCTTGCACTTCCATTAGAACATTATGTACGTTACTTGTGGAAACACCAAGGAGATTATCAATTTACTTTTCAATGTTTTTATAGACAATTCTGGATTTATTTAAGTACTGCGAAACAATGCGGGACCATTCAGCTCTCGGCACTTTTTAAAGTTTTGCTTCGATTGTGTTTCATTTTGGCTGAAGTACTGGCCTACTCCATGATGAAAAGTATACTGATTTTAAATTGCATATACATAAATGTTCTTGGACTTGTGAGATATTAATACGCAAGATGTACAGGAAATACAGTGTTAAATATCAGAAGCAACTCCACACTATAAACAATAATATCTTAATCAACATTCAACTCGATATAGGTATAGGATTGCAAAAATATTATATAATAGCAGTGTCCTTTAGTAATTTATAAATAAAATGCAACTTAATTTAACATAATAATTTAATAGTGTGTATAATTTCACCTGTCTTCTGTCTAATCTGTGTATAGTGTACGGAACACATCTTTGTGATATGTGGAGCAGAAAGATAACATTTAGGGCTATTACGTTTATAAGACTCGAAACATTTGCATACTTTTATCTCTCCGAAATCAGCTCGCGCAGAGCAGTGATCAGAAAACTACTTACAGTACTGTACTTAAAAGAGGGTTTTATCGTACGCATGCAAATAAAAGAAAACGTCTATTAACTTCGCTAAGCCAATCAACAGCTTAACCGTTTTCTGTCCCAATATCTCTGTCTCTGTCTCCCTTCCCATCCAGATGTTTACAGCAGGATTAAACTAGGTTGAGATAGATTATAGTTGAATTTAGCTATCTGAAGCTTAGAATTGCAATGGTTTACTTTTTAAATATTAGTTTTAAGCTCAGATTTGCCACTTGTTAAAACAACTTCATCGGAAATATTGAAATATTCAATTTTGTGTTTGTTTGCACAAATCTTTTACTTTTGTACTAGGAACTGTTCTATTCTAAATTTGTTATAATTACTCACCAATGCAGAAGTTCTCAATCGCTGTTCTTCAAGAAGGCTCGTTGTCTCCTGGAAATAAAAAAATGAATATTTATCAAATTGACATCTATGGATGACAGAACTTATTAATATTAGTTATATGTAGGTGCAGCTCTGAGAAAGGAGGGAAGCCGTTTCTCCTACGACGAGAGGTCAGAGAGGCAGACCCAATCTCATCAAAATTCTTTACGAACTTCTTGGAAAGCATACGAGGACATGAAAAACATGAAGAGGAACAAACAACAAGGGCTAAACATTAACGGTTGCCACCTAACAAATCTAAGATTTGCAGATGATGTGGTATTTGTTCACAAAAACTTCAAAATTGCTCGCGGAGCAAAGAGGCAGGCTAACAAATGAATTAAACCAAAACACAGCTTATGATCAACAGACAAGAGACTCCATTACAATGGATGTACCAGAATATGTATATTTAGGACAGCTAATCTCCATCAAGGACAGTTATTTAAGTGCAGAGGTTCTACTTCCATTAGACCTGGACCCGTATGGCCAAGGACCCGGGCCTCTTACCCGGGAGCTATGGATACTCCGAGGCTCTTTCCATAGGGCAATACCCGATTTCCTAAAAAGCCCCCCCTCCCACTCAGCACAACGTCAAGAAGGGATGGAAGTGGATACGCCACTTACGCGCGTCAACCCCGCAAGGAAGACTACCGATAACATCGGTGGGACCACCTGGTGATCTAGCACACCTTCTACTAGCTCTGCAGGCTAGTACCCGGGACCTATGAGGCAGCCCTCTACCCCCTCCGGGTGGCTGTAGACTGGCCGGAGGTACCCAATTCCCCGTGGGTGTCAGGAACTTACTGCCCCCTCGAGTCCAACCCAATCCAAACAACTTCCCTACGGGAGGGACTCGGCAGTTCGACCCGAGGTCCATCTAGCAACGTCAGAGGTACCACGAGTGCTAAGCTCCATCAAGGACAGAGCAGCAAGAGAATTAAAGAGGATAGAGATGGGCATAGAGTTTCTGGTCCCTCCAGTATATACGCTAAGCATACAACTCAAGCTGGAAGCACTGGAAGCTTGCATGTATTCGACTGTGTTATGTGTAAGTCAGACGTGGCCCGTAACAAGCAGGCAGAGGAAAACACTACGGATATGCCAGAGCAAAATGGAGCGCAAGATATTGGGAATAAAATGCGATCTCCAACGCTACATTGTCACAAATGACATTAACAACAGGCAAAGTGCTAAGAGTTGAGGAATAGAAGTGGAAATGGGGAAGTTGAAGGACGACAGATAGACCTACAAGATCACGGTTTGTCTCCCGCGCACAGAAAAACGCCAAAGAAGACCACGACAGAGTTGGGCGGACTTATAAACACAGCACAGAGGTCAGCAATGGCCTACAACAGCTCGAGACAGAAGGAAGTGGAGATCCATGGGCAAAAATTACAAGTGTAAGTGTAGGAGTGGGTGAGTGCGAGTGCAAGAGTATTGTAACGGGAGCGCTAGAACACCCTGTGAAAGCAGCTGGCAGCGGAAGGTAGGGGAGGTTCGGTTAGCCACACCTCCTCCTCGTTTGTCTTGTGGTGGTGACAGACTATGGTCAGGGAAAAAACATGACTGTGTCGCCTGTTTTCTCTACACCTGTTTCTCGATCTTTCTGTTACTAGAACAATCCTGTAAACACGAGAAACCGGCGATATTCCTATATAAAGAGAGTTACAGACAGACAGAGGGAGCTAGTTAGTGAGTTGAGTTGGTTTTGGTTTAGTCATTCAGTGAGTTGGTTTTGTCAGTGAGTGAGGAGACAGTCGCAGTTCTTGGTGTAAGAGTTAGTCAGTGACGTGTTAATGAACGAAAGGGTTGTGCAACGGAAGACTGTACGTAACTTTGAATGTGTGCCGGAGCTTACGTAACCGCGAGTACAGTGAAATTGTAACGGACGGACTGGTGAATTGTAACTGTGTGCAGCAAGTAATTCTGTGTAATTGGTAAGAGTTTAACTGTAAGTCGGTGGAAATAAAGAACATTTGTGAGTGGTGAAATTGGACCTTTTATTCCACGAACCCACAAAGTCACACTGGTGTCAGGAAGCGGGAAGACAACAGCACCGAACATTACAGCCATGGAATCCGCAGTGGAAATGCTTTTGGCGAAGATGAACGAGTTAATAACAAAAACAGAAGCGGCAAGTAACAACATCACCGCAGAATTGAAACAAGTGAAGACGGCCAACGACAACATCACCGCGGAACTGAAACAAATGAAGACGGCCAACGACAACATCACCGCGGAACTGAAACAAATGAAGACGGCCAACGACAACATCACCGAGAAGATGGAAGAAATGAAGGCCGAGTTAACCACAGAAATGAGAGCAGCGAACGGCAGTCTGGCCACGGAAATGAAGGCGGCGAACGAGGCTCTCGCCGCAAAGTTTGAGGAACGGTTGGCCGGCGTGAGGGATGACGTCACGAACCTGGGCAAGCGGAAGGGTCAAGTAGACGACCGCCTTAATGATTTAGAGGAAAAGGCCGACAACATCGCAAAACCCCTCACCCGCCTGACGGAGGAAAACCGGCCTTATGTGTGGACGGAGGACGCCGAAGACGCTTTCCAGCACCCGAAGGGGACCCTGTGCAGTGCTTCAATTTTGGGTTTCCCACAACCGGGTGGCGCCTTCATTGTGGACACCGACGCCAGCGACCATTGCATTGGAGGTGTCCTATCGCAGATCCAGGACGGCCACGAGCGCACAAGAGTGGAAGAGGAGGAGCGTGCCGCAGCAGTCCGAGTAGTTGTGGCAGTGCCTGCTGAAGGCTGGGATAGCGCAGGCCTGAGGAGGGAGCAGCTGGCGGACGCAGACTTGGGGCCACTCTTGAGGGAAGTGGACGCAGGGACGAGACCGACCTGGGAGGAAATCGCACCGAGGAGCGCCACCTACAAGTCGCACTGGGCCCAATGGGACTCGTTGAAGACCAGAGAGGGCGTGCTGTTCCGGGTATGGGAGTCACCCGGTGGGAAGGCGCAGAGAGAACAGTTGGTACTTCCCCAGAGCAAGGTCCCGGAAGTCTTGGAGGAAGTGCACGCCGGTACTTCAGGAGGACACCTGGGAGCGAACCGAATGATTCACAAACTACGGCAGCGCTACTTCTGGCTGAGACTCCGAGCAGATGCTGGTGGTACACCTGGACCGCCTCGCACGCTACGATGGGGCTGTTCGAGGCGAACAGCTTTGAGGAGGGAGCAGTGTAACGGGAGCGCTAGAACACCCTGTGAAAGCAGCTGGCAGCGGAAGGTAGGGGAGGTTCGGTTAGCCACTCCTCCTCCTCGTTTGTCTTGTGGTGGTGACAGACTGTGGTCAGGGAAAAAACATGACTGTGTCGCCTGTTTTCTCTACACCTGTTTCTCGATCTTTCTGTTACTAGAACAATCCTGTAAACACGAGAAACCGGCGATATTCCTATATAAAGAGAGTTACAGACAGACAGAGGGAGTTAGTTAGTGAGTTGAGTTGGTTTTGGTTTAGTCAGTCAGTGAGTTGGTTTTGTCAGTGAGTGAGGAGACAGTCGCAGTTCTTGGTGTAAGGGTTAGTCAGTGACGTGTTAATGAACGAAAGGGTTGTGCAACGGAAGACTGTACGTAACTTTGAATGTGTACCGGAGCTTACGTAACCGCGAGTACAGTGAAATTGTAACGGACGGACTGGTGAATTGTAACTGTGTGCAGCAAGTAATTCTGTGTAATTGGCAAGAGTTTAACTGTAAGTCGGTGGAAATAAAGAACATTTGTGAGTGGTGAAATTGGACCTTTTATTCCACGAACCCACAAAGTCACAGTATTAAGTGCGAACAGTAGCAAGAGAAATGACAAAACCGACACAAACCCAACACGGAGTGGCCAACGGTTTTGTAATCAGCACAGCTACCTTGAATATAGGAGGACTTTGCCCTTCATTGCACGTAATAGGCCATCTCTAATCTCTCTAATTGTATTATAAGCATTTTTACTAAACATTTGATGTGTTTCGATTTACATATATTTCTCTATCACTATCGTTATTTTACCAAGCAAGATGGCTCCATGGTAACGTGCCTGGCTCGCCGTTGACTGTCCACACCAACTTGGGTTTTTGTGATTGTTCCTGGTCGTAGGCAAATGTTTGGTTACTTTATAGTCTACCATCATTTCCTTTCTATAATACTCTTTCGTTTCGTCTTATCTTAAAGGTGTGGTTGATAATCGTCGTCCCTGGGTAGTTTTTCGAGTCTGGAAGTGTTAGAAATTCAGGACGTATCTGTTGCTCATTCACTTTAACCTACCCTCCGGAAGTGTGCTACCTACAATATGTATATCTAACTATGCATGGTGTTCCCATCTATGTACGATTCTCGTTTATTTTTATATAGCACCATAAATATACCTGTAAGAGTTATGTTTCTGCATAGGTTATTGAATAAATAGTGGTAACATTTGAATTAACAAAAGATAAAACAATTTTGGAGCAGTCACATTATTGCAGTGCAGTAATCTCCTCAAACATGAAGAACTTACCTTCACACATCAGGGAGCCGACGGACGCTATTCACAGAGTCTTGTTCTAATTTTCGAACAGACTCCTCTAAATGGCAATCTCATTTTGCCTTGCTAGTTCAGTATAAGATGATCTTCCAGCAGTACTCTAACAGCATTCACTGCACATCATCACTTGCTGATAATGGTCTGCCAATCAACGTTTTTGATAAACGTCTTCTCTTCCTCTACGAAATGCATTCGCCCACGTAACCACGGTACGATGTGGTAAGGTATGTCTACCACAAGCTCCCAATATTTCTGTATGGCATTTTCGAGCATTGATACTTCTTGTAACCTGAATTTTAATGAAGTATTGTTGTTCGTATTTACTAAACATATTTAGAGCACTAAAGATAACAGCCTACAGTTAAACTTACTACTGATTTTCCAGGACAAGAAGGCAAGCTAGAGTAATGTCTAACTTAAACACTTTTGCTGTCTCCTCAGTGTTTATGCTCACCTTCTCAGTAAAAGGATAGAAGGTTCGTTTAAAATACACAAGTGTTGTCACATAATTCACCCATATCGCTGCATTTAGTGCAACAAACATTATATCTGGCAGCATGGGTGACTCATATACACTCTCATACACTCATTTCCTAGTAAACAGATCCACTACCGGAGCAGATAAACAGTTCAAGGGCCTCTGCCCTTCATTCCCCTCTAGCCTTCTTGTCGTTGGCACACAGTAAAATATCTTACTAAATAAAATTATTGTCTTCAAACTCACAGCTACCAAACATTAGATGCTCTTGTTTTTCATTGTTATCAGCTTAGGTGATTTAAGGCGGATAGCGTCAAATGTATGCAGTGTTGCCACTAATTTATGAATGACTCATGCACATCATTCGTGTTAATTTATGCTAAAATGTTTATGGGGGTCACACAAGCCGACGTTGGGACGCCAAATTGAAGCAACAATATATGTGGCGAACAATGTTCCACTTGACAATACAGTTTGAAGCACATTTGTTTAGCTCAGGGTAAAACAATGAGGTTTCTCACAGGGTATGCGTGGATGTGTGTGAGAAGGAGATTTTAATGACACTGGAATGCCCGTTTCCAACTTATTTATTCACTGCTTCTTTTTCTTAGAACATCGAAATGAAAGTTGCCGACCAAGGGTTACTTATATTCATATAGTCAACATGGAATTTATTATTCTGCTATATATAGAAGAGTTAGAGGATATTGTCGTGAGTATTTATTATTAATATTACATTGATTACCTTTAAATTTTTTAATTTTAAAAAGAGAATATGTTTTAATTTGATTTTAATTTACTTAAGTAGTTTAAATTATAGAGTTACTGACGGCAGAATGTTTATTACTCGATAAACTTTAGTCGTTCCTCATATATATGAACCGACAAATATCCAAGACAGAGCAAGAGGACTGCCCCTAATCGTCCTCACGCCTCAGACTGGTCTCATGGCTTGCAAGCCACGGAGTGCCCTCCTCGGCTCCACGCCCAAGACCCTTGTCCACAGCTGCGCGTGGGTGAATCACCTTCTCTTCCTGAAAGCCCTCTTCATTCAACCAAAATCCCTTTGTGGCTGTTTTGTCATGCCATTCTGAATGATCCAAAGAATATCCTATTCTTACAAGTCAAGTGGGCCCCTTTAGAAAACTGCTAAGGACACTGCTTCTTACATTGCTTTTGTTGTAACAACTTTCCCCCCAACTCAACTGGCCTTGCCCTTGTCGTAACAAAGAACCAACATTCCTTTGACATCCATCATAATTATTTACTTATGGCAAACCTTAATTTCGGTATCATAATTGAGACAAATGTTTGCAGAAATAGTTTTATCATTTCATTGCAAGCATAAGGCGGATACAGGAGTCCGTAGCAAAAGTCAGATGTTCAGAAGCAGCATATGTGCTGACCTTGAAATTATATGCACTCCGACCTCGCAAGGGACTGTAAAAGAGATGCACTAAAAAGGGTATTACGAATTCAAGCAAATAAACATAACTCAGAAATAGAGTGTTTAATATATCCATATGGGTTATGCTTATTTTACCTTTATCAGAAATGTAAAATTAATTGAGAATGCAGAGGAATTTTCAGGTAATCGAAGAAAATTTAAGTTTTACTTCTTATCAGTCACGGAAATATGTTAAACACTGTTTCTGTTAAAATAAGTAAGAGAACATTCAAAAGGCAAGTTGGAGTAGAAGAGTTTAAGCACAGCGTTGGAACTCATATAATTTTTTGTTTTAATACGTGATGTTTTGGTGACACAAACATACCAAAATTTGTTCTAAAACTTCTGTTATGTTTTAAGCAAGATATTTGTATAGTAAAAACTTAAAGAGTTGAAGTTTATCATTTTAATTTGTGGGATCGTGTTTTACCAAAACTAAAACTACTAAGGATAATTTGTTTACAGATTTATGTGTCTAAACTGGATCAAGAAGCGCAAGTTAATTTGCTGTTAGACGTTTGATAGTCTTTCACCGCGGTTTCTACCACGCTGAAGTCGCAGAGCCACAATTCTCCGTAGCAATTATTTCGCGTCCTGCTAGGCCCTCGTTTGTGCTCTGGGAAATCCCCCATCCAATTTAGCTGGGGGTTTGAGACAGCACCCTGGGGGATAAGCATTGCACATCTGTGCCTAGGGCAACCACAACATGTCGCGATTATTTCTGTAATATTTGGTTTTAGTCATTATGAGTCTCTGAAGAACAATTTCACGGATAATATGCCACCAAGCAAACTTCTCTAACAGGCAATGAAAAATGTATGCTTTCTTCGGATGTACTGGTCAAAGGTACAACTTGCCTATTACTGTCAATAAGCTCGGCGGATTAGCAAGAGTTACAAAGCTAATTAATGCGTGTTCCTAAAGCTTTTAATTGTAAACGTAAGCACTTATTCAACAAATGTATAATCAGGTTACAACAGATTTTATATCTGAACAATAACAATGAACTTCTTAAACAGAGATGTCGTTTCGAGGTTTGGCCGTTGATTAGATATTGCTTACTCTGCAAGGCTCTGTTTCTGACCCGTGCTGCTTCCTCTCCAATTGTCAGTACGGTTTTGATAGGCTTTGAGGCAATATATTTTAATGTTTTAGTGTTATAGTGCCGAATATTCTGTATACTAGATATTTAAGTACACAGAATTTTCATGTATGTTTCTTATGTGACAAAAACTAGATTTTCTGCTATTCATATGCGTCGCAGAGAAGTTCTTCCTAAAATTGGCTATAGATTTTTAGAAACAGGACCTATTCCCTATATGAAACCATAATTACACTGGTGTGTTTTTAAAGATGACATCGGAGAAAATTTAGGAGTGAATGTAAATAATACCTAAGAAATATACCATAAGCTCCAAGAATTTCGTAAACCTCAGCTTGGAATAATAGCACCGAATTTTAAAAATTAAAACTATAAGACAACTGTAGTTCAGGAATCACAAAAAAGTGGTTAGTCTGAATAGATCTAATTACTGCAACTGACTGTCAGAAAATATTGCGGTTCATTAATTTGACCCGCGTTTAATTGTTTATGGAGCAAGCATTGCTCCCAAAAACCTTAAAAAAACAACAGTAACCTATTTAATGAATCTTAAAGCAACATTTTGAGAGATGGGAGGTTATAATGTATATGGTTATTGAGCAATTTAGGGAAAAATGTATCCGACTCTGTCGGTAAACATCTTGCTTCCTGGGGGAAAAAATTCCCATTATCCGGGATAAGACTTCACACGAACCCTGTGTACTTAAGCATAACATGCTGAGATGTTACCTTCTTAAAGATCCTAAGTCGCACTGCTCCCCAATTAGAAGTGCCATCCTAATTTATCCTAAAGGAATTGATGCAGGGGAACTGAAAACGTTCCCTTTGTTAGTGTTAGAACCAATACCGGAATAGCATTATAATGGTTGTTCTAATGCATTTGGTTATAATTCGTTTACGAAAAGAAAACAAAAACAGCAGGCTTTCATTTTGAGTAATTTACGTCCTCCAACGTTAAGTCATATCGGTGCAGCGGGCTGATTCTGTTCAGTGTACATTAGTGATAGCAAGTCTAATTTACAGTCCGGTGCAAGGAAACTTTCCGATATATGGAACAGCTGTTCTTAGGTGAATGGCACCACGCCCCCAGTTCAAACCCTGTCAGCGATAGGAAGGCGTGCGCCTGCCCTTTGTTTCGCGATGGCGGAGGTGAACTAGAAGCCCAGACAGTTTAAGCTACATACATTGAAACATATAATTCAGGATTCGTCTCATCAGACTTTGATTATTTTATCAGCAGTTATTGAGGACAGGGGCAGATTGCCCATCCTTTTCGATTAATGAACCTTCTCAGGTTTGTGCTGTTTTCTTGGGAAAGGAATGAGGAATGGGGCAGAATTATCTGTTTTATTATGTGTGTCAACATGAACTCACATTGCGCATATTTATTTCGAATCATTTAATTTCATTACAAATAATTTAAAGCTGTAACTTGAGCTCTATATACACAAAATATACCCAACATACTAAAGGATATTTTCGCCGCGTAGACAAACATAAGGGGAAACACAAAGACAATAATATTCTATTAATTAATCCACGAACCCCCATTCCTTATTACCCACACCTCGTCCTTCTCCCCGGTTCCCGAGTTATGACGTCAAACCATTGAGCAACGGACACACAGGGAGGTGACATCGTTCCACTAAGGTTAAATTCTTCCTTACCCCTCCCCTTGCACTAAGCACCTCGGCTACGCGCCTTGTTTATCGGTCATTCCTTGTGTTATTGGATTTTGATATAAGCCAATAAGAGATTGGCACAGCCTGGACTGGTGAGAACACGAATGGTGAGACGGTTATGCCAACATTATATAAAGTAACACACCAAAAGATACCATCAGCATCGGAACATTTCTGTGAACCGGACTGTATATTATTGATATGCGAGTCCAAACGTACGTGGGGAACTGAGGTTCGGTTTAGTACAGAAAGATGATAACTTTTTATACTAAATGTGTACAGCTTGACTGATTATTACTAGAGTCTTTTATGCTTCTTGTACATAAGTGTACTTAATACAAAATGTACTTAGTCAACACATATCTTGACGAACTAAATATATTTTTGTTGGAAGAAAAACGGAGGAAATATATGCGAGTAAATTAAAGTAATAAAATTACATGATGACTCCTTAAACCCACTTACTCACTCACTCACTCGCTCACTCGCTCACTCGCTCACTCAATCACTCACTCACTCACTCAATCACTCACTCACTCACTCACCGACCGGGATGGTTCAGCTGATGTCGTCTGTGGCCTGCATTCGGGAGGCTCGGGTTCAATTCCTGTGGCCGACCTACCTGACCCATGGGTTTTTCCGGGGGTTTCCTGGGTCGCTAGGCGAATGCTGGGTAGGTTAATTACATTTCATCCTCCATTTCATCTTCATTATCATTTCATATCATCTCTCATCTAGTGTTTTCTTCCAGAGTAGAAGAGTCGGCGGATGTCTCGGTGGTACATGACGGGATGATATGCTCCGAGGAAAACTACTTCCTCCTCCGGTAGGTTGGTTGCCGATCTCCGTTCCTCTGCTGGGACCATTTCGGGACTGCCAGCCTAGGACCTTTAGGGCTCGGCAGCTGGGCTCGTTGCCGTCCCGCTGTAGGAGAGCGAGTTCGTTGTCCTGGCCTGTCGGGGGAAGTCTCTATCCAAGTACACTGTAGGGACTCTGCCCTCTGTACTGTCTCTGTACTACTGGCTCCTTGGGTCGGCCGCGCTCTGTCTCCTCTCACCTCATCCTTCTTCCCGGTTGTGCCCTACATTGGGGCATAGGAACAATGGGCCTAGCATGTTGACTTAGGTACCGAATCCTCTCTGTAATGAAATCCTAATGCACTCACTCACTCACTCACTCACTCACTCACTCACTCACTCACTCACTCACTCACTCACTCACACACTCACTTACTCAAAATAGGCGAAAACAATATTTTGTGTGAATAATTATAAAATATATGTAAAAATAAAGGTTAGAGGCAAGATTCATAAGATATTTTCTGTTTGGGATTATACTTTTAAATCATATTAAGTTAATAAAGTTAGTCTTAATGTATTTATATGAATTTGTCTCAAAAGGATGTAACGGCCCAACATTTGTTGAATGAAATTCAGATATTCGAATATCAGTGGATAACGGAATCACACAATGTAAAAGAGGGACTGCTTTGTACAAACGGTTCCTTTACCAGGAAAACAAAAATCTGTCGATTTCCTTTCACTGGGTTTGAGGATAAATTCAGGGTTGGAGCGTCTCCATTTATCGACAGGACGTTATAGAAGACAAGTGAAGAACGTGGAGCGTGTGAATCGTCGTCAGGTGCGGAAGCTGCCGTTTTGATTGGACCATAAATCGGACCAGCGACATACCACTAGAGGGCTACCATGAAGCTGCAGGGGTATCAAAAATCTATCGCAAATTTATTGTTTCCAGTGTGAAGCCCATATAGGGGCATAATGTGCGCCAACTCTTTAGTATACTAGCGAAGAATCACACAAACTTGGTGCACTTAATTTTAAATATGTCCAGGAGAATTATCAGCACTGGTTCAGCAATTTGCACGGAACAGTTTAATTCAGTTTAATGTGCTGAACGCCATTCTTACTACATGAGGCGCCCCAAGCGATATACAATTATGATACACACAGTTAAATAGTAATTGGAAAAAGAGTTCCGAAAAGAATCCATCAAAGAAAATTTAAGGCATCCCCAAACAGTTTGCCAGTTAGGACTGAGGAAAACTTGTTGAAAAAATCCTCAGCCAGATTTTACTTGAATTTTTACTGCAAACATTAATAAATTTATAAAGAAATGGTATAAAGTTAGAAAAGTAATAGCAATAAATAATTTTCATATTTTAAGATTATGCGCAGCCTAAGAAGCCCAAGTAGCAAATGGTCCGGAGAAGTCGTAAGCTGTGCAAGTTCGGTGTTGAGGAAAAGTAGCCACGACAGAGTAGCAAAGATTAGTAGACATGCCGCGAAATCAAGTCAACAAGAACAAAATTAGCTCCAGATGTGATATCCGGAACTAAGGTCGATCAGTATTCGTAATGCTTGCCAAAAGCATATAATCAAATTTTTGAAAATTGTAAAAGGAAAAATGATCTTATAAAGCAAAATGGTGGAGCAATATTGTACTTCACAGTGAGAAATACTTGAGATTTAGCAATGTACAAATGGAAATTTGGTGGAGGAATAATAAAATAGATGGGAATTAAACTGATAAAACACAGTGTGATTCTCAAATTCGTGTTCTGTCTTACAGTCTTATAGAGCTGTTTTATTAACAAAAAGGGATTGGGAAATTGTCCCGAATTGGTTACCCAATTTTCGGTTTTGAATTATGCTGCACACTAAACACACAGAGAAACGTTTTCTAAAAAGCGCGTCCCAAAAGGTTTTCCTTGAAATCTCATATAGAACATTTGGGTGGAATGCAATAGTTGAAAAACAGGAACTTTGGTCCTTGGATCAATTATTTATTTACTAATATGTTTTGTAATTATTCATAAATTTAAGAACTGTAAACAATTATGTTAGTTAAAGCAAAATTGTAGACTTGAAGAAACATTGTGATGGACCTGTGCAGACATATAAGTACGTGAGAAACCCTGCACTCCCGGGCGACAGCCTAGAACGAGCGGATGTTTGGACAATAGAATGGTATGCTATTTTACGTACCGTTATACAAGTCAATACACCCTTAGTTGTTACTAGTGACGCAGTGCTAGGTGTATATAAGAGGGTACTAACCCCTACTCATCCCTCAGTCATCCCTCAGTCATCCCTCAGTTGTACTCAGTTGCTACTTAGTTGCTACTCAGTTATTGTTCATTGCAGTATTGTATACCACCGTCAGGTGTGTTCGATGAAGTACCACGTCTAAAAAATGTACTGTAAAATGTCCGCCGGAAGTGCAGTTAATCAAGTGCCCGGGTTCCACGAATGTAAAGACGAATAAAAGCAGTTAAGAGATTATCGTTGGTTTTTGTTGTCTCAATCGTAACCCCTAAGAACCCAAAAAGAATCTACGCAGGAGAAGCCGCTAGACCTAGGGTGAAGCAAGCAGCCGACGACGACGTGGAGACCGAGGAAGGAGTCCCGACGTCGACCCAGGTACGTGCAGCCGGGAGGCAGAGAGGTAGTACTGCCACATAGTTTACCAATTTACTGACGTAGTAGGGAAAGTAAAAGCGATTATATGTGTGTCTACGTGCGGTTGTGCTTAAAACAATTGTTTATTAACTATTCTGTCAATTGCCAGGATTACATCGGGGCCGCCGGTGTAACGAGTTTCGTTCCACAGGAGTTATTTTATACCCTTATAAACATATTGACATGGATTTATCGAATATAAGTACGAAGTCGTCGGTCTGGCTTTGGTTTGAACCTGAGACCTTGGGACCAGTGGCCAGCGTATATCCAAATAAGGCACTGTGTTTGAGTGAGTGATGAGTGAGTGAGTGAGTGAGTGAGTGAGTGTGTGAGAGAGAGGCAGAGATATGGGATACATACATTTTTATTATAAGCCCTAGATAAGTGAGACTCGAAAATACTCAAACAGGTCCTCACTTTCTAAATTACCCTTTGAGTAAAAACCTTTCATTACCTCTCATTTACTGATAAGTCCCCATGACAACGATTATTATTAAATTATTATTAAATACTGTATCTTAAAGCAATCTTTATATTAAATTTTCAACTAATAACCTCTGAAGCATACATGATCACTAATGAATATGTCGTTCAAAGGCAATTCTCGTTCATTTTTAGATTAAGAGTAAAATACATATTGCACGTTTATCACAGGACGTACGTGGAGATTTATTATCAGTATAATCAATTTATGCGTTCCTTAATCACACACAAGCCCTTAGCAATCGATTGTGTAAGCTGTTAACTGTTGGTACACAGCAGTAAACATTAGCTTGCCTCTAGGGTATACCTAGCAAATTCAACAAGAAATCCTCTCCGGGTGCGAGTAAATATTGCATGAACACAGTGGAGAATAATTTATTGGCGCTTTTTCACAATCACCTTGTTTAATAAATAATGAGTTTGCTCTTTTTCTACCGTGGAAAATGACGGTTGCGCTGTTAAGGTTATTGCATCCGTTACTGTCGCGTTAATGTATCTCCATCGTATATTTTGCTTTTACAGTGTTTTTGAACACATGGGAAATACTAACAAGATGAAAGAGGGTGTTCTGTTAACCAGAGGAAACGTCTGTACCAATATTTGTGTACAGAGAAATAGCATGGACATCATCTAGGAAAACTTATCGGAGTATTGCAGTTAATCATTCAGCTGTGGTTATTGCATTCGGAAAGGCTCACAAAATCTTTTTGCTTTCTCTACTACGTGTTTCAATAATACTAAAGATGGAGGACAGAATGTTGGGAATTAATCCAACAGCCATAGCGGGGCACATATTTATTTAAGCCTCTGTTTAACGCGTGGGTCTGCGAGACCGCTAGCTTTATTTAAATGTTATATTTGACGAACGAACGCATCTACGTAATTAATTGTCTGTCTAAGACATCTAACATTACACCTTTCTCGAATGTTTGCTGCAGCGACAATTTTTTCTGTTTAATTTTGTAGCTACAAGAATTACGAATTAACAGGTGTCGCACAGTTCTAGCAGACCTCTTGCGCCCACTCCCTTTATATGTTGATGACATGCTTTTGTTTGATAGTAAGTTGTGGAAAGTTGCAATGCCAGTGGAAGGAGCTATTCCACTTCGTCGTGAGTACCAAATGGTATTCATTGCTATTGGACAAATTGGCTGATGTTGCAGAAATGTTTACGTTTGTAAATAAATTCCAGAAGCATTGTTATCTTTGGACAAAACATAATAGTCGACAAGTGGTTATCTGTATTTTGTGGTCGATGTGGCTTTAGACAATATATACCATCTAAGACAAACAAGTATGGCATAAATCTATTATGTTTGAGAGATGCAAAATGTTCTAAACCACTAATATGGAAATTTATTATGGGCAGTAGCCGGACGGATCAATTGTAGTACTAAGACTAACTGAACCAATCTATGTTGCTGGCAGAAATGTTACAGCAGATAATTGCTTCATTGGTTTATCCCTGATGAATGAGCTGGGCAAAAGACAACTTTCTGTAGTCAGTAAAATATACAACAGCAAGAAGTATTTGCCCTGGAATTTTACTTCTCCAAAAGATCGCAGCCATTACGAAGCCATTTGGCTTCACAGTTTATTTCATATGTTCCAAAAAGAGTAAAACAGTAGTTTTGATATCAAGTGTACGTGTAACGTAGGAACAACTGTCAGAAGGTTCCGAAAAAAAGGCCTGAAATAATCATGTATTATAACTATACTAAATTTGTAGTTGATTTAATAGATAAATTGTATGCTACGTACTATGCAGCCAGAACAACATGTAGGTGGTCAATGGTAATTTTTAACCATATTTTGAATATTGCAGTTATTCATTCTACGGTTATCTTTCTTGGAAACCAAAATAAATATTCTACAAGACAGAGATATTTGAATGTGCTCTTTTTAGCTTTACTGTCGCAACAGCAGCATCAAAGCTACCCAATGATCTGAAAGATCTTCTAAAAAAATATAAACCTCAATAACCAACAGCAGATGAGTTGCCGAATGTACCAGAATTATTAAAAAAGAAACAATATGAAAACTGCAGTAAAGGAAAATAGAACATGCAAAACTAAATATGCATGTGGGAAATGCAACGCTCCTCTCTGAGAAAACAAGCCAAAATTATTTGCGATGACTACTTAGTCGAGGAAAACAGAAGAAATAGCTAGTGACTCTGAGTAACTGAACATTTCCAATGAAAATATGTATTTTTAAAGAACAGGTTATTTTCTTTAGGTATACTTGACATAAATTATAATGTACACTTTATTCGTATTATATTTTAGCTAATGTATTTAGTATGACTATACTAATAAAAATGTGTAGTGTTTAACGCCCACTTTTACTACATACGGCACCGCAGGCGATGACACTGATTATACATCAGATGAAGATGGAGCACCGGTGGAATGAGATGGCGGGGGAAACCGGAGGTCCCGGAGAAAACCCGCCCCAGCGGCATGTTGTCCACCACAAATCTCACTTTGCGGTCGCCTGGGATCGAACCCGGGCTGCCTTGGTGAGAGCCAAACGGTCTAACCACTGATCCATGGTGCGGCCTATACTAATAAAAGTCTACACTCAACCTAAATAAGGCCAATAATTGGGGGAGTAAAAATGAAAACAAAAAATAGCAAGGTCATATCATGGCATAAATATAGCGCGGGCCTCCTAGGCCCCACGCAGCCAACGGTGTTCTGGCAAGATACGCGCTTAACGGAGGGTTAATACAAGTTTGTGTACCGAGAGATAACGTATTGGTGTTTGTTTAAATACGTTTTATAAGAGTATTTATTTGTGTATGTGTGCGTGCGTGTATGATTAAGTGTCTTTTTCGTTTTAAATATTATTAAATAAAGTATCCTTCTGGTGATCATGTACCGACTTCAGACCGTAAATACAATTTTTCCAAAAGAACACTTGTCTTTCCAGGACAAGACATGAGTATCTTCGAGGAAATCTCCCCATCCAAACCTATCCTTTGCGTGGACACTTTGTTTAAAAAATGTTGACTATTCAAAAAATTTTCTAAACGATGTTTATTAAAACACCACATGTTTAACATATTACTTGTAGAATTTAATGGAAATCTTGAATTATCTCTGAATAGTATTTGACGTCCTACATTTTGAATGACTTGTACACTGCTGGTAACACAGTAAGTAATTCATAAAATATGAAAATCCCATTAAGAAATAAAATTTATTTGAAATATATTACATTTTCAAGAAATCTCTTGTTATAGGAGTCAAGGGCTCTAATTCATATGGGAAGAGTTATACGATATAAAATTAATCCTTGACGCTGTGTTTAATAAGAGATCAGAAGCAACAGGACATGTCTTAAAGCTATATTATATAGCAAGGTCCTTTCAAAACTGCACGAGATATAGCAAAACAGTTATTATAGTAATAAAGCGATTACACTATACGTCGGTCTAAAATATCTTAAGTGTTAAAATATTTCTACAAACACTGTGGTCATAGAAACTTTGGAAATGTTTAGCGAGCTTACAAATTAGTGTAGTACTTTTACAAAACATTTACACAAAGTACATAAAACAATAATTATAAGTTTAAAAATAATGTGTACTAGGGGAGCTTCGACGCGCCGTGGCTGAGTGATTAGAGCGCTGGGCCATCTTTAAGGTGGCCCGGCTTCGATCATAGGCGACCGCAAAGTGAGATGCGAATTTTGTGATGGACAACACGGCATTGTAGCGAGTTTTCTCCAGGATTTCCTGTTTCCCCCGCCGTCTCATTCCACTGGTGCTCCATCTTCATCTGATGTATTATCAGTGTAACGGTGCCGTATGAATCTATGAATCCAAAACCTTAGCATGTATACGGCTAGTGTGAAGAAATGATTAATTTCCATCAATTAACTAAAATATAAGAGTTAAATGATGAAGCCTGGTACTTAAGGTAGTATGTCGCCACAAAAGGTGTACCTATCTGGAATACGAGAGCCCCTAGTGATTTACCGGGGTAATATAGGAGTCCGATGGAGAATTTAATGTCAGTACGGAACGCTGGCCATGGTAGCTCAATGGGTAAGAGCGACTGGACGGAAACCAGTAGATCCGTGGTTCAAATAACGGCCGTGGCATTGAAATTTTCATATCGACTCTATCGACCTTACCCTATATATGGCTAGTATGAAGAAATGATTAATTTGCATCAATTAACTAAAATAAGAGTTAAATGATGAAGCCTGGGACTACTTACGATAGTAAGTCGGGATGCACGGGATAGTGATGTGCATTCCATAACCTCTCCTGTCCAAATCCCAACCTCAACATGCCCGTGGTGCAACCTGCTTTTACCAATGAGGCTTCGGGGACCGAGCGTTAGCGGTATAACTACATCAGAAATATAGGAAATGCTATTTCATCTCTTACGCTGGCCTGTCACGGCGTACAAGTGTTCCAGAATTGGTGCTTGTCAGAAAAGCCGATGGACTTTAAAATTCCTCCCGGCCAGGTCCGATGGACCCATTAACCAAAGACAGGTGTGGTCCTCCAGATATACTGGGGGTTAAAGTGAGTGGATGATGTAACCACCATTATAAGCAAACAATTGGTGTCCACTTAAAAAAGGTTACATTTATGCTACTTAAAACATGACATGCCCTTCAGATAAATTTTCCGGAGGTAAAATAGACCCCCGTTCGGATCTCTGGGTGGGGACATCTGCAGGACGTCAATTACAGAACACCCTCAAAATTATCCAATGAAAACAACAATAGTAAGTCGCCACAAGCGGGATATCTCGGATGGGAGAGCCTCTGGTGGTTTACCGGGAAAGTATATGGGTCAATTGGAGAATTTAATGTCATTGCGGCAAGTTGGCCATGGTAGCTCAATCGCTGAGAGCGACTGGACAGAAACCAGAAGATCCGTGGTTCAAACTCCGGCCGTGGCATTGAATTTTTCATGTTGACTCTATCAATCCAAATCCTTAGACTATACACGGCTAATGTGAAGAAATTATCAATTTTCATCAATTAATTTACAATTTTCTAAGAGTTTAATTTAAAGTCTGGGAGAATTAACCTGGCACTTGACAGCCACGTCACTCAGGCAGCTCGTAAGGGGCAAATAAGGTAGCTCGTCTTATCGCACTGAATCGTAATATAAATATATTACCTAAATATCACGTGAGCAGAGGTGTGTCGTCACTTATGTTGCCATATATGCGTGCATTCCTCAATTGTTCCTGGCTTCTGCCTTCCGCGTGGTTTGCCGCTTGCAACAGTATATTGTTAAAGGGCAGAGTGAAAGATTATTTGCGGACGAATTACAAAAGTGATCTAGAGAGTTTCTATTTTTATTATTTTATATAGTTTATATAGCGAAGCGGTACTGTTATAATTACACACCTAGAGCTTTTTCTAAATATGCCACTTTATTAAACAATTTCGATGCATGAATTTCTACGTGTGATACAATATTGCAAGAAAACATTTTTGTATCTTGAAAAACTGCCAACTCAAAATGAATCAAAGGGGAGATAATTAAAGAGGTTTAGAATTTCTCTGACTGAGAGTGAACTAGAAATGCATACAACTTCAGACATAAAAGAGTGGACAGTTATCAGAAACAAAGTTCAATTCAGAAAACATCGGAAGCATTCGGTAACTCTCCATTCACAATACACGCTTTGGCAGGGTAGAGCTAGACTGAAAAATTGAATACCGTAGCCAGGATTTGAATTCCGGCTATGGCATTGAGATTTTTTATACTGACTCTAGCGTTCCATACTGTCACCCTGGTGGTAGACTCGAGAAGCCGATAAAAAAATGATGGCCGATCGTTACCGGAAATGAGAGACAGTTGAGAGTAGTTGTTGGAAAAATAAACAGTTTGAGGTTAGCTAGCAAATTGTGATGGACGAATGTATTTGCTAGGAGAATAAAGTGTAGTTTTTGTGTTCTATAACCTCGTTTTATCATTTCACGAACCCACAAAGTCACAATTGGTGTCAGGAGTGGGATAACAACATCACGGAACATTATGGCCATGGAATCGGCATTGGAAGTTCTTTTGCAGAAGATGAACGAATTAACAGCGAAGTCGGAAGCGGCAAATAACAACTTGGCCGCGAAGATGAACGAGTTAACAACAAAAACAGAAGCGGCAAATAACAACCTGGCCGCAGAGTTGAAAGAAATAAAGACCGAATTGACCACAGAAATGAAGGCAGCGAACGACAGTCTGGCCACGGAAATGACGGAGGCGAACGAGCTCCTCGCCGCCAAATTTGAGGAACAGTTGGCCGGCGTGAGGGATGACGTGACGGAGCTGGGCAAGTGGATGGGCCAAGTGGACGAGCACGGCGAGGACCTGGCGAACCACTTCAATGACCTAGAGGAAAAGGCCGACAATAACGCCAAGTCCCTGAACGCCATGTTTGAAGACGTCGAAGACCTCGCGAACCGCGTAAACAACCTGGAGGGAAAGGCCGACAGCAGCGTCAAGTCCCTGAACGCCATGGTGGAGGACGTCGTCGGCAGGAGACTGAAGGATTTGAAGGCTGACGCACCGGGACGCGACACAACATCGGCGCGCGTCAAACCTCCGAAATATGACGGCGCGTCAACATTTGAGGTCTTCCGCCGCCAGTCCGACACAGTGGCCAAGCACAACAGATGGTCACCGGAGGAGGAGGCCACACAGTTAATAGCCAGCCTCCAGGGACGGGCCGCGGAAATCCTAAACGCGGTGCAGACGACGGCGGCGCCCAAGGACATCTGGGAGGCCCTGGAGAATCGCTTCGGGAACCACCGCTTAGCCGCAACATACCGCAGCCAGCTAAAGGCAAGGTCGCAGCAGCCGGGAGAGACGCTGCAGGAGTTAGCCATAGCGATTGAGCAGCTAGCTAGCAAGGCCTTGGTTGACCTGCCACTGGAGTTCGTATCCCGGGAAGCTGCCTATAACTTTGTCGACGGGGTACGGGACACGGAGATTCGTCAGCGCCTAATGCTCGGCGATTATAAAACCATCTACGAGGCGCTGACAGCGGCATTAAGGATGGAGGTGGCCAAGGTAGCATCTATCCCGACGTCGAGAACGAGGAGTGTCCGCTACGCCGGAGACAGAAGACCAGCTGAGGGACGCCGGCGAACACCTAGTGGCCTGTGTTGGGGCTGTGGACAGCCCGGACTCCTGCGGAGAGACTGCCCACACCAGGAAGAGCAGCCGGAAAATGAGTAAGGGCCGTCGTGGAGAAGGGCACGTCGCCGCCATTTCCACCATCCCCTCGAGTGACAATCCGCGCCGTCAGCCGGCGGATGGATGACAACCTCATCGCGGACGGCTGGGTAAGAGGAAAGCCGTGCCGCGTGCTGGTGGACACCGGGGCAGCCGTGACCATCCTCAGACCTGACGTGGCGAAGGGTTTGCCGACGAGGATGCCGAGCCGACCATAAGAGCTTGTGACAGCATCGGGCGACACCATGCCTGTGGGGAAGGAGGCCCTACTGGAGCTGAACTTGGGACGGAGTGCCGTGCGTCTGTGGGTGTTCGTCGCGAAGGTGGCTGAGGAAGTGATTCTGGGACTGGATGCCCTTAGGAGCCACGAGGCGACGGTCGACGTCGGCAGGAAGGTCCTGAGGCTCAACGGAGACGAGGTTATACTCCGTCAACCAGAAGAGCGCCTTGGAATTGGCAGGGTCGTCTTGAGCGAAGACGTGGGTGCCCCGAGGAAAGATGTTGGTGGTACAGCTGGATCGCTTGGCCCGCTACGACCAGCCTTGAGGAGGGAGCAGTGTCACCCTGGTGGTAGACTCGCGAAGCCGATAAAAAATGATGGCCGATCGTTACCGGAAATGAGAGACAGTTGAGAGTAGTTGTTGGAAAAATAAACAGTTTGAGGTTAGCGAGCAAATTGTGATGGACGTATGTATTTGCTAGGAGAATAAAGTGTAGTTTTTGTGTTTTATAACCTCGTTTCATCATTTCACGAACCCACAAAGTCACAACACTTTGATATACACACGGCTAGTGTGAAAGAAGTATTATGTTTTCCAATATACACCTTAAATCACTCTGGCTACATTCCAAAGCTATGCGATAGATACAGAGATTCTCTGCGGCTTGGCCGTATGCATGGTAGCCGAGCGGTAAAACATACATCTCGTAAGCAGACCAACAGGGGTTGGAATCCTATAATGTATGTTTCTTTTTTATTATTATTACTTTAATAGCAAGGCCTTACGTTTTTCTTTCAGAAGGTAAATAATAATACTTTAAACACATTCATTTATAAAAACGTAAATAACATTTCATTGTCATCTTTCTAAATACATGTAATGCTATTAGAAAATCCCCTTAATACTGGTTGCGTAAACACTCGATCTCAATATTCTGTTATGAATGGTATTCATGTATAATGCCAAGCTCCTTCTGGTGGAAATTTCACTAGGCATGTAGTCTCATCCATGCCCCGTTTAATGAGGGCAGTAACAGAGGTAGAGGGTTTATACAGCCCATACTAAGATAATTCCTGATTTTATTTGACATGTAGCAATAAAACATTTATTTCAGTTAGCTTAGAAACAGAGCAGAGTTTGCTTTTATGTGAGCATAAATGCCATAAAATCAAATAAAACTTAGCAACTGGAAGTTATTATGTGCGTATTACACATTTAGTGTTTCAAAGCTTATAGGTCTAGCCCGTACATACTTGTGTGTAATAACTCGGCTATCGGTGCACGTTTAGTGAGTACTCAGCTAAAGATACGCGTTTTGCGACAACATTGTAAACCGGCCGTGGACATGATGTGGACTTATAAACATATACGGTTTGTCCGTTGTCCTGACCTGCCAGGGGAGGCTTTTACCTAAGGAAACATTTAGTGACTCCGCCCTCTACACTGTAGTGGCCCCTTGAGACGGCCGCCTTCTGTCTCCTCTCACCTCATCCTTCCTCCCGAGGATGCCCCACTTGCGGGCACAAGGTACAATATAGACCGAGACTGGTCGCAGAGCCGAATCATCTCCGTAGCGTAGTCTAGTCCAGTTTACTCCAACAGACTGGAGTTTATAATATATATTCCCAATAAACCAGTGTCCCACGCAAGAGAATTTCGGGATATGAACGTTGGCCAAATCTTTTAATACCGAATTAAAATGATCACAACAATTACGGTCAAGATTAACACTTGCAATACGGTGACGATTGAGATAAAGTACCAACTTCGACTGTATATAAATAATGGCTATTAGAAAATAAACTGATAAGCATTTATATTTTAATTATTTGTCAAAATTATTTCATTGCTCATCGTAACAGAATAATTATTTGCAGCCACGGCCTGGGAATTTGTCCCATGGGAACTCGCCCGTTTTCAACTGAGCTTCGCTTTATTAACATAACATCCATGTTAAATTAAAATCGCGTAGCACTCGCCCGGTTTTTAATGTAATCCAATTGATGGACGGTAACGTCGTTTATGAAGTAGAGAAACAAAAATAACTATCATTTCATTAATGGTCAAACGGGAAAAATATATGAAATACTCAAATCCGTTTCATATTATGCAGTATGCCACTGTGGAACAAATATTAACCTCGGTTTGTTTGTCCGTCTTAACGTTCTCCGGCACCATAGGGTTAAGATTATCTGTCAGGGAAATGTCTGGTATGGGCTGAAAGCATCACACAATTGATATTTATTAGATGGAGGTTGCATAGAAGAATGACTGTGGACATATTTCAGCTTTAATTTACCTCCTATGCATACTGAGCAGGATGGCTTAGGAGGTTTCATCTGTGGCCCGCATTTGGGAGGTCCTGGTTCGCTTCCCGTGGTCAACCTACCAGACCCATGGGCTTTTAGGGGTTTCCCTGGTCGACAGGTCAATGCTCCCCCGAATTTCCTATCCCTCCATTCTATCTCCATTATCATTTCACATTATCTCTTAACTGGTGGTATCTTTCAAGTTAGAGGTGTTGGCGGGAGTCTCAACGCTGTATAACAGGTAAATATCTACTCCGCTGGTCCAGGGACACAAGACGGGATGGAAGTGGATACGCCACCTACGTGTGCCAACACCAATAGGCGAAGGTTACCGATATGACCTCGGTGGGGACGCCTGGCGATCTAGCTCGCCTTCTACTTGCTCTGCAGGCCAGAACCCGGGAATATTAATGGCTTCCCACAACCCCGTCCGGAGATGTACCCGATCACTCATGGGTATCGGGAACCACTATCCCCTCGAGAGCAACCCAAACCGAACAACTCCCAGAGGGAGGGGCTCGAATGTTCGGCCCGAGTTTCCTCTAGTAACGTCAGAGGTACCAAGAGTGCTAAGGTTCCGCAGCGTCCGCACCACGGCAGCTGAAGGGGACCGATCCCCTCCCATACAGGATCTACTCCGTTGAGAGGGTCTACGGTCTCCCCTCTCCGGACGGGTCCAGTGGACCGTTTCAAAACTTCAGTGGGAGCGATGCTGCTTTTAAGGCCTGCCGGGGAGTTCCCAAGTGGTAAAGTGTAGGGGCGCTGCCCTCTGCACTTTCGTGACTCCTTGGGTCGACCGCCTCATTCTTTCTACCGTGGAGCCCCACTTGGGGTTTAGGCACAACAGATCAAATTGGAGGGATTGTCGAATCCTTTCCGTAAGATTTTACCCTACACATTGTGACTTTATGGGTTCATGAAACTAAAAGTCCTGGTTACAAACACCAAAAATTGCTCTTTATTCTCGTAGAAATCAATTTGACTTCCCAGAATTACGTCACATACACAATACAACTTGCAAGGTCATCGACCACAAACACAGCTCACACAGCTGCTCACGCACGCGAGTTCCATTAACAACTGACTCATTGTGGTGGGCGGGCTCCCTTTTTATAGATTACTCACTATCTGGAATGTTCTCAAACAATCAAGACGGCGACAGAAGAAAGACGAACTCTAGAAATCCGCCGCCTTTCCCTCCACCGTTTCTGCGAGCTTTTTTTCTCTGCACTGCACTGCCTATCTCTTTGAATGCCTCGCCACGCCGCCTCGTCGCAACAATGCATTCGCGACAATATACAACCCTACATGTGTGGATATAAAGGATTACAAATCTTCGTATTCAGATTCTAGCTTAATACTTTCGAATCTACACCAAAGGCTTATAAAACTTTGCTCTAAAAGTAAAGGAATACCGTAAAGAAATATACACGAAATTGATGCAAATTAACAGAAGCAAATAAGAAATAAGTACCTCATTTTTTCATTTTTACTCCTATCTATAGCAGAAGGAAAAATAATGTAATCTATACAAAAATTAAGTTGGAATTTTATCAGAAATAAAACTCACAACTGTATGTGGATGTTTTTAAAATGCAATTTAAAAAAAGAGTAGCACAAATGCGATATTTAAAATATAAGTTGTGATTCTGAAAGAAGCAACAAATATTTCAAGAAATTTGCTGCACGTTCTATCTGAAAAATGTGTACCTTATTCTGGCATTCACTAAACTAAGCATCTTGGTTACAATATCGTATATTTTAAATTACTATTATGTCTGTTAAAATGTACATAAGATTTACGTGGTGTATTCAAGTTATTACATCTCCTTTTTTTTCAGGACTGTGACCAGAGAGGAACTTCTGTATTTTTTTCCAAATACACGTGGACGTTTTGTGAATGTGTGACAGAAATGGCAGCACTGTACTTGCATAGAACTCTAGTGGCAGCGACGAGAGTTAGGACTTATTTTGGTACTTAAAATGGTGACGTTTTCATTGTAAGAACAGCGTGTAATCGATGTTACTTCCATGCCATCAGCACGCGTCAACATCGCCTGAAAACTTGCCGCGCGATCAGCCTTGTGATGATCCGTCAGCATTCGTTTCACCCACCTGGAAGACATAGACAATGTTCGTATTTTCATATCTTCATGCAGGATTCTGTGCACAGATACCACAGAAATGCAATTCTGGTGGCGATGTCTGCAACGCTCACTTGGTGATCCTCCAAAGCAACGTTCTCCATACGCTAGATCTTGTCGTCAGACCGGCTGGTACGAGGCCGTGACTATCTTGGTTTGTTGTCACACGATGTTCTGCCTTCATTGAACCGTCGCACCTAGGAATACCCATTAGACACACCCATGGTACCATCACCACATGCCTCATTCAACTGGCGATGAATTTCAGTAGGTTTCGCACCATGAAAGTTGAGGAAACGAATGATTACACGCTGTTCTTGCAATGAAAAATTCGCCATTTTAACTATCAAAAACAGTCCTAACTCTCGTCACTGGCACTGGAGTTCTATGCACTGTAGAGTGCTGCCATCTCTATCACGTAATTACAAAGAGTCCAGGTGTATTTTAAAAGCCCGGAAGTTCCTATCTGGCCTCAGTTCTAAAAAAAAAAAAAAAAAAAAAAAAAAAAAAAAAAAAAATACATGTTATAATTTGAACGTACCTCTTAATAAAATTGCCCGCTTCTGTAGTATTCAGCTACATGCTTATAACTGAATAAGCTATGCTATACTTTGTATGCATGCGGTTTGATTATAAAATGTTCATAGCAGAATCCGCAAAAGCTGGTACCTAAATGTTTAACTAAACGATACCAGTAATATGGTTACAGTTCAGCAACGCAAAGAAGGTCCCTGTAAGGAATGTGCTCTCTTATACAGTGGGACGAGGACAGCGAATGTGTGTGACAGGGAACGCCTGCTACACAAGGAGCAGAACCGTTAAAAAAACATACGCACTATTCACTCTATACACTAAAACCGAGAAGATTCATTCACAAAAGTAGAAGCCATCAGAATGTTCTTGAATGGTCTGTAACTATACTGACATGGGGTGTCATAAACCTGTCCAGGGAGGGTGTGGGAACCTTCGCCAATCCCCCTGCATGTCATCCCTCGGAGACTTTCACTCCTGTGGAGGAGTATACGTGGATTGTTGTTGACATTTTCCCGTCTTTAATCCTGAAAGAATGGCTGAAAGAACTGCTGCATCCAATTGCGTATTCTCAAGCTAATACCCGCATTAATATTTCCACTCTTTACGGCCATAACCTGGAGAACGTAGAATCTGACAGTGCTGTCAGTAAACCTACCCAAATAAAAGTGTACCGGGAAAAATGAGGAATAAGTAAACATACAAAGATTATTTTACTCTAACTTATTTTAATAATTGGAAAACTAACTAGTAGACCTCACAATATGTATCTGCATTTATATGAAGCGGTAAGTCATATTCAGTTACAAGGTCACTACTCCAAGAGAGTTAGGCCAAGAATTTGCTTTATTCTGCTTCCTCCCCAGCGTGTCTGTAATATTCTTCACACTTCTAATGCCGCTCAGTACAAAGGTTGCTTCCTGTCTATGACTACTACACAATTAAGACGTCTAGGCTACGCCTACACCAGCATATCAAACCAAATTCCTATGTGCTCGCCACAATGTGCAATCACGGTTAAGCGTGTTCCTCTCGGAGGAAATGGCAGGATGCTGGATTTCAGTTCAGCTCCTCTTGGGCACCAGCCTTAAAATGGAAATCCGTCGACTTAAGCACAAATATATACAGCTTTATATAGTAACGTTTCATTGACCCAATTAATTTTCTATACTCACGCCATTTCCAGACCTGTAATTTAGGAGGGCTGTTCAATAAAGAATGATCAGAATTTTTTGCGGTCATAATTTTTCGCACTAAAATTCAATCTTATTTTATTCTGTTAGCTTAATGTAAAAAAAAAAAACACGCCGTAGTATATTCATTGTTGGTAATCCTGGTTCCTGTCTGTGAGAACCAGGCAAGTTCAGACATTATCAGTATCGTCTACCGATGCAATGGAGGTAACATGCAGTTAAAGTTGATGTTAGAGGAAGATCCGGAGGTTATTTCAAACGTAATCACTGCTGATGAAACTTGGCTACATCGTTTTGATCCTGAGAGCAACAGTAAAGCTCAGTGCGGAAATCTCCTTCATCACCAACCTCTGAAAAAGGAAAATAGGTTGCTTCTACTGGGAAAGTTATGGACATCTCATTCTTTGATATTCATGGAATGGTTTATCATCATGTTGTACCTGCACACACATCAGTAACTGGACAATACTACAGGGAAGTCCTGAAATCATTGCAAGTCCCTATCAGGCGCAAAATACCTCATTTCCCTGAAGCAGGCCGGATGCTGCACTAAGATAATGCGATGCCGAGCACAATGTTGCTGCTGAATATCTTGAAAAAATCAATGTGAAGTGCATCCCTTACCCTCCCTATAGTCTGGATTTAGCCCCTTGTGACCTTTTTCTATTGCCTAACTTGAAGAAACTCCTTCGTGGGAGGCATTATCCATCATTAGATGCAGTGGTGAAGACTGCGTAGGCAATTTTGAAGGATCTCTCAAAAATGGTTTCCAGAATGTCTTTGAAGACTTAGAGAAACGCTGGGACATTCTCCCATTCAGGAGAGACTATTTTGAGAAGGACCATCAGAATTATGAGAATGAGTAAAGGGACGTTGTCAAAAAAAAAGTTATGATCCTTCTTTATTGAACAGCCCTCGTAATTTACTGAAAACAGTATTTTGTTCAGTAATGCGGATTTTGACAGTATTTTGTCTTTGTTTATATTTGTATTATATCCAGTGATTCATTTGTAGTTTTAACTTTTAATAAATATCCTGATGATGGGAGAGAGGTACCCTCCCGAAACGTCAATTTATAATCGGCTTTTCACCTGGCTTGCTTCCCGAGAAGAGCTTGAGCATATTCGTCGCCAGCAGAGCTTCAGGTCTTATTTCACATCATACTGCTTTGTAAGTGCCCAATCGTGACCACTTATACACAATTTTTGTATTGAAACATTAGTGGTTTTTGTCCAAAGTTTCGTATTTCTAACATCAAGTTATAACAAATAACTTTAAATTATTTATTAATTGGAGATCGCATTAGAAATTGTTTTAAATTCCATGACCGTTCGTAAGAGCAGAAATTTTGAATACTAAATCAGTAACCAGAAACCTTTGAATGGTTTCATAAATACGAATAATATAGATAAATATTAAATACATTATCTGACAGTCAAATGAACTGCTTAGTTTGAAGTTTCCCAAAACGATAATGAATAAGCTAACTTGGAGAGAATAATATTGTTTCGTCATTCGCTATATACGCTTGTTTTCCTTGCGTCACTCCTGCCCTCTCTGCCTTCTGATTGTTGGTGGGTTAAAGGTGGTGTCATTGTCGCCAGCTGCGGCCGGTTCTTGTTCTTGTAAAATCAAAAAGTAAACTGGAACTCTTAAGATGCGTAACGTGTTTTCTTGAGAAGTTTGTCAGTGCGGTTGATAAATATGTAATGTTACTCGTTTGACCTACACATTTCTAACGGTTTTGTTGATTCTCTTCGGTCGTTTGCGTGTCAGTTGCTGAGCTGAAAGTTCGTATGTACTTAATAATAGTCGATTTTAATGTAAATATGTAATAGTGGTTTTCTGAGATGATTTATAGACTCTGTGTATCATTAATAATACAAGTCTCTGTAAATTTGTGTCCGTTAGAATTATTAACATATCTGCAACAAAACAAAGATTAGAAACAGAAGATATTCTTTAGGTTTAAAGCTTCAGGAGTGGAATCAGTAAATTCTTAAAATACAAAAAGTAGAGAGGACACTCTGCGATATGGACAGTGCATTACATAACGTGTGTGTTAGCTTTGTTTAATGAAAGATATAATCGCATGAGCGCTTATTTGTGATTTTATATATTGTTTTTGCTCTAACTTCGATTATAAAATCATATCTAAGCATTTTTACCACATTAGTTATCGCAAACCTACCATAAATTATTATTTACCAGTTTCCATTACAGAAATTACTGTTGTGTTTTTCCTTCTCATAAGAAAGAACTTACGCCCCCAAGTAACTGAAGCACTCAGATTCAGAAGTTGTTAAGTCAATGATTTTGAAAAGTCCTGTTAAACACACGATAAGCACTCTGAATACCAGTTCTGTAATAGTGCTAAAATATTTGCGGATCAGAAAATGTTAGGTCCAACACATTATGACCTTTGTCATGTTGAATGGGCATCAGTTTCAGAAATAAAAGGTGTTAAGTCAACCTTTTCGAGTTAGATGTTGTCAAGTCAGATAGTTACCTCATTAGCCGTTTGTTGGTGCAACTACAAACTAATCTGTGGAGCCACCCAAACTCTTTGATTTTAGCAGTTCGTACATTTTAGATTAGAAAATGGCGGAAGACAATGGCGTTCTGAGAAGCAACTCCTCAAGTGAGTGTTTATTCGCAGATAGTGGGTCGGAATATAATCCCAGTGGTGGCTCAGGTTCATCGGAAAGTGATTCAGATATTGAAAAGACGATTATGGTGACAAGAAAAACTGGTAACATATATTACAGACAACCTATTACATCAGCTTCAAACGTCACTGAGCCCTCCACAAGTTCCTGTCGTGGACGTAGGAGACGTAGAAATCCCGCAAAATGGAAGCAGTCCATTCGCAAAGTCTCTTTTGAGGAGAGTAGTGAGTTTTCAAGCCTTACACAAAGCATGTAATAGTGTGAAAAGCACACCAGATATGCTCCAGATAGGCAAAATACGACGTTCGTCCACTACTGTAACATGTCACTCTGCCAGAAGGTACCACATTTTATGACACAATGACATATGGAAGTGATGCAGAAGATGATGTAGTAGAGATGGAGTGATATTTTGATGGCAAGGTATATCAATCCACGAAGTGCATACTGGATTAGTCCATAGTAGAGATGTATTGGTGAAAATAAGGTAATAGTTTATATATTGTGACTTTGTGGGTTCGTGAAATTAAAAGTCCATTTGCACACACTCAAAATGTTCTTTATTTCCACCGAATTACATTTGATTCACTTACAAATCACAGTAGGATCACGTATCACACCCAATTACCTAACACTCAAATTATCCAAATCACTCACAATTACGTACAAGTCTCTCTAGAGCTGACTAAGAACTCCTCTGATACACGTACGCAGTCTTCCAGTCCGTTCGCTAGCACTGCGCTCTTCACGGCTGCTCGCCAAGAACTGAACTCTCCTCCAGTCCGACGTGTCGCTTGTATAGGACCAAATGGCCAATCTAAAAGCTTCCGGCTTAGATGAAATATCCTGGTTGTTCCAGAAGTCAGGGGGAGGGGAAAGGGACCGTCCAATGACTTCTGGTAGTTTTCCCTCACTCCCTCCGAGAGCGCCAACCAGTTACAAGGGTAGACACAGCCTGAACGCCTTCTGTCACCCACCCATCTGCCAGTAGGCCGTGACTTCCGATAATTGGGTGACAATATTATAATAGTGTATAATGCAAAAGCTCTAATAGTAAGAATCAGAAGCTGTTAAGTGACTTAACAACTTTTCATCAATTTTAAATTAACAGTTGTTAAGTGCTAATAATTAAATATCCTGTCACACATGCATAGGTCAAACCATGAGAAACACCTCAACACAGTACGGTGTCCCTCCAAACGGAACCATCACATAACTATTTAATTTTTAGTACTATTTTAGTATCTAAAATTACTTTTGAAAACTTTGAGCAGCTCTCCGGCACAGTTGTAAAACAGTGACTTAGCAACTTCTGCTTCTGACCCTTTCAATCACAAGTCATCTTCTCGGGTCAGATGCGTCTCGAGGAGCAGATGGACTATGGGGTAGGGGAACATCCAGGTTTGAAGGATCTGCCTAAAGCTTGATATGAAAGTGAAACAACAGGAGATGTGAAGATATAATATAACTGATGAAAGGTGATTATGCATGGCGGGGGAAACCGGAAAGCACGGATTCTGCTTCGTACAGTAAATCCTGTGGATTATGCAAAACAGAAAGTATCTACTAAACTGGGGTTTCATTATTAATATGTTTTTATTTGAGAAACGTGTGTTTCCAAATAGTGAAGGTAAATTAAAAGGTTTCTATGCCTAGTTACTGGATACGCATTAAAATTGTTAGGGTACACAAACTCTTATTACTCAATTACATCCTCTGCCATTATTTCTGCTTCTCCTGCTTTCATACTTTCCTCTATTCACTTCTTTTCCTAACTTTGTATATGACATAGTTGTTATAAGATGTTTTAAAGAAGCTGTAACTAAGTTGTTTTACTCTGGGACGTCAGTAAAAATAAAAATGTAAGTAAAACTCAAATATCCAACATTGGGTGTGGTAGGGTAGGTCACTATTTGGTTTCGATTATCAGCTTTTTGTTGGCGAATTTAACTAGTTCCTATCCTATGACAATGAAACCTTAGATTCCATAGCTCCATCATAGTTCATAGACATATTGAACGGAACCCGCTTACTGGGTAACACTAGATAATAAATTGGTCCAAGCAACACTTGGAGGAACAAGTTCCTCTGCATGTGGGGAGCATTACAAGCAATCAATAATTTTAATTTAGAGCCAACTGAAAAATGCAATGCCATGGCCAGGATTTGAACCAAGGATCTCCTGGTTTCCGTCCAGTCGCTCTAACCCCTTGAGCTACCATGGCCAACGTGCCGTCCTGACATTAAATTCTCCAATTGACTCATTATATTTTCCCTGTAGACCACATTAAGAGTTCTCATATTCGAGATAAACGTTTGCAGCCACTTACTATTGTAAAATAGTAAATCCCGGCCCTGGCATTAAATTGTTCAGTTGGCTCTAATTAATTAAAAATCACCCATATACCGGAGTAATGTATTTAGAAGGATTAATTCTTTAAGGATTAATTCCTCAATATACATTTACATTAAAAATATTCAGCGATAAAAATCCTGGTATTTAAGCACTTACAATAGTAAGTTGCCGCAAATGTTTATCTCGAATATGAGAACTCTAATGTGGTCTACCGGGAAAATATAATGAGTCAATTGGAGAATTTAATATCAGGACGGCACGTTGGCCATGGTAGCTCAAGGGGTTAGAGCGACTGGACGGAAACCAGGAGATCCGTGGTTCAAATCCCGGCCGTGGCACTGAATTTTTCAGTTCGCTCTAATTAATTAACAATCTCTCAAATACCGGAGTAATGTATTTAAAAGGATTAATTCTTTAAGGATCAATTGCTCAATATATATTTAAATAAATAATTTTGCCTGTTGCATGTGTTGGTTATACTTACGTGTTATGTTGCTTCCTGTCTTTACCAGAATACACATGTAAAAGAAGCAGAAGTTTCATTTGTTCAATCAGCTTATTTACAAATAAATATGACGCAAAATTGCTACACTGAATGTCGATATTACTGGAAATATTTTATGCTTTTGCCTCATTCTTTCTAATAGTTATAACGTATTTGTTCTCTTTTGTCCCTAAAATGTTTTGTTAATCAGATTGGTTTGCAGAAAAAAATTCATTACACAGTCCATTTTGATATAAGAGATACAACAGGCTGAAGCAATGTTCGATTTTTTAAAAAGGGATCAGCACATTTGGACTTCCAAATACGATTTATTCGCATGTCATTAAGGAAGAAAAATAGAAATAAAGATAACACTACTTCAAAAGTGTGAGTATCTATTTACATATGTATGACATATATAGACTAAAGAAAACTTATTACGTTCTAGACGTTCTCGGGCTTCGAGCCAGGTAAGAAGATGTGACATAAACGTTTCGGGAGCGTGTATGTCTCCCATCTTCAGGATGCTGCTGATAGATGCACGCTCCCGAAACATATATATATTTTTTTAATTTTACGTCCTCCAACGTTAAGTAATATCGGACGGTGAATGAAATGGGTGAAATGATGCTCAAATGTGTCCAGGTGCCATTGAGCTTAGTTCAACCTGACATTCGTCCTTAAGGATAAGGGAAAACTTCGGAAATACCTTATCCAGGTAAGTTACCCTGACCAAGATTAGAACTCGGGAGTTCTTGAACGTGAGGCAGACAGGCTACCAGATACGCTACCGAGGCGGGCGAAAAAAAAAACGTCGATGTCACAACATCTTACCTGACTCGAAGCCCGAGAACTTCTAGAACATATACTCCACGAGGAAAAATTCAGTTCATAAAACTTATTACATTTGTTATTGTTTTTCTTCAAATATGAAACGCTATAGAAATATTTCGGAAACTGTTTTACCGAGAGAATAGATTCGCATTTCCTTTGTGTATTTGTTACACAAATCATATGTCTTATTAAATGCTCATTATGGTAGCTGCAGTTTGCGCACACGTCACTAATAAATGCATGAACACCGAGTTTACGAAGCCAGGGTATGAGGTGCATATCCTGTTGTAGGATAATTGCTTGTGTGACTGAGATAGCTTGTCGGTTGCCAAAGTTTGCCACATTCGCAATAATCCGGATCTCAAGTAGTATTAGGTAGTGAAACGTCTTGTCTGCTGTATCAACAAGAGTGATTTACAGTCCTCCAGCTCATCCATCTTGCTTGTGTCTGGTTGAGTGGGCCAAGCCTAACAAAAAGCTTCCTGCTGTTACTTTGCTTTATGCCACACTCGCGGTTTGCGCGCTGTCTCCGTGGTTTATCTGTCACTTTCAGATTTGCTTCTTGCATGGAATGTAATCTTTCCTTTCAAGAAAATAATACATGAAAATAATGTTTAATGTATAGGTTTACTATCAAAGTCTTATGCGATGATTTCACACCATGTTTTCTACACGTTATGAACTCGCTTGTATCTTGAAAGCTGTAGACATAGTTCTGTAATCAGTGCTACAGAGGTCAACTGCAAAACGGGAACATACGATCACATCTTAAGTTTACGTGTAATGGTTTATTATTATAAAATGTTATTTATTTGTAGAGCTAGTAACACAAGATAGCCATTAGTTTACGACAAATGGTCTGTTAACTTGGCATACTTAGGTCACATTTGAGGTGTTGCAGGGGGGCTCTGCTGATTAACTTAGTGCAAATATGATACAGCCCAAAGTTTGGCAATTTCACTTTTATAGTTTGGAAAATATGGTCAAATTTATTTTTGTTTACGTCCCCTGAAAACCCCCTTGAGGCATTTTTAAGTCAGTACCGTTTTGGAATTAAAAAAAGACGCGCATAGATATCGCAATAATTTTATTCTTACATAAAAGCCTGTAGCTTAGTCTACTTTTCTACATAATTTCCGTGAATATTGAGGCAGTTGTCATAACGTGGCACCAGTTTTTGAATACCCTCCTTCTGCCACCTGACGTGTTAACCACTGTATCACAACTGGTTTGACTTCGTTATCGTCCTGAAGACGCTGACCGCCCAGATGTTTCTTCAAGTGCAGGAACAAATGGTAGTCGCTGGGCGCCAGATCAGGGCTGTATGGAGGATGATCTAGAGTTTCCCATTGAAAAGATTTGATGAGAACTTTGGTACGATTAGCCACATGTGGACGGGCATTGTCATGCAGCAAAACGATACCCTTACTCAACTTCCCACGTCTTTTGTTCTGGATTGCACGACGCAGATTGTTCAATGTCACAAAATAAGACGCTGCATTGATTGTCTCATTACGAGGCAGAAACTCCACTAGCAATACTCCCTTTCTATCCCAAAAAACTGTGCACATGATTTTCCGGGCCTAAATTGTTTGCTTAAAGCTCACTTTTGTTGGTTGATGATGAATGTCGCCATTCCATGGATTGTTGTTTCGATTCTGGTGTGACGTATGCCACCCATGTTTCGTCACCAGTAACAATTTGGTCTAAAAAATCTTCATCTTCATTGTGGTACCGCTCAAGGAAAGTCAATGCTCTGCCTAAACGTTTGGTTTTGTGCAAATCCATCAACATTTTTGGATTCCAACGTGAACACAATTTCCGGTACTTCAATTTCTCGGGCACAATGCGATACAAAACACTACGAGAATATTGAGGAAAATAGTCGCACAGTGATGAAATTGTAAAGCGTCTGTTTTCTCTCTCACCTTTTCCTCCACTTTCTGCACCAAATCTTCAGTAACGACCGAAGGACGGCCGCTCCGTTCTTCATCATGCACATTTGTGCGGCCATCTTTAAATGCTCTCACCCATTTCCTTACCATTCCATCACTCATAATGCTTTGTCCGTAAACTTCACAGATCTCACGATGAATATGGATCAGTTTTACGCCATTAGCACTAAGAAATCGTATAACAGCCCGTACTTCACAATCGGCGGGACTCACGATTGTCGGAGGCATCTTAAACACTCAGTAACCAACGTATACAATGAAGAATCAGACTGTAATGGCATCAGTGCGTAGACAAGAGATGTAGGTAATCAGCGCGCATGCGCGGAACGCCGACCGTAGCGCTGCGGCGGCGGAATCGCAAAAGGTACTGACTTAAAAAACATGCCTCGTAACTTCAATTTTGGTGTAATAATTTAACAGCAGGTTCGCAATACATTCATTTTTTGAATTTCCCCTGGGTTTCTCTGTGACTCGATAACTTTAGGCTCCAGAAATTTTTAAATTTTTAATATGGCTTTTTGCCCAAAATTTGAAACTTTTGTGTTTTAAAGTAAAGAAAGTGTGCTTCAATGCATCTCACAATAAATCTCAGGGCAATTTCTATTCACTGTTCCTCTAAGAACGTGTGTATCAAGTTTCATAAGTTTAACACTAAAACTGCGACGCAAGGAGCATATTAAACGATGAAAAATGCTGAAATTTTCAATAGCGAGGAAACAAGGTTAAATAATTGGAATTCATATCTAACACTATTATTCACTTAACTTTCAAACTAGATTACAGCATTTAAAAGTGGCTTCCGGATGCTATATAGGCATTCTGTATATTCAGGAAGGCTCTCACTATTTTATAGACTAAAAAGAGGAAAACATTTTTTGAAATTGTTAATTAAATTTCAGTTATACATCTCCTTAATGTGGCGAAATTAATTTCAATTTTTCTGTAGGTGTAGGATCTCTCTAAAACAACATTCTATATTGTATAGCCCCTAGAAATTATCAAGGGGTGTTAGGTAGGATTATTGTGAAGCCCCGACTGAGGTATATCTAGTCCCTCCAGGGGCATCAAACATTTCCTGTAATTTATAGCGAACTATGGAAATGCAATGTGCTCTGGCATTGATTTATTATCAGCAAATTCTTAATCTTTATTCAGTTGTAATTACTCATTCAGTGAGTACTGTTTTACTTTGTATCATCCTGATTTTTTGAGCACGAGTGCTTTCAGATTCTGCGTATTTCTTGCTTCTTTCTGGACCATGTTGGTGCATATTTTGTATCCAGAAAGAATAGCCACTGATCACTATTAGAATTTTCTGAGGAAGAAGCTATCACGATACAATCACATGGCAATATGCTTTCCTCTTGAGTGGATCATTTTCTTTTATTCGGGGTGAATGATTTAATTTTTAGAAATGGAAACATAAAAATAGATCCTCAACTAAAGCCTACTTCCGAAGCAACATTAAGCAGTGATAGTTTAGTACAGTCGGTCATTTTATAAGTAACATTTATCTAATTCTATGCTTCTAGATTTAGGACTTGATTTTCGTAGAGTGCGCTGAAAATCGTTTTGAATTTATGTGATTATCCCCACAGAACAGTGTCAGTTGCACTTGCTTGTTAGTGTCAACTACACTTTCCTTCAATTCTCAAGTCAATATTAGTATCATAACTGATAATAAACAATATTGTGTGGCGATATAAGAGGCCAAGATTTGATTAAATAAGAGCCATGAGATGTGTTCTCAGGTGAAGATTTTTGGTGACAGAAATAAAATTTATATGACTCCGATTTCGTAATATATTATTTAATTGTATAATCTGGATTACAATTTACTCGAACTTTGTTTCTTATTCAATCACTGTAGATTACCTCCAATGCATCGATAAATCCTTATTTTTAATCTAATATATCGTAATTACTATTAATTACATAAACTTCCTCTTCTATACGTCCACTCATTTCTATTATGAATACCGAATAACTCTTTTTGATGATTATTAACTTTCCGTTACAGTTATATTCATCGCAACATATTTTTCATCGCCATGAAACAAGATTAAAGAACATATATCTATCTCAAGATTATTGATTTTCCGTAACTATCGTTACTCCTCTATTAATTTTGTGATTGGCCGATGTACTGCTACGTCACCGCATTACGTAATACAATTATTACTACGGCCAATCACAAAATTACACATATATATGTTTTTAATATTGTCATTACATTGCCTTCTAAGTAATATCAGAAAACAATATTCATATAAAAATTTCTAACTAAAACATATCGTTAAAATTGTAATGCTTCTTATTTAATTCAAACAAAATTTAAAAGCTGAAGTAAATAAACTGAATAAAACACAAACAACTCGCTCACTTTCTTCTCGGGCAGCTTCAGGTCTTAATACACAAACAACTGTTCTTACCAAGAATTTGCTTACATTTAAATTTATTTTACTGTATTCCACAGAAACAAATATAGGAAGACTATTAAGACTAAAGGATGGTAGGAAATGGGGTGAGAAAAAGAACACATAACGTATACAATGGATAAATGATGTAATATTGGTAAATCGTCTCAAAATTTGTAATTTCTGTCTTATAATGTAAAACTGTAAGTAAAACTGTAACATTTTGTCGAAATTCATTAAACAATAGGAGTTGATATAGGCGCTGTTTCTAATAATTGCAACATAGCGGTAGTGTTTGTTGGGTCCTCGTATGGGTCAATCAGGTCCCTCATTTATGTCCTTGAGCTGTAGAGCTAGGGGAAAGAGATACATGGGATCCTTTTATTCTTTTTGTTCTCAACAATCAAAATGATGAGTTTTATTTAAATATGACAGGTTCAATTTGTTCAAAATAAGTTGCGTAATTTTGTATTCCTGTTAAAAGAAATAGTTACCAAACACATATGTCTCGTTGGGCTAATAGTTAATTGATTCCTTATATTATCAGTAGCCTCCGCGATATTCATTATTACTAATTAGAAGTATTCCTCTAATTTTTAGCACCATCATTCATTTATTTATCGTAATGTTATGTAGAGGGGGGAATTTCAAAGCTAATTGATGTGGACTGGTGGACATCGCAGAGACATGTATGGCGTTATTGGGGAAAAATACTGTCAAATCACTGGGTGGTAATGGATCATCGATAGATGGGAGTTCCTGGCAAAAGCAGATAATAATCCTCAGAGGGTATCTCCTGGATTTAAAGCCATTGTTAACCATCTCAGACGTCTGCTGGACACCAGTGATAATCTCGCAGTTTTTGAATTAACAAGAAAACAATATCAGCTGCTCAATACATCTTAGTTTAAACTCAGGATTGTCGAGAAAGAGAATAGAGAATAGAAAATTATATGGAAGAATCTCTTCAATAAAGTTGTTCCAACAGATTGGCAAGAGAGAGCATACGAAATATTTAACGACACCATACCAACAGAGGAAAAATTGTGGTCACGTGGGCGCGCAACATCTAACATATGCCAATTTTGTTCACAAATGGATACGATAACCTGGAATATAGCATTGCCTCTTGCAAAAAGATGCATAATATCTGGATGGTGCTTAGAGGCTTTATTGCGAAAGGGTGTCCCCCGAAGGCTCCAGCATGTCTTCGGCGACTCTAGCGGCTGTAATTCAGTTTTAAAAACGTATCACTCCAAAGATGTTCGATCTGGTTGGTAATAGGAACATTACACTGGATAATTATGAAAAATCCTGGAAATGTGGCATTACAAAGAGAACGGTTTGATTTCCTGGTAAAGGAACGCTGGAGGCTAATCGCTTCTGGCCTTAGTGGTTCTATTGAACCTTACATCAGCCGATTTGAGTTCCCTTACACTGGTAATTGAACAAAAAAATGACTTATTTATTTGCTTTGAGACACCCAAGACACTACAGAATGTTCTGTTACCCTCAGACGCCCTCCTTTTCACCCAATGAATGGAAATCCTTACTACATTAAATAAACAACAAAATCCCTGACCGTTACCTAAATAATAAATATATATTAGCAGCCCTATAGCAGCCCATATTAAACTAAGAACTGTCACTTAAATCTCTGCATCGCTCTTGTACCTACAATGAAACATGTAATGGAGCATTTCTCCAAAGCTTATATGTATTAAAATGAAGTACAGCGAAATATAATCCGTGAATTATATTTTTATGTAGCATAGCAAAATATAAAATATTTCTATATTTTTATTTCAAAGTTCGGTATAACACGTGGGAAAATAATTATTCGAAATAGTCTATGAGAACTTTAATAACAATGAATTAATCAAATTAACGGATAAAGTACACATATACAAACAATAATAAAAATTACTGCACACTCTAAGCGTACAAATATCTTAAGAATACCAAGTTATTTGGCGATGACACATGAATAACACTAAATATCGTTTATTATTTATTTATTTATTTATTTATTTATTTATTTATTTATTTATTTATTTATTTATTTATTTATTTATTTATTTATTTATTTATTTATTTATTTATTTATTTATTTATTTATTTATTTATTTATTTATTTATTTATTTATTTATTTATTTATTTATTTATTTATTTATTTATTTATTTATTTATTTATTTATTTATTTATTTATTTATTTATTTATTTATTTATTTATTTATTTATTTATTTATTTATTTATTTATTTATTTATTTATTTATTTATTTATTTATTTATTTATTTATTTATTTATTTATTTATTTATTTATTTATTTATTTATTTATTTATTTATTTATTTATTTATTTATTTATTTATTTATTTATTTATTTATTTATTTATTTATTTATTTATTTATTTATTTATTTATTTATTTATTTATTTATTTATTTATTTATTTATTTATTTATTTATTTATTTATTTATTTATTTATTTATTTATTTATTTATTTATTTATTTATTTATTTATTTATTTATTTATTTATTTATTTATTTATTTATTTATTTATTTATTTATTTATTTATTTATTTATTTATTTATTTATTTATTTATTTATTTATTTATTTATTTATTTATTTATTTATTTATTTATTTATTTATTTATTTATTTATTTATTTATTTATTTATTTATTTATTTATTTATTTATTTATTTATTTATTTATTTATTTATTTATTTATTTATTTATTTATTTATTTATTTATTTATTTATTTATTTATTTATTTATTTATTTATTTATTTATTTATTTATTTATTTATTTATTTATTTATTTATTTATTTATTTATTTATTTATTTATTTATTTATTTATTTATTTATTTATTTATTTATTTATTTATTTATTTATTTATTTATTTATTTATTTATTTATTTATTTATTTATTTATTTATTTATTTATTTATTTATTTATTTATTTATTTATTTATTTATTTATTTATTTATTTATTTATTTATTTATTTATTTATTTATTTATTTATTTATTTATTTATTTATTTATTTATTTATTTATTTATTTATTTATTTATTTATTTATTTATTTATTTATTTATTTATTTATTTATTTATTTATTTATTTATTTATTTATTTATTTATTTATTTATTTATTTATTTATTTATTTATTTATTTATTTATTTATTTATTTATTTATTTATTTATTTATTTATTTATTTATTTATTTATTTATTTATTTATTTATTTATTTATTTATTTATTTATTTATTTATTTATTTATTTATTTATTTATTTATTTATTTATTTATTTATTTATTTATTTATTTATTTATTTATTTATTTATTTATTTATTTATTTATTTATTTATTTATTTATTTATTTATTTATTTATTTATTTATTTATTTATTTATTTATTTATTTATTTATTTATTTATTTATTTATTTATTTATTTATTTATTTATTTATTTATTTATTTATTTATTTATTTATTTATTTATTTATTTATTTATTTATTTATTTATTTATTTATTTATTTATTTATTTATTTATTTATTTATTTATTTATTTATTTATTTATTTATTTATTTATTTATTTATTTATTTATTTATTTATTTATTTATTTATTTATTTATTTATTTATTTATTTATTTATTTATTTATTTATTTATTTATTTATTCATTCATTCATTCATTCATTCATTCATTCATTCATTCATTCATTCATTCATTCATTTATTTATTTATTTATTTATTTATTTATTTATTTATTTATTTATTTATTTATTTATTTATTTATTTATTTATTTATTTATTTATTTATTTATTTATTTATTTATTTATTTATTTATTTATTTATTTATTTATTTATTTATTTATTTATTTATTTATTTATTTATTTATCTATCTATCTATCTATCAGTTTATCTATCTATTTATTTCGTTTAGTCTTCATTGGAAGATACACAAGAGAATATTTTCCTTGCCTTTCATTCTGCTTCGAACCCTTAATAATTGCCTTCATCCAGTGATAAAGTGAACTAGCCATCACATGTTTTGCTTTAGATCAGAAAGATAATGGTCAATGGGCCCGGAAGCTTTTTATTTTTTCTCTTATCCATGACAAGTGATTTATTGCGAGTCACCGCAAGAAGGAGGAATAAGATATATGAATTATTGTCGCGGTTACCAAGTGGAAAATCACTGCACGCTACACTGTTCTTTTATGTCGTGCACTTTGCTACGTATTTCACGACGTAATGGAATGGAAGGGAATAAATCGTGCTACATTTCGAGTTCACGCCTCTGAAACCACCATCTCTTAACACAGAAATAAATGTACCTGCGTGTTTTATCTTAAAAATTATTATAACATTCATCATCACCTATGTATTCAGTATTACGTGTAAAATCTATTTATAATTAACTGAAGGAAGTTTGATGGTTTTTAGTGGTGAATAAATAAAGGGAAATAAACATTTCAAAAGTTGAGATATCTGGGAGGACAGATGCACTGTGTATTGTCAAGAAGTGCAAATATTGAGATTCATTGATTTTAGCAGTCTTTCAGCAAGGTAGGACAGTAACCTTTTTTGCTTCCTATTTAGGTATTTTCCTGGATGCAAATTATACCAAAAAATATCTGTCATTGCCTTCTGTTTATTTAGTATACCATACAATTGGGGTAAATATGTCCTGAAACATTCACTTAAGTGCAACAATTTGCAAAGAAGTCCAAAACCTCCAAAACAATATACACTAGAGTATTTTTAAACACTACAAGCACTATACTTCCTTTCTATGTAGTTTTAGTAAGTTAATGACCTTCAAAATATAACGACTTAAGCGCAGTTTTGCATATAATTCCAGTAAAAGCTCTAATTAATGCATTAATTGAAGTAAACAAACTATTCAAGAGAGGTATGCGGCAACTTCAAATAGTAAATTAGCTATAAAGAGAAAAGAATGCATGCCTTCTTAATGCATGTATTACGCAGCATAAAATCAGATACAGTATTATTAACATACATCGGATCACATACACCTTAGTAATCAATGTACGCGCACGGATACTGTACAAGGCCAAGGGAGACTTCAACAAACGTCCGTGTCAACAAGTATACCGATGCGCTGTGTGTATACACTTCGGTACGGATACAAAGTGTAACCTACGTTACAGTATGCCATCCTTCTCATTGCTTTCGATGCGGGAATTACAGTGAACAAACATGTACATTCGTAAATTAACGAATGTGAAGTTTCTGCAACTATCACTGAAACTAAATAAAAATACTGGGAGAAAATTCGTTCTACGTCCCATGACATTAATGGTGCATAAGAGTAGTACAAATCATTTTCATGTGTTTGACCGATACTTAGTTTATTTCTTATATTACACAGCACCGCAAATCCAGTATTTTTGTGTAGAATACTGGACAGTTAATGTTTGCTTGTTTGGTAGGTGGTGCACTCCGTATATTGCTAATTTTTGCAGACACCTTCATGACTGCTTTTAGACAGCTCGAAATTACATTCTTCAAGCTGTTTAATGGATGTTTATAATACCCAAGGCTTTTGATTTATAAAATGGGGATGTCCAGTAATTGTTGTGAAAGTAATGCTATTAACACAAAAGGTCCAACACGATGCAGTCCCTGGACACCTGCGTGGGGAGCAGTAGTTTCAATGAAACTAAAGCTACGCGTTGCGAACTGGACTATCCCTGCGTGACGTCAGTAGTTATATACTGGAGACTCGTGAACTTCATATCTCTTTATGGGTGTATGGAATCCGATCTCTGGTTATTGATGTTATTTTTCAATTGTCTTCTCTCGATATTCATTTTTATTCTCTATGTGCAATTGTTACACATGTTGTGCATGTTAGTAGAGATTATTGAAGCTAAATTCAGTATACCTCTGTATAATAGGATACCGAAAAGTGATGAGTTTTAGTTTACCTGTGTAGGTGTAATATTATTAAATAATGGGAATGCAAAAAGCTAAAATTTGTTAACAGTTGATTGCTATGCGATAGAATTTCTAATTCTGCTCTCTTTACACGCCAAAAGGATACAAATTTAATAACGGCTTCACAATCTGAGAAAAGTACAAAAAATTCAAAATTTACATTCCATTTGTCATGAAATTATCTTAAACATAGCAGTATAAACAAAATCGTTAGCTATTTTTCGGGAAATAGTTTACTTAAAGTGTTTCATGTGAATTGTAGAATTGTAGTTTGGACTAAGAGGAATTTTCTTGAATATCGTTGTCACCCTTTGAAAGATTCTTAAATACAAAGGCTGGTAATTTTTTTTTTTTTTTTTTTTTTTGTAATTTACGTTAAGTTATATCAGACGGTGAATGAATGGGGTGAAATGATGCTCAAATGAGTCCAGGGTTCATGGAGCTTAGAGTTACCCAACATTCGTCTTGAAGGATAAGGGAAAACCCCGGAAAAACCCTAATCCAGGTAACTCACCCTGACCGAGATTCGAACTCGGGACCTCTTAAACGTGAGGCAGACATGCTACCATCTACGCTATCGAGGAGGGCACGAAGGTTGGTATGTAACAACTTTTCGTTTTTGAATTAGCTATTCATGGACATATCTATTATACAAACAGACCTTTTTCTAGAAGTATTTTTATATGTAGATCATTAGACCTAAATGTGTGTTTCTTTTGAAAAGGTCGCTATCTAATTTTAGGAAGCAATACAGTACCTTCAGCTTCTGTGCAAGTTCCAATGTAAAAAAAGTAAAAGTTAAAGTTTCACAATCCTCTATTTCAGTCAAAATAGCAGGATAACCAAATATTATTCTTTACTGTTTATTAATGCACCATTCTAATACTTTTCATCGCAATTATATTTTATGCAAATCGTTGCTTTGTATGGGACAATAAAGAAAATAGCAAAAACTTTAATAAAATTATATCAAAAGCTAATTTAAAGTTTTGTATAAATTTAGTGTACATACGTATTTTACATTACGAATGCATTTCTAATATTATTTCAAGTTAGCGTAGTGTAGAAATTTTACAGATATATCTTTATGGCTTAGGAATAGCTCTATTGGATAAACTGGAAATCCAAATAACCACGAGGAGGGTTTTTGCAGTGCATCTCGCCATTCGAGCTGCTTTCCTTCAATAAGTTTCAACATCCTTCACCCCTTCGGAAGGATTTTTAAAGCAAATGATGTTAATAATAGTTATAGTAAAATGTTGCTATTGCATCACTTGAATTTCTGTGTTCGCAATTTTTATTTCATATCATATCTCACGTTATTCTCATGAGAAGCTATTTTTGCATAAATGTCATGTGAATTGAGATAAAGCACATAAGTGCTGAGGGTTTCACGGCCGGCGTCGTCAACTACATTATCTACATCTTCCGGCCAACATCAGTTGAAGACTCAGCTCTCAAGTTCGTTGCCCTGATGATGCTGGACGCAGTTTTCGGCGAAACGTCGGATGTTGCACCAACTGGACCACAGCCTAGAAGCCCGGAAGATGTACATAATGTAGTTGAATTGAGGTAAATGTTTGCAGAAATAGTTTCGTTACACATTTTGTTGCGTGTAGGTTCAGAATAGTGATACAGATGTCAATACGTCAAGTGTCAGAGCACATTGGTTTTATTCATTTATGATTCATATTGATATTTAAAATGAGGAGAGTTGTGCTTTGAATTAATGATTTATAGATGGCCATGACTGATTGGAGTAGGTCCCAAACAGATGAAGATGAACGTTAATAGGTATCTAATCTAGATAAATGGTAAATATGGTAAATTAAATAGAAAGATAAAATTATAAAAAGTAAATTGTTTTTAGGATTTTATATTTGGAAAATCGGAAAATTATGTAATTCAAAATTAATGTATTGGACACAGGGAAAAGTGATGTAGACTAGAATATTTAGTTACCATGGTGATAAGGTAAAAATAAATAAATAAAAAGAAGTTAGCGTCTCTTGCGTCGCGACCGAAAAGCAAGCAGACGCGGGTGTAGAATTGCAGAATTTCGGCGTGTATTTGCAATTATTCTGTTGAAAACCATTGCAAAAATAGGTATAATCATTCATCATGGTGGGTAGAAACTTGGATATAATGCAAAGTAGATGTCTGAAATCTAATATCTTTTGCGTCGTGATCTAAAAGTGAACAGACACGTGTGTAGAAGTGCTGCCTGCATTAGTTGAATATTTGCAAAAGTTTGGTTGAAAACCAGAGAATTTGAACTGCGTTCGAATTATTCCTCAGCGTAGGAAAAGTATGATTTTAAATTGTATAAATATATTGATGCAAAATACAAATCGTATTTAAATTTAGTTTCGAGTTTAAATTAAAGACATAATTTCAACACTTCTTTACTTTCCAACATTAAGTTAGGTAAATATCCAGGTATCCGGTAGCACGATCAGGAGAAGATCTCATGTAAACTGAAGCGATAAAGAAATTCACAACGTGGTGCATCATTACATCTGCACCATTGCAACAGGACCAATAGAATACGGCTACAAATGCTGCAGCGACTTGGGGCAAACACCATTATACCGTCATCACCATCGTGCAACTGGTTCAATAGTAGAAGTTCATTTCTAGGGAGTAATTAATTCAATAAAGTAATTTGACATTGTGTGTTTTAACGTTATCTATATTTTATTTTAATGTGATACATTTTTTTCTATTTTCGATACAAAAATTATGGATCAGTTGAATAAACTATTCTTCTTCTCATCCTCCTCCTCCTCCTTCTTCAGCATTAAATATCCCAAGGCTTGTTGCGTGCTCCAATTATTGGGTTATCCACTATTTTAGTCTTTCAACCTTTTCGTTGGCTCTATAATTTAATATTTTCTTCGGATACCGCTCCCCATTCATGCCATCTACGTGTTCTAGCCACTTTTATCTGTTATAATTACATTAAGTAAGAGTGTTTTGTGCATTTGTGTTGAATGTTAAGCGGCTGCAGATTTGGCAATAAATTGTGAGTGTACTTTAGCTCGAGGTAAGACTTCACTAGCTGTTCACAGAAAATAGGCAAAAGATTCACATTCTGTTAATGGAGCAGATATTTCAAGGAAACCAGTAGTGCCACATAAGAAATGTAGCTTGGAATTCGCGATTATGATTTTAAACTTTTGATTTCGCCGGCTAGTTACTTATAAACTGTGCTTTGTCCTCGTCGTCCAGACATCTATTAACAGTAATCTATTGATAATATTTAAATCGCGCGTTCAGATCATCCATGCCCCGGTACTGAGTAAGTTGGATCGGCGCCAAAGGAGGCTCTGCCTTTAAGCTTCTACCATCGGTTCTTGGTGGCAGCATGATGGAGAATGACGTCACCTTCCTGTCTTTGTTGAGCTGGATGGGTGGAATGAAGAAAAGCCGACATTGAGACACGAGGAAGATAAAAATTCCTGTTGTGTTTAGCGGACGCACTCGGTGCGAGGCCGAACTTATTCATGCATATAGGAATTTCAGCTTTAGTAAAATGCTCAGTCGTTTGGACTGTGCAACAAAACTGTATGGATGTTTCATTTCCATCGGATCTTGTAATGGAAGTAAAGTAGGAATCAAATTATTATTACTCAATGATGTAATTCATTACTTGAATAAATGAGCGCAATTTGTCACAGAAAAAAAAAACTTGTTTAATTTTAAAACCGTTACATTTTACTAAAACTTTTAACTCTCAATAAACTTATATTGGGGGTATTGAAAGTTCCAGTAGCTAGAGAAAATAAATGTTAATATTTGAAATAGATGGCATTTAAACAATGCTAAGCATCTATAAGTTGTTCATCTTTATTCTTTGTTTCCCGCCCTCCGATTGAGCAAGAATGACGTCATAATTGACTGGTGAATCAATCTTGAAATAATAGTGCCCTTAACTGAGAAGAAGCGCTAATTTGTGCGGAACAGTAAGCAAATTACAGCGCTCTCAGTGTGTTGCTCTTGTAACTAATACAACCAGCTTCCCCTGGATATGAACACATAGCACCGCGTCTTCATAGTTAAAATGCTACTTTCGTAACAGCATTAAAATTGGTGCGACATATAAATATAATTTAAACTGCTGCATAGAGGAGTTTATACAACGCCATCTAGCACTCGGAGCGTAATGTTGCCAAAAGTGCCAGGTACAGTCAAATGGACATACCTTTCTTTGCTACATAAACATCTTTTGTTTTATCAGTATACGATATAAACTTTTAGTCATTCTCAGGCTTAAATAAAATGTATATTAATGTTGGTATCCTTATGTCTTTTAAAACCAATAGCGCATGAAACATATCCAAGATACAGGATCAGTTACTCGCACAAAGAGACACTGGACGCTATAAAGTGACTGGTGGCAATATAGAAGCAATAAATGATGCTATGACAGAAAGGCCTCAAGCATATCTTCTCGTAATACAGACATAGTTTAAGGGGAAGAGAGACATGAAATATAATAAAATGGACACATAAGACTATGTACTAGAGATATTTCCTTGTTTAGACTTGGATAAAAGCTTTGTACATATTGTAACACTAATTTATTTATTTCACAGTGCGTCCTACACGGCTAGTGTGAAAGATCAATTAATTTACACTATTTTATTTATTTATTTTTCATTCCTAGAAGATTCTCTACTAATTTTGTGGTTTGTAATGAAGCTACATTGTAAGGAAGCTCTGGGTGATAAAAAAGAACTGAGATCAAACTGAAATATTTCTATTTTATGTGACATGTCTACAATATGCATACATGTCTATTATAATAGAAAAACAGATGTGCATTGCGCAAGAAGTGTTCATTGACTTATAATTTCGTACATTCTTCATGGTATATTTTATGACTGCATAATTAGTTTTGCAGTGCATTGCATTGCTGTTTATAGTTTTATTAAAAACAATTATCGGATCTACACACCAGGCGAAATTACGCACATTTGTATTACGCGGGCAGACCCACTTCTAAAATAGTATATTTACCTGCTTGTAGAAGGAGGCCTCATAGCTGCTGTCAGTACATCAAATACGATCGCAAGCCGCTAGGGGAATCGTATATATATACTCGCACCATCAGCGAGGCTATTGATGACGTCAAATTTTGCGCAGTAAAATCACAGATAAAAGTGAACACCGTGTATATGTATTTACTTCAAGCCGAGTAAACCAACTTAATTGTTGAAGTGGAAATTAAATGAAAGTGAACCGTTACTCTATTTTCTCTGTGATTAATCTATCCTAACATTTTCAAATAGATGGAAAACTCCAGTCCTCTGGAAATGCAGTAAAATTGTGTGATTTCGAAGCAGTATAGATCCATAGAATACGATGGAGTCGCACGGAGGTTGCACTTCGACCATGCTTGATCTATTATACCTATGCCCCAAGTGGGTCATCCCCTGGAGAAAGGATGAGGCGAGAGGTGACAGAGGGGGGCCGTCTCAAACAGACACGAGATTGGAGAGGGCAGGGTGGGAACTCCACGGCAGGAGAGTCCTGAAACAGTGCACTGAGCCGGTCCAGAGAACTGAAGACTTTGTACCAGAGAAGCAGGTGTTTACCATGAACATATCATCTTGCCATGCAACGCTGAGACATCCGCCGATACTTCTACCCTGAAAGAGACTGCCAGATGAGAGATGATGTGAAATGATAATGGAGATGAAATGGAGGGACTGGAAATTGGGAGAATGTAATTAACTCACCCAGCATTCGCCTGGCTGCTCGGAAAAACCTGAGGAATAACCCATGGCTCAGGTACAAACTCCTCCTCCTCGGTCCTCCCGATTACGGGACAGAGACGAAACTGCCTGAGCCCTACCGGTTCACCGTAAGGACCTTTTATCAAAAATACCTTTTTTTTAATAAGAGAGTGTCAAACGTGTGTTGCGGGTTAAATTAGGATATCGAAATTTTGAAGAGAAACGACAGTTTATATACTACTATTGGGTCACAGGTATAAAGAGTAAAATTGTCATGTTTTGCCTCCATATGCTTTCTCTTTATTTGCGTTACTACAAAGTTTTCTTTGTTCTTCTCGCTCCTTCCTATTAATAGAGATAAACTTTCATTCCTGACTTTGTTATAGCTATAAAGAGGTGAGAGCAGCTAAAGGCGTCAGTCAAGGGATGTACGAAGCATATACCTCTGTAACGCTTTAGAATTGCACGCTTTATAGAGATCACAATAGGAAAGGACTTGTGACTTATCATTTGAATAATTTACAGGAATTGAAAATATAAACCAATAACTAGTGGCTAACAACAGAATATTTTTCACTCGATATGCCCTGAGTTCCTTAAAGAATTATACATTTGTTTACAAATTTCGATCGGAATGAAGGGGCTTTATAGGCAAAGATTAATGTTCAAGGATTACAGTTTATTTTCTTAAAAATATCTTAGAGATGCAGTAGTTCAATTAAAATATCTAGGTCCATGTTCCACAAAATTAGAATAAAAATTAAAATTTTCTGGAAGACCTTCAGTTGAAATCCTTGAAACCGTTGAAGTTTAATAATAAGGGAACTATTCTAATTTATCATGTATGGTATCTCAAAGTGTATATTTCCGGTGCAATAGAACTTTCAAATGGATTTCATTAACTATTCCACTTAAAATAGGAAACAGAGAAGAGTTGAAGATGTTATAAACGTTAGAAAATACGCGTTTAAAGGATTCATTTAGCATAGATATTTTTACAGTCTTTGTATTAGTTACACATATCTTCACACTCAGGAAAAGCAAGCTATTGGACATCATAAAAGTCAACTTTGGTATATTTCCCCCACTCTAGTGCTCTCTGGTTACTTTTGGTGAGATTTGGTGTATTCTGGTGACAGGAAGGTCAGTAACTGCTCATAAAATACCGTGCGTTTCCTGAGCGGCCGGACCGCTTCGCAGCGCCATTGGACTGGTTGAAGAGTGACGCGCCTGCCGCCAGAGAATAGTACTCTGCTACTGCAGTGTCAGTTGAGTTGGATCTGTGGCGAGGGAAAGAGTTCTATGTGCGTGTTCGCCACGCTGCAAAAGTTGGGGTTTGGTGTGCAGTAAGTGCACGTAGAATTATCGGTCCCGTGTTTTTTGATACAACAGTTGATTCACACACGTTTATATAAATTGCATTTTAAATTTCTTTCCGCAACTAGCAATAGATGAATGATTGTGTGGGTGGTTTCAGCACGACTCTACCACGGTGCACATTTCTGCGAATTCTATCCATCAACTGCGAAGTGACAGAATAATTAGGTGAGTATTGTGGCCATCTCGTTCCCCTGACCAAACTTTATGTGAATTTTATTTATGCGGAACGTTAATGAATAAAGGATATTCATACAACCCGCACACGTTACAAGAATTAAAGTAGAACATCACAAGAGAAATACAGGCAATCAGGTAAGATGAACATCTTCGAGTGAACCAGAACTGTTTTCGGAGATTTAGGGAATGTATTCACGTTAAAGTTCATCATTTTCAACATATATTGTGATTTAAGGTAAGCCCAATGTAAGTTGGTAAGTAGTTAGAGTTCCCTAAACGTAACCTGCCGGTCATTAAGGCGTAATTCTAGCGGGGAGCGCGCCGGACTTCACCCATTACGGTGCCGCCGTGGAACGGTCCGGTCGCTCAGGGAACGCACGGTATATGTAGGGTAAAATACAGCCATACTTTGTGTTAAGCTGTTACGTTAGCAATTTTGACGTTCTCTTGCAGGGCGCTAATTGTTGAATTTAGAGCAAATACTCCTAGGTTGCATAAAGACAATGTGTTTCCCGAGCAGTTTTTCCCCTTAAACACGATATAATATATTTAGCTCTGGGAAATGGTTTAATTTATTTGCGTTATTCCAAAACGGAAACCGTTTTACTGACTTGAAACTGGTAAGGTTAGCATTATTTAGCCTAATGTAAAGTCGGCCAATATGAATTCTTGAGAATTGACTTAAAATTATTTCCCTTATAATGGTTAGCACAAACTAAATCGAATTATATAGAAAAGAGGCATAGGTTTGATTTTCAGAATAGAAATGCATAAAATGAAATGCAATAAAACAGGTAGCGATTTAGCTAAGTAGATAGAGGAAGGAGGAATTTAGGTTGGAATCCGGAGGTAGGTGTTCCTTCAGGCACTTTATTTGATAGACTCCGAGGCGAAGAAGAACTAAGATAAGGAGAAAACGAAAACTAACGTGACTTAATTCTACAAGAGCGCTACTTTATGTGCTCTTAAGTGCCACACTCGTGGATATATCACTACAATGTTCTGCGGCCATTGCACGAAAATGCAGAACCTTTTAATATAACTGCATTAATTAGGGTTTTCGGGGTTTTCTAGAAATATATATTTCTTCAATAAAGAAGAAATTACAGATTAGAAAAACATTTAGGTATTTGAAACTTGATTGAAACAGTTAACAAAATATAATGTTGGTTCCTGTAACTTATGAATTTTATTTTTTATACCGTAATTGAATGAACTACCACTACCGGCTTGTTTAATTTAATTTTAAGTAGGAAAAAGAAGAAAACCGCCGATCGATTTGAAAGAATTATTTCAGATCAATTAATTGCTTAAAAATGTTTATGGATCTCACTAATTCCAAATTCCTTTTGCTTCATTGATTCCAGAAAAACAAATCTATAACATGTAAATTATTAATACACTTCAGGTGAATCAGGTTTTAAATGATTACTACATAGTTAGGTTAGTATCAGCAATTAGAAAATGCCTCAAGGCTTAGTGTGTCTAAATGCCCAAACGGAAGTAAACATCATTACCATGTAACGATTTTATGGAATTACTAACCCCTAGGCAAAAATTGAAAATCACTTTTAATTGCAATATGGGCTCAAAGGGTAAACAATGATTCCTAAAGTGAAATTATAAAATGACTGTTATTATGTGTATCACGTTTCTTTTAGGTTAATTATTTTCAGTTCCTAGTTAGATAAGAAAACATCTCTTTGTTACTGAATGGTAGATATGTATCACTTATGTCGCAAGGGAATCCCTTAACACAAAAGTAGGCCTAGGAAATTTAAAACTATGCCTTTTGGTATACTTTATTACGAAATTTTATTAAGACACACCTATTGTTTTAATTATTTTTAAGTTTTTACCTATAGGAGAGAATCCAGAAGTCCTAAAATATGTATATTGTAACCTCTTAACGACTCAAAGGATAAAAGGGAACTTAATTTTAAAATATCAATATGTTGAAGCCATACTTGAAGACATCTATTTAGTCACATGATTAACTGTAGTTGTCATTCTACAGAAAAGGCTTCAAAAGTAGCCGATGGATGCATTTTACCAAAAATAAAGGTCGCATAGGTGGAAAGGAATACATTTTTTATTTTAACACACCCTATTTTATACTAAATTAAGTTCTTCCCCATATTATTAAGTTCTTATATACTTCTTATTACAAATGTATTTACAGATAAATTAACATTTATATTTTGTGATACATATAAATGCTTTTAACATTAGGTAATAATTTTATTTAAATTTATTTAAATTTATTTAATTTATGGAAATGAAGCTAGACTTAATCTTTATGTCGCCTCCTTTGATATATGTAACTTAACTACCGAATATAGTTCATCTGTTCACAGAAACGCTACGGACGTACGCCTTTTTGATATTCAGAGCCGCTAAACAAGTATTCCTAGCAGTATATTTATTGGTGTTGAAGTTTTGGTAATGGAATAACAAGCTGCTTTTATACATCCTAATTCATAAAAGATGAGAAAAATCAGGGAAAATCCCTTTTGTGTTGCCAGCGGAAATAATTACTGAGCAAATAATGTAGGGAGAAGCTTGGGGTGAATGTGAAAGAAATGGCGTGAATAGATCCTCGACCAACAAAGAACATCGTTTCTTTTAAATTCAGGCACGATTAGAATGTATAGCTCAAATATTAGGGTTAAAGTAGAAACTCTTACAAGCAAAGTATAGTGCCATGTAAAATTTATTATGAGGATAAGAAGCATGCATAAAAAGAGAAAGAATGATGCCTGGCAGATGTAATCTAGTTTAAAATGAGACTGTCTCGTAGCTATGGTAAGCGAAACCAGCTCCTATCACATGTTTTACTCCATGTGGCGAAGATGTTCTGATGTCTTTGCCTGGCTAGAGTAAGATAAATCTATTCCTAATAGATGGAAACGAAGTAGAAATGAACTCGTCTCCAGGAAGTGAAGGATATGATGGTAAGAGGATATCGCGGTGAGTATTGCAAAGTTCTTAGTTCCTATGGCAAACTAATTTGAAAATGGACTACCAGTACTTAGAAGAAGCATACATGAAGACAAATAAAAGAAGACGTTGATAGGAGAGAAAACCCAAGCAATTTGCTGAGTAGCTTAATTCAATTGTTCTTGAGTACCACACGCAATGTTCACCTGATTCCACACAGATAATATTCGTTATTCTTGTCCACAGCAACACCTAAGGGCTTAGTATTTAAATCTTTAGTAACGAATATATCGGCTGGGCTTTTCCTTCTCTTTACGTTAGTCGTATTACATGTTTGATGATTGAACCAAAACATTTTATCCATCTTTTTTTTTCTGGTCATGCTGGACTGCTTTCTTTTGGATTCTTTTCTCTTAAATTCTGAGATTATATGAACAATATTAATTTATCCTAAACAAAATTATCCAAAAACTATACATCCTGGATACATGTGCATTTCATTCCTCTGTTCTTTGCACTCATTCAGTCACAGTTTGGATCTTACATAATACCATAATTTCTTCATTACTTACTCTGTCGTACGGTGTCTTTCCAGCTATTCTGCTTAGCACCTTCATTTCAGTTGTTTCCATCATTCGTCGTGTTCTTGTGGTCTCTGCTCTTGTTTGCAAGGCATACGTATCACTGATCGAACTACTGCTTTATAAATTTTGAGTTTTATTTCTTTTCTCGTGTATTTAATTCTCCATACTAATTCATTAACAAATCTAGATATTTTTGTTGCTTTTACAACTTGATGGTTAATTTCTCGGGCCAAATTTCCCTTACTGGTAATATTAACGACAAAATTATTGAAATGCATAATCTGTTGTTCTATTTTGTTTCAAAGTTCTAATTTGCATCTCAACGGCTCTTTACTAGTCTTTTGTTTTGTTTATGGATATTTTAATACCAAACTTCTGACATTTATGATGGAACTCGTACAAAAGTCTATCCTCTGCCTCTGCCACAAGTACGATATCATCTGCATAACATACCATATTAATCTTTTTATCTCCCATTAAGAAAAATAAATATTTTAAAAAGAAAATTTGTTTAAAAAAATCTATATTTCTATGGAAAAGGTTTACTCTAAGTATTATCCACTAACTGGTTATAAAACTTTAATCAACAGTTAAGGTTCCAGACTTTCTGGAAACAAAATTAAGGCATCGCTAATAATTCATAGAAAGTTCGGAACCTATATCTGCGAATGAGATGACTGCGGTAACTTTTTCAGCCTTTTATTAGAAGTTCCGGGTTCAGTACTTGTCGAACTCTCATTTTGACCTGAGGTTTTTCGTGGTGGTTAAGATGCCGTATTAGTCTTCTATTGTCCATTCTACATTCTTATATTGTTTATGCTTCATTAATTTTTCATTTAACTCAAATTTTTGGGTTTTGTGCATACAATCATTTGGTACTTCATCCCTTCTCGTACAGCTTTTCACCTTCCTTAAAATTCCATTTTAACAGCTTGTGTCTTTCTCGTAATATTCACGAATCACTCTCATACATGAGCACTGGTAGAGCCAGTCTTATAGAACATCTGTATCTCTTCGTGTTTTATGTTGTAATGTTATGTTTATTGTTCCACAATTTTGTTTTCTATATTATCTACAGTGACACTTATGTCACATACTAAATAATTACAGTCCAAGCCTTTCTATAAGAATACTTCTTCAGTACATATATTTGATCTGAGAGGATATTTGCCATGTTGTGCCACTATTTTTGTTTCCTTTGCAGATATTTTAAAGTTTCATTTTTTGGCAAATAGATATAATCTGTGCACTGATCGCTGAAGACTCTCTTTGCTTATAGCATTTATTGGGATATAACAATTATTATGGAATATGGAATATTATTTTGTGGCAACTCAGTAGAAAGTAAAAAAAAAAATATATTTCTTATGCAAAAGCGGGTTATAAGAATCATTACTAACACCCACACCAGATGCTCCTGTAAAGATCTTTTTACAAGATTGAAGATATTAACGCTTCCTTGCATGTATATATTCTCGATCCTAAAATTCTTTGTATGCAATCGTGCCTTATTTGCAACAAATAATGCAATTCACAAAATAAACACTAGACAAAAGTATAATATCCATTATCCCAGTGCTAAACTTTCTTGCTTTCAGAAAGGTGTGCATTATGAAACTATCAAAATATTTGGCGCACTTCCTAATGTTCTTAAAGAAAAAGTTGATAATTTCGGTGCTTTTAAAAAAGCTGTTAGAGAGTACCTTTGCTCAAAATCTTTTCATTCTGTACAAGATTATCTGAATGACAAGTATAGTATTTAACTATTCCAATGACAAATCATTACTTATAAGTTTATAAGCAAGCTGAAAGTTTATTTTTAATCTATATGTATTTAATAAATAACAAGAATGGTATCCATTGCAAAAAGGTTGAAACGTCCTGGCATAAGCCAAGTGAAAGCTGGTTTAAAAAGTGTTTCATTTTGTATCATATATATATATATATATATAATTATCCCTGCTTTGTTTTCCATATTGTTGTTCATATTGCCTGTGTACTATAATATGTGTCTTATGTTAACTTTTGTACATATATATGCTATTAAACTTTATACCTCTAGACATGTTAAATGTTCACAGCCTTTTCTGGCTACAAGTGAACCTACTGAACACAAATCAATCTAATCTAATCTATTCACATTGTTGTTTCCTACCTTAATTCCTGGATTAGCATCAGCTTTCCAATGTTTTTGGAGATATTCTAAAATGTATATTGAACAGAGCTGGAGGCAGGCTACATCCTCGTCTAACGCTATGGTTGGTTTTAATTTCTTCTGTTTTTGATCTCTTCAGTTTACTATGCAAGTTTCCTTATATAAACATGTCAATGTCTTTATGATATTTGAGGGAAATCTCTCTTGTCCAGTATATCTCATAGTTTTAATCTATCAATTCACTGAAGTCTTCTGAAAGTAAGAAATGAAACATTACTTCTCTTTTTTTTAAAAGAATTCTTTAATACTGAAAATACTATCGATACAGCTATGTCCTTTCTGGAAACCTTCTTATAATAATATTTCTGATATTACTTTATTTTGTTAATTAAAATTTATAAGCGGTGTTTAAAGTACTTTTCCCCTGTAATTGTACAAAATTGTGATTTAACATGATACTTTCTCTATAGTCGATAAATTGAGAATAGTCAGAGACTGGGCGACATCAAAAAGTAGATTTGTACCGCTGACAGAATATTAATTTACTGTGCGGAATTTCGCCACTATAAGATATGGAGCAACCCCTTTGACCAATGAGTCGTCCCAAATTTGTAATTTGCTGATCCCGGATGTAATATGTGGGAAAGGTTAGCAGAGGGTGCCGCAGATGAAGACGTTGCGGGGGAAGTAATCATGTCATGCGTGCTCCAACTCAAGTTAATTTACATCTGTCCAATCTGCGAGACCGCACATACGTTTCTGTGTGTGCACGGGAAGTGTGTCTTATCAGTCATGGAAACCACTGCAGTGGCGTTAACACTGCAGCTTTCTAATGAACCTGGTCCTCATACTACACCACGGTATAAAAATCTGACGTTCAGCACTAGTTCATTTATATACACAAAGCTTCAAAGCACAATTTTTCCAATGCAATAAGCATAAGGGATATTTAAATGTTTTCAAAGTTCTGTAAAATTACATTCGAATTTGGATGACTAAGAGATTAAAAAGGTCCTCTACGCACTGACATGACTTTCGTACAATCTATTTTTAAAAATAAATTCTTCTTACAATTACATCAAAATAATAATTTGCAAAAGCACTTTCAATTCATATTTATATATAGGTTCATGGAAATAGGAAAATGTGCCTTTAATAGTTGATCGCCTTTTATGACTTTGTAAACTTTGGATTTTTCCATGGCCATGACATTAAGCATAGTAAAAAATGACTATTTGAGAAAAGTATACAATTTGAACATTTTACAAGGAAAGTGTCAAAAATATTCATCTTATTAAACGAACAACACATGAGTTGTCTGTCAACGTAATCTACATTCCTTGTGCAGAGAGATGTTACCTTTCTACTACTGTTTATCATTTATAGAAAAATCATTAAAAATGAAGACTTAAGAGAGCATAACAGATATTCATATAATTTTTCATGAAAATATATTAAACATCAAATTTGTTAAGAGAATGTCGAGGAAATAAAAAGTTTATAGCGTTCTTTTAGGTTTGATATTACTTATATTTTGAAAACCTTAATGGAATTGCTTGGAAGTTGTGTTTTAGAAATTTTTGGTTTTGAGTTTACTGGTTAAGGCCTGTATTTCTCAAGTTGCACTCTTAATAAGGAGAATATTTTAAATACTCAACCATAGGTTTCAACAAAAAAGCTTTAACTAGAAATGTTTACGTCTCACACCACCGTTAAATACGAGTATGATTTAGCTGAAAATGTAAATTAAATATTTGTCATACATAGAGGATGGGAAAAGTTACAAAAATATAGGGTTTTCTTTTTTTAATTTACGTCTTCAATGTTAAGTCGTATCGGACGATGAATGAAATGGGTGAAATGATGCTCAAGTTCGTCCGGGGTCCATGGAGCTTAGAGTAAACCGACATTCGTCTATAAGAATAAGGGGAAATATCGGATAAAAACCTTATACAAGTAACTCACCCTAACCGAGATTCAAACTCGGGACCTCTTGAACGTGAGAAAGACACGCTACCACACGCACCTGCGATTGGACACTTGAAAGTCCGGAAACCAAACTTTCAGTCTCTAGCCAGATCAGGGTTGAGCCCTCTACTGGCAGTATAATATTTTATAAGTTAGGGCAAATGACGGTAGAGGTTTGTTTCGGTGTTTCTTTTTTTTAATTTTATAAATATAAATTATGTTCTTATACTGCAGTGTTTTCATGTGCTTAAACAATTCTTGGTCTTTTGTATTTTTCGCCGGGGTCGATGTCATACTCACCTAGACCGCGTATAAGGGAGTTGAAGTTATGGGAGAGGAAGACTACGGGACTGCAAGCCGAGACTAGAAAAACAGCTAGCAACTCTCAGCAAATGGGCAAAACGATGGAGAGTAACGATAAACCCAGCAAAAACGCAATACATCATTTTCCGGATAAAAACCAAAGAAACATACAGAACATCTACCATCACCTACAACAACCACACCATACCGACACAAAGAAAAATCAAATACCTTGGGGTAACGCTAAACGAGAAGCTGTCTAACAACGCTCACTACCAAATCAAACTGCAAGAAGCAAAAGTAGCAACGACATGCCTCAGGTTCCTCTCAAAAATTGGAAAGGAAGGCCTATCCCCAGGCACCCTAACCCAGCTATATAAAATTATCATCAGACCAACATTCACATACGCAGCAATCGCTTTATGGTCCACCACCTCCCAAAATATAAAGGACCGTATCTCCGAGTTCGAACGGAAATGTTTGAGAATATCTAGGAAGTTACCATCATGGTCCAGAAGTAATGAAATCCACGACATAGCAAAAACAGCTACAATAGAATACACAATTAAGAAGAACACCACTAAATACATAGACAATGCAAAAGACCGACCACACAGGCAGGAGATCATCAACGCTGCAAAACAATACAAGAGAACACAAATACACCAGGAAAAAAATCCAAGCGACCCTCCCCTGTTAACCATCATCAGACAGCACGAAGAAACAAAAGAAGAAGAACGACAAATACAGCATCACCTACGACAACTCCTGCAATGACAAAGGTACATCCAGATGACGACCTCACGGAAACTAAGTAAATATACATATATATAAAAATATATAATAATAAAAAAATTAATAAATAAAAATAAAAAAATAATAAAAAATATTTTTATGTATAGGAATGAAAAAAGAATAAATAAAATAAAAATTAAAAAAATAAAAAAATAAAAAAATAAAAAATAATAATAAAAAAATAAAAAAATAATATATATATATAAATAGCATAAAAAAGAGCCATGTCTCCCTCCTCCCAAACCAATAAGCATGCTGGATGAAGAGGGCGAAATAAGCCCTGAAACAGCCTTGGGTGAGATAAACCCAGAATCCCCCTAGCAGTAGCAGTAGCAGTAGCAGTAGCAGTAGCAGTAGCAGTAGCAGTAGCAGTAGCAGTAGCAGTAGCAGTAGCAGTAGCAGTAGCAGTAGCAGTAGCAGTAGCAGTAGCAGTAGCAGTAGCAGTAGCAGTAGCAGTAGCAGTAGCAGTAGCAGTAGCAGTAGCAGTAGCAGCAGCAGTAGCAGCAGCAGCAGCAGCAGCAGCAGCAGCAGCAGCAGCAGCAGCAGCAGCAGCAGCAGCAGCAGCAGCAGCAGCAGCAGCAGCAGCAGCAGCAGCAGCAGCAGCAGCAGCAGCAGCAGCAGCAGCAGCAGCAGCAGCAGCAGCAGCAGCAGCAGCAGCAGCAGCAGCAGCAGCAGCAGCAGCAGCAGCAGCAGCAGCAGCAGCAGCAGCAGCAGCAGCAGCAGCAGCAGCAGCAGCAGCAGCAGCAGCAGCAGCAGCAGCAGCAGCAGCAGCAGCAGCAGCAGCAGCAGCAGCAGCAGCAGCAGCAGCAGCAGCAGCAGCAGCAGCAGCAGCAGCAGCAGCAGCAGCAGCAGCAGCAGCAGCAGCAGCAGCAGCAGCAGCAGCAGCAGCAGCAGCAGCAGCAGCAGCAGCAGCAGCAGCAGCAGCAGCAGCAGCAGCAGCAGCAGCAGCAGCAGCAGCAGCAGCAGCAGCAGCAGCAGCAGCAGCAGCAGCAGCAGCAGCAGCAGCAGCAGCAGCAGCAGCAGCAGCAGCAGCAGCAGCAGCAGCAGCAGCAGCAGCAGCAGCAGCAGCAGCAGCAGCAGCAGCAGCAGCAGCAGCAGCAGCAGCAGCAGCAGCAGCAGCAGCAGCAGCAGCAGCAGCAGCAGCAGCAGCAGCAGCAGCAGCAGCAGCAGCAGCAGCAGCAGCAGCAGCAGCAGCAGCAGCAGCAGCAGCAGCAGCAGCAGCAGCAGCAGCAGCAGCAGCAGCAGCAGCAGCAGCAGCAGCAGCAGCAGCAGCAGCAGCAGCAGCAGCAGCAGCAGCAGCAGCAGCAGCAGCAGCAGCAGCAGCAGCAGCAGCAGCAGCAGCAGCAGCAGCAGCAGCAGCAGCAGCAGCAGCAGCAGCAGCAGCAGCAGCAGCAGCAGCAGCAGCAGCAGCAGCAGCAGCAGCAGCAGTAGTAGTAGTAGTAGTAGTAGTAGTAGTAGTAGTAGTAGTAGTAGTAGTAGTAGTAGTAGTAGTAGTAGTAGTAGTAGTAGTAGTAGTAGTAGTGGGAGAGGTTTTGATAGAATGGGAGTGAGAGGGTGTGGATGTAGTCTGTTAGGTTAGGGATGTATAGGTCACGATGGATTACAAGGTTAGGGATATATCATGGGGAATCCGTGACAATACGGTGAAATCGAGACAGTAGGACTTCAAGGCGGTGTAGGTGAGTTTTAGCTGTTATACCCCAAATGGCACAGGCATAAGCGATATCTGGTCGGAGCACTTATTTGTAGAGGAGCAATTGATTGGATATGGACATCACTGAGCAATGGGTATAACATACCCATACGTTTGCTGGCCTTGTTGGCTGTGTAGGTTATGTGGTCATTCCACGTCACTTTTACATCAAGCAAAACGCCTAGATATCGTACATATTATTGCCAATGTACTTCTTCTCCGGCTAGACGAACAGGTGGTAGATCTTCTAGCTGTCTTCTTGTGAAAGTGATGGCTTGGCTCTTCTGGGGAGGGATGCTCAAGCGCCATCGTTTAGTTGCCATATAATGTTTAGTTGATATGGAGGTTACAGCTGTATCTACCTATGGAGGCGGACTAAATATAGGTGTATATTTTGTTTTTATATTCATTTTTGTTTTACAGCCCATTGTCTGGAATTATTTTTCTAATCTGCTCCTCCAGATTTCCTTTTCTGTGATTAGCTAAAGGCATAAATGAAATGAAGCTTATAAGGTTGTGACAAAGATACCTAAGGGCACTGACTAATCCACTTCCATAAATAAGTGAGGGGGATCAATGTCCCACGTACTATACGATAAAACAATGCATTTTAGAAGCGACTGTTTCAGGGTTCTGATTCCGCGTTTTGTTTGTAGTTCCTCCATCACTTCTCCTTACCACTTCTCATTTATCGTCTGTTTTGAGTATGCAGTTTTGTGACATTTTACACAAACGTAGAGAAAATTCATGCAAATGTTCCGTTGGAAGATATTGCTGTATAATATTAATTAGTAGGCACTACTCAATTCACAGTTCCGAGTGTCTGGTAGTAAAACAGTCGTTTCCATTTTGGGATGTGATTTTGTAATGTCATATTCGCGGAATTAACTTCCTCTCACGTCTATTGAGGCCGTTTCATTTGGAAAGTTGGAAATACAGAGTGATTCATATAGAGCTGACATTTCTTTCTTTAATTATTTCGTTGTAAACTCACTCAATAACCCAATAAATGATCTAGAGTTTAGATTCTTTGTCACTAGAAGTTCATGTTTTATTCCTAATTGCTATTGTTGGCAGCTGTTTTCTACATTTTGTTCTAGGGTACGTGAAAATGCAGTACACATAAAATCAACATAAAATCAACGATTACGAATTCAACCACAGCTGCTCAAAAGGAATACCAGAGAGAATTTGGTGTTCGCAATCCTCCCAAAAGAAACACAATACATGGACTGGCAAACAAATTGGAAACAACTGGACCTCTGGTGAGTAAAAAGGGCAAACATCGTTCATCTAGGCCTCCCACGGTTCTGATTGACGTAAGAGTATGACTGGAGTAGTCACCCAAAAAATCGTTAAAACGTTTGTCGCAGGAGACAGGGTACACTTACTCAATGTGCCAGAGAGCTGCGAAAAGTGCAGGCCTAAATCCATGTCGGCTTATGGTTGTTCTTCAGCAACAGGATCCAGATAAAGATAAACATTGAATTATGCCGTTGGTTTCAGATGTTCATTGTGCAAAATTCTGCCATATTGGCCATCACATGGGTCACAGGTTTCATTTATGCGGTTATGTGAAATCACAGAACTCATGTCATTGGGCCATCGAAAATACACGTCATCCATGAAGCACCTATGCACCCAGTTAAAATTGGAGTTTGGTGCGCAATATCCGCACAGAGAATAGTAGGGCCAATTTTTTTAACCAGACTGTAAACACTGCAGAGTTTCGACTGGTTTTCATGAGTTTATTGAGGAACTGGACGATGTAGGGTTGAGTTAAGGATATTTTCAGCAAGATGACGCTACATGTCATGCAGCAAATGAGTCCATAGAGCTAATTGCAAGTTTCTTTGACCCCCGGATAATTTGCAGAAACCTGTGGCTACCGAGATTTGACTACGCCGGAGTTCTTTGTGTGGGGTTACTTAAAAGACAGGATTTACGGCACACGTTCTCAGACATTGGATGATCTAAAGCACAACATTACACAGAGATTCAAGCTATTGACAACAGAGTCCTCCAACAAATGGCCAGTAACATGGAACGACGTATTGAGTTGTGCCTTATGGATGGAGGACATTTTCAACATTTGCTATAGAGATAAATAACATTTTAACATCTCTACATTTTAGGTATAATAAGTTGTCGCTAGAATGATTCGCTTTGAAATAATTAATGAAAGAAATGTCGGTTTTATATAAATCACTCTGTATAACATTTCATTAAGCAATTCATATAGAGAAGATATGCTGAGCGATACAGGCTGGAGATTCCCAGCTCATATCCTACATGAGCACTCCCAGATCCCGTACATTATCGATGTCATTCGCGAGAGGGCACGATCAATGTACGACAAAATCCAAATTAACCCCAACCCTTTAGTGAACTCCCTGGGAAGGTATGACCCGAGAGATCATAGACGCTTGCCGTCCTTCAGACTTCCGAGAGACGTCTTGGGACCCCTTGGGTAACCCAAGGAAAACCCCAGATGTTTCTGGGACCAATTTTTACGCCGATGCACCAAGCGCTACACAACCCGTAGCCAAAACGGAGCAAAAAGTTAAATCGTGTCTCCCAAAAAGGGGAATGATTAAGTGCAGCTGCCCACGAAGAAAGGGGCAACCCATTCCAAATATCCAATACTTTTAAACACCCCAGCAGAACATGGAACTACTAGCGCATTTCGCAGGTTAAGCCGCAAAGCGGCTAGGTACTGCGGCATAAGACACCCGGACGGGGATAGCCCCGCCCGACTAGGACTACCTCTTGACCTCTGGACATTGGTAACTCTGGATCTTGTGTTAAACGACCAATACTTTATCTCCTGCTGTATGTTTTCTAAAATAAACCGATGTTCTGCTACACACTTAAGGGCTTATATATCCTCTTTAAAAGCGCGGAAATCAAATAATTGTCCTAAACAAGAGAACAAGGATTTATAGAGAGAAAATTCCTTGTCTTGCATGAAAGTTTTACAGCAATCTGGGATGAAAAGTGAAGTTAAATAAAAGGGTAGAAAAAATGCAGCGAACATAATTATCCTTCGCAGCATTCTCATAGTGGCTCAGAGAAACATCCAAGAAAATCTATGGGTCAGGTAGGTCATTCAAGAGAATCAAACCTACGAACTGCTGAATGCGCTACACAGACACTACTGCCTGAACCAAACCGTTCGGCTCCAAAGGCTTCAATAGCGAGATTTTAATATCCTTTCCCTGGTTTACGCTGATAGCCCAACACCTACACCAGGGTTCCTATTGTTCTCTGTAGGCCCAAGACTAGGATATCCATACATATTTAGAATACAAGACGGCATGCTTCGAGTTTAAATGCAGACGTTATTTTACTTAAGTACTTGTGCGTGCATTACCCACGACCTAAAATAACTATTTAAATTTATGACACCACAATTCATATTTTTAATTAAACTGCTCTTGTAAAGTAAAACTAAATTAACCCAAAATCTCTTTTTTTTTAAATTAACAAATTTAAATGTAATTAATGTAACATTAATGATAAATAGTATCGACCATTTATAAGGACTAGAGCACTAATAATGACTAGTGGGATGACTAAAAGCACGTGCTATTGCTGACATGTGGATTAAGGTAGTTAAAGCAGGCATAGTGGAAGGTCAGCTTCAAACGCTCCTTCCTTCATTACTCTCACTGCACATCCGTGGTATAGGCATTGCAGCTGAAAGGCCCGAGATTGAATCTCGGCTGTAGCGCTTTACCTGAATAGGGTTCTCTCCCCATTCACCATTCTCTGTATAAGATAATTGTCCACAGAGAACAATTATCTTATTCAAAATCGTTCACAAGAGGACTTAAGATGATGCGATAGATTTGGTTCTGCACACCCGAGTTGTTAAAAATGACCTAATACTCAATTGTTTTTGTAGATCTCACACAAGTACGTATGCAGACATCCTGAATCTTTGGGTAAATGTGTCTGGGATTACGAACAAAAATTTTGATAAGAATAATCGATTAAATATCAATTAATGTTTAATTTTAGCATCCTCCAAGAATGCCACACGATGATAAAAATACAGGGGTTCGATGACACTTGCAGAATTAAAAAAATCCCTCATCTAAGTTCTATCGATGTGGTAAAAATGTGGTTTTGTATTTACCTAAACTAATTTTAAGGATCTTGATTAATGCATTACATGATAAAGTTATTCACATAACAGGTAGTATATAATATTTCGAATTTTCTTGCAAATAGTCTGTGAGACGTCTTCAATCGGAATGGATTTTGTATAATTGATAAACCATAAAATAATAGAAAAATGTTCTATGTAGCAAATGTCTCTTTAAAATACATAAAATATCTAGAATAATATTTTGTAACGTTCATAACTCCCAAAAAGTGTTTGTAAAACATCCTTTAAACACGTGAGTCATATAAAATGTTGAATAAAATGGGTAAAATAAGTTAAAATGAGTCCCGGCACCATAGAGATTAAAGTTAATCAATACTATTCTTTTAGAATAAGGGAAATTCTAGTAGAAAACTTATTCTCGTAAATTAGTCTGAGATCAGAACTTGCGGTCTCTTGAATGTGAGGCATTTATCCACCCTTCAGTAAAATAAGCCCAAGTTTTTGTTATTGGTTCGAGTAGTTCTTTTACTCCTGTCACGTATTGGTTGTTGCCATTCTTCGTGGTTTAGAGATAACATCCTGGCCTCTGTTTTACGAGGTCACGGGTTCCAACACGGCGAGGGCAATGGATACTTTATACATCGTAGCATGGTTTCCTTTAGAAGGAAAGTAAAACCGGTTCTCCCATGTCGTAGATTTATATAAGAAAAAGAACTCCAAGATTGATACAGAGCCGTCTGAGCAAAAATAAACAGTCTTTCACGCCCAATTTGGTATCTCGCGATGTCATGGAAAAGGTACGAAATTTAAACATAGCCAAAATGACCCTTTCTGACTATTAGCCTAGTACCTCATTTGTAGGACAGCGAAAGGTTAGATAAAAAAATCTCTGCAAACATTTATTTCAAATAAAATGAGGTACTGGAAAAGATAAACTTGTATTGATATAATATGTAGAAGCTTTATATGTATCGGAATTTTCTTTCTTACATGGAATTATGAAATGCATCTCGTAGACCCTGTATTCGAGTTTTCCTTAGAGCGTTTAACATCCCTTGTCGACTGCTCTGGAATGAATGAAATTAATTACGATCCGCTCCGAACTGCTACCCCATGGGGAGCACTGGTGTCTCTTTTATTTGCTTCGAAATAAAAGGTTAGTAAAAGTTCAATTAAATAACTTAGCGTACGTTTCCAATGAATACGTGCGACTGTTTCTGTAACAATTAACAAACAAAAGCGACGTGGTTTCGTATTTAACCAATCACTCCCAACTCCCAAAATAAGCAAAGAGGGAATACAGCGGTAATTTCCCGAGCGGTGCGCTCTTTTGTGATCGATGAAATTAAGATATTTTTTATATTATTTATATGCAGAGTTGGGAAACATTTTATATCACGATTCAAATTTCCAACTAGAAGGGTGGAGTATAATTGGAATGCTACATTCAGTGCTTTAATCGCTTCCAATAAACTTTAGCCCTTAATCACACAAATGGAATGAAAATATATTTTAATGAAAATAGTTGGTCATAGCGTTTTTCTGGAACAATAAACAAGAACAACTATTTTATATATAAATGATAATTTGAAGTGATATCTTGAAAATCTCGTGTCATCTGTGATAGATGTTTCGAATTTTACCTTCAGTCAAATTTTATTTTATCTGCCATCATAAGAAAAACACATGATCACGCCATGCTTTTGTTACTGAAAAGTCGGTCTTCTACTGTTAGACATGAATAATCTCTACAAAGAGTTGAATTATTTGTACACAGTCAATATAGCTGGCCAGGCAAAAGAATTAAGTTAAAATTTACGAGACAAAAACACATTATTCTTCAGGAAATCCTACTGTAATATAGTGTCAAAGATGTCTTTTTCACTATCGATAACCTCGTAGATGGCTAAGTCCGATGTTCAGTTATAGGAAAAATAAAGAAACAAACATACGACATCTACAATGTACAGAAGTATAGTTTATCAGTCTGGTTTAATTGCATGATTAATAATTTCTTCCAAATTCTGCGAATTCTGTTCTAACCTTTTGACCTTTGTGGCTGCAAACTAAGATTAGGAATTTTAGCTTCTTCTTGAATTTCTTCAAATATGTCACTTTCTTCGCCCGAATCACTCATTTCATTTGTTATTTTTGCATCGCCATGCGTTTCTTGGCTATTCAAAGCCTCCAACATCATATTACACCTTGTAAAAATATCGATTCTAAATACTTTGGTAAACAATGTTTAATATTTTTCTAATATTTCTAATTCAAGTCGATTTTTTCCTTAGGTAACCAATAAAATTACGAATGGGACTGGCGAGGTTTAATTTTTATCACGCCTGGGCTTTAAATTTATTGACTTCCTAATATACCTTTAATTACCTTTAAAGTGTCATAAATAACTCTTTTCTTTCATTTTTCCAAAGTCATTCGAACTTGTCGCTCCTTGGAAGCTTCGAAATCCACTTTTTGAGTGCAAGATCTGAATGAAATTGTAGGAAGTATTATTTCTGTATCATATAATGCCAAATAATATTGACTGTTTTAATGTGTTAGATCAGAGTTTTAATCTCTTAAAACGCAAAACGTGTCGAGACCACTAGTGTTTAAATTTCGCACAAGAGTAAGTGATAGATATAAGCGCACTATATAGATATAGACCACAATTTCACACATTTAGAAAAGAAGGCTTCTGTGGCATTCCGGGCTGAATAAAGGGCGTGTTTTAAGGATTTTAGGAGCCCTTTCAGATTCTGATAGGACCTAAAACTGTCGTCTAGTATCAACAAATCTTAATGTTTATTTCATATTCCCCCTGAAATCCTCAGGCTTTGTTCCAAGATACTCTGCATAACGATTTTGTTTCTCCAGTCTCTACCGACGGAGAGGAAATTAAGGCAATGAACGGTCTCCTTTAAGGAGTTCGATACCAAATCTTGGATTTTTTCAAGCATTTATTATCTTTATGTGCCTTCTTGAAGCATCATGAGGCCGAGGGTGCTGTGAATTTAATGTTCCTAGATGCTATTACGTTATACAGCGCGGCGGTCTAAATGGGGGTGAAACTTTAAGAGGCGTTTTCTCCCTTTCACCCTTCAGCCCTCTTTTCCTACGCACTTGTATACGGGTGCGTAAATAACCGCACAGTGCTTTAATTCTTTGAGTGCTGCAATGCAAAATGCGTGCGGTGGTAAGTGGGAAAACAATTAAGGCTTTGTCAACTACTATCTATGATTACATGGTACTAAACATTTTGGTGTTAAAATAATTGGTTGACTTTAACGAAATTTTCTTTTGGTATATTAGACTGTTGTTCCTACTTCACGTTCGATAACTATTATGTGCTTCAAATGGGAAGGTGTTTGTCCTTGAGCGCTACTAGGTGAGCAACCAATCGGAGTCCTGCGGTGTTGTCGTACTGCATTCCCGCTAAGTGGTGTGTGAGGAGCGCCAACCTAATCAATCTGTATGAAATACTATTCACGCTAAGAGAAAAGTTCAAATTTCGCTAAAACTGATCCATGTAGAAGGTAGAGAGTAATGTATCTAACATAACCACGAAAACCCCATATTTTTAGCTCAAATAGTTTTTTAATACAAATAAAACACTATTACCTCTATTATAACAATAAATCGTGACGTAAGCACTGTATGAATATCATTATTGGTTGGCATGTATGCGTGTACGTATATTTGTAATTACTCAGAACTGAAACGTAAATGTTTGACATGACGTGATTAAAGAATTACTTTGAATAAGCCAATTCGAGTGAGAGGAAACAATAAATTTCCTGCTTCCCTGGCAGAACGTGTTTGGTCACATTATATCTTTGTTTATGAATGGTTCGTAATCTCTATTTACTCTATAGCGTTTAAAGTGGTTGGTATGTATGTATGTGCATATACTTTTCATTACTCAGAAACGAAATTCAAACTACTGCATGACGTGATAAAAGAATTACTGTGAATAAATCAAGGTGTTAAATTCCAGAAAGAGCAAACACTTCATTTCCTGTTAGCCTGTGGAATACTGTATGCTTATGTTTATGAATGAATGCTGGATAAGAAGTGTTTATTTACTCTGGAGAGTTCAGATCAATATCATTCAGTTGTTCTTTACACAACAGTAGAGTAAGAGTTAAACAGTGCAATGGCTTCTTGCGGTGAATTTAGTGGCGAGTCAAAAAGACAATTATTGAGAAGTCAGGCTCGAAGTATTATTTTAAGGTGTACACGTTCTTCAAAAAATTGGGCAATGAGGAATATAGAAATCAGCTCGATTTCAAAAATGTTCAACGGCTTACTGCTGAAGCGTGTGCTGTAGGTAAAACAAGTGTGTCCCGCATTTGGATTAGAAAAGCAGGTAATTCATAAACTATAATTATAGTTGTAGTATTTAAAAATATACATAATTTGCGAAAATGCTTTTTCCAATTTTGATTTTGGCAACTTCATCATTGTAAAAGCTTTTAAAATATAATTCGCTTACCCTTAAATCTAGCGCCAAGCAGACGTGCATGTTGTATGAGTGTGCGTGAGAGAAGGAAATATAAAAACAGTGGGGTAACAAGCTGGCAACGCTGAGTGTGATACGACATCTGATTAGCTGGACTCCAGAACCCTTCCATATGAAACGCAAAATAACTGCGAATTTCAATAAAATGTTATATAATATGTATTCTATAAGTTTTATGGGCATTAATCAAAATGTTTTGTTATTTTAGAATTATATATCAGTTTCATTACGAACCTCTCTTTTTCTTTATATTCGCCCTCCGTTCCTCTTCCTCTTTATCATTTGCTCTCTTTCTACTTCCTGTCCGTCCTTTTTGGTGTACACTTCATGTTGCGATGTTTTGACAACTATAAAGCATTGTTTTAATAACAACTTCAACAATATAACGGAAGAAACTGACATAAGAACTGGTATTTACTTCGTTAACTGTCTGTCTTTTAAGTTATTACTTTCATGGGACAGAGAGTTATGTTAGCTATGTAATAACAAATAGGAAATATTCAATATAACCTAAAATTAATGTAGAAAGAGTAGTATAAAAGAAGGATCACCGAATGTATCGACGTTAACCTTATTTTCTTACGTTAGCAAGATTTAAACCATAGAAAGGAAACATGCCTTTCATATTTTATTTTAATACACAAAGTTGAAGTAAGTCTGGTATTGTGTGTCCAAAAATAAGTGGAATTTTGGAAGGAAATGAATATATTCAAAAAGTCTTGAATTCGGACTCCATTGTTCCACTGACATAACTGAATACGATATAGGAAAACTTTCAAGAATTTGCTGACGATTACAGCAAAAATATTTCATTTTTTTCTACAGTTTACCTTAAAGGCAACCTAAGTCTGTGGATAATATGCATACGAGGATGACCTGGAAAATTTCCGACATAATAAGCATACAAGACATTTTTTCTGAATTTTGTTTTCAACATGGTCTCCTTGTAGCTCTGGACACTTCTCCCAGCGATGCTCCCATCTCTGTAACCCGTCCAAATAGTACTCGGCGTTTATCTCTGCAGAATAATTGTTCACGAAGGTGATTGCCTCTTCATTTGACGAAAATCTCATTCCTCCGAACTCAATTTTCAGATGAGGAAACAAAAAGAAGTCGCTTGGGGCTTGATCTGGTGTGTAAGGCGGATGGTCAAGCAGTAAAAACCGTAATTCGTGGATTTTCGCCATTGCAAGCGCTGAGGTAAGACGGTGCGTTTTCTTGACGAAACAGGATCATTTTTCTGCAAATGTGGGCCTTTTTCTGCAAGTTTGGCCTTCAGCTTGTCAAGTAATGATGCGTAGTATGCTCCTGTAATTGTTTTTGCTTTTTGAAGATAATCGATTAAAATAGTTTCATGACTTTTTCAAAGAAAGGTCACCATCACTTTCCCAGCCGAAAAAAAAGAAAAGCAGCCTTTGCCTTTTTTGGAGCCGGTTTCCCCTTTACAGTCCATTGTTTGGACTGTATCTTTGTTACGGGCGTAGAATGGTGAATTCAAGTTTCATCTACAGTAATTAATCGGCACCAAAACTCTGATTTATTGCGCCTCAACTGCGCCAACAGAGCGTTGGAAATGTTCATTCGGACACGATTTTGGTCTAACGTGAGCAAACGCGGCACCCAACGCGCGGACAGCTTTATCATATATAAATGCTGATTTAATATGTGACAAACACGTTATTTTAACATGTTCATGGACCCTGCTATTTCTGCCACTTTAACTCGGCGGTCGTCTAGCACCATTTAGTGAACTGTTGCGATGTTTGTGTCAGTAGTTGCAGTTCTTGGACATCCCGAACATTCGTACCCCAAGCACTTACGGCCAAATTTAAATTCAGCTGCCCAAAATTTTAATGTGGTAAATTATGGTGCAGAGTTCCCATACACAGAGTCCAACCCATCTTTGGTTTGCGTAGGCGTATTGCATTTCAAAGACAAATGTTTAATGATAGCTTGGTACTCGATTTTGTAAAAATCATAAAAAACTTACATCATCCCACTCGAACTACTGTTACATATCAACTGAGCATCCAAAATGGCTGAAACTTTTGTGAATAACTCTCAACAGATGAACAACGAAATCACTAGCTTTTATTTACGAGTGCTGCCATCTTCATGTTGAATTCGTAAACTGTTTAGACCACCCTCGTATATGATATACTAGGTAACCATGAATATTCTCTGCTTCAACTTATAACATATTTTCATTCGTCATGATTTGAAGAAATATTATTGTACACTCCGTGATACATACAAATTGGTTAGAGGATCAAAGCAGGCTTGAAACAATAGTCAAATTTGTTAAGAGCTGGTCACTATGTAAGAGCTTGGAAACTTCCTTCTTTTGCATGGCCAAAAGAGAAGAAAACGAATAACTATTTCCTATTAGATCAAAGTATTTTAAAACACAAACCATTAATAACTGAGAAATGGATAACTACGAGGGCCGTTCAGAAAGTAACCTCCGATCGGTCACAGTGCGGGTAGTGGGGGGAGTAGCGACGCCATCTGTGCATTCACGCACTCAGCAGGTCAGCCGGCATCAAGCCGTGGTCGAGTGAACGTCGTGTCTGCGCTAGTTTAGTGTTTGTGGCCGTTTGAAGTGTGTGCTGCAATAGAAATCCCCGCCAAATGTGAAGTGCGTGCTGTTATAAGGTTTTTTACAGCCAAAGGATATTCTGCAGCAGCTATTCATCTTGACTTCCGGTATCGTTTTTTGGACGACAATGCCCGTCCTCACTCTGCTCGCAGAACAACAGCCCTTCTTGAGTCCTTCAAGTGCGACGTTGTCAACCATCCACCTTACAGCCCAGATCTGGCGCCAAGCTATTATCACCTCTTCAAGCATATGAAGACATGGCTCGGGTCCCAGCGGTTTGATGATGACGAAGAGCTCAAAGATGCGGTCACAGGCTGGCTCCAGGCACAAGCGGGTGATTTTTATGCAGAAGGAATTTCAAAGCTTGTGAACAGATACGATAAGTGCCTCAATCGTTATGGAGACTATGTAGAAAAATAGTGAAAAGATGTAGTTGTAAGATGTATATATTAAAATACTTTTATTTAACTTGGTGAATTTTTTGCAATCAACCGGAGGTTGCTTTCTGAACGGCCCTCGTATAACAGATGTATTTGACATACACTATTTGGTTTTTAGACATCTACATTTTTGTGTAGTATACATTTTGTAATACGGTTTTACCGGTTTGACTGTTAGAGAAAGTCATTCAGAAGGAAAAGGACTTCAAGGGCGTTTGCCATTTTTGTCTGAAAATATTCTAAATATGAGTATGTGAATGCAAATTATTAATATTTGGGAAAATGAAAGCTTTCGAAACATTTTACTTGCAAAGATTTGTTTATGATCGGGGAGAAGTTTGTCAATTAAATACGAAGTTTGCTTTTAAACAAGTTTTTGTTTTTTAACTATGCATACGGACATAGAGAGACGTGTTTTCTTTTCATAAAATACTTCCTATTTTTAAATTAAGGGCTTCAAATGGTTAATTATTTCTGGTAAAATCTAGGTATAGAAGTACAATTTCTTCTCATTAATGTAAGTAGGTAGAAAATAAAGTAAATATGAATGATGGTTCAGAGCAAAATTTCCGCTGAAGTCTGGACATAATATTTTTCGGTGTAATACAATTCTTCTGTCTAGTAAAAGTAGTAAGTTGTTAAAATTATTTGAAGATGTGTGTAGAGAATTTCATATCGATGTAAAAATTCAGGTTTTTATCCTAGAAGTCATCTCTTGTTAGAGAACGCAGTTTCCATGCTAAGTAATTTCTTCTCCAATTTAGCTTTTATCTGCCGCTCTTGCAGCCCACATTTCCATTACGTTTCTTGTGGCTTACTGATTTATAGAGATACATTTGTGTGCTATCCTCCCTAAGCCACAAATCTCCATTAGTATTTCTTATTATGATTTAAATTTTCATATCCTTTGCGTTACATTTTAGTTCCGTTATTTGCTGCTAGATACCGCTGTAGGTTTAGCTTTAAAATTGAGAGAAGGCTGGCAGGATTATGGAATGTCTACCTGGCAATTTCGCTTATAAGCCGGGTCGCATTCCTTCATTATAGCTGAGCACCTTTTTTTTCTCCGCCTAGCACTTTAAGCAGACGTGATTAGCGGAGATTCCTGGATAAATGATATCGCCACGGCTGGTAAATCCAGTACTGGAAAGGGAGATGAAGCAGGCTTCATTACGGCACTACGCGGGAAGAATTAGTGGTGGCAGCAAGTATATCTACAATAAACTTCTTTTGTTTTCTCTTTCTTTTGTGCTTGTGCCGGAACTCAGAGTTCTTCTGAGACTTATTTCTTTATACTACACAGCTAAAAGCAGTAAATACAAATTAGAAGTGTAACAAACTCGCGATCCTTTCTTACCCCCTTGCCTATAATAAGCCAACAAAGTATTATATAACATTCAACAATTAACTATCGCGGCTATATCGTAAACCACATCTTTTTATTTCCTAACCCAAGAAAGTATTTTTGCTTTGTTAACTACACTACGTATTTCCATTAAGCAGAGGAACTATTAAAATTATAAAACAGAAGTATTTATAAACAGTAGAGCTTTATCAATAAAATATTTTTAAACCGTTTTTCAAACTTTAAAAAACTTTAGCTCCATTTACATTTAAAATTAGGACATGTTCAAGGACTACGCGTCCCCATCATCAGCTGGAATTTGACTAGTTCTTCAGGTGACCGCCTCCATCTCCTGGCGCTGTTCAACGAGTTGAATGACGCCATCCCCTATTGGCATTTCAAAATTCACAACTCTCTTTCTATTCTTAAAAATGTTTATATTTTCCCAAACTGTTAATGCCCAATACTTTTTTGCTGGTACCAAAAGTTTTATTTCTTTAGAAATATGATTTTTTTGACCAAAAAGGATGGGCTATGGCTGATTTATCTGTCTGTTTGTATTTTATGTATCTCATGTATCCTTTCATCCTGTTTCCAAGTTTCTTTTTGTTTTTCCAATATATATTTCATGACAACAAGGATGAAAGTATATAAACAAGGATGAAAGAACACGTGAGATGCATAAAATACAGACAGATGAATCACCCATAACCCATCATTTTTGGTCAAAAGCCATAATATTTCTAAAGAAATCAAACTTTTGATACCAGCAAAAAGGTATTGGGAATTAACAGTTTGGGAAAATATACACATTTTTAGAACAGAAAGAGAGCCATGAACTTCGAAATAACGATAGTGAATGACGTCATTCAACTCATTGAACAGCGCCAGGAGAGGGAGGTGGTCACCTGAAGAACTAGTCAAACATCAGCTGATGATGGGGACGCGTGGTCCTTAAAACATGTCCTAATTTTAAATGTAAATGGAGCTAAAGTATTTTTATAGTTTGACAGGTTGTTTAAAAAGGTTTTAGAGAAACTATTGTTTTCGAAACAGATATTTGATACTGAGATTCCATCAGAAGTAAATATTTTCAAAATATCGTAATAAAAAAAAGTTACATTTCAAAATAAGGCTCTGTGAATTTCTTTCCGTCCGTCTGTTTTGAATACCACATCTCAAAAATGAAAATTAAGTTAAGTACTACTGACCATTTCAAAATTTTTAAATGATGTTTCACGAAGATTTAAAAACAAGCTCCTCTTATTGTTATTTTGGAAAATGTTCCGGTATTTATATTTTCTAAAAACCTGGTGTATAACTTAGATTATCTTACCGTCACTTAATATATTTTCATGACAAATTAACCCTCCTTTAGTTGCGTGCCTTGGCAGAACACCGTTGGTTGCGTGGGGCCAAGGAGGCCCGCGCTTATTTATGTGCATATATGTCTGTATTTTTTCTTTTTTCATTTTTATTTTTCTTCCCAGTTTTTGGCTTTATTTAGGTTGAATATACATTATTTTATTAGTATAATCATACTAAATACATCAGCTAAAATATAATAAGAATAGAGTGTACATTATAATTTGCATTACAACATACGGAAAGAAAATAACATTTTAAAATACAACCTCTTATTGGAAATGTTGTTACTCGAAGTCATCAACTACTTCTTTTCTGCTTCCCCTGATTAAGCACTTATCACAAATAATTTTGACATTTTTTCTCAAACAGAAAGGAGGGCTACATATCCGACATGCATATCTAGTTTTGTGGTTATTTTTGTCTTTACTGCAGTGCTCACATCGTTTCCTTTTCAGTGATTCTGGTTCATACGGCAACTCATCTGCTGTTGGTTGTTCAGGTTTATATATCTTAGGTGCTCTTTCAGATCATTTGGTAGTCTTGTTGCTATTGCTCTTCTTTGTAGCTGTTGAGACAGTAAAGCTAATGGCAGTACTTTCAAATATTCCTGTCTTGTGGAATATTTATTTTAGTTTCCAAGAAAGATAACCCTAGAATTAATACCTGCAATGTTCAACATATGGTAAAAGATTACCATTGGCCACTTTCATGTTGTTCTACATTGTACGTAGCAGGCCGCGCCGTGGCTCAGTGGTTAGACCGCTTGGCTCTCACCGAGGCGGCCCGGGTTCGATCCCATTCGACCGCAAAGTGAGATTTGTGGTGGACAACACGGCGCTGGGGCGGGTTTTCTCCGGGATCTCCGGTTTACCCAGCCATCTCATTCCACCGGTGCTCCATCTTCATCTCATGTATCATCAGTGTCATCACCTGCGGTGCCGTATGTAGTAAAAGCGGGCGTTAAACACTACACATTTAATTTACATTGTACGTAGTACACAGTTTATTACATGAACTCCAGATTTAGTATCGTTGTAATACATGGTTATTTCAGGATTTTTCTCGACACCTTCTGACAGTTGGCACAATGGAACATGTAGACTTGAGATCACTTCCTCTTGAGAATAAAAATCATCCAGTTCGTACAAGTTGTCTTCCAATGGTGAGGCAACGTCATCGCAAATTAGACGATTTACTTCTTCTAAATCCCTGCTATTCTATAAATCATACCTTTTGCTGATATTCACGACGAAGAACTAATAGCTCCTTCCCCTGGCAATGCAACATTCCACAACTTACTTCGAAGAAAAACATGTCATCAACATGTAAGGGGAGCAGACTCAAGGGGCCCGCTAGACCCTTACGACACCTAACTTCTGATTCGTCATTCTCGTACAATAATAAAGAGAAAAATTTGTTGCCGCAGCAAACATTGGAGTGGGGTGTAATGTTTGATATCCTAGTCAGGCAATTACGTAGTTGCGTTCGTTCCGCACCTACAACATTTATATAAAGCTCGGAGCTTCCCAGGCTCTACGCCACTAACGGAGGGTTAAACTACATTCTGATGTTTCTACGAATAGTCTGTGAATTGCTGTTGACTGTGTATAACATTTCTTCAGCTGTAACTCTAGAAGAGATAGGCGACTTCCAAAAATTGAGATCTCGATAAAGCACGTTCTTTTGTCTTATTTTCCCTAATAGTCTGGAAAGCCATCACATGGCAACCGGCGCTTAAAGAGTTTAACCACTCAGGGCTATTATTTCCGTTGTATATGCATGGAAGTATGTTACGTATCCACTTCTACAAATACCTAGCTTGATTAATATGAAGCAGATTACGATAAAGGCACTTGTAGGAACAATTTATGCAAGATGTGTATACAAAGTTGCCTAAGCTCTACATATCATATTTGTGTACAGACATATGCACGTGAATAAAGGAAATGTGGGATAAGTAATAAACTTCTGAATAAGTTAAAAATCTTTGACGGATGGATTACAAAGATTTTAAAAATATGTTTCGGATACGAATTTTCTTCATTTCTGATTTTTTTTCCAAAATGACTCTTAGTGGTTTTAATTAAATTACTACAAAATATTTGAAATGCAACAATTTATTTTTTATTTCCTGCTACTCTAATACACTGAAAATGTGTATCCAGTTATGACAAATATGCCCTACAATTATATTTTAAGTACTTAATTTTTTATCTTCAAAGTCACCAAAACTTTATTTCCAGCAGACAGTTATAAATATTTATATTTTCAGTATATGTATTCCTGTCGTACCTTCAACGAACTACTTCTGGAAATATGGTATAGAAGAAACTGAATTTGGAAAAAGTCTTATAGAATCTATATAAAACATATTAATAAAATTTTGCAAGAACAGTTGAAGAGTGATTTGGGACAGTAATATTGCCTGTTATATTAACAAGTTTATTTGGGGACCTCAACATGTTTCAGATGTAACTTTGAATCCTCGCTTCTTGCTTCAAATCTGCGGTGCTATTCTTTGAATATGCATACATCTCAGCTCTGTAGCTCCTATTTTCCCCCTTAGCTTATTTAAATGGGAATTCAGCAATCCTTCTTGTCTTTCAAACCTAAATAACAAAGCTTTGATTCTCATATGTGTGTTTTGATCTTTGGTCCTGATTGTCAAATACAGGTTTAAGTATTGTAGAAAAGCACTGGAACTTGGTAAATATTGGGATAATGCAAATTGAACTAGTGATCCTAAATATTCAAACATAATTTCAAAGCTGCTGTTGGAGTTTTATTTAAATTTAATGGGATTAGAGACAACCTAGTATTATTTTTAATTTTTATCCTGAACTTTTGAATTTATTTTTAAACAGATATTCCTTCAGAATAACCAAATATTTAGTCTTGATCCAAAATATATATGTGGATATCTAAAGTCAGACTAATAAAACTGTGTTAAGAATTAATTTACTTTGAAGTAAAAATGAGCTATAATAGAATTTGTGTTTAGAACAATAGTATCTTAAAATTAATTTCATTTCAGCTAACTCCGGAACTGGTTTATATGCAAAGAAGAACATGTATTTTATATTCTGTAAACATATTTTTAAAAATTACATCGTACGGAACTTGCGTTAGGACAAACGCAATCAGCTTTTAAACATAAATTAGAAGTACACAAAATATGGATAACCTTTTTAAATATTATACGTGTCCGTGGAAATAACTGTAGAAAATATTTTCTCTTGCACAAAACCTTAGGCGTAATACTCAGATCACTCTTAATGTTATGCAATTTAATCTATTATCTCATTAATATGGAGACATCTGCATTAAATTATCACGTAATTCAGGTTTGGGAAAGTTCGAGAAGAAGTAAGAAATAACATTTCTTAAATATATTCAGTTTTATAAAATACACCGCGGTATGTAGATTTTATTTGGGAAATAAAAGCCGTTAGGACATTGTAACAAATCCGTTGGGCTGCAGAGAAACTGAGGTTAAGGCAGACTGTCAACTTCATGGTCTCATAAAACAAACGGAGGAGTGACGAAAGGGCATCCAATTTGTCCTTGTCACTGTAGATCTAGTAAGATTACTCGAGATGTGCTGTTTAGAACCCTTCAGAGCATCACATCACTGCCTGGTAAACTGTTTATGTAACATAGTTTCTGGTTTTATTTAAGTTAATTACCGTGTCAATCTATTATCTAGCACTCTAATATTTTGTTTTTAACCCTTGGTTGGTAACATGTGAAAAACTGGTGCCTACATTTGCATCCGTCTGTGAGACTGACATTATCAAATTTTGCATGTTAGATGTACATTAATGAGTATAGATGATAAATGACTTTATGGAAATATTAGTAATGATATTTTTAATCAGTTGGAAAATATTTTGCTATAAAATACGCAAAAAGTACAACATTAAATGTCGATCTTTCACATGAAATAGTTGCTGCCGTTGATTATACTCACGTAAAAGTTACAAAATTGTATATTACTGTTTCAAATAAAATAGACTATATAGCTGAAATTTGTTTTCAGAAATATCTTGAGCTCTTTGAAAATAAGGTAAAACCTTACATACCTTCTACACACATTTTACATATTTTCGTGCAACACTGTTAGCATTGGGTTTACCATACTTCACGCATTTGTGTGCCACCATTCTATTCATCGTGATGGGACAGTAGCGACGTTTTTTTCCCCACTTTTCTAGCTTGTCGTTTCTTACATTTTTGCTGGAGAATTTCTATCCTCTTCTCCCAGAATGTCCGAAATGATTTTCCTGGGATCATTTGTTAAATTTGAAATCTGGAGCCTTCTCTGCATATGTCCTCTGATTAGATTTATTCCTATGGTCTTTATGAACTCAAATCTTTATATCTTACCTTTGTGGAGATATATAACATAGGCATTAGCGCAGCTCAATGATATTACATGTAAAATATTATGTGTGGCCACCTCCTTCTTAGAATAGCTGTGTAGTTGCTATAATTCATGTCTGGAGCATTTGCTCCAGATTTAGTGGTATTATATGAAACAGTTCATCTTGCCATGATAAATTCTGTCAATTTCAGTGTTAGTAATTTCCCTATACTGAATAGAGTCGACCGAGCTGTCCCAAAAGGGCGCCCGGCGCATCCGAGTGATAGGGGTCCGCAGCGCCCGCACCACGGCAGCTGAAGTGGACGGATCACCTCCCCTACGGAGACCCTAACTTTACAGTAATATCCGCCTGTGAGAGGATGTGGGTGACGCGTGCGCCCGAGTAAAACAATAGTTTCGTGGAAGTAAAACAATGATACGGACGCAATACAAAGTTCAACTCACAAATGAAGCATAACTGGAATATCAGATCAAATTAGCAATGCACATGTGTCAAATATACGTTGCGACATTTTATACCTGCCTCAGAGACGGATGTTACTAAGGGTTAAATGCTCATTAAGGTTACTATAAAAGATTAAATCAGGCATGTAGCAAATTGTACCCTTCTCAACCATTACAAATATTCTACGAGATGGGTGTCGAGATTTAGAGGCTGTCCAAATCTAATGTGTTAGGGGCAGCGCACTGGAGCCCTAACATTTCCAGTTTGAGCATAACCATGTGCCCCTTCAAGGCTCTCCCATACACCCTCAGGGATTAAGTTTGGGTAGATGCCAGATGTTTATTTCTGTGTTGTACATTCTGAGGTCACTTGTCCGGCGACCGTCCCTGGAATCCGCCTGATAGTCTTGCATTAGCCCACGACTGGTGTGTCGCAGAAGTTGCCTATATAGAAAGGCGTTCCTCTAAAGATGAACTTCAGCGTGGTAGCAACAGAACGACAGTGTATAGATGTTTCGCCTCTCTTGCTATGTGTCGAAGGTGGACGAGTACTACGTTTTTAAATAAAAATAAATCGCTTCATAGCTTCATAATTTTAACAATTTTTCCTCTTTACACAATTATTTAGCATGTCGTGCTAATGTTAACTAAAATAAATACAAGGAAAATAATATAATGTGTTTTAACAAGAGGGTTCTTACAATTTTGTAGTGTTATGGCATAGATTCCTTTTTCTTTAATTTTGTTATTTTAACACAGCTTTTTATTTAAGTTTGATTTATGAGTCACTATGTTTACACTCAAACTTCACTTACTTGTTTTATAATTGAAACGATCACAAACCAAAGAAATCATAAATCAAACTTAAATATGAAGAATACTTCACTGTTAATAATGATTCTGCTTTTAATACTTATGACGTTTGCAATCACAAACCAAAGAATCATAAATCAAACTTAAATATGAAGAATACTTCACTGTTAATAATGCTTCTGCTTTTAATATTTTTACACAGCTTATTTGGAAAATAGTAACATTTACTCTTATATTGTTTGCAATGAATTAATAACTGTCAAATGTTCTTTACATTTATGTTCTATGGACAGCAACCGTCTCGTACTACATAACTAAAACCCGGAGCCTATTTGCAAGCATGTTCTTAAATAAATCCAATCTGTTTGATTGCATTGAAGGGCAAGTAATTATTATTTATTATTTTACTAACTTGTGAAATTAAAGTAGATGTATTGTAGACGAAGTCAGTTAGAAAGAACTTAAATTTTGAACGGTGCAAGAATTATAAAAAAAGTCGTTCAGTGGCCTATATGATTACAGACCCACACATGTCTATCATTATAGATCATACATGAACCTTATGTAAGTTTATGAATGTGTGAAGCTATTACAGGAGTAGAAGTTTTCTTTAATATGGATCTTGTAACGATGTGCTGAACCTTCCTTTTAAAAGTCCCCCAACTCTCTATTGTCTTAGGTAAGATGATGTCCCGAGTCAGCAGGTCGCCTCAAGTGCTTTCTTTGTTAGGCGCTCAATAGCACCTCGGTTCGACTCAGCATTTACAATGCGCATAACAAGAGCGCTACACCTAATCAGACCTGATACAAACAAAGGTCACAATGATTAACTCAACAGCATCAAAGGGCAAACTTCAGTGCAAATGCCAAATGTATAGTAGTGAATTTTCTATTGTTATTTACATTCCTTCAGCTCCAAATTGATCGTAAGGAGCCTTTTGGTCAGCTTCGCACAATGTTGCAACGTTGTTACGAGATGATTGTAATGACGAAGATGATGATCAGGGTTGATAGAAGAAAACGCCGAGTGCACAGATCTGTTAAATCTAATTTACCAGCATCTATTTCTAGGAAATTTAGCTTCTTTATATACAAATATATTATTTACAGAAACTAAACTTGGTTTATATTTCACTACCTATACCATGTAACCAGCAGACAAAGGAAATACATTCCATACCAAAATGGTTATCAGGATTTCACTGCAAATATTATTTTAAGGCCCCTCAAATCCAAATGAAGCTCTAGAGAACGTCCATAGGTAATTTGAAAATAATATAACCGAGGAAAACAGTAGGTTAATTGCCTAATGTGACATTTAAGCTTATCATAGGTTGTAAGACGAAAGTTTTCTATAAAATTATGCATCTTATGACTATGCCTTGAACGGAAATATTTTCATTCGATTTTCATCATTTTTATCTGTTAATTTGACTTTCCACCTTGATTTTAGGTATGCAATCATGCTCCACACAGAGTTGTATGCGATCGGAGACATAGAACGCCAGTCCTTCGAAGGACCACACTGTAGAAAACGCGGCCCTAAAAGTGTCCTAAACAAACGAATGAGTTTTCTTAAAAAATGGAGAAATCCGCTATTGTTACGTTTGAAGACTACTGCCATTTTTTCCTTGCAAGTGCATGAAGATTGAAGCTTTATGTTTTACTGTAAAGATATTCTGTGATAGACATTTTACCCCTTTACTCAAATTGTTTAAGATTGATAAAGTAATTTTGGGATAATCTAAACAGGTCATAAGCACCGTAGATATTCTTTCCATTAGTAACACTTTTAAATTTAATTTCTGATAAATTCTAATCAAAGAATGGAATAATTATGAAAAATCATATTTTGGTTAATAAATTAAGGTCTAGTACAACAATAGATGAGTGAGTTAGGTATATATTGATTTCCTGCAGAAGTTAGGTATGTTATTCAATTATTTATTTAGATAATGGCTGACGAATTTAGCCAAATTTGAGGGATATAGTTTCTAATTAGCCTTAAGAGGTTTATGTGATCAACAAAATGCATGTCTTGAGATCTCTGTGATAAGGCTGAGAGGTTATATTCATTCTCGGTTAACTTTATGTAATTCCGTGTTAAGAAAAATAGACAAGGGGACAGAAAATTACTACACACAAAATTCAGTTTCCTAGAATATACTACTCTTTTCAAATATTTCTTTGTGGTGACTCCCATTTTACATTTACTTGCATTGGTTTAAATTTCCTTGTTATTTGATTGTTTCTCGCAGTGGCATGAAAAGACTATAACATTTCAGAGTTAGCATTCAGCAATACACTGTCAAAGATTTAACAATGGTTTTTACCTTCTGTTATCTCTTCTTCTATCTGCAACATAATATGTATTGAAACTATAATTTTTTGTGAAAGATTGTACTTTTGTAAGAATAGTTGAAGAAGCTACATAAAATAAACAATAAGAGTAGCGAAGAATACTTCTGTATAGCACTAGAGTACACTTGAATGCAATATAAGTAGAAAGAGGAATTCATGTGATTGCAACAAATTGGACATTTCATTCACATACTGCATTAATCTTTGAGAGTCTCCTTGGCTAAAATTTGGCTGAATTTCAAAAGAGTTAACTGTTTTATTACAAAAATACTTCGAAACACTTACTTCTATAGTTTGATCCATATAAACCTGAACCATTTCAATAGACCATAACGTTTGAACCAATAATAGGACATACCTGCAACTTTGAGAGGATATAATAAACACTTGAGAGATTACATTACACTATTTACATCTCAGAGAAAATGTTGGAAGTGTCCTCCACCAGCCTCTTATTCCACGTCCAGTCATGCTCTCCATAATGTGGTTTAGAGATGAGGAAAGGTTTCATCTGTCAGTCTATATAAACACGCAAAACACCAGATATTGGGCTGCTGTAAACCCCCAAGTAATGCATGAAACCCCACTGCATGATGAAAACGTTGGAGTATGGTGCATAATTCAGCTTCTACGATCGTTTGTCCCATTTTATTTGACACTCAGGTTTATATGGGTATCTTCAATATATTTGTGGAGCAGCTGGATGATATCTAATTGAGAGAGGATTATTTCCAGCAAGATGGAGCAACGTGCCATACATCTAATAACACCATGGAACTTGTGACCAGTTTCATTGATAATCGAATAATCTCAAAAGGTCTGTGGCCCCCCAGATTCCCTGACTTACCTCACCGGATTGTTTTTGTGGGCGTATCTAAAAATAGAGTGTACAAGAATAGATCACGGACAATTGATGTTGTCAATGATTTCATTCGAACCGTATTAAGTAACATTGGCCGTAAAACCTCAGAGAACATGGTTAGATGTGTGCAGACATGCATAGATGCTGGTGGACGACAGTTACAACACTTTCTCTGAGATGTAAATAGTGTAATGGTATCTCCCAATTGTGTATTATATTCTCCCAAAGTTGCACGTGTGTCCTATTATTAGTTCAAAACTTATGGCGTATTTAAATGGCTCATATTTATATGGATCGCACTATGTTTCATGTCATGGTTCTTCCTTTGGAGTAGTTATGAAGGTTCAATACTTGACATTTACATGGCCAAGATCACATTGCTAAATGTCCTGTATTTACTGCTACTACCTTTCACTCACTTTTGCATTTTGTAATGATTTTTGTTACACTTTTGTGCCTTAGATATCTCACATGTACTATTTTAAAACAATCTTGTTCATATTGTTCTTGCAGAAAATTTGGGAGAGTAAACTTAAATCCTAGCGTATGGTTTTTGTCACATATTCCTGCAATATCATACAAATTTAACTATTTTTTAAAAAAACTTAAATAACAAGCTGAAGAAAACTGTTTTTAAATGGCAGAATTAATAATTAAATATTATGGTATTATTTTTATTTTTCAAAACTACTTACAAACAACAGCTAAGAAAACATGACTGAAATATAAAACAAAGTTAGAAACAAATCAGACCAGGTTTTCCCAATTTGAGTTTGGATCCATAAAAGGTTTTAGGAATACAAATTGTTCTTTTATTTAAAGGCATTTTTGTAAATTAACAAACGTTGCTCTATATACAACCAGAGAACCCTCAGTATATATGTCATAACATAATGAGAAGTGTGTGAATGTAGAAAGATTAATGATGATGCAAAACCAGACGAACCACCACAACTACGGAGGGAGTTTGCGCCTTCCTGATTGGTTCATGCCGGCTTCATTAGCTTTGCAGAGCCATGCTGCTAATTTGCACCTCAGGTTCTATATCAAAGGAATGACATCCATGGCTTTATGAACAGATTAATCTACGGGCTCGTGGACACTGGCCTGATAGCTATGCGTGTTTTGTTGAGGAAACTGTGAAAGGCTCACAATGAAACATTCTTACAACACCGATTCTAATTTAGCCAACAGAAATACAGACCTTTCATCTGTTCTAGGAAATTAAACCACGAATAAGAGAAAAACAGCTATCATTGTTACATCGTGTAGTCTATTCTTCCAAACCTCTCAGCCGAGATGCTACGAGTTTGCCTCTTGCTTGGTAACCAGAAATGAATCATTTATTCTTCTCGCTATGTGCTCATTTATTCATTTCTACTAGCAAACTCTACATGATCTCCCAAACAATGCAAATGTCGAACTAAAGCCGCCTTCAAAAACTTTTTAATTTTATATCATTGGTAAGGCTATAAAATATATACAAATCTCTACTGTATATAAATGCAGCTTTCTTGAATGCAGATAATTTATTTAAAATAACATTTTATTATGTAAGCAACTGTTTGCTAGCTAACCGTTGCTACTAATTTGAATTTTTGAACACTGTCGTTTTTTGAAGTGATCTTTTAGTTCCTTCTTGTGGTATTCTGAAAAGAGCATGGATTTTCAAGAAAAACATACCGTGACCCACTTTCAGCATCAGCCTATTGCTTCACTTGTATCCACAAATAATTGTGTAATGAGAATATTGTTGTAAACATTTAACATAAAATCAAGCTAAATGAAACAATAATGTCTATAGAAAGTCAGTGAATGAATTAATGGTATTTTTTCATTCCATCCCGAAAGCTTGTTACCACTTAAGTAAGGTTTCAGCGGAGAGAAGATCACCTCAGTGCATCACAATGGTTTATCGAACATTTGGTTTTCAGATTGTCCTGCTTAAGACTGTTATACACCGCGCACAAACCTTTTAAATGAGTGTTTTGATGCATGTATTGTCATCGTGTGGCATTGTTGGGCTGCTGCGATAGGCCTGAGCTGGACGGTGGCCAAGAGGGAGGGAGGGAGAGAGAGAGAGAGAGAGAGAGAGAGAGAGAGAGAGAGAGAGAGAGAGAGAGAGAGAGAGAGAGAGAGAGAGAGAGAGAGAGAGAGAGAGAGAGAGAGAGAGAGAGAGAGGAGAGAGAGAGAGAGAGAGAGAGAGAGAGAGAGAGAGAGAGAGAGAGAGAGAGAGAGAGAGAGAGAGAGAGAGAGAGAGAGAGAGAGAGAGAGAGAGAGCGAGAGAGAGAGAGAGAGAGAGAGAGAGAGAGAGAGAGAGAGAGAGAGAGAGAGAGAGAGACTCCGGAACGCTCTGCCTCTTGTTGCGGCCGCGAAAATTCTTGGGAGTTCTGCGGCTTTCTAGAAATAATGGCTGGGGAGATATAAATACCACCGAGGTGTCAGGAGTGGCTTTTGTTTGTTGGTTATTGCGACAGTCGACGATTGAAGTGTACCGCAGTAATTTCTTTCATTTGTTTTTGTGCAGCAAACCACCGAGTCAGCATTGAAGACTGCTGTTTGTGAATTTTACGTTTCTTCACTGCAGCAAAAGTTGTTCTAAGTTTCTGCAAACCAGATTTGCCAATCTACGTAACCCACGCAGTCACAGTATATAAGAATATAGTTATGTATTTCTTGTGAAATTGTATATTCTGCTGAATTTTGGGATAAAATTTACTTCTTTACTTTATAAATGTAAGTACTAGAAAAAGTAAACTGAATAAAATTTATCCTTTGCCTGATGTATACAAATAATACAGAATCAAGCAACTGATGTTTGCAAGCATATTTCTTCTTTTTCGTATGCAAAATTTTGACTAAGGACTATCTAATAATTATAGTCAAATTATGGTTCTTCTACAGTTGGATGGACAATATTGCATCTCTCATGAAAATTTTATATCACCTGTCATTTGGCATATTGAGGCTCCTTATACATTAATATAATTCTTTACCCAACTCCATGAATGTTGTACTTTGCTGCAGTTAATATAAGTGCCTCAACCTTCAGGGTTCTCACTGAAAAGTTCTTCCAGCAGTTGCACCAAATGGCGTAATATCTGTACCATGACCTTTCAACCTGCAATCACCATATCGTACAATGTTACTATTTTCTGACCTACAGCACATTGTTTGCGTAAAATTTAAACAAATGTAATAAGGCTCACTGAAGGTGTATGAGTACCGCAATAATGCTGATAAGGAAAGTTCATTACGTCATTCGTAAATATAGGGGAGGTATATGCAGTAAGGATTTCGAAAGATACGAAAGGAATGAAAGAAACGGAGCAATGCAAATAAACAGATATCATTTTAAACAAGCACTAAGCTACTTAAGTATCGCCAACGATTTCGATACCTACGTCTTGTAATGTCGATCCCTTGGAAAGCGTCCAAACCCCGTATAGCATGTGTTTCTTAGGACGTTTGCTAAATGTTTTGTTTATACTGTTTCCCAAATTTGTAAATTTGGTGTGTTCTGGGTGTAGTCGGTTTGGGCAACAATGCTGATAGAGCCGGCAACCCTCTCTTGAAGTCCTTCGAGCTTCTCCATAGATTAGAAGCACTTCGCTGTGCGAGGACGCCATTGCTCATTCCCACTTGAAGATAACTACACAAATGAATACTCAGAACTTTTAGATTACTGAACAGAATAATGTAGAGTAAATACACGGTGTTCACTTTTATTCGTTATTTCCCGGCCTCCAATTGAGTAAGAATGACGTCATAGCTGACTGGCGTGTCTATCTTGAAATCATAGTACCCTCTACGGAGAATAAGCGGTAAATGTTGCGGAACAGTAAGCAAATTAGAGATCTCTCAGTGTGGTTGCTCTAGTAACTAATAAAACCAGCTTCCCCTGGATATGAAGACAGGCCACCGCGTCTTCATGGTTGAACTCTACTTTCGTACTTGGTGCGGCATATAAATATAATTTAAACCGCCGCATAGAGGATTTATGCCACGCTATCCAGCATTCAGACAAGTCCCTCGGAGCGTAATGTTGTCAAAAGTGTCCAGGTACCGTCAAACTGACATACTTTTGTTTGTAACATAAATGTCTTACGTTTTGTCAGTATACGATATAATTTTTTGTCACTCTCAGGCTTAATTAAAATGTCTATTAATGTTGGTATCCTTATGTATTTTAAAACCAATAGGTGCATCAAACGTTGGCAAGATACAGGATCAATTACATGCAAAGAGAGAGACACTGGACGCTACAAAGTGACTGGTCCCCATGTAGAAGCAATAAATAATATTATGACAGAAAGGCCTCAAACATACCTTCTCGCAACACAGGCAGTTTTTAAGGGGAAGTGAATAGGAAATATAAGAAATGGACTATGTACTAGACTATGTCATAGAGATATTTTCTTGTTTAGGCTTGGATAAAAGCTTTGTACATATTGTAACAATAATTTATTTTTCATTCCTAGAACATGTTCTGCTAATTTTCTCGTTTGTAAGAAGGTTACATTGTGAGGAAGCTGTAGATGACAGAAAAGATTTGAGATGAAATTGAAGTATTTCTATTTTATGTGACAGGTTTACAATATGCACATGTCTACTATAAGAGAAAAACAGATGTCTATTGTGAAATAAGTGTTATTTGATTTATCATTTCGTATATTGTTCATGGTATACTTTTATGGCTGCATAATTAGCTTTGCAGTGCAGTGTACTGCATTGCTGTATATAGTTTTTTAAATAGTAATTGTATCTACGCACCTTCATATTACGCGGGCAGGACCCACCTCTCAAACGGTACATTTACCTGTCGGCAGAGTGAGGCCTCAGAGCTTCTGTAAACACATCTAATACGATCGCAAGCCGCTAGGGGAATCTTATATGAACTCGCTCCATCAGCGATGCTACTGATGATGTCAAATTTTGCGCGGTAAAATTGCAGGTTAAAATGAACACCGTGTACATACTGGCCGTAAGTATGCTAAATGTTGTGAGTCATGCAGTACCATTAATAAAACAACTCTTTAACAAATGAATGTATGTTTACTCCTCGTGGAATCTATGCCCATATTAACTTAATCATCATATGCCACATATTAATCTACTACCAGGTCGCAACATATATTAACGATGGGCATGTCCTGGAGTTTCGAGAGGCACTAGTTGAAACATTCAAAACTAAATGTTTTGCTTCACAAAATGAACAATAATAATACGTCCATAGGATTCAATAAAGCCTTTTCCTTAGTAATTGGAAAACCGCTCACGACACTTCTCTCTATAATAATGGGCTTATAAATTGCTGACTTGTACGTGCTTGCTAGTCTTGCCTACTCTGCTTTTCAGCAGGAAAGAATAGCTCCTTTCCCTGCAAACAGGCATTTGGAATTGTATCATAGTATGAGTATTGTATTCAAATTTTGTTGCGTCAGCTGAAGAAGATAAGAGCAATATCGCACACATTCCATAATTAATTCCAATTAGGAAAGATTTGCTTCTTTTTCAAGGTTTGGCAACACTTATATTTTCTAGAAGCTTTAGTTTTTCAAATGTATGAATTAAAATCTGATATATATTTCTTGGAAAGATTTGCTTTATTATACTATTGTTCAATATTCGCATTATAAGGTTAAATGAAGATATTTCTTCTATTTCCTTTCTTTTCTTATTTTCTCAACTTCTTTAAGTTTTGCGTATTTTCTCCGTTATTTGTTCTTTCTCTTTGTCATTTTTTCTCGTTCAGCACTCCCGCTTTTCACATTTCTCTTAATATTTCTTCCTTATTCGGTTTCTAGTATCCCTCTCCAACATCTCCCATGATGTCTAACAAAATCTATTTTTAAGTTACTAACGTAAACGACATTTAAAGCCCTTTAATCTGCACGGAACTACGATTTTTCTATGACCAGTGGCTTATGTAGGAGAATACTGAATCGAAAATTGTAAAGGTTTTACATGCTTGTCCTAAATAATATTTTATGAATCATAGTGCTTGTTGTCAGCTGAGTGGCTAAGACCGCTTGGCACCCTAGGTTGCCCGGGATTTATCCCAGGCGGCCGTAAAGTGGAATTTGTGGTAGACAAGATGGCGCTGGGGTGGGTTTCCTCCGGTTCCTCCGGTTTCCCCCACCATCTTTCTACCAACTGTTCCATCAATGATTCATCTCAGGCGTTGGGCCGACCCCTCAACCCTGATTTCATCTCAGGTCAGATGCTTCGGCTCTCTCGTTCTGAGGGAACCCAAGCACCTCCTAACGTCAGTATTGACGAGAAAGGGAGAAAAAATAATACATGTTAAAGTACAACCTTATTTCATAATATATCAAATGAAGTATTGAATAACATATTTATATGTTTATTCCTAATTTTAGTTAGTAACTAAGATGCTGTTTAGCCTATTTTCTAACTTAGATTTGGGGTACGTACCTGTATATATCGTGGCGCTCAAAATGAGAGAGTGCCTTCACCCTATGTAACGTGCCATTGAACTTCACTTGGTATTTCCGCCCGAAGGGAAGAAGGACCAGAACCCAAGAGAAGCTAAGGGGGCAGCTCAGAAGGTTACTTTCCTAAGGGAGGCTAAGTCTGTGGTGAAGGAGTATCCTTGAGAATTGACATGTAGCACTGGCATAACTACTGTTTATATAAATACAATTATTAATCTATTAATAGTCAGAAGAGTGCAGCTTGGCCAGCAAAAGTCAGCTGTTGGTTTCAACTCGGTGAAGATGCTGGTGTTCTAGATTCCTTCCAACCTCGCAGATGGTAGAAATGTCTGTAGACGAGATGAGTGCGAAGATTCGTCTTAGCATATGCGAGATTTTTCCCAGTTATGTGTTACAAATGGAATGATGTTTGACCTTGAGCGCTACTAGGTGAACAACCAATCAGAGTCCTGTGGTGTTGTCGTATTGCATTCCCCCTATGTGGTGTATGACGAGCGCCAAGCTAATCAGTCTCTAATAAATACTGTTTACGCTAAGACACTAATTCAGATTTTGTAAAAAATGATCCATGAGGAAGGAGAGAATAATGATTTTAACATAAGCATTAAAACTCCATAACCTAAGTTCAAATAATTTTTCTAATACAAATAAATAAAGTACTGCTATCTTATAGCAATGCAGTGCGAAGTAAGTACTGTAATGAATATCATTATTGGTAGACATGCATGCGTATACGTATATCTGTAATTACTCAGAACTGAAACGTAAACATTTGACATGACGTGATACAAGAAATATGTACCTCGAATAACCAAGGTGTTTGTTAAATTCGATGAGAGGAAACAATGCACTTCCTAAGAACGTGTCTGGTCACATTATATGTTTATTTATCAATGGTTCGTAATGTCTATTTACCCTAGAGAGCTTCAGAGCACTAGTATTCAGTTACTATTCCATGAAAAAGTGTATCAGCTGGATCAATCAAAAACCTACCCCTCCCCCTTACTACTGCCAGAACAATCCAGTTCAGTTAATGTGGGCTCAAATTTGTTGCAAACAGGAGTAGTATTCTTAAACTGACTGACGTTGAACGATTTATTCACAAAGACATTGACAAGGAACACAACAAGACTGGGAAAACTGCGTGAGACATCAGATAAACTACAAGAAGACGGGTTTTGGAAAGAAATAGCTCGTAACGAGATTTTGGAACCTATCATCATAAACTTGCTGTCAGACGTTAAAGACAATGACTGACGAATTATCTCTTAACTTAAGTAAATTCACAGCAACATGGATGCACCGCTGGCATTTTCGTTGGATTAGAAAAATAAGTAATTCATATACTACAGTTAATTTTAAACTGAATATTTCAAACATGTGCATAATATACGAAAATCCATGTTGCAATTATGATTTCAACAACTGCATTATTATAAAACTTTGGAAAATTCAGTTTACGTTTCCTTACGTCTAACGCCAAGGAGACTGGCAAGTGTGCGAGAGAGAGGGGGGGATATAAAAAGAGTGGGAGGTAACGAGGTGGCAACGCTGAAGGCTCTAACGCATCTGATTCGCTACAGGTGCGAACTCTTCCCATTTGAAACACATAATAAGCCAAATTCCGGGGTTTAAATATAAAACTTCTAACCGACCAAGTGGCTGATTAAAGCATTTGTCAGCAAACGTGAGCTAAGCTGACAACACGTTGTGACGAGTAAGCATCGCTCCCAAGGAATCGCACATCTGTTAAAGTGACAGGAGACGTAAAATGAGCCTCCGGAAAATGACTTGCATATACCCAGACAGGAAATCATTTGTCTGGACGTCAGTACTATATCTTCTAAATGTTTAAATTTTACAAATTTACTCCTGTTATAAATATTATCAAAACATTATCGGCACAACATCATGTTCCATAACAAATGGTATAATAATTCTTTACTGAAAAAGCTAGCAGATCATGAATAACGTGTATACGAATAACATAATATATTATGGGTCACAGTATTTCCTAAAAAATGATTTCACACTCGGAAAATTTCCCCACGAACTACTGCTTCCGATTGTCTCTTATATGTATTTGTGCTCATCATCATCCCGACCATCATGATCGTGTTTTTCTCTTCTCGGCTTATAGTTATCCACTTTCAAATAAAAATGAAATTGGTATCGCCGCTTTTACATCTGGATCTTCTACAGAACTCATGCAATGACCATTTTGGATGCCGGATCACCGTTGTTGGTATTATCACTGCTGATATAAGGTAATGAAATTAGTTTAGAAGTCTGATCTGGGACAGTGGAATCCTACCTCATGTATGTCAGGGTACCCTTCTGATTCTGAAGTCCATTGGGGCGTATGCTCTGTCGCGCCAAGCTAACAATTTTTTTTTTTACTCAAATGCATGAGGCTCTACGAAAATTATCAGTGTACGTCTGAGTGTAAGAATGAAGACATAGACCGTCTATGGCCCTTACTTTTAGAACAATAAAATGGCAAATGCACCGACTTGGGTTTAACTACACATTACCTCTCCCTACCTTCTCAGTGGTCCTAATTACACCACAGTTTCGTAACTCTTTGAGTGAGATTCCTTGCAATATTAAGAATCTACGGAAACTTCAGAAATATAATCATTTGAATAAATCTTAACAGAAGGCACTGAAATTATTAAACGAAATATCTTCCAATGCCTAAGGGACTGCACATTTGGCATGCATACATTAAAACGACTAAACCGTGAAAAATCACCAGAACAGAGCTAACAAACATAAATAACGTTATGGCTCCCAGAGATTAGCTGCTTTTTAATCTACAAATATCTCCTTCGCATTTGCGTAACCCAGATAAAGAGCCCCGTCAGAAAACCACGTTCTGTTTTAAGTGAATTCGAAATGTACTATCTTTACAATTTTAGTGATTAAAATTTATTATCTAGGATCATATTTAAATTATTTGACTGAATTTTAAGACATGTTCAGCAGCACACTTGCAGCAATTTCTGGCTGAAATATTGTCTTTTAATCAAAAGCTTTCTTTATGACTTTTTCTGTGTTTCTATTTTTATTTAAATTTATATTTACAAATAAAAGATTTTAAATTTATTTAAGTAACTATGCCTCATATTTAAAATCTTTTCCACCCAAACCTTAAAAAGCCACAAATGTATAATGGGAATCTCAGCAATTTATACAAATAAGTTTTGGTAATAATTGGTATTTGTATAGCAAATCAGTAGTTCTTCAGGTAATTGCCAAGAACATGATAAATCCTAATATCTATATGTAATATTATTTTCAATAATAGTTTGAAAATATTTAGAATTAACTTTTTTCATAACCTTTATAACAAACGGAGCAGAATTCCTTAAATATTTATAGGAAGAAAAAAATCTATGTTTGCCATATAATCTGGAAAGTCAACATTTCAAATTCTCTTAAATAGTGGGAATATGAAGCCATAAAACAAACTCGCCAAATTTAGAAATGTGTGCACTCAAACAGGGTAGAAAATCTTGATTAAGGTATGGTTTGCTGTACATTATACCGAAAAATGAACCATTATGCCAAATATGACGAGTAATACAAATAAAATAAATAAGAAATTGAACACAGCTACTGAAAATATTTTGTATTCGTCAGGCTAACTCAAAAGATAGGAACTAATGTGAGATCAGCACTAACTCTTTGTTGAGAGATTACTAAGGTTTATTCTTGGCGTGCGGAGGAGGTGCGCACGTTCCTTCGACATTCACAAGGAAACTCGTTTAATTATGTTCTATCCGAAGCATCTTGGACGTCAAAATTTGGAGCCCTTTTCGCTCAGAAGATCTGGGTATCTCCAAATTCTTCTCTGATAAATTTTTCACATTGTTTGAATTGCTGGTTGGGGAGTACACAGTTCTTAATAAGCTCCTTTTTCAGTTTTTCAGTATTTATTTATAATATTCTCCGACAAATGCATAGTAACTAAACGAATCTATTACATTACAACAAAAACTGGACACAAGGATTCCATTGAAAATACACTTTCTGAGATTCCTCAGAAATAGCAGTTTTAAAAGAACCTCGTGCGAGCTCGCGCGTGTGTGCATGCGCTGTGTTCGTCCTTGTGTCAATATAGTAAAATAACATAGTGAATGAAAGTTTATCCCTTCGAGGCTAACCCTTGAATGCAACATTTCTGTTTTCTCGAGAATTATTAACGATTTTGTTTCAAATAATGATAATATCGTGTTAATTAAATTACATTTAATGGGAATAGCTTTTGACATCTCAGAGAGCTCACAAGTTACTCTACGTTTTGTACAGAGAGTCCTGTTCAAGGTTTCATGTTATGGTTTTAGTTTTCAAAAAGCTATTGTTTTATGAAACAGAAGTAAGTCATTCACATGTTCCGCCTTTACTCTTGCCATGCAAAGAGAACGGAATCTAAAAGCTATCACACAGAGGGAGTTCTTAAAAGATATGTCTATCTCTTAAAATTATTTTATTGTGATACTCTCTCGGGGCTTCATAAAAATTAGCAAATAGATAATTTTCCGAAGACGTTTGTATCGATTAACATGAAGTAGATAGAGTAGACTAGTGCCATTAAGTCTTTGTATTCTCAAATAATTATAAGTTTTAAGGATGAAAGTACAGAAGTTGATGGAGGATTAAGACAGGGATGTGGATTACCTGCCCTACTGTTTACAATGTATATAAAGTTACATAGGAATGGAGAAAACCCGTTAAACCAAAATGGATAACTATAAACATAATGCTCTTGGTAGATGACCAGGTATTCTTAGCAGAAAATGAACTGCAACTGGAAATATCAGTAACTAAATTGAATGAAATAGGAAAAGATACAATATGACAACATATACTGGAAAAATTAATCCTTGGAAATGACAGGGAAAGAATAAAGAAGAGACAAAATAGTTATTGATGGGGAAATTATATAACGAGTTTCAACATTCAAATTCTTAGGGTCAAAAATATCAGTTATGAACACCTTGGCAGATGTTGAAGAAAATATTGAAACATACAATAGATTAAATAGATGCATAAAACAACATTTTGGTAAAAACTTGGGGTCAGAAATAAGGCAAAGGCTCCTCAATATACATAATATGTAAACCAGCGCAAATGTATTCTTATGAAACGTGTACATTAAGAACCAGAGAAAAGTTAAGATTGGCAGAAGTTCAAACGACCATTGTTGGGAATTACTAGAAGAGATAAGATTATGAACACTGTAATAAGAGAACAGTTAATGGAAGAAAATATTATTGAAGAAATCAGCGGTACCAAAGCAGATACAAAGAACATATTCGAGGAATATCCTTTTCAAGATACCCATGGAAAGCCTTATTTTATAAATCTTCAGGTAGACGAAGTGTTGGAAGTCATTTGAAGAGATGGATCGACTAGTTTTGTTAGCTTCAGAACAGGTCTGAAGGCCTAAAGCTTGTGAGGAACAGGAAGCAGAAGATAGAGTTGTAAGCATTTGTGAAAATAGTTTGTAACTTAAGTACCTCTATCCCTACCCTTTAACCTAAGCTAATGAAGTACTTTGCATCCTTTCAGTCATCATCCTTTAACCTGTTCTCTGCTCTTGATGTCCTTTGTGATATCTTTTAACCTAAGAGTAGAGAACGTGGGTATAATTCAAATTAATGTTTAATAATATATACCTACATTAATGTATATCTACTCTTGAGTCATCCTGTATAACTGTAGATTCGTGTGACTCCTACATGCTTATGCTCTTCCATTATAAATCGACAAAGACAAGGCAGAATAATTAAATTTTGATGTGTTTAAATTCTAAGCCCAACACACTAACCCGTGTACCATCGCACAACGAACCATTATATTTCGATTGCATGTATAAATTGAAGCACTCTTGAAAATAAACAGGGATGACACAGGATAGGATGTATCCAGCTGTAAGAGGAAGTGGGATAAGTGCATCAACACATTCACGCCAGAGAGAGTAAATCAAACGGGGTCAGGTGTTGACGTAAATCGTGTTTACATTAGGCACACCGATACTTCAACGCTCATGACTTTAATCCCAACTGCCTTCTGATAAATACCTTCTGTTTGCTACAAGCTTTAATTTATCGATTAAAGCCAAATGTTGTATCTCTCAGCATTTGAAATACACATTTTCCAGTATGAACAAAATAACTACATGGGTAAACAATCTACTTCTCATTAGAGAGGTCAAGGTGCAACACATGTAAAGACTTTTACCATATTTTGCCTTAGAGAAGCATTATTAGTCAGTAAATCGAGTCAATGAAGTTCATAGTTTTCTTAAATGTTTTTAAAAATCTGAGTAAACATTCATTGACTTTCGTCTACCCTTGTACAAACTTCTTACAGAGGTTTCACGATAAACCAGGTGCTTTTGTAAAGGCGTTCTCGGGCTTAGAGCCAGGTAAGATATTGTGACATCGATGTTTCGGGAGCGTGCATCTCCTCCATCTTCAGGATGCTGAATGAAGGTGGGAGAGATGTACGATCCCGAAACGTCGATGTCACAACATCTTCTTACCTGACACGAAGCCCGAAAAATTCTAGAACATATACGCCGCCAGGAAAGATTCAGCTCATATTTTTGAAAAGTTAGTTATCTTATGTATTTTCTTCATTCAAATGAGCTGATTTTGTGCACATTACAAAATTTTACAATACTCAGCTTTAGGTTACATTTGTCTTTACCTTGTTGCTACCTTGGCTTACATAACACCCTGATCTTCTGCTCTGCCAGGTAGCTCTTAACCTACATGCCACCTTGTTACTTAATTAGCTCCATCTCCTCCCCCAATCATCCTTCCTCATATTCTTTACTTTTCTTGCCCATTTTTTGTGTCTACTTTCTGTAAGAACTCACCAATACTTCTTACCTTATTGCTTAAAGCCTGCAATAAAATACATTTCCGAGACATCTAGAAATTGTATTTTCTTGCAGGCTTTAAGCAACAATCAAATATTTTAAGATATTTGCACTAACTGGTAGCTTTGAAATTCTATTCTCTTTGCAAGAGCAAAAGATAAAAATTAAATAATGACTTTCCATTTTAGAAAAGCATAGACTTTGAAAAATTAACTTAAAGAACTAGAAATAAGGTAAACATGGATGATGTGGACTGGCGGGCGAATCGGATTAATTTTTCAGTATCTGCTCCCTAGGTGATGGTGGTGTATTGTAGTGTTGGAGTGACCATTGTGAGCGAAGAAGTTAACTACCTGAAACAGTTAAGAATGAAATACAATTGTATTTCTTCAGTTAAGTGAGAAATTACACTTCTTTTCCGGTAAAGAGGTATGTGATTGCTCTATTTCTGACATTCTGTAGTTTGTTTAGGTTCGTTTAAGATAGATTTATAAGGAATGTGCCTTGAAATTGCTCCAGAAACTTGCAAAATAAGAAAATACAGACTTTATTACATTCGTAGTCCTTCTCGTTGTTATGATGGTTACTTAATAAGAGCAGCAATAGGGCAAAAATAAATACCGGTCAACAGCTGGGCGGATTAAGTTAAGGGGACTTAACACTTTTTTAATTTTCTCCAACGTTAAGTCATATGGGACAATGAATGAAATGGGTGAAATGCTTAAATGAGCCCAGAAAAAATGAGAATGGTATCACGAAATCTGTGTGGGCGTTGTGGGGAAACAAGCAGTTCATATGGTGACTTTGTGGGTTCGCGAAATTAAAATTCACATTGCACAAACTCAAAATATTCTTTATTTCCACCGAATTACAGTTGAAACACTTGCCGATTACATAGAATTACTTATCGCACACAATTACAATTCACCAGTTCGTCTGTCACAGGTCCATTGCACGCTCACAGTTACGTACAACTCCTCTAATACACGTACACCGTCTTCCAGTCCGTCCACTCACTCGGCGCTCCTCACGACTGCTCGCCAACAAATGAACGGCTCGCCAACTGCAGTCCCTTTTTATAGGAATATCGCTGTTTCTGGAAGTCTCGCGTTTTAGTGAATCACCCCAAAGGTTCTAGATGGCAGGGGGAGGGGAAAGAGACAGCCAGTGATGTTTTTCCAACCATCCCTTCGTTAGCGCTATAAGACAAATGGGTTGGCGTGGCCGAAAGCCTTCCGGCACTCACCCAGCCACCAGTTGGTCACGCCTTCCGATAATTTGGTGACAATATGTGGAAAATGTGGTGAGATGCATAAGGATATGAATGTACAAGTATACACATGCGTTATTTTATACGCATGAGTACATTATATACTTACATTTAATGCTTCACTATTTTCTTTTCCAATCCGATTTGTGCGCTATGCCAATCCTATTCATTCTCCAATTGTGGGCGATTACGATGAGTTTCCGCTCGGAATAAAAAATGACAACGGAAGTATACAGAAAATCCTTCATCGAAAAACTTAGCATTTAACATGATCTAGAATGTCCAGGCCTTAATATAAGGTAAAAGGTTCTAAATGTATTATATAGAACACATTTTGCACTCTCCTGCAACACTCGTGGAGGCGGCCGAGACACATCTACGCTCCTTGCATTATCCGCCAGAACTTGTTCTGTCAAAAGAGGCAAAAGCGATTCTAACTCCACAAATGTAGTAGGTGCAGAAGAAAATATCAAGGCCAAACGCACCTCAGACGTCAGACCTGACAAGATTACGTCACATACATGTTTTTCACTATCATGTAGCAGCAAATACCTAACCCAAAGCACATAATCCGCGAAGGTCTCATTGAAAGCTTGGGGCTTAAGATAGTGTAAGAGTTATTAATGCACGCGTGGTATAAAGGAATCCAAGACGCCCTGTTGGAATGCACGAAATGGATGAGAAACGTGTTTGACTCACTGGTTACGAGAGCTCAATGAAGGCAGAACATCGTTTCACAACAAAACAAGGACAGTCACGGCCTCGTACCAGCCGGTCTGATGACATGATCCAGCGAGTTGAGAACCTTGTTTTGGAGGATCGCTGACTGAGCATTTTAAGATCTTCATGCAGGATTGGGTGCACAGATTCCACGGAAATGCCAATTTTGGAGGCGATGTCTGCAACTGTCTTGGTTTGTTGTCGCACGATGTTATGCCTTCATTGAACTGTCGCACCCAGGAACTCACATTAGATATATCCATGGTACCATCACCATATGCCTCACTCAACTGGCTGTTCTTGCAATGGAAACGTCGCCGTCTTAAGTATAAAAACAGTCCTTACTCTCGTTGCTGTCATTAGAGTTATATACACTGTACAGTGCTGCCATCGCTGTCACGCATTCCCTAAAGGGTCCACGTGTACTTTCAAAAACCAAAGTTCTTAATCTGGTCCCAGTTCTGAAAGAAAAAATAGGAGGTGTTATAACTTGAACGCACCTCGTACAACAGAAAAACAGATAAATTGAAGACAAAGTGAAATATAATGCTCAAAAGCTCATTTACGGAGTTCAATATAGGCAAACCATCTAAATTCGTAATGAGTCCTAAATTACGTTTTATAACTATATTTATTCGTATCTTTATATGAATTTTAATAATTCATCTACGATATAGTTAAACGCTTCATCTCTTAGTAGTTCATTAAAATGCTTGGCATAATTTGAAAGGAAGTTGTGGATGCGCAAATAATATTTTCATAAACACGAGAATATTTGTTCACAATTTGTGAAATGGACTTGACCGCGCTGTGTGTATTGCATTCCTAGCAGCTAATTCTGTCACCGTGACGAGATATGAAATGGAGGAAATAAGCAAACAGGAAAGCGACACAAATGAAACAGAGAGGGAATCTCGGTTTTGTCCACCACATAAGCCCATCTCTGTTAATGCAGGGTTTGAAGGTGAAACTGTTGAAATGATAATCCCACGCTTCATTGGTTTAACGTTGCCTTTTTTAAACATTATAAGCTAAATGTTGCTGAAATTTATATAAACTATCGCAGAATATGACTTTGGAAATTCGCTCATGGGAAATGTAACACTGTGAAAGGATTTGGATTTTAAATTTGTTCTTTTGCGAACCCGAGGAATGAAATAATGAGAAACGAAATCTAAAGGCATATAATTTTAACGAATGACTATCACTTTTGAGAGGTTTATAATATGTAGGTTAGGGCGGGGCTGTTCCGCTCACGGGGCTATTCCGCCCGAAATAAGCAAATTACTTTACTGCCCAACAATCATGGGCAGCGATGACTTGCCTGCCAGTTCATTGTCAAGCTGGGTGTTTGTGCGAAGTTTCTATGAATTTTCTTGAGGTTGTAGGCTGCTGTTTTAATAGTATTAACAAAAGAAGATTACAAGGATAGTAACTTACGTTGCGCTTTTCTTTGTCTTGAATAAGAAATACCGTTTGTAACTTAGGGTCTAATATCTGCACATAGAGAGATTTGAAAATCACTGCCATTGTAGATTATATTTTGGGTTACGTCCATGATAGCAGATGGCGCATTTTTTTTTCTCATAGCTCTCACAATGGTGTACTAATTCAAAAGTTTAACTCGTCCAAGCAAAGATGGGTTATTCTCGCCCAGTTATAATATAGGGTTTTGTACTGTTTTAACCCAATTATTTCTTATTTCTGAGTTTCATTTAATCGTTTAAGATGGTACACACATACAAACAAAGGAAGCTGGGACGAAACTGGACGTGGATGACATTGCTCGTGCTGTTTCGAGCGTATTGTCGCGAGCGTATTGTTGATTCGAGGCCGCGTGGGCGACGAGTTCAAAGAGACGAGATAAAATGCAGTAAGAGGCTAATCTTCCTCCATTTTGGCGTGGAAGACGTAGTAGCTTTTGTTCCTCTTAACTGTGCACGACTGCGACAGGTCTGGCATGACTTCCTTAAGGAAGCCAACAGCACCGGGGAAGTCATTCACGATTATCGGAGGAACATGCTTCCGTTGACCACCACCATTCGACCTTTGCCAGAATTGGCGGGAGTTCGACGGTTGCACGGGCCAGAGGGCACACCCTCTGCAGCCACTCTCGCAGCGCGCTTGGTTTTCCGTGATCTAACTTCACGGAACTCCTCCTCCCCCTCGCCATCCGAGGACAGACACCCCAGAGGAAGAGGGGGCCTTTTCAGAGTGCCTTACTCTACACTTCTTCTTCACTCCAAGGGCTAGGCAATGCTGCCTGTTCCGGCTTAAAACATGTCTGACCATCGTTTTCGTGGTCTTCCCGGATGTCTCTTTCCTCTAGGTTTATAGTTTATAACTCTTCTTGTGATCCTATCTCTCGGCATTCTCTTAATATGCTCTCTCCATTCATGTTAGTTGTTGTCCATCCGGCTCATTACCTTTAAGCTTTTTGTAAGAAAATCTTGCTTGATAGAGTTACAAGCCCTATGCAAGCACAGTCTGATAGTGGGGTTGCCACCTTACTGCCTTCAGACTTGCAGGATTTTTAATAGAGGTTTTATCCCCTAGAGAAGCTGCCTTCGCTTAGCTATCGGACCTTCTCTGTCCGTCTTTACCCTAAACCCTGGACAGAACCCTCCATATTTATATCCCCTGGAGAGAGGGTGTCCCAGCATTTTAAAGCCCCCAAGAACTGGGCTCCTTGTTGGTCCACGGGTGGGATCCCTCATCTGCCACCCGAGGGACGCGCCCGATATGGGTTACAAGGTCCCACACGGATACCCCACTCTTCACTTAAGGATCGTGTTCATGTACATCAACGTCAAGAAGCATTAGGAGGAGTGTAAACATCAGCTGTTCATCCTACAGTGTTCAGTTTGGAGGAGGAGAAAGATTTAGTTTTCAGCATAAAATACCTGGCGGCAAGAGGCTTTGGATATGCACAGGAGAAAAAGGAAAGAAAAACGTAGACCTATTGTAAAATTAAATTGTGGGAATAGTAAGTCTAGTGATGACTAGGTTCAAGTCCAAATACAATCCAGCGATGAGGAAGATATACCATGTGGATTTTGTGAGTTAAAGTTTTATTCTCCGAAACCAGCAAACAAAAGAGACTGGATCAAACGCCAGAAATGTGGAGGTTTCACGAAGTGTACGTTGGTGCAATTGGTAAGAAACACCTAATTTGTGGCAAATGCATTTAACCAAAATGCAAAATTACTGTGAGCGGTAAGGGCCCCAGGGCCGGGCGGAATAGCCCCGTTAATTCTGAGATTTCCTTTCTGTGCAACATTCTTTGTTTTGTTTGATTACAACTATAGCAAGTAAAATATGTGTGTTTATGGCATCTGTACGCTTTAAGCGATTAATAAATACTGTTCTGCTGTATGTTTGACATCAAAAAATGTTTTTTATTTGTTTTATAACACCATCAGTTTGAAATGAGCGGAATGACCCTGTTGTACCCTGTCTTTAAATTCTTCAGTAGCTCAGGAAATGATTCTAAACTGATTAATATTATTAAATTTCATGTGCGGTTACTTTGAGGATTTCGTCTCAGCATTATTAACATTTTCGACAATTTAGTTCCAAAACCATCAGCTATTCTGTACTGTTTACTATGAACATAAAGATTATAATATATCGTGTTCTCTTGAACGTTCAGCTTCCCGAATGTACCTTTAGGCTTCCAAGCGACTTTCTTCGTACTCCTCGAAGTTGCTAGGAGGGGTTAAGGTCTGAGATCCCTTCAAGCAGTGTCTGTAGCGACTGCTACTTGCTATTGAGTTGTTGCTGTAGTTGGAGAGGAAATTGGGTTCTTTCTCAGGGTTCTTCATAAAATAAAGTCCTCCAACTCTTTGATGTCGGCGTTCCGACTTACACGGATTTCTACATATTTTCAGTACATTACGCACCACTCGCGGAATGTACATAAATATACTTGTTCGAAGCATTAAAATATTTAACATAATAGAAGAATATGCTTAATGTCATCGGATGCACCTCGCACTTCATTGGATGCAAACTACTTAACGTCGGTTGATGCTGCTACTAGATAGCTCTTCCTTCTGCCCAAAACTTCGCAAGACTGCCCCAAATTTCACCCCAACACGTGCTATTCTATAATTTTGAGAAGATTCAGAACTTTCCGAATTGAAGCCAATATTTCTATCTTCCCGTCGCTTACTTTATTTTCGTCTTAGCCTTAAATGTGTCCTTCTGTGAACTTGCACATTCTACAGTCATTGAAAAACAATTTCTGTGATAGACACCACAGAGAAACGGAAAAAGTTACCACCGATAAACGGAAATGTTTTCCTCTTTGACTACACAAAAGGAATACCACCCGCCTCGTTAGTGTAGATGGTAGCGTGTCAGTCACCAGTTCAAGAGGTCCCGAGTTTGAATGTCGGTCAGGGTGAGTTACCTGGATAAGGTTTTAACGGGGGTTTCCCTTATCATGAAAGAGGAATGTCGGGTAACTCTAAGCTCCGTAGACCCCTCCTCTGAGCATCATTTCACCCATTTCATTCATCGTCCGATATGACTTAACGTTGGAGGACGTAAACTAAAAAAAAAGGAATACCAATAATATTTATGGCCACCGCTACAGGTAGCAAAAGATTTGAGGAAATTGACCTGAAAACTTGCAACGAAAACTAGCAACAAGAGCAGCTTTATATATTCGGTTCTTGAGGCTTCCTGAGCTACAAATCAGTTTCTAATCTGTTTTATGCAGAGATGACAACAATTTAATCACAAAGCACATTAAAACATTTTGCAATTGTGAAATTACAAATACATTATCAAAACGTCCGCAATTAAAATGGTAATTATTGATGACTAAATTTCTGGCAATCAATTATAAACCCAGGAGGAGAGCATACACACTACATTTTGAACATGAACAAAAGAATAGCGCCAGAAATGTGAAGTTCAAAGCGAGTTACAATAGACATGTGAATACCAAAAGATGTGGGAGTAAGTTGCATAATATTTGGAATAGCAGGAACATACTCCAAACATCAGCGATGGCACTATCCGTAACCCAGAACAAGTGATAAGCAGACAGAGTAACACAAACTCCTGGTGGCGAACTGGCAAACAATTAGAAGAAGTGCATCCAATCAAATGTGGGTAAACCAACCCATGTGATATATTAGGAAAACTGGCACAAACCTATGAACCCAAATCTCTTTTGAAGGTCATTTTACACATTTTATTAATTCAATGTAAAATAAGTTCTACGCGTGTAGGAGACCTTAAACTATAAATATACTGACACATTTAAGAAATTGATTAAAATCGTAACGATTAAGACAGAGTGGTGGGTGTGTCGTACATTAAATTCTTTTCTTCTCAGCGTTAAGATTCCTGGATCTCAACGACTCTGTTCATTTCTTCTTTTTCATTTGAGATCACTTCACGTCTTTCTTGCTGACGTCCGTCCCCACTTTATGCAGTAGACCGTAAAACTCCTTGACGTTCTCAGGAATACCAAATTGGTGCACCAATTCAGGTCCATAGTGCTACCATTATGTACACTGTGGCCATTTGGACCACTGTCCGGAATAATTTCTCGATAGTAACGTTCGAACTTGTACTCTTTCCCACCTCTCCGGAATCTTTTATATTGCGATTCCTTTTGCCATATAGTGGTAATGTAAACATATTTTTATTTATAAACGTATTAAGTCATATGTAGGTCACATTGCCTCTTAATAAACCATTTCTCAAAATTTCAGTGTTGAGATGTTCGACGTGTCACTTCAATAACTAAATGCAGTTTTCAACAACTTCGCTCAGAAAAACAAAATAATAAAAATATTATCCTAAAAATATACCTTAGCTTTCTGGCAGTATAAATGTTTAAACGAGGGACTAACGAACTCGAATGAAAAGTCTGCACCAATGGAAATTTAGTCACAAAAATGTCATTCATTCACTTTTTTTGATCAAGCAGAAATACATCAAGATAGGATGTTCACTTCATGATGAGACAATTATTAGATGCATGTACATTATGGAAGCCCTCGAAGTAAAACTTTGCCAGGACTACCTATGGTATAAGTAGATATCAAATATTTAAATCTTCCTGATGGTGCAGTAAGAACACCTGACCAGCGTGTGAGGTGAATCATTCATAAATATTTGGATGCAACGAGGAGATGGGCAGCCCAATGATCCAGACTGGTTCAGCAGTTAAACTACTAAATGGGTTTAAGTTAATTGGTGGAGATTAATAATTTCTTCATACTAGCTGTATATAGGCTATGTTTTTTAATAGATAGATTAAACATGAAAACGTCAATGCCACGGTCGAGATCTGAAGCACGAATCTCCTGGTTTCCGTCCAGTCGCTCTCACCTATTGAGCTATGATCCCGGTCGTGCCACTCAATTTTTTATGTTGACTCTATCAAAACCCATAGCCTATATAAGGCTAGTATGAAGAAATTATTAATTTCCATCCATTAACTAAAATAATAAGAGTTAAATGATGAAGCCTGGGACTCAATTACTTACGATAGTTAGTCGCCACAAGCGGTGTATCTTGGATGCGAGAGCCCCTAGTGGTCTACAGGGGAAATATACCAGTCAGATGGAGAATTTAATGTCATGACAGCAAGTTGGCCATGTTAGCTCTATGGGTAAGAGCGACTGGTGGATTTACTTCTATAACTTTTATCTGAATTAACAAGAAGCATAACTATTTTTAAGAATTAGTTTGTGCTAAGGTCAATGTATGTACACAGATATTTTTCAAATTGTTTTCAAAGAGTTTTTGTGTAATACATTAATAAACTGAAAATTTATCCTACATATAACATGGTAGAGTCCCTCCTGTTCTAGCACATAATCGACTTAGTTGCTAAGCGTCATGTGTGAGATGAATGAATGAACTTAGAGCCTTAATAATTGTGTTAATATTGTATAAACTCTCATAGCGCATATCCACATTAACACAATTCAGTATTTATTATTTGAAATAATTGATAGCAAAACTGTGTAACAATGCTCTTGAATTTATATGGCTTGATATAATTTTATATATGGATTATACATCAAGGAATTCTGCACTGAATGCAAGATACAGTAGAAAGCATTAGAATTCGTGGCAGGGAGACGGCAGTGGAAACAAATTAAATAATAAAGAGCGTTACAGAGCAATAGGAAAATGTTGGAAGGAAGCGGACGTAAAGTATGAGGAATGAGCAGGAGCAGAATTTAAGGACTTTATTTAATTTACTCGGCAGTTAGTGCTCCCCTGTCCGGCCTTTGTGGTGGCAAGAACACAGAAAGCTCGCCGTCTCTGAGGTCGGAATACAAACGATTTGGAATGGAAACGAAAATCGACTCTTACAAGGGAACCCTCTTGCCTTCTTCGATTAGAGTAATGGTGGAGATCAGTAGGTCGCTTCCCGCAGAAAAGTACGACACAGGAGAGCTTTCTGTTCCCTCTTCAGGTCTCTCAGTGAAGAGAAGTAGTGCCATACTAGTTTCTTTGCTTAACATATAGCCTTTATATAGTACACAGTTAAAGTAAAATATGTTTCTTCTGACCTCGTGAAGTTACTTTATATTTTACATAGAGATTGTTTCAAATTAAACAGGAAGGTTTAATCTTAAGAGGAAAAGATCTAAAATGTTAATTTGTGATAACAAGATTTTGAGATATAAAGAAAAGAAAAGGGGACAAAAAGTTAGATGCATCATTTAATACAATAATTTGTACAAAATGAAGACGAAGCATAAGCTTGCAGCATGTAATATTTCCCAAAGCAACGAAACTGTTAATTGAAAGAAATTGTGTGTTTGACAACCTCCATATTTCGCCATAGTAATTTTCTCTAAGGCTTCCTGGTTGTACAAACTAAACAAAAGGTAATCGGCCGAGCTGGGGATCACGGGTTTGATTCACGGCGGTGGGGGTGGGGATTTTTCTCCGACCAAGATAATTCATTTCCGCCAGGGTCTGGAAGTATGAATGAGAGTGTCAATGTGTGCGTGATATAATGATTAAGACCCAAAGAATACGAGTTAACACGTTCGATACGTTCCAAAGGAAAACGGCCGCCGATATGACCATTGGATTTAAAGCCGGGATATAAATGGAAATAATAAAAAAGAGATAATGGAATAAAGGGAAGCCATGCCGATATTCATAGAAAACTAAGTTTCTGATTTCATTTATCAATGAATGAAATATGTACATTTTTAACCCAAACCGTTATAGCTTTTTTAACAAAAATGAGAACAACTTTGCCACTTAAAGATAAAAGGAATGTGGTCATTTTCTTGAAAATCGTAGTGTACCTTCTAGAAATGAGCTACACTTAAGTGTAAAGATTTTTATATTTAACCGGATTTTCGATTATCAATTATAATATAAACGAACCAACATGTTTCTAGAACTACTATGAATTTTTAAAGTACCCCAAAAACGGGATATTCTTGACTTTAGATTTTTCGTTGGAATGCAATGCCATACGTGCCATAGTTTTGTAATAAGATAAAGACCTAATTTGTAATATCCGCTTTAATATTACAAACTTCTTTATTTATTGTTCACATTATTCCTGTAGTTCTATTACTTTCTCTCTCTTTAGGATGTAGCTTATCTGAATCAGACAATAGTATTCCAGTTCTACATATTTTACCCAGAGCTAAGATGTTTAGAAAATATAAATAAAGAAGCGCGCGGGAGAATTTGTGTATGTGTGTGTCGGTGTGTTTAATAGAGTATACATATATTTTTGAAAAAGTGGACTCAGTAGTCGTTCCAAAATAAGTGAATATTTTCACGAATATTTTAGCTATGCTTAACGCTAAAAGCAAGGAAACTTTGCTTGACTGGGTCGTCTTCTTTCGAATCATGTGTCAATTACTAGCTTCTTTTGAATATTGATAAAATTTAATTCTGCAATAAAGCTGTTTTTAGTTTAAAATTGATTTAACAGATGCTGTCGAATATCATAATTGGTGCCAAAATTTTGTGGATACCCTCCAAAAATAAAAAAAAGGTTCATACGAGTATGGGTCAGAACCTACTTATTTCCGAGTTAAAAGACAAAATTATGGTTGCAAATATTTATTTGATAAGCTTTCCTTTTGCTTTGATGCATGCCGTCAGACTGCGTTACATACTACCACTGCGTTCCAAATTCCTGGAATGTTTTACATTCAGTCAAAAAATTTGGAAACTTAAATCTATAATTTTTGTTTAGTGAGAGTTGATCTCTTACACTTTTTAAATGACACAAAATTCTTTCAGAATAAAGAATATGAAGAGCTACTCCAAGAATGTAAGTCATAAATATTTGGTACTTCATTTACTACTATAGTGAGTGCCTTTTTGACAAAATAGTGTAACAATAGATTTGTTTATGAAGGTTATTTTGGATGTGGTGAGATTATATATATAATTTTTATTTTCCATTTTTCTATAGCAAGTATGTGTTGCATTCTTCCCTATGAATATGATGTCGAAGTTTCTCAGGAAATACTTGTTTTAGGACCTTTTAATCCCGTTCTTTCTTTGAATAATGTAACTCAAAAACTAAACGTCAGTCAAATACCAAACTTGGGATAGATTCTGAAGTACCATATTGTCTGCATGACTTCTACTTCATTAGTAAACGAAAAGGATAGAAAAGATATATTGGACAATATCTGCATCTCGTTAAAATACCAATTATAATGCAAATGCATATTGATGAAGTTAAGTTTTCGACATACTTCATACTTTGAACAGTAACATTTTTCTCTATGTAATGGGAAGTCATTTATTCTTTTTTCTTTTGTTTTCCTTTCTCTTGTCACAATAAGAGAGTAGAATTTAAGCGACCAGCTTTTGAAGTTTTTACTAAGATATTAGTTTACGTGTTCCTCCATTCCTGTTGTCGCTATAGGGGCATTTTAATGAAGTCATTTCAAAAGCGGCTGTTCCTGTTAATGTGAAATTAAACAATAAGCTTTTGTAAGAATAGTTTATACAAAAGGAAGTCATGAGGGTGCAACATATCACACGTTTTACTCTGAGCCATATAACAAAAATGACCAAACCATAACTTATCGACCACCTCTTAAAAGATTTGACTACTGTTTGTCCCTATTGAATTCACCAATCTCCATTTTCGGTGCAAGAAAGTACGTAAGAGAACCGTTCTGCGAAAAAATTTGAAGCGAAGTAGATTTATTTAGTACTATGGAAGAGCATCTTCCTGAATCCAAAGTTCTTCCTCCACTCTCCACTTTCCTTCCAATCAAATTCCTCCAGAGCTAATTCTCTAATTCCTCTCTCAATATTCTTCATCCATATAAGTCTAGGACGACCACGTCTTCCTCCTCCAGGAGGGTTACTTTCCAAAAGTTGTTTTGGTAATCTTATCTCATGCAATTTATAGACATTCCAGTATCATTTTAGCCATTTGTATTGTGTAAACCACAGTATGTATAATATTAAAAGCAATATTAAAATGATAAATAAAAGTAATTTACTGTGAAAGCTATAAGGTAATGATATTACTTAGATTTGAATTCATTATTGTCATTTTATTTAACTTTTACTATGTAATAATAATGAGAGGAGAGTTGTAAGTAATTATTGGTATATTTGTTGAAGAAATTTAAGATATATTTTTAATACGATTTTTATCGAAAAGTTAATGGAAGGTACTGCTGGCTACAAAAGGCAATACGTTAACAAATGAAATTAAGTTAGACAAAAAATATATTTTACTTAAATACCTACAGCTTTTCACAGTCTCTAAAACTAGATTTTGAAATTCCATGGTTTGTCTTATAGCTTTTATAGAGACTTGGACTAATTTAGTGTTTAGTGTATCTCCTGAAACGGTAAATTTTGATACATAATAATTTTAAATTTAAGTTCCTATTCAGTTTCTAAACTTTTACTCCATAAGTTAACGTACTTCTGGTTATTGATTTATGTATCTGTTAGGGGTTGAGACATTGGGCCAGTTCCCTAATCACCATTAAAATATATCTCTGATAAAAAGGTGAGTAATGATATAGATGAAGGAACACACATAGGGATACACAAAGCTTTTTTTCTAAAAATATGTACATTTTTATTAAAGAAGCCATGAAGCATATATTTACGGTATCGGCTTGCTTAGAGTTTTCTGTGGAATACAGCAATTCGTCCGCCTATAGTCGAGCAGTAGAGAAAGTATTTAAATGAAATATTAAATTGTGTTGCACAAATAATAGAAGAGTGAGAGTATTGATGTAGATATATTTGTTTTTAATTTTGAACGTTGTTTGTATGTATTCATTTATATTGCATATCCCAGCTGTGACACACTTGTTTTGATATTCCAGTACAGTACAAGCGTCGCTCCCCTTTTGTGTTGCACATCCGTCTCCACACACCTGACAGAATCCTCACTTGGCGAGAATCATCAATTTTACCCTCGTCTGCATGGCCTTCCTTCACCAGACGTGGAGGTAATTCTGATTTGGTCCAACACACACTGCTGCAGTAACTGCATTAACCTTAATCACATTATCTAATCTTGTGTACTATAATTAAAGGACTTTCTCTTCTTAATGAAGGCTATTATTTCTAAAATAATTCTTACAAAATAGTCATATATGCATCTGGGGCCTAAGATTAGTGGTTGTGACAAGTTTTTACAGTGAACATTATACACCTTTACATATGATTTATGCAATGTAAGCATTAAAATGTAAAAGAAGCTAATACACTTACAAAATTTAGTGTTTTAATGTATTAGAGATGAGAGAAGACGTAATAGATTGCTAAGGAGGTGTTATTTTGTCGATTTTTAATCATGTTTAAGGAATATGGATGGTAAAAACGAACTGTATTCAGAAATGTGGCATATTCAGTGGAAATTTTAATGTAAGCCGAGATTTCCTATGGTTTATGAAATCTACAATTCCACAAGTGGTAAAAAATATTTTGGAAAAGCCTACGAAAAATTTTGTATGTGGATGGAAGTATGATATTTCGACGAGGTAATACAATATTACTTGTTGCTATATAATTGATTCTATTTTTTCTAGCACCAGTGCCGGCCTTAGCCAATTGCAGGCAGCTATTAGCTTATAATAAAGAGTTTTAATGCTAGAATCACATAATCCTTATTTGTTATCTACTTTATATAATATGGCTGCTAAGTACGTCACATTTAACGGCGTCTCTAAACTAAAGTAACACCCTTCGATCTCGAGAAGTTTTGTGGCTGCAGGCTGAGGAGGGGAAACAACATACAATAATGAGCAATTGAAAACATACCCTCAAAATTATCTTTAGAATGAAATTATAGGACTATATTAGCTTAAAGACACTGAACTTCAACTTGAAATTTCATTATCATGAAACAACTTCTATTCAAATATTTCGTTCTCATCTTTTACGTGCATTAACTGCCTATGTTTGTAGCACTGGGAGTCCCTAGACCCGGTGTCGTAATCAGGAAGTTGAAACTGTCTGCTAGCACCAATCAGCATTGTCACTGCTTGGCGTGGCTCCGTATCCAACACCGTGTTGCCAGTTTAATTTTGTTTGGACTACGTGGTTTCAGTTGCTTGCGCAGGTGAAATTTCTTTACTATTTTGTGCATGCGTGAATTACGAGTTTTAGTGTCCGTGAGTCTTATTATTATCGCTATTATAATAATATGGCTACTAGTTCGTGAAATATGTAAGTGTAGGAAATATTTAAAATACGCATTGTACTTCTGCTTGAAATTCCGGCTAAAGAACTAGCAACAGCCCTCTTCCACCTCACGAGGAGTGTCAGAGCCGGAGAACTGCCAGCCAAACTGTAAATCTCGTGTACCTGCTACCGGCTGTTCCACTGATGAACAGTGAGAATTCTGTGTCAGGTTGTCCGTGAGCGGGTATGACGATTAACACCAGTAACGTTAACGATAAATTTAATGTAGATTAACAATGATAAACTTGAAGCAAGTTGCCTCAACATGTTGAGCTTAAAGAATTAAGTTGATTCGAAACTTATTACTGTAAAGTGGTAACTATCGAACTATATCTGCAAGCTTCTGTCTCATCCACACCTAACGGCCTAAACTTAACTCTTTCTGTAATAATAACGCAAAGTATATTTGCCGGTAGTTGCAGTAATTTTAATCTGAAGATTCTAGCAAATCTAATAACCCGAATGGAATTGCGGGGTCATACTAACTCGTGATAGGACATCAGAGTGAATTTTCCGTACCAGTGTGAAAACTAGGATTGGGTACTCGATATGTGCGATACCTTGATACTCACGATATTTGCATAGTATCGACATCATACGTAGCGATTCCAGATTCTGAAATGACTTGACATTAATATTGTGACTTTGTGGCTTCGTGAAATTAAAAGTCCAGGTTACAAACACTAATAATTGCTCTTTATTTCCGTAGAAACACACTTCGGTCAACCCCTACAGTAGCAGAATTACGTCACATACACATACAACTTGCAAGGTCATCGACCACAAAATTCACACAGCTGTTCACGCATACAAGTCCATTTAAAAACCGTCCCCCAGTGGAGGGCGGCGGCTCCTTTTATGGCTCACTCATTATTCCGGAATGTTCTCAATCAAGACATCGCTAGAAGAACGACGAACTCTCCAGAAATCCATCTCTGTTTCCGTTTCGGCAAGCTTTTATCTCCGCAGTGCACTGCCCGTCTCTTTGAACTCGTCGGCCGCGCCGCCTCGCCTTAGCAGTGCGTTCAAGACAGTATTTAAGAACCGAAATACCTGTTATATACACAAATATGGTAATAATGAATTAATACAGATATTAACACAGTGCCATTAACCTTATATTACTGAACAGGATCCATGGCATCAGATTTCCCTCCATGGCTAACGCTAAACACACGGTGACAGAAATCACACTCCACTTCAGATCCAAGTTGCAAGTGCAATAAATTTAGAGATACTTCGTGTACTTAAGATGCAAAAATATTCAGTACTAATAACCTCTAAAAGCCGGAAAATTTAGCTTCCCAGGTAAAACTTTTCAGGACACCGGGACAATTGAACAAAGAAGACTAAAATCCGGGTCTGTCCCAGTAAAACCGAGACGTCTGGGATCCCTAAACATACCACTTCGGAAAATTAGCTCGATACTTTTTTAGATACTTCGGTGTGATTCTGCAATACATTTAACTTTAAACTCACAGAATATTATTCCGCAAGTAGAACATAGAAACACCCCAAGAAATTGCCAGGAATGTAGTACCTGTGCAGTAACTTTAAGCCTGAAAATAATCCCGTGTCATATCGGTGCTATTTACAAGTTCCCAAGAAGAAATCACCTCCTCTTTCTATTGCACTGGATTTCTGAAAAACAGATTCAAAATTTACAAAATTAAAAAGGAAATAAGCCGTGAAGTATTTGTGTATTCAACTGCAGTAGTTTTCTCTGAAAAACTTTAACACAATAGAACTCATTTGTGACAGAAAAAGAAATTGATTTGATCTCGAAAGGGTGAAAGTGCTAGCATTTCGAACAAAAACTATACAAGAGGACTGCTTAGCTTTTAAATGTCTACTGTAGAATTTAAACATAAGAACGCTGATAGTTTTAAGTTTTGTCTCATTAAATATGCCAAACGTTCAATTTTATGGGAATTAAAACGCTCTTTCACAACTGTCATTAAATATTTGTTTTCTAAAGGCAATACGCCTATGCAAATCAAATATGACTTGGATTGTCTGTATGGACGCTGCACCATCATTTACCACAATGACATTTTGGGCAGCTGAATTTAAATGTGGCCGTAAGAGCTTGGGAGACGAACGTTCGAAACTTTCAAAAACTGTAACTACCGACGAAAACATCGCCAAAGTTCACCAAATGGTACTAGATGACCGCCGAATTAAAGTGAGAGAGATAGCAGAGGCTATGAACATGTCAAAAGAACGTGTTTGTCACATATTAAATTAACATTTATACATGAGACAGCTGTCCGTACGTTGGGTGCCGCGTTTGCTCACGTTAGACCACAAACGTGTTCGAATGAACATTTCAAACGCTCTGTTGCGCAGTTTAGGCACAATAAATCTGAGTTTTGGCACCAATTATTATTGTAGATGAAACTTGGATACACCAGTATACGCTCAAAACAAAAATACAGTTGAAACAGTGGACTGCAAAAGGGGAACCGGCTCCAATAAAAGCATAAGCTGTTTTTTTTTTTCGCCAGGGAAAATGATGGTGACTGCTTTTTGGGTTAGTCATAAGGTTATTTTAATCTACTATCTTCAAAAAGGAAACCGCATTACAGGAGCATAATACTCATCATTACTTGGCAAGTTGAAGGCTGAACTTGCGGAAAGATGGCCACATTTGCAGAAAAAGAAAATCCTGTTTCACCAAGACAGCGTACCGTCTCACACCTCAGCGGTTGCAATAGCGAAAATCTACGAATTACCGTTTGACTTGCTTGACCGTCGGCCTTACTCAACAGATCTAGCCCCAAGCGACTTCTTTTTTCCCCCTATATCTGAAAATTACTTTCGGAGGACAGAGATTTTCGTCGAATTAAGAGGCAATAACCTTCGTGAACAATTATTTTGCAGAGAAAATCCCGAGTACTATTTGCACAAGTTACAGAGATGGGAGCATCGCTGCGAGAAGTGTGCAGGCTTATAAGGAGACTATGTTCAAAAAAAAAAAAAAAAAAAAAAGTTTCGAAAAAAGGTCTTGTATCTTGATTAGGTCGGAAAATTTTCAGACCACCCTCGTAATTGTAACTGTGTTTTATTTAACCGTCACTCCCAATTGCAGAATAAATAAGTAATCCAATTCTTTTAGATACATAGATAAATTCTGACAATTTTACTGGTGGTACGAAGTTCATCTTGTTCTTGAATAAAAATTTCACAATATTGATAATAGTAAAAATCAATAACTTTTCCAATAAAAGTTTTAAAATCACATCTGAAACGAAATATTTCTTGGTTATAAAGCCCTTTAGTAATGCTTCTGCTATAATGAACACATCTGGTTGTAGAATATTTTAGTTCAACGAGTAAACAGCTTTCCTCTCTACCTAGTGAAAAATGAATATTCGCAAGCATTTCTGCTATTGCCCATAACTGAGTTTGATAACAGTTGTTTGCAGTTTTATGCAGTAAGTTTTGTTCTCGCATTTTATCTGTTTTTGTGACCCGGTAATTAGTAGGGCAGCTGGCGACTTAAAAATGACCTAAGCACCTAATATCGCAGATTGCGATCTTCTTAGAGAATCGCACGAGCTTAACGCTCGCTAAAGGCTTGGGACATTACCCAAAACATAGTGCAGTATTCGTGGAAGTTCCATTTAAATGCTAAATGCGGCCGTAACACCATCTTGAGCAGCTTATCTCTAACATCTTGTATTACCAGGTGTTTGCCATGATCGCTTCCATTAGCCCGCTAATGGTCCAAATCTCCCATTCACAACACCTACATTGCACAATATTCCAGCACATTCTATTTCTTTGTATTTCATTAGCGTTTTCATTGAACACCAAGTATTCTTGTTTACTGATTCAGAGTTGTAACACTGTAACCTATATATGTCTGGGTTCAATCTCATACTTAGGAAAAGCCAGCGTTGTTTTCCAGATTACTGAGAGCAAGTTGAGGCAACTGGAATTATATTTGGGACTCCAGATTGTGGTCCGCCTCTAAGTTCCCTTCATTTCTCATCCAGTAGGGTAAAGAGGGTCCTATCAGGGATCGCTCGGTTCGTTTCCTGTCTGGTCGGCCAATCTGATCTGGAAATTTTCTTAATTTTCCCAATTGACAGGCGAATGCTAAATGGTTCTTCTCTCTCAAGTTCCTGATTCCATAATTTATTTTCATTTCCTTTATCTTCATACTTCTCAGAGTTATAAAACCAATTGACGAAGATTGCTCCACTGCAATGAAGTGGTGGATTTTCTGCTGTGTATCGATTTCTCCCCAGTGCTTGAACGTGAGCTGATGACCCTACCTGGGGGTGCCTGTCCCCAGGACTTCTGGGTTAATTGAGGCGTCGAGGCTTGCGCCAGATTCAGGATTGGGTCATTCTGGAATCGTTAATGACTCCGGTCTTGCTTGTGCGGATTGTCAGCCACCTCTGTTTGCTCTCGGACACTCCCTCCCGGGCTCACAAAGTAACAAAGGCTGAGCTACAGTATGCCTGGAGACGTCCAGCATATGATACATGTAGATTCTAATTCTAATTTTCATACACTGTGATCAGTCTATGGCAGATGACCTATTTATTAGCTACTAATCTGTCATTTTGTACCCTGAGATCGTCCTTTAATTCACTGGTCATTATTGAAACAAATAGAATGTTTTTACTGCAGAAATTCGGAGATAAAAGAAGTTCTCTAAGAGCTATGAAATTATCTTTATACTGTAAGACCAACGTTTAACTCGTAAAAGTGAAGAATGGAGTTTTTATAATGTCAATGTAACAACAATAAAATTCCAGAGCTGTGAAAACCTGACGTCAGTCTTGTAAGAGGTGATGGTGTGAGAACAACCCTTTTCCCCATCCACCTTTCTTTCTTTATTCCTAGTCGTCTTATTCCACTCTTATCGACCCAACTGAATTTACTAACTCCGTATTTATGCTCCTAAGCTTTAAAGAATGGATCCAGAAGGGGATTTGGATATCACGATGAATAACCTGTCAAAACACCTTTGGCCCTCTGCTGAAAATAATAAAAAAATTTTAATGGCAATGGAGGAAATTGTTGTTATTACACGATACGAGTTGTTAAGTGGAGATGAAATAGAGTTTTTCTATACATTGACAGTTTTGTCACTGTAAATAAAATACTAAAAATTAAAATACTTTGCCATATTTGCACCACTTCATAAGAAATATCAAATTTTCTATTCCCTTAGGAGAATAGCGGTAGACTTAGAATGTTTTCTAACGAAATTACTACTACTGTTAAGTATGGATGATTCTGTGGGCTCAAAAGTATGTGGTTTCTTTCTTCGCAAATATATCAAGTTTGCTTTTGGCATGTACATTTTAAACATTTGCTTTCTTTCAATGACATTTTGTGACTGAAATATCTGGTTTACTTGAAAATGTTAAAAATAACTAATAAAGGAGTCAGGATGTTAAAATAATTAGATCGTGTGCCATGATATTGAGTTTTTGATTATTTAGAAAATTTCGACTAACCTTTAGACCTATGTTTTTAAGTATAATTTTTTTCTTGACAAATAAAGTTATTGAAAATATGTTCATCAGTGAGCTGAAAAGTTAATCATCTATATCTCTTAAACATTTCAGTCCAAAATTTCAAATTGTCTCTGAAACAGTGGTCAAAAATTTAGCAGATTTAATATTTGAGAGGATAGTACTTCTAATGTTCCCTTACATGATCTGTGTGCAAAGTATGCAAGTATATTTATAAAATAATATATAAATTAATTAACACTAAGCAGTTTAGAGAAATAGTAATGCAAAAATTTTGCTATTTTTTTTTACTACAAAGAAGCTCCAGGTTGCTTAATGTAATATAATTTTTAAACGTTCTTTTTGAAACAACATATATTGTTAAGATCTGTTGATAGTAACCTTCACAGCTTCCGAATCCAGAAAAGCCTAAGCAAAAGCATCTATTCTCTCTTCCCCTCCGTTCAAGAGGTCCCGAGTTCGAATCTCGGTCAGGGTGAGTTACCTGGATAAGGTTTTTCCGGGGTTTCCCTTATTCTTAAAGGCAAACGTCGGGAAACTCTACGCTCCATGGACCCTGAACTCATTTGAGCATCATTTCACCCAATTCATTCGCCGTCCGATATGGCTTAACGTCGGAGGATGTCAATTAAAAAAAATCTCTCTGCCCCTCTATGCACGTGTAAACAGAATAATTTCAAAAACACCTGCATGAATACAACATTTGTAATTATATCGGTATTAAGAACCTTAAATAATCCCAACACCATGTAAATTTTATGAAACTTAATGATTAATGAACTTCATGGAGACATTTACCTTCCAGATATTAAACCAAAAAGCCATTGGTGGTGCGGTAAACAATTCGTTGATATTCACTTCCTCGGCTCATAAATGTGAAATGTTGCCCTGTGAATAAAGCTAACGCAGTTGGTTACAGTAGTTGTGACCTAGAATGTTAAATAGCTTTTACAGAAAGCTCTAAGTTATATTGTTATGACTTTTTGCTATCAATTTTATCCAGGTACCAAAGCTTAGAGCAAGCCTTACAATTTTTTAAAATGTACACGCTATTCATTTTTGTTATTTATCGCCCTCCAATTGAGCAAGAATGACGTCCTATTTGACTGGTGAATCTGTTTTGAAATCATAGTACCCTCTACGGAGAAGAAGCGATCATATTTGCGGAACAGTAAGCAGATTACAGCGTTCAGTGTGGTTGTGTCGGTAACTAATACAACCAGCCTCCCCTTTCACAGAGCACCGCATCTTCATGGTTAAAAAGCTACTTTTGTACTGGTATTAAAATTGGTGCGACATATAAATATAATTTAAACCGCTGCACACAGGAATTTATTCAACGCTATCCAGCATTCAGAAAAGTAGCTCGCAGCGTAATGTTGTCAAATGCCCAGGTACCGTCAAATTGACATAATTTTGTTTGCAACATAAACGTCTTATGTTTTATCAGTGTATGATATAAATATTTTGTCATTCTCACGTTTAATTAAAATGTCTATTAATGTTGATATCCTTATGTCTTTAAAAACCAATAGGTGCATGAAACATTTCCAAGATACAGGATCAGTTACTCGCAAAAAGAGAGACACTGGACGCCTTTAAGTGAGTGGTTCCAATCTAGAAGCAATAAAGCATACCTTCTCACTGACAGTGTTTAAGGGGAAGATAGAAAAAAAATATAAGAAAATGGACACATAAGACTATGTACTAGAGATATTTTCTTGCTTAGACTAGCATAAAAGCTTTTTACATATTTTAGCACTAATTTATTTTTCATTCCTAGAACATATTCTGCTAATTGTCTGGTTTGTAATGAAGTTACATTGTGAGGAAACTGTGGAAGGTAGAAAAAAAATTGAGATCAAATTGAAATACTTCTATTTCATGTGATAGGTTTACAATATGCATATATGTCTACTATAACAGAAAAAACAGATGTTCATTGTAAAGTAAGTGTTTATTGACTTATAATTTCGTATATTTTCCCTTGTATGCTTTTATGACTGCATAATTACTTTTGTAGTGCATTGCATTGCAGTATACAGTTTTTGAAAGCAGTTATCGTATTTACACACCTGGCGAAATTACGCAACTTTATATTACGCGGGTAGGACCCACCTCTCAAATAGTATATTTAACTACCGGTATAGGGAGACCTCAAAGATGCTGTCAGAACATCAAGTACGATCGCAAGCCGGTAGCGGAATCGCATATAAACTCGTTCCATCAGCGATTCTATTGATAACGTTAAATTTTGCGCGGTAAAATCACAGATAAAACTGAACACCATGAATTTTAAGCAAAATTATTGGGTCTGCAGTAATAAATGTATATAGTACTATCAAATTGAAGACGAAACCGCTAATTATAAAACTGCATAAAATCTTATTCATTTAAAATAAGCTGTAAAAGCCTACTTACACCACCTTGTAATACACAAAGACTAGTGTCACCCATAAGATTGCAGTGACCACTGTTAGTCAAATCTAAGTGTCCACGCTATGACTGAGTGGTTAGACCAATCGGCTCTCACCAAGGCCACCCGAGTTCGATCCCATGCGAACACAAAATGAGATTTATAGTGGACAACACGGCACTGGGGCTGGTTTCTCTAGGATCTCCGGTTTCCCCCGCCATCTAACACCACCGGTGTTCCATCTTCATCTCATGTACAAATGTATTTCCTTTAGACGTGGCACATGACCTTGCTCGGATGTGTGCGAGGCGAAACAGTGGTAAGATCTCTGCTTTCTCCAGCAGACTGATGATAAAGCTAATGGGCTAGATGGCAGATGACCAACCTGACACTCCTTTTTCTTCCATATAAACAAGTGGACTCGACCTGTGCCATTTCAATAGGCCATAACTTTTGAATCAATAATAGGACACACATGCATAACTTTGGGAGAATTTAACACACAATTTGGAGATTACATTACACTATTTACATCTCAGAGAAAATGTTGGAAGTGTCCTCCACCAGCCTCTTATTCGACTTCGACATTCTCTCCATAACGTGGTTTACAGATGAGGCATGGTTTGATCTGTTAGGTTACATAAACACACACAACACCAGTGTTTACTGCTGTAAACCCCCAAGTGATCCATGAAATCCCACTGCATGACGAAAAGGTTGGAGTATGGTGCGCGGTGTCAGCTTTCAGGATCGTTGGTTCCATTTTCTTTGATACGATTATAGACACTGAAGTTTATATGGGTATATTCAAGACATTTATGGAGCAGTTGAGAGAAGATTATTTCCAGCAATATTGACCAACGTACCATGAATATAATGACACCATGTAACTTGTAACCAGTTTCTTTGTTAAACAATCAAATAATCTTAAAAGGTCTGTGGCCTCTCAGATCCCCTGACCTAACCTCACCGGATTTTTTCTTGTGGGGTATATAAAGAATAGCGTGTACAAGAATAGGTCACGGACAATTAAATGTTCTCAAGGAATCCATTCGAACCGAAATAAGTAGCATTGGTGAGGATACTCTCCGTAACACTTCAGAGAATACATATGGTGAGACAAGTCAAACATATATAGATGTTTGTGGAGGATAGTTCCAACACTTTTTCTGAGAACTAAATAGTTTAATGTTATCTCCCAATTGTGCATTATATTCTCCCAAAGTTGCAAGTGTGTCCTATTATTCGTTCAAAGGTTATGGCCTATTTAAATAATTCAGCTCTATATGGATCGCACTAGACATCTGTGTCAGTGTCATCGCCTGAGGTGCCACATGTGGGTAGTAATGGCGGGCATTTAAAACACATTTCATTATAGAATCTTTATTCTATGAGAATAGCTGCCCATTCCTGAACCGGAAATCAGGTAAACATTTACGATTTTCCCACAGTTCTTAGTCACAATCTGTGAGATCTCGCTTCACTTAGTTGTGGACTGCTAAAACTGTGGTACCTATCGAAACTCTCGCGAAATAGAATCTAAAACCAGTATATTTAACCATACTCAATTCAAATGAATACCCTCTCGGGCTACCAGCCAGGTTACTGTGGTGTTCTGTTGCCTCCAACACAATTTGCCTGCACCGATCAATGCAACCGTTTTTACCTGGTGCTCCCTCTAAACGAGAATGTTTAAAATAAACAAACACGAAGATAACTTATCTGCACTCGTCCGCATGAGTTTGGCCTGAGGGGAGACCCATGCGCTTCATTTATAAGATTTAATGCGAACTGTTTTGAGTTCTTTATCGTGTTACCGTTGTGTAAATTAAACTAACGTATGTGTTCATTCATTTTTCATGGTACACACTCCACATAGACTATAAATACACTGTGCCAGATTACCAGGCAGATATGTGCTTTCTTCTTCACATTTTATTGCATTTAAACAAATTGAAGAGTTTGAGATGTTTGTATATATACTATCGGAGTATATATTTTACATCTAGTCTGTTCTAAGCATTTTGCATTAGATGTGTTAAATATCAAGTTAGAAGAGGGTTTACGTTAGATAATAAACATGAAACTCGTACGCAAAATCCAGAAATGATATTGACCTCGATTAAATGAATGAGTGATAAGCTCTTATTTGACACATACGCATAATAGTGAGCTCTATACTTTGAGAAGAAAGAATTTATCCACATCTTGCCTTTCTTCTATATTTTTCTTATTTGTATTGTTTTTGTTACTTTGCTTTTATGATGATCATCATTATTAATTATTATTATCATTATTATTGTTGTTGTCATCGTAGTTGTTGCGATTGCTGATGTTGCAACAAATCAGAACGCCAGTTACTTCAGATAAAAGTACAGCCTTGGCATTACACTTAATCACTGTTACACACACTCAAAACCAACAGAACTGATTGATGGAATCGAAACATAGTGAAATGGCCCTGCTAATCACTGTTCGTAGTAAGTTTCTAACTGTCCTGGACTCGATTCATTCAACTCAGCAGGCTGACTGATACATAGATTTTATGCCAAATGGCGATAGTTTTCCTATTAGGGTCCGAAACCTAGTTAAAATATTCTCGAAAGCTGTTTCTTTATCCTGCCGAAAGAAATTCTCTAGAGTCCTAATACCGCACACAAGGGCTACCATTGTGCTCGGCAGTTGTTCTTCAAGCTCAACCCAGCAGGTAGCAAGTTCTGTCGGTGCACAGCTGCGGCCCCCCCCCCCCTCTGCTGTCAGACACAGGTTTCCAGCTACTCTGAGTTCAGTAGAAGTGCTTTTTTATGTGTGTAGTGTTTAACGCCCGCTTTTACCACATACGGCACCGCAGTGGAGACACTGCTGATACATAAAATTAAGATGGAACACCGGTGGAATGAGATGACGCGGGAAACCAGAGCACTCGTTGTAAACCGGCCGCTTTGTTCACCACAAATTTCACATGCGGTCGAGTGGGATCGAACCCGGGGTTCTTTGGTGAGAGTCGAGATATCTAACCATTCGGCCACAGCGTGGCTGCGTAGTTGTAGGGTGGTGGTACACGTTGGCGTATGATGGACTTTTTTTCTTTTTTCTTTTTTGAAATTTACGTCCTGCAAAATTAAGTCATATCGGACGATGAATGGAATGGGTGAAATGATGCCCAAATGAGTCCAGGATCCATAGAGCTTACAGTTATCCGACATTCGTCTGTCAGGATAAGGGAGGTCCCTATAAAAACCTTAACCAGGTAACTCAACCTGACCGAGATTCGAACTTGGGGCCTCTTGAACGTGAGGCAGACACGCTAGCGTATGATGCAGAATGGTATTATAAGACAATCACGTAAACCAATTATTTCTCCTATTTATCCTGTGTCGAAAACTGTTGAAAACCTTAATTTCAGAATGTACACCAAGTAAGGAAGGGATTGTTTAAATGTTGATGCTACATTTGAAGTCGCTTACTCTTTTCTACAGCGCTCCAAAAATAACATACCTACTATTTACAAAACTGAATAAAAATTAAGCCTCTATATGTCTGATTTGCATTGAACCATCAAACAACGTATGATTTTCCATTCAGAGCGAGACACAGAATTTCCAACTATGCACATAACACATGGGGATGGAAAGGCTTCAGTTTCCCACAGCGTAAAGCACATGTTGAAACTTTGAAATCACTCTTTGGGCACAAAATGGTCTGAAAATGTGGCACAGTCCTGGCCACGACCTGTCACCCTCCACAGTAAAAATGAAACTATATATATTTCATTCGTCATAACAGTATTAAAAAAAAAAAAAAAAAAAAAAAAAAAAAAAATGGTGGGGGTGCGATTCTAGGAAGAGAAACGTTACAAGTGTGGCGGACCAACGTGTGATTTTCTCGTCGGAAAGCCCTTTATACAATTTTGTTGTAGAGGAAATCGAATAGCCAACAACTACACTTCCATCCAAGTGATTTAAAAGGACTTAACTGAGAACTGGGAATGAAAAGGTGGTGCTGCAATTTCTAAAATAATACTTACTTTATTATATGCCGCTTATGGTGAAATCTTTGCATTATATTTCTTCTGCATTTGGTGTGGAATTATCTAAATTTGAACACATATTTTTTCTTTACAAAAACACAAACAGATTTTGTTAAGGCCTTTCATGCACCGAAATTCTTATGTAATGAGAATCAGTTGTGATTCATTCTTTTTGTGCAATTAATCATATGTTGAAAATATTCCTGGTATCTTCAAATAGCCTGTGAAATAGTTAAGCTCTTTATTATGTTAAATTTGGTTATGGATTTAAGTTAATTGATTGAAATTATTAACTTCTTCAAGCTAGCCGTTTACAGGCTAAGATATTGGATTGACAGAGGCGACCTGAAAAATTCAATGCCAAGGTAGGGTTTTGAACCACGGATCTTCTGGTGTCCGTCCAGTCGCTCTTACCCATTAAGCTACCATGGCCAATTTGCCATCATGACATTAAATTAATTAATCGTCACAAACGGTGTATCTCGGATGCGAAAGCCCCTAGTGGTTTACCGAGGAAATATATGAGTCAATTAGAGAATTTCATATTGTGACGGCAAGTTGGCCATGGTAGCTCAATGGGTGAGAGCAACTGGACGGAAAGCAGTAGATCCGTGGTTCAAAACCCGGCCATAGCATCGAATTTTACATGCCGACTCCTCTATCAATTGTTTATGCATGTTTGTCACTTAAAACTTTTCTTGTGGTGCAGGTTTATATATTTAATTTCTTCAGTGTATCTTCCTTAAAGATTGATGAAGACGCCTAAAAACTATGTAATATAGGGGAAGTTCGTGCAGTATCGGCTGAGATCCATGTCAGAAGTCCTCTTTCTTGTACCGGAGCCTCCCAGACGAAAAATCCAGGCCGTTCCCCCCGGTGCAGCGTCAGGCAATTGTCCAAGCTTTTGGCTCTCTCTACAGGCGAAAGTACCGCTTCCTAGCGCTCAGCAACGGAAGAGCTTAGAGACTAGATGTAACTAGGCAGCATGGCTGGTAGTCTGACGAGCTGGAGATCACCAATATGGCTCAGGAGCTGGGGGAGTAGTAGTTAGCACGAAGTAGATGAGTCTTTAGAAGTGATCAGGTGCAATGATCAGGTGCACATTGAAAGAAAAAAAGCTAGAATTATAAGGCTTGTAGAAAGTGTCTTGCAGTATCAGCCACTATCTTTTCTGTTACAATATAGATTGCCAGTGATACATTGCACTGCCACATATAGAACAATAGTAGAATACAAAAGCATGGGAAGTTATTGTCACTATTTCTGCTTCGTTCACAAATGTTTAGCTCACTGGTTTACAGAGATCGCGAATATAGCTCTGCTATAGGCCTCAGAATATCTTCCGTGTGCTAAGAGCTACACTAACCTCCATCAAGCACTCAGAGCAGACGAACAACTGAAGAGAGGAAGAAGATATCCGACTATAGCACACGTGGATTCACAAGCTTACTACTGCTTACTGGAAACTTCTACCACATGGAGACGAAAAGGGAAACCACAGTAGTGGCGGTTACTGCATGCCGGCCGATACTGCACGATTCTTCCCTAATAAATGATAATTTTGGAAATATATTTATAATAATTTAATATGTGAGTTATTTCTGTTTAAAGGGAAAGTAATACACATTTTAATATTATTTCCCCTTCTTCTTCATTTAGGCTAATAGCCTGTTTCATCAGCAAAAGAATTCTGCACTCTCATTTTTGGTCTTCCTGAACTAGATCCTTCTGATATTCCATCTTGAGCTTACGTACTAATCTGTCAGGGCCCATTCAGTCCACATGGCCATTCCATTCTTTTCTTCTCCTGTCTACCCACTCTGTTACAGGTTGCAGTTAATAGGCGTCTCTTATTGCTATATTAGGTACTCTATCCCATCTGGTTTTAAGCTTTAATACATTTTCTACCAAAAGTTTGTCTTGATCATAAGGAAGAAGAGTGCAAGAATTATGCGCAACATTTAAAATATTGAATTTTACAACTTTCATCAACTGAGTAAGTTCATGTCACATTATTTTATAATATTGTTAAATAGGATATTTTGTTTCATAGATCCATACAAATTAATTTCATTCTATAGTTTTATCTATATCAAAGAAATATATGATAATACTTTTAGATAAATTGCTTGCAAGTTTTGAAAGTTATGAACTTCGTTTCTAAGAACCCTTAACTCATTCTGAGCCATTGTTTGTTAGCACATTGCTGCAAAATGGACTGCGTTAACCCAGTATAATGACTTAGGCTTCAGCTGCTTTTGTAGTGTTTCTGTGATTAAAATTCTGTGCAGTTGTTTGAAGTTACCCCGTTGAAAAAGTATTTCAAAGTGGAGTTTTAGGTATCACCAACTTGTGATGATATTTGCAGAAGCTTTAGGAAGTTAAATTTAGGTTCGTTAAATTTGGTTTAAAGTTAATTTTAAAAGATGAATTCTTACCCTTAACACGATGATTTTTATCCCAAGACATCTTACAAAGTAAGAAATGATATACAATACAAAATAAAGCATTATATTTATTTTTAAATACATTGACTCTAATTCTTGATTAAATTGACAGAAAAACGTTACAACACAAATAGACGTATAATCTCTTTCAGTATATTCACTCTCTGAACGTTCCTTTTCTGCGACGATTTGCGTCCATCCTCTACGAAGGCCAAACTTAAATTTCACTTATTTAAATTAATAGCATCTTCCTAGCACAATGATTTATTTAAATTCCTTTTGTTAATACACATATAACTGTAATATGCAATTGTTTTCTCTTTGTACAAATTTAGTATGCCCTGTAAATGAATTGATTTACACAAAACTAGTAAGAAATGGAGCAAAACTTTCTTACATGAGTGTAGATTTTAACATCCAAAATCCTCAATACACACATTTATAAAATTATAATAAGTTTACTGAGGAATTTGGATATTGTTTTGTTTCTTGCATCTGCACTGATAAATGGAAATTCAAGAAAACAAACCATTTCGAATGTGTCATTTAACATTTTATCTTATTAAAATAATTAACACTGTAGGCATACAAATTCATTATTACTTATCTTATTCACAATCCTTTGGGGCCGATTTCCAAGCAACTTTGCTTCATTTTCAACCTGTCAGCTTGACACTGACGACACTGACATACTGACTGACTTTGACCACTTTCGGAATTTGAGGAATAGCCCCCTATCTTACTGCCATCAACCGGGGACATCACAAACTTATTGATGACATCTACTTTTGGGATTTTAAAATTCATTGCGCGATCTTTATTTTTCTAAATAAATATTTTCTTACAAACCATTAAATATATCGGTCCGTTCAACTGTTTCAATAATTGAACATCTGAGTTTATTTCATGTTTAGATGACCAAAAATTATAAGCCACTGCTGATTTATCTGTCTGTTCATATTTAATTTTTCTGGAATATTACTTCGCTCTGGCTTCTAAATTACGTTTGGTCCTACCAATATAAATCTTATCGCATTACATAACTAATTTTATCTTATGTGTATAGTGTTGCTTAATGGCTATATATGTATATTCCTTGCAATAAAGTGACCGGCTTTTGTTTTGTGCTCTTCGGATGCAGAAGATATTCATATTCTGTGGAATAAAAGCCACTTTTTATAATCCGTGATGTACTCAGAGTTAAGGTCTTCTTTGTAAGCATGTTATTTCCTTAATCATGCTCTTTCGTATTCAATTACAAGAACTTTGTATGTTGCTTTTCAAGTTGCAGTTTAATCAAGTATGTTAGATCGTTCGTAGCCCTATGACCAACAGAACAATTTGGGCTTTTCACTAGTGCTGGTGTTTCATAACATAAACAAACAAAAAACAAACAAACAAACAAACTTCCGTCTTTATGACAAAAGTGGCTTGTGAAACTGAGCAGTATTGAGTGTAGAGAGAAACGTAGCTGCGCTGGCAATACATCAAGTGTGCAATTTGCAGCAAAACAGTAATATCCATTTACTTATCATAGTAACTCAGGGTTTCCTTACTTTATTCTTTAAAGCTTTCGCACTCCAATGAGAGGTCTGTGCTCGCCACATTGTGATGATATACGAAGGGATCTTCTTTAGAACGAAGTGCAATAGCAGGACGTAACAAAGGGAGGTGGGTCAGCAAACAGCAAGAAAATAAAGTTCGCGTGATCACAAAGAAATAGAAAATCGCCTCTTCTTTGCTGTGTGAAAGAGAGTCTTGCTCTTCGCTTATTGATTTCGCCGAAAGAAAATATTTTGGGAACTGACGTGGTACGTACAGATTGTATTGCATTGTTTGCGTCATCAATATCACTTTTTCTTATTTAAAAAGCATAGGTGAACAAAAACTATCTACTACAAGGTTAAATAGCTGAAGATGAATCGACTGATTACCAGAGAAGCGAAATTTGGATAATGGTAGAACTTATGTTGTAGAATAACTGAGTTTATTAATGCAACTATAAGAAACAAATTTCTAACTTGTTTGACATAAGTCTTTGATGAAATAAAAATCATTGAATTAGTAGTTATTCAGAGTTTGTGTAACTTTTATTTCGTTCCGGCAGTTTATTTTATAAATTAAGCTAAAGTGTTTGAATTATTGTAGCTTTAATATTAAAATTTCAGGAGACACAAATTTTGCACCTGTTATGATGTATTTAAAAACCTAATTGTAGAAAATAGAATTAAGGATTTAAAAATAGCCCCCTGTTATACTAAATAGAAATAACACATTGTTAATTACACAAATGAGTAATCAAACAAAGACCACATGGATTCGTGCCTTGGACTTATTGAACGTGTGGCACACACGTTAGCCCCACACCATTAGTCAAGTCTTATGAAAAAACCTGTTAGTTTGAAGAGGTCTGATTGCTACGACACTTATATAACGAATTTTGTATGAAGAGAACTATTTTACTCGTGATTCAGTGTAAAATATAATGTTTTAACAGACACTGTAAAGATTGATGTTCTGGCCATAGAAATTGGCGTCAGAAGGTGTACATGGTGTTCATTTTTATCTGTAATTTTACTGCGAAAAATTTAACGTCATCAATAGCATCGCTGATGGAGCGAGTCTATATACGATTCCCCTAGCAGCTTGCGTTCGTACTTGATGTGTTTAGAGTCGCTTTGAGGCCTCCCTATACAGGCAGGTAAATAAATTAATTGAGAGGTGGGTCTGGGCGCGTAACATAAAGGTGCGTAATTTCGCCTGGCGCGTAGATACGGCAACTGTTTTTAAAAAATCATATACTGCAATGCACTGCAAAGCTAATTATGCAGCCATAAAAGTATACCATGAAGAATATACGGAATGATAATTCAATGACAACTTATTTCACAATGCACGTCTGTTTTTCTGTTATAGTGGAGATATACGCATATTGTAACCTGTCATATAAACTAGAAATATTTCAATTTGATGTGAATTCGTTCTAACATCCAGAGTTTCCTCACAGTATAACTTCATTAAAATCAGAAAATTAGCAAAATTCATTTAGGAATGAAAAATAAATTAGTGTTACAATATGTACAAAGTTTTATCCAAGTCTAAACAAGAAAATATCTCTATCACATAGTCCAGTACATAGTCCATTTCTTATATTTCCTTTTTCTCTTCCCCTTAAACAATGTCAGTGTTGCGAGAAGGTATGCTTGAGGCCTTTCTGTCATAGCATTAGCTATTGCTTCTAGATTGGGACCAGTCACTTTGTAGTGTCCAGTGTCTCCCTTTTTGCGAGTAACTGATCCTATATTTTGGGAATGTTTGATGTACCTATTGGTTTTAAAAGACATAAGGATACCAACACTAACAGACATTTTAATTAAGCGTGAGAATGACAAAAACGTTTATATCGTATACTGATATGACGAAAGACGTTTATGTAGCAAAGAAAAGTATGCCAATTTGATGATACGTGGACACTTTTGACAACATTACACTCCGAGGGACTTCTTTGAATACCAGATAGTGTTGCATAAAGTCATCTATACAGCTGTTTGAATCATATTTATATGCCGCACCAATTTTAATGCCGATACGAAAGTAGTATTCAGCCATGAAGGCGCGGTGCTCTGTGTTCATATCCAGGGGCTGCTGTTGTATTAGTTACTAGCTTAACCACACTCATAGCGTTTGTAAATTGCTTACTGTTCTGCAAAAGTTACCGCTTCTTCTCCGTAGAGGGCACTAAGATTTCAAGATAGACTCACCAGTCAGCTATGACGTCATTCTTGCTGAATGGGAAATAATGGCGGGAAATATTGAATAAAAATGAACACCGGGAATTTTAAGCGTACATGAAGCTAGAAAACATTGGCAACCTATTTGCGAAAAAGTATTTTGAATAAAATAAAAATAGAATTCAAACTTGTTGGAGATATAAACAGGATCAGAGGGCCATGAAATATAAAATTCAAGAATGTTATTTTACCGTTTTTGTAGCTGTTTATGACAATACTAACTGATAAAAAGAAAAGCGAAAGGAGAGAAAAAAAGCTGTTTTCTGGCATAGATAACAGTGAATACATATAGTTCCTTAAAATTATTTTTCGGAGGAATCGGTGTCCTCAGGAAGTATGTATAAGTAGTGAAATATAGTTACGTGTATACTATAAAGCTTCCTATGAATGCTATAAGTACCTAGAAGAGAAAGTAACTTATAGGTACGCTAATCTTAATTAAACCTGAAAATATCAGTAGTGTGGTGTCAGCAAAAGTCTGTGATCACTTTTTAGAAAACAAAATTAATGTATATTTTTCCATTTAATGGGCAGAATGTTGATGAAAAGCAACATAGTTCGAGAGTATCTCGATTTTTTTATTGTTTTTTTTATTTAAGGTCGCTTTAACTTCCTGGGTCATATCGCGGCCATTTTTACAAAATAATACAATTAGTAACATATATAAAAATTTACATTCAATATACAGGATTACAATCAAACATATAAAATATACACATTAATAACATTAATTATGAAAACAATTTACATGAAATACAGAGAACTGAAAACAATGACAAGAAAATATATAAGTTAACAACACTATATCTGGATGTTGTATTTTTGGAGGAACGCAATAGTTGTTCTTCATCTCTCAGTGAAGTGTTAGAGAAAGTTGTGATGCTTGTATTACTGCATTTTGCATTTATGCGGTACATAAGAATGTTTGAATAATTCAGTTATAATCTTAAGTGGCTCAGTCTACAAAAATTTATGTGATGTATGAAGTTAAAGTACTTTCGAAATAACTACAGTTTAAATGTGTTTAAAAATCAACATTTTTTCGATTTTATTACATCTACTACATTCACGTGTGATGCCTATGAATAGTAATTTTCTGCAATGTGGACATAACTACTAGTGAGATAAAGCAATTTCAGTTTAGCTAAGCATGAAATATAAAGTTGTAAAAATCGCTATCAATATAAAAACAAATTACTTATAGTGTGATGACACTAACGAGCAGTTAAAAGTAAATCATACAAAAACTTGAGATAAGAGAGAAAGTGAAATGAATTAGGTGGTAGTTATGGACAGCTCAGCACAGCAGTTTGCGTTAGCAGCAGCGATAATGAAATTCCTTCACGGCTGGATGAGCAACACAACCACAGTGCAGTTTTACTGTCGAATACATGGGAAGTGGTAGGCTGTTGTATCTACCCCCTCTCAAACAATTTATGTGAAGGTAATAACCACATCCCACTTCTCACACTAGGGCTTGTAAATATTCAACGTTATGTGGGCGAATCCACGTGATACACAATTGCTGGCACAGAGACCGATTCTTTATTATATATTCCGACATTTATGTAATTTTTTGCAAACGAATTAATGTCTTCCACTACACATCTGTAACCAACATTTTTGTTTCAACCCGAATAAATAACTGATGTTAATTTACAATGCATTATCCTGAATCAAATGTGAGTTTTGTTACAATCACTGGCTTTCTCTACTCGTTAATGATACATATATTTTTTCAAAGCTTATTATTTTCTCTGACATTAAGTAAATGAAGCACTACTTTGTATTCGAAAAATTGGATCAAGATTTTACTGCGAATACTTAGATTTAGTTTATTTTTATTTATCTCATTTGCACAAAACCGATATCATTCTGTAATTAGCAAATTTTAAATAAATAAACTCTCTTAATCACAATGTACGAGGGCTGTTCAATAAAGAATGATCATAATTTTTTTTACGGTCATAACTTTTCGCACTAAAATTCAATCTTATTATATTCTGTTAGCTTCATGTGAAACAAACAAGCCGTGGTTGTTTCATTGTTGGTCCTTCTGGTTTTCGCCTGTGAGAACCAGGCAAATTCAGACATATTGCGTATCACTTAACGCTACAATGGAGGTAACACGCGAGGAACAACGTGCGACTTTGAAATTCTGCTTTCGTCTCAACAAATCTTCAGTTCAGGCCTATACAATGTTACAGGAGGCCTATGGAGGGTCTAATCTTCCCTACAGCACAGCCCGAAGGTGGTTTAAAAGGTTAAAAGAGGGTACACAGTCAATTTCAAAGGAAGGTGGACCCGGTGCTCCAGTTACTGCTCTTGCGGAAGCAAACATCAACACTGCGGCTACCAATGTGAGAGAGGATCGAAGAATTACGTTAAGATCACTTTCTGAAATACTGAACATTTGATTGGGTGCCATCCACACGTTGGTGACAGAAACATTACACATGAGACGTGTTTGTGCGCGATGGGTTCCAAGACTGTTGATTCCCGAGCAAAAGGACATTCGCATGCAGTACTGCATGCCATTAACGTTGATGTTAGAGAAAGATCCGGAGTTTCTTTCAAACTTGGCTACATTATTTTGATCCTGAGAGCAAACAGCAAAGCTCAATATGGAAATCTCCTTCATCACCAACCCTCAAAATAGTAAAAGTTGTTGCTTCTGCTGAGAAAGTTATGGTCGTCTCATTCTTTGATATTCAGGGAATGGTATATCAGCATTTTTTACCTGCGCACGCATCAGTAACTGGACAATACTACAGCAATGTCCTGAAAACATTGCAAGTCCATATCAGGCGCAAAAGAAATTTCCGTGAAGCAGGCTGGATGTTGCACCACGATAATGCGCGGCTGCATAATGCCAACGTTGTTGCTTAATATCTTTCAAAAATCAACGTGAAATGCATCTCTGACCCTCCCTATAGTCCGTATTTAGCTCCATGTGACTTTTTCTATTTACTAACTTGAAGAAACGCCTTCGTGGGAGACATCCATCATCAGAAGCAGTGGTGAAGACTGGGGAGACGATTTTGAAGGATCTGTCAAAAATAGTTTCCAGCATGTCTTTGAAGACTTGCAGAAACGTAGGGACAAGTGCAACGCATTCAGGGGAGAATATTTTGAGAAGGACTATCAACATTATGAGGACGAGTAAAGGTACGCTGTAAAAAAAAATTGTGATAATTCTTTATTGAACAGCCCTCGTCATATGATTATATTTTTAAAAGGCTGAGACATCCAGAATCCAAAAGGTCCATTCTAATATAACAGGGTCAGTTCTGAACTTCATATTTAAGTACAACATTTTACAAGGATGGGGAATGTTTAAGAATATCCTAACCATACTAAAATATCCTTGGCATGAAAACTTTCACATTATCTCTTTTATTTTCTCAAAAACACCTCTTATCAATTTGAAGCAAGTACTACAGGATTAAGATATTTTCCCGCCTCGGTAGCGTAGTTGGTAGTATGCCTTACGTTCAAGAGGTTCCATTTTTTATTAATTTGTCTTTATTGGTTTGTATTTTCTAGTATGTTTGTCATGTAAGTGCTGTCAAAATTCATGTGTTTTTCGCCATGTTATCGAATTTCAGAACCAGATATAAAGCTCGGTATTTTTCAAGTTTTGAACTGTTTCCACAGATTTCTCTGTTGCTTTTGTTGTGCGAAACACTATTTTGACTAAAAGGAAGCATATATAACACATTTTTACAAGAATTATATGTATATAGAATGGTGGAATGTTCACGTAACTCATTTGACTTCTAAAACTTTGATCTGTCTGCCTAAATAGAAACCACAACCGTAACAGATGCGCTATCGTGCGTAATTTGGCTGTAACTGGCTTTAGCTACCTACTTTTCTAGTGCCATTCTGAGAACCTATATACACAGAGTTTATTTCGATCTGTGACGTCATCAATAGCATCACTGATGGAGCGAGTTTACACACGATTCCCCTAGCGACTTGCGATCGTATTTGGTATGCTGACAGCAGCTTTGAGGCCTCCCTCTACCGGCAGGTAAGCATACTATTTGAGAGGTGGGTCTGCCCGCGTAATATAAAGGTGTGTAATTTCGCCTGGTGTCTAGATACGATAACTGTTAAAAAAACTATATATTGCAATGCAATGCACTGTAAAGCATATTATGCAGATATAAACGTATATGAAGAATATACAAAATGATAAGGTAGTAGGCATATATGCATATTTTAAACCTATTACATAAAATATAAATGTTTCAATTTATTCTGAATTCTTTTCTATCACCCACGTTTCCTCACAATGTAACTTCATTGCAAACCTTAAATTTGAAGAACATGTTCTCAGAATGAAAAATAAATTAGTGTTACAATATGTTCAAAGCTTTTTTCTAAGTCTAAAGAAGAAAATATCTCTAGTACATACCCTTATGTACCCTCATAACACTATTTATTGCTTCTAGATTGACCAGTCACTTTATAGCGTCCATTTTCTCTCTTTTCGCGAGTAACTGATACTATATCTTGGTCATTTTTATGTACCTATTGGTTTTAAAAGACATAAGGACACCAACATTTATAGACATTTTAATTAAGAATGGGAGTGACAAAAAGAAACGTATCGTATGCTCATAAAACGTAAGTGTTTATGTTGCAAACAATAGGATGTCAGTTTGACTGTACCGGAACACTTTTGACAACATTACGCTCCGAGGGACTTGTCTGAACGCTGGATAACGTTGCGTAAAGCCCTCTATGGAGTGGTATAAATGTTATATCTTACACCAATTTTAATGCCGGTACGAAAGTAGCATTCAACCATGAAGACGCAGCGCTCTGTGTTCACATCCATGATGATAACCTTTAGAGTATAAACGTGCTACTTATACATTTTTTAATCACGATTACCGTAACAGGGGTGAACGGGGAAGCTAGTTGTATTAGTTACAAGAGCAACCACACTCAGAGCTTTGCTTACTATTTCGCAAACTATTACCACTTCTGTGTAGATGGCGCTATGGTATCTAGATGGACTCACCAACCAACTATGGCGTCATTCTTACTCAATCGGAGGGCGGGAAATAGCGAATAAAAATGAACATCGTGTATAGTTTTCCGCTTCTCTCATAGGCGTGCTTGGATATGTTTCCAACCTAACCTCACCCTGTTGAGGTGCTTTCCACTACTGAGTAAATGCTATTTGGGACTTTAGGGCAAGGAAGGGGAAACTAAATTTAGTAATATAAACCTTATCGCTGAGAAGTGTGAATATCGTCTACTCATTTCGCCTACAGTACCGTTTCTAGTGATTTCGTTAGCCTTATAACTGCAGCTGTTGCTAATTTACTACTGGAAGTATCAATGAAGGTAAATAGAAGTTTAAATCAACTGCTGTAAAATAAATTAAGTTTAGAAAGGAAACTGCTATCAAGGATTTATCAAAACGAGGTCGAGAGAGAGGGAATTCAACATTAGTTCAGCCAAAGCTTGTTTTTTGTGAAAGCATAGTGAGAGTGCTTACAGAACATGCTCTATTCAATCAGCACCACCATTAATATAACTTTTATCGTACTGTGAGCTTTTTGTTTAACGCTTTCTGCGGTAACGACATTATCAGAAAACCCGTACGTAAATATTCTCTGACTTAAATCGCAAATTGCATTCAGAGCCATTAAAGCGGTAAGACCTTCCACCACGCGAAACTTTTGTGCGGAAAATGCGCGCTCCATCATCCCCCATCCCCTTCTGCATCCAGTGCTCACGTAGAATTAATGTTATTACTAGAGACTTTTTCGCTTGCCTGAAAATCAGAGCATATTTTAGCTCCGCAATCAGATCAACAAGCACAAAATGGAGGAACATACACACACAGGCTCACACTTACACATACACCACTACTTTTCGTCACATTAATCAAGACGGAAAATTCACTTCCACCCCTGTTAGTGATAAAGCTTCCCCTAGGTCACTTTCTAGGGCCCATGCTAAACCAGGGGTGGTGTAATTAAATTTTAATTTGAAAAGGTAAAACTTTCATCCCCTGTAACGCAAATTCTGCGTAATGAGATGGGAAGGCACCCCCCTCCCTATGCCGATGACATGACGTTTATAGACCATAATGCTCGAGGGACAGGGAGGCACTGGAGACCTTGAAGGGCGGAGATTTTCCCAACACTTCTGGGACTTTTGGTCCCCAAACATTTGCAGCATATCTAAACACTACTCGCAGCTTGCTAAATATGCATGTTTGTACACAGTGTCAGAAAAAGGACTTCGTTTCAATTTTGTCTTTCTAGAGGACCAGGGAGTGGAGAGATTTCTAAGAAGCATTGATTGCATCTATGACAAGAGATGTGAATATTGTTTATTTTTTTTACTTAGCTGCTGTATCCACTAGCGATCATTTTTCGCTAACAGTGACGAGATACCTAGTAACATTTGTTTCTATATATTTTATTAATGTGCAATAAAATATTAATCATCATCTCTTTCAAAATAGGAACAGTTCTCGCCTGAAGCAAATCAGCTGCCTTAGAGCCTTCAGCGCTGCCACCCCGTTACCCCCACTCTTTTTATATTTCCCCCTCTCTCGCACACTTGCGAGTCTTCTTGGCACTAGATGTAAGGGAACGCAAACTGAATTGTCCAAAGTTTTATAATAATTCAGTTATTGAAATCACAATTGCAAAATGAACATCCGTATATTACGTACATGGTTTAAATATTTAGTTTAAAACTAATTATAATTTATGAATTAATTATTTTTCTAATCCAACGAAAATACCAGCGGTGCATCCGTATAGCTGTGAATGTTACGTTAAGAAATAATTCGTCATTGTCTTCAACGTCTGAGTACTGCAAATTTATGATGATAGGTTCCAAAATCTTGTTACGTGCTATTTGTTTCCAAAATTCTTCATCTTGTAGTTTAGCTGATGCCTCACGCAGTTTCCCCACTCTTGTTGTGTTCCATGTCCATTTATTCGTGAATGAGTCGTTCAACGTTTAAAAATGTTATTTCTGTTTATAACGTAATTCAAGCCTGCATTAGCTCAATTGGATTGTTCTGGCAGTAGTAAGGGGGAAGGTAAATCGTGTCTCATTGTTTCAAATGATACAATTTTTCATGGTTTCTAAACGCAAGAGCAACTCAATAATACTCCTTTGAACTCTCTAAAGTGTGTGTTTGTAGTGTTTAACGTCCGCTTTTACTATATACTGCACTGCAGGCGGTGACACTGATAATACATGAAATGAAGATGGAGCACCAGTGGAATGAGATGGCGGGCACAATCAGAGATCCCGGAGAAAATCCGCCCCAGCGCCGTGTTGTCCACAACTAATCTCACTTTGCGGTCGCCTGGGATCAAACCCCGGCCGCCTTGGTGAGAGCCAAGCGGTCTAACCACTGAGCCACGGCGCGGCCTGAACTCTCTAGAGTAAATAGATATTACGAACCATTCATAAACAAAGAAACATTCTGCCACACCAGTAGGAAGTGTATTGTTTCCTCTCATCGAATTTAACAAAAACCTTGGCTTATTCAAGGTAAATATTTCTTTCACATGTCAAATGTTTACGTTTCAGTTCTGAGTAATTTCAAACATACGTTCACGCATACATGCCAACCATAATGATATTCATTGCAGTGCTTACGTCACAATGCGTTGTTATAATATAATCGTGTTCTATTTATTTGTATTAGGAAAACTATTTGAGAAAAAAATATGCGGTTCTATGGTAATGTTAAATACATTACTCTATATCTTTGTCATGGATCATTTTTGCAAAATTTGAGTTTTTGTCTTAGCGCGAATAGTATTTATTAGAGATTTATTAGTTTGACTCTCGCCACACACCACTTAGGGGGAATGTAATACGGGAACACAGCAGGACTCCCATTGGTTGCTCACCTAGTAGCGCTCAAGGACAAACATCCTCCCATTTGAAAGAGATAATAGTTGTATTATCATTTTTGACATTAAAAAGAACGCTTTTAAATTTCAGTAAAAAGAAAATTGTTTATTACTCCGGTATTATTCTACATAATGAAAGCTAACAAGTATTTCTTGGCTGTACTCCCTATACAGTGGTAGACTAGTTTTGCTGTTAATATTGTTTCATTTTGCAAATGTCAACCTACATGTTTGACATTTCTTTACGAATTCGCCCTCTTAAAATTTCATCGACCCTGCAATGCAGCTAAGTTCCATACCAACATTTATACTTCGATCTTTCTTCAACAACTGCAACGCATTCAAATTGTTTGGAACTTATCAAGTATACATTTTCTTATTTTTGGTCCATTCCCTCTTCACTGTTGAAGATTCTTTTTGAAATCTATGTTGATGTCTGAAGACAAAAACAGAGTTTCTTTTGTGAAGTACAACGGCACATAATCTGGAACTACAGAACAGAGACGGTCATTCTCTTTGGTGGTCACAGAGGAAGGGGATATAGTGAAACGCCATCATATCTTGGGAGTGCGGTTTCCAAGGCTCGCCTAGATCATAAAAGTTTTACTTGGTATCGCTATGTAAAAATACAAACACATTTACCAGTATTGCACTGACTACAACGTATAAGCTGTATACACCATGATAATGCCAGTTTAAGTTGTAGTTTGTGGTTGATTAGCCTGAAACGATTTTCTTTAAGTGTTGGTATAGGTCACTCACAAGGTAAAGTTGACTCTGCAGAAACAGAAACTACTTTTTCGTCACATTAGAGATACATTGGATAGAATTCGGCTGTCCTTATAAAGAAGTCCTAAAATAGTGCGAAAAAAATGCCTTGCTCTACAGCAGGTAAGGGCAAGCTACGTGCCGCAACTAGGAGGGATGACCATTGAGAAATACTGGAGCGTGACTTGGCTGTCTCTCTATCATTGCTGATATTCCTAATTAAGAAAGTTGGATATGACTATTATCGTTCAAGGTATGCAGTGAATGAACCTCAAAGAAAGTTCTTTACTTGTTACCATTCATTAAAGGTTTGAAAGTCAAAACATTTTATAATCTAAGGAACCTATTCCTCTATCAGTATCCGATCAACTAATGTGGAATGCACCTTGTAATATCATTCACCAGTGTTCCAACATTGGGTTAGATGTCCTTTTATATGTTGCAAATAACAAACAACAATGGCTATGATAATGCAGGAACAAGGATACCCAGGTCTTGCCCTACGATATCAGTTCTTCATAGGCGTTTTAAACTCCATACGTCTAATGTAATATTTAGACATTCAGAGGTCTCCCTTTACTGTTTTCTTCACATTAATTTGGACAAAACAAATCGTCTTTGTTATAATTTAACAGGTAGTGAAGTTTCGATACAGCCATTAAAATCACCGTATGATCTAGGTACTTTAAAAGGATTTGTTGTATAAAACCAGCACATATCTTGTGTGTTAGAAAATTAAAATCGTGTACATTAAATTTGGCAATTTATTTCACAGATGGATATCCTTAAATAATTCCGAATGTCACATACACTCGCATACTGAACGTTTAAAAGTTGGATGATGCTACAACTGCCAGAGGAATCGCATGATTTACTTCTAAACAAGATGGAGCTCCTCTCCATTTTCACTAAGACATGACAGGGTATCTTGACGAACATCCTGTTCTTGACGATAACACTTGTTCAAATTTTTCCGAAGATGCTCAGATATTACATCGGACTATTTTGTTTTAAGGGTTTCGTCCAAAATAAACAGGTATTATTCTTATCTTTGCATCGAAATGGTGGAATTAAGAGATCAACGAAGCTTTTGCTGCGTTACAAGAGAGACATTCATTCGAGTGTGAAATAAATGGACTATCGCTGAATATCTGCTGTGTTAGGAAGAGCACCAATATTGAGTTTGTCTAAAACAACTAAACATAATTGAGGTATTCCTTACTTATGGTATTAAATGGGTTATCGTACTACTTAAACTTTATACAAAAATTACAGTATTTCTCGATGTACTGTGTTTCAGGGTTTTTTTTTTTTTTTTTTTCCCTCTAATCAGAGAAGGAAAATGTGAATTCATTGCTTTGGTATATATGCAAAATAACTGCACGTGTTTATACTAAAAATTAGAATTTGATGAATAGTCTAATACAGCTTAAAGTAATGTTAGGGAAGTTGATCTTTATTGGAAATTAATTGTTCTTTCACACTGGCCGTGTGTAGGCTAAATTGTGGAAACGTAGAGTCAGAATGAAAAATTCAATGCCATAGCCGGGATTTGAACCACGGATATTCTGGTTTCCGTCCAGCCGCTCTACAATTGAGCTACTATGGCCAACGTGCCGATATGACATTAAATTCTCCAGTTGGAGTCAGTTGGAGAATTTAATGTCATATCGGCACGTTGGCCATAGTAGCTCAATGGTAGAGCGGCTGGACGGAAACCAGAAGATCCGTGGTTCAAATCCCGGCTATGGCATTGAATTTTTCATTCTGACTCTACGTTTCCACAAGTTGATCTTTATTTTACTTTTTCCTCCCGTCGACTATTATGCAAGAATAAATATTCCAATCCCGAATATCTATATCACGAAACTGAAATATACGAATGGTAAACACCAAATTTGGTATTAATTCGAAAATTTTGTTTTTAATTATGCTATTCACACACAGAAATACGGATTTTTTCTCTTAGTTTTTATTAGGATTGTGAAAAATGACAACCACAGGTCAGCAAATTTACTGGCATTTAAAATAACTCTCACGCAACGAACTCCCAGTGTATTGGCGGAGCTGTTGCCAGTACTTGGAAATTGACAGCATCATTAACAAGAAAAACGTTTATTGTGAAGATAAATATTTTTATTCCCTAAAATGATTACTTTTTGATAACTTCAAGGCATTATTTCAATGAAATCCTGACATCGAATTTCTTAACGGGGCAATAATATTTTAAGTGATAAAAAAGTGCAAATAAGTTGGACTTTTCTGTCTACTGAAAGGCATTTGTTTAGTTAATGATCTGTATGTCACTATCTATCCGACCGTTGAAGCAATGTATCCTCAGATAGTAGACGGTCGACATTTTTTTTTTCTTTTTTCTTTTTACCAAATTTCCTTATTTTCGAATGCAATATTTACATGCCGGAGTGAGGCAGCCATACTTTGCGCCGTACATAGTGAAATATTTACCACGCCGTAAATTCGATTGTTGCTATGAGACTGCGATACAATACAATTGAATATCTCGACCGTCAGATTACATAAACACCGTATACATATATACAAGCACACAATATTATCAATTCATCTGTACAACGCTGGGACTGTCAATCAACTGTGACAGCGATACCAGCAAAATATGTATTCATTATGTGATCTAATTATCTCCAACAAAATGAGATGGAAGCTTGAATGCGAGTTTTAGAGAAAACAACACCAGTTTTGTTTTAGAATAAGCCGAATGATTTGTACTTTCTCCAACACGTGGATAGCAAATAAATATGATTTGCTGCCTGAAATTCTATACTGAAGTTTTATTCTAAAACACATTTTGAAGTGCCATCGAAATTCCAAAAGAATGTTCTTGGAAAAGGTCTATGCGTGTTTATGTGAACGCTTAGCTCAGAAATGAAAATATATTTAAATAGCCCATCTGAAGTTAAAAGTTAAGATTTATGTAATAATTAATAAATGTAGTAAACATATCATTATTGTTCTTCCGGTACTTCCTCAAGTTCTACATCTTATACAACATAAATTATTAAAAAATAATTTCCACGCTTCAAGCTAACCTTTAAGATGCGACTGAATGCAAAACCTGAAAAAATCATGTTTTTATTTTATTTTTGCGCAGTTAAATAGTTCACACCTTTGTGCACATTTTGGTATATAGTATAGTCACATATCATAATTATAAGTGTACTTAAACGAAGTTTAAGAATATACTAACAGCTGTCAATTTATTAGCTTACGTGCATCTATTTAGAAAATTTGGAATAAGTCCAGAACTGTTTCATCTAGGAGCCTCCAAAAGAGCTAGTTTTAAGAGTAATTTTGCTGTGTATTTTGGCATGGATATCGTCTTCTTTATTCTATTGTCCATAGAACTAATGATTCCCTAGTTTTGTTATTCTGTAGCTGTGGGTCGAGTTTTGTTTGTAAGCAACTGTCCCTTTAATGTACTTTCTTAGGCAAGACCCTTTGTCCCTTTAATGTTTATCTAACTGAAAACTTGGCCGTGTAAGAAGACGACAAAACGAAAAGAAGTTTTCAGAAATGTAAGAACAGGGGCGATACATTCTACAGGACACTACCTTGCCTGTAGAAGTCAATGAAAATGATGCCCAACCATGTGGCAGTCGACCATATGCAACTCCTCCAAGTGCTTCAAAAGCGAAGTTACAAAAAAATGCAAACCTGTGTTCAAGACTATACTCAATCTAATATTGTGATATATTTAGGCATTATAAGAAAAATGCTAGAATAACCTATCATGCAGAATATGTGGTGATGAGGTTAGGTTACAAGAATAATCGAGTGCAATAACTGGTATAGGGAACAAATTGAAAATTATATGCCTGAATTGTAGTTCTGAAACGCCATTGGGCTCTTCACAACAGTGTGCATGCACGTGGCAGCACGGTAAAATAACTCGTGGGTCAGGCACGTTGGTCACGGGAATCAAACTCGGGCCTCCCGAATGAGGAGCTACTTTCCTGGCTTCCGCAGCCATGTTACACGTAGATACTTGGGGATAACCGCAACAGAGCAGACTGAGTAGCATTACAATGAGTCGCAGCTCTAAGATTGTCATTGTTATCACGAAAAAGGCTATTTCTAAACTGTCAAAGTGAACAGTTCTAAAACAGTTTAATTCTGCATCTTCAAACAGACAGGAATTAGCTTGCAATAGCTCAGTTATTAGCATCAATACCTACGTTTGTTAGCAAACTTAGCTGTTATTGCCCATTGACAACCCATCCGCCTATACGTACCCGCGTATAGTTCACCACTGGAGTAACCAGCAGCTGTAGATTTATTGACATACCGGAGAGGCGTAAAAAGACGTTGCACAGGAAGTTGGTATCAACTTTTAATCACAAAATGCTTGTTTCCATTGAAACAGAATTTCCGGTTACAGCAAAATTCTCTCTCTGCCTGCTGTAGTAGACTTTTGGAGATATATGAACTTAGGGCCACTCTTTTCATTAGGTTTTATTTTCGCTACGGTAATCAGAGAGACTGCTATGATTTCCATAACACAGCTATGCGAATGAGATAGAGATGTATGATGTCCATTAAATGTTGTTAGCGACGGCCGATTCGAGTTGATTAGAATCGATTAAACTGATTAAGGCGTGGGCAACATGACATACAACCGTCGTATATGAGAAGGAATTGATTTCAATCATCACTGAGTGCTTCCATAAATAGAACCCGGCTGTTTGGACCGCAAATGTCCTTATCTTTCAGAGTTTTATATTTAATTTTGGAAAAGCTTACAGAATTTCTCTGCTGTTTATGTGGAATCTGAGTGCCTGAAATATCCTGAAAATTAAATAAATAAGTTTTTAAAATTTATTGGCGCATATGGGCATTAGATACACATGCACATGCTCAAAAGTTATTATTGCTCTTTTTATAACGGTACTCAGTACAGTATTTTCGAGCGGGAAAATGGTTTTCAAAATTAATAAATCCTTATTGTTGATTTTTCCTAAAGACAATTCTAAAACATTGTAGGATTAGTATGTCTTTGACCTTTCTCTTGGGTTATTTACATGTGCAGGTTAAAGGAACAACTTCTTATGTAGAAATAGCGTGTGCTATTTTCCCGTAAAGCTCTTTACTTGCCCTTCTTCACATAATAGTGCGCTCAATGATACAATTTTTTGGGTATTTTCTTATTTCTAAGTGTAACTTTTATTTAGGCCTTCAATAACCTAATATATTGATTTTCAGAAAATTTTAATATATTATGATTTTTTCACCAACTTTGATCCTCGATATTGAACAAATACATTCGAAAATTGATATGCAGACAATAAACATTGCAACCTTGTATTTCATCCAGAAGGGGCTGTTTATGTTTGAAAACTATTTTTTTTTTTAAAGTTAGTCACGTAGAATGTGAACAGTAACATATCTCTTTTTAAATGTCTCAAAATTTGTAAAAAAATTAGTCAGTTTAACACCTACCGAGTTTCCTAAGGCCAAATACATAGTACATATGAAAATGCATATATCTGAGTTTTATTTTAATAGATATATTCATTTTATTTACCAAATTCTCATTGTTTTTGTGCTTAATTAATAAAGCTTATTTACATGGTAACATGAACTGTTCCTTGGACTCTATGGTTTATCATACGCCTAGCCATTTCTTAACTTAGTATACGCATATATATATATCTGTGGAAGTATCCTAACTTAAATTAGTTTAAGAATAAAAATATGATGTAGTGGGTTCATATGGCTTCCTTTACTCTTTGACAGACTATTCTTAAGAGAGGAATTTCTCTTATCTATTTCTACTTATCTACCAAATACTTGTATACATTATCTTACACTAATTTTCATGTACGAGAAAGTTAAAGATGCAAGGTAGGCTTCAAGTGACAGTCGAATATTTTAAAGCTGGTCCACGTGATTCCTTTAAAATTATGTTGATAAAGTGTGTTTTGCTTGTAAGAAAAGAAAATAATTGTTTTTCTTAACAAATGACATCACTTATAAGACAGCATTTGTTAAATTACTGATCAGATCCAAACAAATAGAATGAATGAGGACCGAATTCTGTAGGATAAATTTTACAATTGTATGTGGCTCTGAAATAATTTATGTTAAAACCCCTTGTGTCAATATAAAAACAAGTTTTCGACTTACAAAAATGGAAAAATTCAAAATTAGTATTTTTTTCTCCATTTTAGAGTTTTATTGCGTAAATATCTTGTTTATGTTCTGAACTCCTCATGGCTTTTACAAAATATTTCAAACTTGTGTATTTAGTCATTGCAGAGGTGGAGAGATGTGCTTATCGTTTTTATTTTAATACAAAAACTGAAGACGAAGAAATCCCGCCCAGTGAACTAATTTGAGAAAGAGAAATGTTTTGGCGAGATGCTTTTATCCAAGTGTATTATATAATTAGATTATACCTAAATTGGCGTGCCTAGAGTACTAAAATGAGGCATAAAAGCTATAAGAAGGGGATACCAAAGACAAAAGAAGTTTTAATGGGAAAGCGTTTTCTGTGGGCCATTAAGAAACAAGTAAGGAATATTTTAGCCAGAGCATTATGGTACTGCATAGTGAGGAATATTTTGCTCTTGTGTTGAAGTGAAGAATATGTGGAAAAGAGTGTTGAAATGCACTGAAAAAATAGGAAAAGAGATATATTATAGAGAGTGGATGAAGAAAGCATTAGACTGAAGTGTAAATGGGGGAAATGAGGGAAGCCATCCCAGTCAGATTGGTGGTTCACCACCTCCAATGTATGATTATTTGTTGTTATATTTTCTAATTTAAGCAAACGGACATTATAAGGGTTTAGTTCATTTTGAGGAAGTATATAAGAATCAAATTCTACATATGTAAAATCTGAATATTCATAACTTCAATAGTTTTAAATGTTGAGTTTATATGATGCTATCCATTGCTGAGGCGGATAAGAATTTTGTATTATGAAACGTACAACTGATTTCATAATACTGGCCACAAAGGCTATCAACTGAGTCACTCGCCTCAGTTCTGAAACATTACAAGAACCTAAAATGTCACACCAAAATATCACCTATTTTTTCCAAAGTACATGTAGTAGACAAAAATAGCCTTTGGTAACAGTTTTCAGAAGAAATGTAGAAACAAATTGGAATGTGTTACAATCACGTGACTTCCTCTCGTTTACCTTTATATAAATTCCGCTGATTATGGTTAAAGAAGCTTCGGTTTCTATTTGTTTCATCCTAATGGAGATAAACCTTTGAAGAAATGGTCCAAATAGGCATTTCGTTGTAGATATAAGGCAGTAAGAGTACCAAATCAGATATAAAAATTAGTAACTCCTTAACGTTTTTGATATTGTATACCTTATCTACTCTTTCCCTAAAATTGACACGAGCAAATAGATAACGTTGGGCCTTGAAAATAATTAGCAATTGGAAAAAAATCGTAAAAGTAATAAGGTGTAATTGGAAATGACTAACTCTACGTAGAGTATTTGGAAAGGAATGTTATTTGAACGTGTTGCACATTTTCTGAACAATATGTTTCTTAAGTTCTACTAGCGACACAGAATTCCTTCCAGGTGAAGAGAACTTGACACGTTATACGCTTAAAATCCAATGCATTTGCATAATGTTTGTTATATGCATGACATAAATTTTATTTGACAGAATAAAAAAAGAACTTGAAGGTGAATTACACAAAAAGGGTACTTCTGTGAGCGGATTTTCTTGAAATTCCTCGAGTCCCATGTTAGGAAATGATAAAATGTCTTAGCATTTAAAGAATTCTCGTTTCAGTTATGCTACCAGAACAGATGCACAGATATTTTGTTATTCAGAAACTTTAAAACACCCTAAATTTTTTCCAGTGAGAGTTGGACCTGCGTTAATAACTGAGATGCACTGCTTCCTCTATTTAACAGTTGCAGTGTAGTAGAAACAATAATAAAGAATAGTGGGTAGTACTCATAACGTATGAGACTTCTTTTAGGTGACCACACGTACCCCAGGAGCACATTGGTTGGTTCTGAATTGCTGCATTTTAATTAAAAGTTGAATTAGGGGCAAATTTCCCGTTGGAGTCCCCCAAATTATGATGCATTCGAATTAACAATATTTAAAGTAATAATTGAACTGAAGTAGTTAATCTGTCTTACTTAATGTCAAACCTTGACAGATGATATCGAATTTAACAGAAGAGAAACAAAACACATCTCCTGTGGTGATACACGTGGAGTCTGGTGGTAATTTTCCTGTCCCATCCATCATCTTGTATCCTAGCAACGGAGTCGGACCTCATAGAAAAAGCTTGTTTTGAGCAAGGCAATCAACTAATTTGGTCCTTATGTCCTCTAAGGAGCTTACTGTTCTTGTTTTTGTTCCATTTTCTGAAGAGTAATGAGACAGGCAGCTAATAGAGTGCGCTTCTGTTACAGATAACCTAATAAAATGGTGGAGACTAATGTCTTCTATAGGCGCTGCACTGCGTTTTGATCGTAGGCATATCGATATAGGGTGACATATAAGGGTATCTAAAACGGGGGGGGGGGCAGGAGTATAGGAAAATGTTGACAATTCGAGACAAAGTTGGGTATTTTCTCCTTCATGAAACCTGTTATATGTTTACACAGAATGTGTTTCAATATTCCATGTATATTATTATATATTGAAGTCTGAAGTGAACACTCTATTGTATACTATTTTATTTATTGTTATCCGTAGAGGTTCCCAGGGCCAGAGCTCATGCTGCAGAAAGCAGAACAAAAATAAGTACAATCATGGCAAGTAAAGAGGCTTTAACAATATAACATATTATTACAGTGGAAATTTACTACCCAACATAAATAACATATGCATTTTGTCAAGAAAGTACTGTGAATCCATCGTATAAAAATCTCGTATTAGAGGGGACTCGAAATTGTTGATGTCGCTAAGCTCTATACCCACGCGGAGTTTGCCATCTGTTACTTTATTTAGGGGCGCCATTTTGTTAGTGCATCTCAAAAGTGTGTTGCGATTTTACAGTGAATACGAACATTGAACAAAGAGTCTGTCTCAAATTTTGCATTGCAAAGGATATTTCATGTCCGAATCGCTGAAAATGTTTTAGCGGGCTTACGGTGAATCGTTTTTATCACGTGCGTATGAGTGGTACAGTGAATTAAAAAATGGTCGAGATGTGGTGGAAGTTTTTCCTTACTCTGGCAAAAAGCTGTCGAGGCTCTTCCTCAACAGTTCGAACTTAATTGAACATCGCTAAACTGGAGGAAATGGTGTCTGAAAATTGTCATTTAGGTCTGAGAGAGATTGCCGCTGAATTCTCTAAGTGTCTCATGAATCGATTCGTACGGTTTTAAAACATTGTTTGGGTATGGCACGTGTTGTCGCTCGATTAGTTCCGAAAGACTTGAACTTTCTGCAAAAACTAAATTGGAAGGATTGATGAAGACATGCTAGAAAGAGCCAACTCCGACCCCACATTCACGAAACGCATTGTAACTGGTGATGAGATATTGGTTCACTAGTTTGACGTGCAAACCAGTCAACAAGCTTCCAAATGGCGTCTTCCAACTGAACCGAAACCCAAAAAGGCATGTAAAAACTCAAAACTAAAATTCATATTGGCAGTTTTTTCAATTTTTGTGGTATTGTGCACTGGGAATTCTTGCCAGAAGGACAGACGTTAAATAAGGACTATTATTTGAGCTTTATCCAGCGTTTGAGAGGACAATTACGGCGATAAGAACCAGCTTTGTGGAAAGACAATTCATGGATTCTGCCCCACGATAACGCCCCAGCTCACAAGACTATCATTGTGAACGAATTTTTGGCTAAAAACTCAGCACGTCTCACCGAACAACCAGCGTGTTCACCTGATCTAGCTCCGGCCGACTTCTGTGTCTTTACAAAACTCAAGTTACCACTTCAAGGCACTCGCTTTCAATCGATAGAAGACATAAAGATGAATTCATTGTAAAATCGCAACGCATTTTTGATATGCACTAACAAAATGTCGTTCGGTAAACAAACTAGACTACAGTTGACAATCGGACTCCGTGTGGGTATAGAGAAAAGATGTACCAACTTAGCTATAACAATAATTTGGAATCCAATCTTATACGAGATTTTGATATGAATATTTTCAAGTACTTTCTTGACACAGTAGTACATAACACAAATAAAAATACAGACTTCACTATACCTGAAGCGGTAATAAGAGCGGACAATACAGCAAAAAGTACATTTTCTGTAGGACATTAACACATTAATTTTTAACCAGGCCAGTTAATCAATCCTGCTTTAAATAAGCGACAGTTTGTGAGATATCAAAATAGGCCTTCACTAAATGTTCAACACGTTTCATTTTAAAGCCTTTTTTGTTCCTGCAGTTTTTCCATTCCAGTGACAGTTTATTTTATAAGAAGTGTTTAGACCATACCTAGAAGTTCTCACAGTTAGTTTTATTAACTTTCCTTTATTTCTTGTATTATTTGAGGAGCTTTCAAATGTCAAGTCTAGATTTTAGAATATTATTTTTGACTTTATGGAGATATATTATCAAGGGAAACTCTATTGTTACTTTTAATGGTAAAATGTTAGTTACGTGGTAGTACGTTTCTGTTATTTTTAAAAGGCAGATTGTAGATTATCTTCAAGGCACGATTTTGGAGTACTTAAAGATCATGAATTAAATATTTGACAGAATCACCCCATAAGACATATAAGTATTCAAAATGGAATTGAATTAAAGCGTGGTAGATATGATTTGCGCTTAATCCTTTGAATTTTAATGTGAATTAGAATTGATACAGATAGCATCTTACTTTAAAATAAGACATAAAGCTTTCCTGGTGAATAATATATTCGAGATCTTCTCGGGAAACAAGGCAGGTGAAAAGAGATTAGAAATTGACGTTTCGGGAGCGTACATCGCTCTTATCATCAGGATATTTTAAGAAATCCTATAACCATAGAATATATTACTGGATGTAACACAAATATCAACAAAGACAAAACTAGTAATACGTTTTGTAGTTATAGGATTTCTTAAAATATCCTGATGATGGGAGCGACGTACGCTCCCGAAACGTCAATTTCTAATCGTCTTTTCACCTGACTTGTTTCCCGAGAATATCTGGAATAGCATCTTACTTTTTACATGCATAATATGGTCCTTGCATGTCTTTGAACTTTGAGCAGTCGTTGATGTATTGTCATGTCATTTAATTGTTGCTAAATAACAGCCGGTTGAAGTATCAAAATGGCTAACCAACACCAATTTTAAAAATACTACGCGTGCATTCACGTAAATATTGTACAAGTGGTTATTTTTCTATCGGCTTCATATTAATCAGATGCATATTGTGGTACTTTATATATCGTCTTGAAGCTATAGATGGAATGAGAGAATACTAGACTTTAAGCGGTAGTCAAAAAGTTCAACAACTGGCCGTTGTGTGGTGACATTCATTTCGGATGTCCGTGACACTAGAAATAACGAGTAACATTTTCACATTTATGACAAGCATGAGCATTAGGAATCTTTAAAATATAACAAGAAACATCCCCAAAATGCTTTAGCTCACAAGAAACTGGGCATGTTGTTAGTTAGATGTATGTCCCTGTGGAGTAAGATTTTCTTTATCTATTACGATTTAACAGTTAAGCAAAAGTTAGACAGAATTTAGAATACATATAAGGTTATTCCAAGATAATTGCAAATATAGTTACATTTAATTTTTCATGAAAATATCCTTAAAAGGTTGAATTGTAAGTCCAATTTAAAAACTTCTTCAAGTAAAGAGTAATCTGGGCTGAATGTTTTTTCTTGAGGTTCTGGGTATCACAAATTCAGAACGTGCTGCTCTAGAATATCAAATGCAGCCTTTAATCGATTCTTCTCCTTCAGTTATGCTGTACTTGGGCATGCAAACACATACAGAAACACTGCAGCTTTTTCTTGAACGGCGCTCAATTCAGTAAATATCGGAATGTACTGGAACACTTTCCTCTGAGAAGTAATATAAACGCATTTAGTTGAGAAAGATCGAGGGAGCATTCTGAATCAAATAAGAGTCTGAAGCATTATGAAAAGTACGGAGCAGGATGGCTCAGGGGTTTCGTCTGTGGCCCGCATTCGGCAGGTCCGGGTTCGATTCCCGTGCCAACATATCTGATCCATTGGTTCTTTCGGGGATTTTCCTGGATCGCTAGGCGAATGCTGGATAGGTTAATTTAATCCCCCGAATTTCCTGTCCCTCCATTTCATCTGCATTATCATTTCACATCATCTGGTGGTCAGTTTCAGGGTAGAAGTGTCGGCGGGTGTCTCGGCGGTACATGGCAGGATGATATGCTCTGAGGAAAACTACTTCCTCCCCCAGTAGGTCGGTTGCCGGTCTCCCCTCTTCTGCTGGGACCATTTCGAGACCACCAGCCAGGGACCTTTGGGGCTCGGATCGCCTGCCTGGGACCTTTGGGGCTGGACTGCTGGGCTCGTTGTCCTTCCGCAGTAGGGTACCGTATTCGTTGTCCTGGCCTGTCGGCGGAAGTCTCTATCCAAGTAAACTCTAGGGAACCTGCCCTCTACCGTCGTGGCTCCCTAGGTCAGCCGCCCTCTGTCTCCTTCGCCTCATCCTTCCTCCCGGAGGTGTCCCCACTTTGGGGAACAATGTGCCCAGCATGGTGGCTAAGTATCGAATCCCCTCAGTAATGAAACCCTGATGCAAATCCTAAATCCTATGAAAAAGTAATAAGAAATATGAAAAACGAGACCTACACATCTGGAACGAAGAAATAGCTGACATAAAAAACAGAAGAAATGAAGGCAAACAGTAGCTCACATCGAATACAAACAACAATTAAGAGAAAACCATCCAAACGTTCATCAAATGTTACCTCACGAATTGTTATTAGCTATGTTAGGTCAGGATATAATGGATATTGGGCTATTAAAAACTCGCTGCTTAAGTTTTATTGACATTTCCAAATCTCATACTATCACATTAGAAAATAAGGTAGTCACCGATGATAGGAAAAATGTTCTAACAGTTTCAGAATGAAAGTGAAAATAGTTGGACATACTGCAGAGGAATAAGGTGAAATAGAGTTCATAACATTTATCCGAAAATTCTGGTTTATAAAGTTAATAAAAACGGGTCTTTTCTTTATGTGCAGTCGAATACATTAATTTGCGGAGTTTATGTTGGTAAGGAAGTGCTAAATTACCTCCGCCACCCCAGACCCACTCTATTTACCTGGTTCTACCCATCCACTTAACGTTTATGTTACTACACTCATTTTCTTAGACCCTGAGCGATTAACTGATCATTGTTCACTGTTATGGTTTAAGTTTAGACTTTTGAATTTAGTTTAATAGTATATGGACCCCTCCAGAGATTAGTTTGGACACTCATGACAAAATTGTTCTTTCAGCCACTCAGCAAAAAGTTCCGTGCTTCCTAGGTCTGACCTCTGTTCATGGCTAAGGATTTGTTTCGGATTTGGACGTAAGTTCAAACAAATTACAGATTTTCTCACACAAATAAGATCATTCTATCAATATTAAATAACGAGAAACACTGTGTATATTTCAATTGCATTTTATGTTCACTTTTTCAAAGAAATTTACTGCCCCACTAACATTAGCTGCGGTATTTACGCATCTGCTTTCTGTCTTTCACCTTTAAAGTGTCTGTTTATTTAGTACACATGCATAAAGTACAGGAAATGCTTCTATGACAGCATATATATCTATGCTATGTGTGAACATAAAGAACGTCAATTTGTTTTCATCAAAATAAACACCACCAATCCCGCCTCCGGCGCCTGTGAAGAATGTACAATATTAACGGAATGTCGGTAGCCGATGCTCTCAGATCTCTTCGTCCTTTGGGTTTAAAAAAAAATATCAGCCCAGAGCGTTTTTAATAATGGACTATATCACTCTGTCAAAGGTCTCTGGATGTTTTACAAATGTCTGTTGGGTATCAAAAAATGTGACGAAGGGATGTTTCCTTATTCATTAGAACTGAGTGCATAGATTCAGCGCACCTGTGGTATTAACTGTGACGCATACAGGGTGGACTAAAATAAAGGTACCATATTCAGAGATTTGTATGCCTGAAAAAATTATTTTGTTACCCATGGCATTATAGGGAAGCCATGGCATTATATGTAAGTCTGAATATACATCCATTTGTTGTTCGGATTAAAAGGGATGAAAACTGAACATCGTATGCACCATTGTTAAGATTTACCAATTTGCATCAGTGTGTAATATGTGATCTGCAAATTGGATAATAATTTATCATAATTAATTTTTTAATTCAAATCAGCATCAGTTGCTGAATAAATGGGTCATTTGTATCTGGAAGAGTTATTTAGTTATTTACCCGACGTAAAATTACAAGGAAAAGGAAGGAAAAAACACAGAAAATTACATATGCATAGAGTCATCTGAAAAATTCAATGCCACGGCCAGGATCTCCTGGTTTCCGTCCAGTCGCTCTAACCCATTGAGCCATCATGGCCAACTTGCCGCCATGACAAAATCATAAATTCCCTACTCCGGAGTAGAGAAGTCAATTTTGGCTCAACTTTTGCCTGAAGTTCTGCCTTACAAATACGTTTGATTGCTAAATATGCCAATTTCTGTAAGTTCAAGCAGCGCGCTTCCCGTTTTCTGTGAACGAAGTTTTCACATGTAAGTCACACGGTTTCTCATTGTTGAACATAGTTGAAATGGTAGGACGAGAGAGAGAGAGAGAGAGAGAGAGAGAGAGAGAGAGAGAGAGAGAGAGAGAGAGAGAGAGAGAGAGAGAGAGAGAGAGAGAGAGAGAGCTCCAGTGAGTCTACTGTCCAGTCAATAAATTGGTTGATTATCTTTTATAAAATTAATAATTAACTTAAAAAGTCAAGATGGGTAAGAAAAGCAACTTCTTGTCTTTCATGAATTGCATTATTGTGTAAAAGTTGATCAGTGGACTTACAGTGCACCTTTATCATGTAAAATATAAACTCTGACATCTTAACCAAAATTCCTAAGATAAAGGTTTATTAGTTAAGTAAATTTACCATCCGTTGGAAAAGGCTCTTAGTTTTCCATTAAAGACAGTAATGTTTATTTGTTCTTACTCCCTCTACCACTTATTTATGGAAGAGTTTATTCAATTATATCCTTAAACTTCTTTACTAATAATGTAGTCGTATGCACGTCCCTCTAAACAGCTTCCACCCTCTCCCCCCAAAATGAAACATATTGTGACTTTGAGTTCGTAAAATTAAAAGTCTTGTTTGCAGATATTTAAATGTTCTTTATTACAAGTGGAAACACACGCTTTGTACAACCCTGATAGCAGTAGAATAATGCAACATACGCAAGAGCAGTCTTAACGTCCCTCGTTGCTTCACCACACGTAAGCAAACTAAAGATATTGCTTACGGTACACTTAAAATAGCTGCACACACAAACAACAGCTCACATACAGCCTTGAGGTCGTTGAAGGAGAGTCCTCCTCCACAAAGGGTCCTTCGACTCTTGCCATTCCGGGACTAGGTCCCTTACTGGCATATTGGAGGTTTAATTTATATAATGACGTTGGGTTAGTGGTGGTTATTAAGTTAAGGATGTGAATGGTTGATTAAGGTAATGATGGAGAACAGTATAGGAAGATTTAGGAGATCAGAATTTATGGGGGTCTTAGCACAAGTCTGGGTTTCTTATATGTTTCTCCTGGGTCGAGATCATACTTTCCAAGTCCTCGGATCAGGTTGTTGAAGTTGCTTGGGAGGTAAGAATAAAAACTGTGGGACAGGTATAGGATATAGTCAGTAACTTTAGGGAAGGATAGGTCTGCATGGATGTTGGCATTTGGGATATTCCAGTCGGCTGCGACTGCAGACCGAAATGAAATGAAATGTGTAGTGTTTAACGCCCGCTTTGACTACATACGGCACCGCAGGCGGTGACACTGATGATGCATGAGATGAAATGGAGCACCGGCGGGGGAAACCGGAGGTCCTGGAGAAAACCCGCCCCAACGCCGTGTTGTCCACCACCAATCTCACTTTGCGGTCGCCTGGGATCGAACCCGGGCCGCCTTGGTGAGAGCCAAGCGGTCTAACCACTGAGCCACGGCGTGGCCTCTGCAGACCGAAGGTAACTAGCTACTATAAGTTAGCCGGCTCTCATACCCCCAGTCATTGTTTCTAGAAAGTCGCTGACAGTTCGTTAACAATCATGATGGCAGTGGGAAATTCCAGACTATCTCTGTCTCTTTATCTCTAAATTTCTTTCCTTCTGTCGGCAAGTGTCCAACTCTGTACGCACGCGCCGGTTGTGGCTTACGGCACTATCTGTCTCTTTCTTTCCCGCCCACGCATGACCAGCACAGGCTTGTCGCAACTCCAACGAAAGAATGCAACCGGTGACAATATTTAGAAGAATAAAAATGTTGAAGTACAGTTGATTGCACGAAAATGTGCCAATATTTTTGGCTAACTAAAATGCTTTTCTTTATATAATACTGGCAGAAACTTCCCATCATCTGTAATCGATACCTAGTTTTGGTGAATTGAACTTTCGTTGGTTTGAATGCGAGCTTTCACTTTTTTTTCTAAGTTTAGACCTAGATGGTTGACAAAAGTGAAGGAGAGTGCGGAATTATTTCACCTGAGTAGCTGTCCACAACAGCCCACGAATGATTCCGTCTTGAATTGGTTTCAAATCAAACGTAGGTATACCACGCAAACAATAATCTATGGCCACAATAATAAGAGTTCAAGAACAAGTTGGAGTTAAGTACATTTTAAGTAGAATCAGATAGGGGACTGGAATGTTACAGGTGCTTTGGTACTTGTCTACCCACATAAACCACTGTGAATTGTATCAGCACGATTGGACTGCTTAAGGAAGCTAAATGCTGATCTTTCGACAAAAGCATTCACTTTTCTAAAAATAAATAATCTTCAGGTACTACGGAATTGGAACCATATAATTTTGTTTTACAACCATTTAACACAAACGCAATGTTTAAATGTATGTGCCTAGTTCTCTGTAAATAATGAGTGAACGTCAAAAATCTATGTAAAACTTCATGCAGTTTTTGTCCAGTTTCTCTGAGGTTTCCAGTAAAGATTTCCCAAGTTCTGCTGAAGGAATCTGAGGATTCTTTTCTTGGTATAAAATATTCTTTGTGACTTAGATTTTAATAATTTAAGATATTCCTTATTTTAGGCACATATAAGGTGTTGCATCTTATTTTAAAGAAAAAGTTTAGTGTTTGCAGAAAGTTGAACTCATTAATATACATATTTATTTTCGAGCAATATATGGAAAGAAGCGGGATTTCACTTTTATATTACGATAGTATTTTAAAACTGTATCGGGTATTATTCTTTGAAAATTATTTTCCAAAAGTTTAGGAACCTGTTGTAATTTGATTTACAATGTCAGATTCAGATATACTAGCAAAAAGTTATAGAAATTAGTAGTTTCACTGCCGTGTATGCTTAAATATTTCAAGAAAGAATTTCAAAGGCCCTTTCTCATCTCAGAAACGTAATTATTTTTCTTTTGTTTTTATCAAAGAGGTTCTAATTATTTTAATCAAAATATGATACTCTTGAGATGTTCATGTGACAAATGGATAGTCTGGACAGTCTTCTATTACATTCTGCTAATTTATTAATTATTTTGTTTATAAGGAAGATCATAAGAGACTAATCTGGAAGAAAAAAGTAGAACAATTAATAGTAGGCAATTTCTAGATATTAGTTTTTATGTTTGCCTCATATCTTTATTTTAATAGCTTTAGCACTTATCCAAAATAAGAAGGTTAACTGATCTTGCTACTAGATACGAGTAGCGATGAAGAGTCGCGTAATAGCAACATACATTGAAAGTTATCAGGTTTCTTGTGGATCCCTAATTAGGATGTTGTCAAGTTTTTATTGCACTGAGGCTTACAGGATTGGAACGGTTCCCTTGTCAGTCTCAAAGATAAATGACGTGTACACTTTCGTACAAAAAAGTTTGCCCTTCCCCGTAGATTACAAGTGGTTTTTCCTGCCTTAAATTACCGCTAGGGCTCAATATTTTATCACATACAAACAAAACTATTTGACATACCAAGGAACAAGAGAGTAAATGGACACAAAACATTACAGTTCAGGTAAATTGTATTAAAGGATTGACTCACAATTTGTGGCTTTCTTTTAAATGAAAGTTTTGCTTGCAAAAGAAAATCTTATGGCAACACATCTACAAAATAAAATGTTTATTCTGGTATGTTTATATAATGTTTGTGCCTTCCAGGTCAAAATAAAATGAAATGTCTGGTCGACAACAAGAGCTCGAACAGTTATTCTGGCTTATGAACCTAACGCAAAAAGTAGGAGGTGTTGAAAACGCTCTTTGTTGTCGAATGACACTCACACTTACTTGGGTAAGAATAAGGGATAAACGGTATGTGAAATAAGCCTTTTTTTAATTTTGGGACTGTTAGCAGCGCTGTGAACAAAATAGCATGACTCATAAGCTTCAATAACAAGAAATATACTTGCCCTTTATACTAATATCAAGAATCATAAATTTCGACGGCAGCATAGAAATGATCCAATTTGGAAGAGAAGTACGTTCAACATTGCACAAAAATGAACGACCGTGATGTGAAAGCATTTCTGTGCATTTAGTTTGAGTCACAAAGTTTTGTGCAAAAGCTTTACACTCACTACTGACTGAACAAAATGCCATTTTGGCACTCTAGCAATTCCAGTAATTTCGCTGATGAATTCTCCACATTGAGGTACTAACAGGGCTTTGTTTGATGGCGACAATGCAAAACAAACAGATAAAATAACTACGCCAGAGAACCAGAGCTTAGAAAACGTACAAATTGTAGACGGGAATGAACATTCGTTAGTAGAATGTATACTTTATGTTTCTCAAGGCCTTGTAAAGAGTTACTGACTCGTTATTTAGAGTGAATGAGTTCAAACTTGAATAAAAACATTTCTGTCATCTCTAGTGTTTTCTCTAAATGTTAATTTGATATTTTACTCATATGATCTAATACTATTGACAGCGTTGAAGGCTACCAATAAGATTCATGAAATGATACACAACAGTTTTACGTATTTTGTTATTGCACTCTCAGACACGACAACAACACATTCTGGGCCCGCCTCGGTAGCTTAGATGGTAGCATGTCTGCCTCACGTTCAAGAGGTCCCGAGTTCGATTCTCGGTCAGGGTGATTTACAGATAAGGTTTTTCCGGGGGTTTCCCTTAGCCTAAAACACAAATGTCGGGTAATTCTAAGCTCCATGGACCGTGATCCCATTTGAGCGTCACTTCACCCATTCCATTCGTCATCCGATGTGACTTTAAAAAGCTAAAGGACGTAAATTCCAAAAAAAAAAAAAAAAATTGCATTCTCTACGTTTACTTACAGACAAAGGATTATACATCTCACAGATCGTCGACTGTTAGCGCGACTTTCAAATGTCAATATGACTGAAAGGTTTGCATGACGTCACTTGTGAGGTTAAGTTTCATTCATGTGCTAATGTAGGCCTATGTGATTTAGGGAAACAAATAACTTGTTTTATTGTTTTCATATTTGTCGTGAAATAGTGTCCACAAATGCAATTTGTGCTTTTGAATTTCCCTAGATAAATGCAAAAGCACTCGTGACATTACCTATGATAATTTCATGACTCGTTATCATGGTAATTGTTTAATATACCAAAGGAATATTAATTTACATGCACGCTTGCTTAATTTACGTACTTATGTTTCATTCAATGTACTACTGCTAAACAGTGTATTAAATATAACTTTTATTAACATTAAACAGATAAATTTGTGAAACACATTTAACCAAGGTATTAACAAGTTAGTATTAAGCTATTTTATTTGTTTTAAATTAAATATGTTTCACAGTTTCTATTAACTACAGGAGGAAACGAATAATTTAAATAAGTATTCAATGTATTGTTTTATGTTTAGAAAGAAAATATCGCATCATTTGAAGTTAAGAAAGCTCCCATTTGCAAATCAAAGCTTACTCTAACAGAAAAGATAACACTAATCGAAGGTGTGTAGGAGGTTTTGTTTCTTTGAAATAGTGCAGAATTTTAAGTATAAAATGATAATTGTGGTACTATTTTAAAAACATATTTATCACATTCACCTTTTGTCTACAGCGATGAAATTCATATAAAATTAAATACAAATGTCCGTTTAAAAGATTATCAAATACAATTATGTGTGATACTGTAGAAACTATTTCAATTTAAAAGATAAATCCGAGTGCTGTAGCTCGCCAAAACATCAGTTTATGGTCTTATACCCACTTACATAAACCAGACTTGGAGAGGTGATCGTCCGCAAACTTAGATATGACACAAAAGAAAATGTACACAAAGGGTGCGCATAGTCTAAATGAGAGAACAAATAGTATAAAGTGAGCTAGACTGAAATTCCAAACTTTGCAAATAATAACGAACCTCAAGTGAGAAGAAATGTTGGGCGCCCGTGGAGTAGAAGGCCCAAATCCCTAAACGGTTGATGATAATGCCTACATACCATGGAAGCTGGGACAAAGCCTGCCATAAATGGAGTAAACTTCCAAGTGAAGCGTTGAACACCGCAAAACCTGCTGCCAAAACAAGCGGATGTAAACTGAATTAGTCGCTTTTTCCCATCAGTTCAGAACCTTTGTAGACAATGGGCTATCTAAATCAACAAAATCTACTGCTTTTCAAGAAATTTAGTTCTGTTTGAAGTTTAAAAAAAGCATCTTAAAATAAGAAAAGAAAAAAATACCAGCATAACGGTTTTTTATCAGGAGAGTTTCGGGCTTGGAATTGGAAATAGGAAAAATAAGACAGAAACAAAGAGCAAGGAGAATCCCCTAGAGACAAACGGCATTGAAGAAGAAAATACAAAGGGACCTGACAAAGATGGATCTTGGGGGAGTCCATAGAGTAAACGTTAAGCAAACTCAACACACAGCTCCACGTTATGATAACGATGCAATGAAATTTACAAGTTTTCTTTAGAGATTTATGGATATAAGTTATCAAATAAGCTTGGAAATGTTACTAAGCGGAAACCTTCTGCAAATTCGTAAAGTTTGAAAGTAGGTTTCGTTTTATATTGTATTTTTTGCCCTTTGTACATATAAAATTGGACATTAAACTGTTTAAATTTCTAACCTCATGATATTTTCAATTCGTAACAGATTGGACCTCTGGATACACATACCAGCACTTTGTGTGCATAAATTTATTCTACATCTAATTATAAGTTTTTCAAACATAAATAATTAAATTTTATTAAAAGTATAAGAAAATATTTTATTCACGTGAATATCTCTATTTTAACACAGTATTCTTATAAAATATTATTCGATCTACTTTATGTTAACCCAGATACATACTTGAACACATGGTTTTATTACATGTTACTTTATATGTACTATAAAACTAGGGAATGCTGTAGTTTTAACCAATAGCAAAATATTTTAAATCTGTTCATTATGCGGTTATTTTGAAATTCGGTTCTCTTTGAACGAGAAGGATGATACTGTTCCTAATATTAGTAATAGTAGTAATTAAGTAGCAATACTAATAATAATTAATTATTTATAAATATATTGCCAATAGAACATAGTATACGACTTTTCTCTTCAAAATAGTTCTAGTCGCAAGCTATGCGATCAGCAGAATATGGACACTCCTAACAACTAACAACAATAGAAATAGAGTTTGTTGATAAAACTACAAAGGAAATAAAAACTATAAAATCAAAAGCTGCTAGCATAAACTGTGCAGTTCCGCAGGGTTCAGTTTTAGGGCCACTGCTATTTATTTTGTATATTAATGATTTGGCACTTTATTCACAAAATTCTTTAAAATGCTCCTTATTTGCAGATGATATGAGTCTCTTGATACCAGGTCAAAATGATGACGAACTCAAAGAAAATGTAATAAATAATTTGAAAGAAGTATCAACTTGGTTTGAAAATAACAAATTAGTTATAAATAAGGATAAGAGTGAGGCATTGGGTTTTTATAATAAAATCAATAAAGCAGTTAATTTACCTGAAATTATAATAGATGAAAATGAAATTAAATATACAGGAAAGACAAAATTTTTAGGAGTTTGGATGGACGACAGTCTAAATTGGAATATACATATTGAAAGTCTAATGAAGAAATTAAGTAGCATTTGTTTAAAAATATCAATTTTGAAACACAGTGTAAATTTGAATACATTAAGAATAGGCTATTTTGCAAATTTTCAATCATTAATTTCTTATGGTATAACAGTATGGGGAAATAGTAGTAGCATTACTAAAGTATTTAGAATCCAAAAATGGGTAATTAGAATTATGATGAATTTAAAGAGAACAGATAGTTGTAAGCGATGGTTCAAAAATTTGGCATATTGTCATTACCAAGCATTTACCATTTAGAAATAATAGTACAGGTTAAATCGAACTTAGATAAGTTTAAAAAAAAGCAATGATATTCATGACCATAACACGAGAAATAGTTCAAACTTACATGTCACCTATCATAAAAATAAAATATATGAGCACAGTTTTAAATTCAACGGAAATCATATCTACAATAAACTGCCAACTGAAATAAAAACATTTGAGTCCTTCACAAAGTTTAAAAACACATCAAAGAAGTATTTGTTACAAAAGTGTTACTACTCAGTAGAAGAATATTTAAATGGCAAAGTGTAGGAATAAAAGAAATGTAATTTTAATTATTAATTTGGTTATTATGCTTAAAAACTTATTGTAATTCTTATTTTTGTTACTATTTTTTGTGTAGTTAGTAATTTGACAATTCCACATCATGAGTTGTAAGATTTACGGATGCAATAAATGAATATGAATATGAACTGCAAACATGAGACTCGAGACAATGAAAGCAGTCTTCCTCAAGAGAGCCCTGCAAGTATACCTACTGGCGGACACACACTTCTTCATAAAAGAAATAAGACAGCCTTTAAATTACACCGGCGTATGAAGAGCACATCAGAATAGGAAGAAAAGCACACAACATAGACCAGAATTTCTTTTTAACACCAGTCGAGAACACCATAGAATAGAAGAAGCCTAACTTCGACGTAAGTGGAAAGGGAGGGTAACATGACGAGGAGTCTAAGATGACGAATCAGTAATTGGACGGGAGTGAACAGAGATAGCAACACTTGAAATTGTAACCGCAGTATCAGGCAGCGATTAGGAGGCGGCGAATTAATCGAAATCAGATAATTAAAAAAGAAGATAAATTAATAAAAATGCTTTGCTAAACTAATATAAAAATCTTGTTATAATAATATGAATTTAGAATGGATAGAGTAATAATTAAAATAGCGGTTGACTTAAAGAATAAGAAGGAAAGAATATAATTTAATGTAACATATATACTAGCATCCAGGCAAGAAAGAGAAAATATTCTTGTAAAAATCTGTACACGTCGGAGAAAGAGGAAGCAAGGACCGTTAGCTTCTTTGTGCTAGGAAAAGTTCAATGTCTGAGAACTATAGTATACTTTCAGCCAGGAATGTGTTGGGACAAAGGGCTTTCAAAATGCAGTTGAGCATGAACGCTAAAGAGATTTACTTCGCTGATTTGATAACAATGTATACCGTTACAAACCACTCAGGGTAGGTGTTCCCCAACTCAGGGTGGGCTGAACGTCAATGAGTTAGATGAGTTTTGCAAACCAATGCAAAAATTCGAAATAAATGAGAAACAAATAATAAAGTAACTTTGAGAAGGGTGAGATAGTTTGGTCATGTGATAAAGTTAGAAAGGGGGTCTGAATAAGGTTCGAACTGAATCGTGAAGTAAGAAAAATTTAGTTAAAAGGTGATACTACGACAGGAAGGACGTGTTCATGCGCGTTAAGAAGAGAAGCGAAGATTTATAAGTCTGAAATGTAGGGAAGTTCAGAATAGTGCAACCAGCGTAAGTGGAAGCAACATTAGAAATTTATTACAGTAAAGTAGTCGCCGTATAAAGAATAAATAGAAACGTGTGGAAGTAACTTTAAACAAGTAATCCAGGGTTTCAAAAAAATTGAATTTATGTTAGGAATTTTACTAACAGGTGGTCACCGATCCAAGTCGATGAGCAAACTTAGTACGCATTAAACTAAATAATTCTGCAACAAACAAAGTGTTATTAATACGACTGAGTAGCCAACAACCACCAAAATCCATTTCCTGCAACCATTCACCTGATCATAAGAGAACTCATAGATTCAATTACAACCCAATCAATTTAACACTGGTATGCGGGTTTGCCGCAGAATACATGGTTTGTTGGTGGGCAGCGCTCCTCGTAAGCTGCATACGAACTAAAACTAACCGCCATCAGTTTTTGCTGGGACACCCCTCTTGTGTTTACACACGCCTTGCTGTTATATTTCAGTGCATCCAAATAGCCTCTGAGCTGAGCGTTTTAAGTTCTTCAAACCTTGTTGCAGGTATTTCTTGTCCTATAGATTATCCTGTTTCCTTAACAGATATAATAACTTTCAAATGTAATGTAAATAAATGTTGTTTTGACGTTTAGTTTATAAATGGCCTCTTCGGCCAAGATGACGAATTTATAAGGCGGACAAGTTAATGAACTCGTTATCTTACACAAAATATTCCTAAATCGTTTAATGGGGGTTTCAGTTTTATTTGCAATCATCAGTATGGGTATCAAGTACAAAAGAAAGACCAATAGGCAGCAATGGCTACGGTCAAAAGCAGAAAGTTCTAAGAGGGAATGTGCAAACGAAGGCTAAGGGGAAAAACAAAGGAAATGTGCCAAGAAATCTCTAAAAGAAGATTCTTCGGGTTTCTCTATATCAGTTAACTAAGAGGACGAAGATGACGATAGTAATTTTGATGGAGAAAAACTTTGTAAAATATGCAATGACTATGGTAAATCGGAGACTTGGTATTCTTCTTCCTGTTATAAATGGATACATGCTACTTGTACCGGACTCATTCCGGCAGAAGAGAAACACACTGCATATGTATGTGACTTCGTGCTTAAAATAAAATAACTTAGCTACTGTGTTTTTTGAATTTCATTTTCCTTCGCCAACTTGCTCACCTACTTAAGTCATCTTACCCGCAAGTGAGGGTAAAATAACGAGTTTGTTGTCATTGTGAACAAATGCAGGAAACCGCAATAAGTTTCACCTTTAAAACAACTGAAACATCAGTAGTGAGGGAGAAAAGTCTAATGGGTGCTCTGAAATATTAATCTAAGTTTCAGGTCAAAAAATGAGAATAAAAACAATGATAAAATCTTTCTCTCGTCATCTTACCCTCACTTCCCCTACACGAGAACTGTGGCACCTGGATTCCATCACAAAATCTGTGGACAACGAGGACACTGCCTGGCATTAGAGCTATGTGCTACACACTTTGTGCTATTTTGTAGACAATATTACAATATTTGTTATTTGGTTGCTACATTTCTGTTAAGTAACAATTAGCTACAAAATATTAACTTATTCTTTATTGGAAATTAATTATTCTTTCACACTGGCCGTGTGTAGGCTAAATTGTGGAAACGTAGAGTCAGACTGAAAAATTCAATGCCATAGCCGGGATTTGAACCACGGATCTTCTGGTTTCCGTTCAGCCGCACTACCATTGTGCTACTATGGCCAACGTGCCGATATGACATTAAATTCTCCAACTGACTCGTATTTTCCCGGTAAACCACTTAGGAGTTCTCATAAACACATGAGACAACTACCTTAATGGCGACTTACTGCTTGTAAGTACTTTAAGGCCCGGGCTTTATAGTTAACCACTATTAGGTTAATTAATGGAAATTAATTATTCTTTCACACTGGCCGTGTGTAGGCTAAATTGTGGAAACGTAGAGTCAGACTGAAAAATTCAATGCCATAGCCGGGATTTGAACCACGGATCTTCTGGTTTCCGTCCAGCCGCACTACCATTGTGCTACTATGGCCAACGTGCCGATATGACATTAAATTCTCCAACTGACTCGTATTTTCCCGGTAAACCACTTAGGAGTTCTCATAAACACATGAGACAACTACCTTAATGGCGACTTACTGCTTGTAAGTACTTTAAGGCCCGGGCTTTATAGTTAACCACTATTAGGTTAATTAATGGAAATTAATTATTCTTTCACACTGGCCGTGTGTAGGCTAAATTGTGGAAACGTAGAGTCAGACTGAAAAATTCAATGCCATAGCCGGGATTTGAACCACGGATCTTCTGGTTTCCGTCCAGCCGCACTACCATTGTGCTACTATGGCCAACGTGCCGATATGACATTAAATTCTCCAACTGACTCGTATTTTCCCGGTAAACCACTTAGGAGTTCTCATAAACACATGAGACAACTACCTTAATGGCGACTTACTGCTTGTAAGTACTTTAAGGCCCGGGCTTTATAGTTAACCACTATTAGGTTAATTAATGGAAATTAATTATTCTTTCACACTGGCCGTGTGTAGGCTAAATTGTGGAAACGTAGAGTCAGACTGAAAAATTCAATGCCATAGCCGGGATTTGAACCACGGATCTTCTGGTTTCCGTCCAGCCGCACTACCATTGTGCTACTATGGCCAACGTGCCGATATGACATTAAATTCTCCAACTGACTCGTATTTTCCCGGTAAACCACTTAGGAGTTCTCATAAACACATGAGACAACTACCTTAATGGCGACTTACTGCTTGTAAGTACTTTAAGGCCCGGGCTTTATAGTTAACCACTATTAGGTTAATTAATGGAAATTAATTATTCTTTCACACTGGCCGTGTGTAGGCTAAATTGTGGAAACGTAGAGTCAGACTGAAAAATTCAATGCCATAGCCGGGATTTGAACCACGGATCTTCTGGTTTCCGTCCAGCCGCACTACCATTGTGCTACTATGGCCAACGTGCCGATATGACATTAAATTCTCCAACTGACTCGTATTTTCCCGGTAAACCACTTAGGAGTTCTCATAAACACATGAGACAACTACCTTAATGGCGACTTACTGCTTGTAAGTACTTTAAGGCCCGGGCTTTATAGTTAACCACTATTAGGTTAATTAATGGAAATTAATTATTCTTTCACACTGGCCGTGTGTAGGCTAAATTGTGGAAACGTAGAGTCAGACTGAAAAATTCAATGCCATAGCCGGGATTTGAACCACGGATCTTCTGGTTTCCGTCCAGCCGCACTACCATTGTGCTACTATGGCCAACGTGCCGATATGACATTAAATTCTCCAACTGACTCGTATTTTCCCGGTAAACCACTTAGGAGTTCTCATAAACACATGAGACAACTACCTTAATGGCGACTTACTGCTTGTAAGTACTTTAAGGCCCGGGCTTTATAGTTAACCACTATTAGGTTAATTAATGGAAATTAATTATTCTTTCACACTGGCCGTGTGTAGGCTAAATTGTGGAAACGTAGAGTCAGACTGAAAAATTCAATGCCATAGCCGGGATTTGAACCACGGATCTTCTGGTTTCCGTCCAGCCGCACTACCATTGTGCTACTATGGCCAACGTGCCGATATGACATTAAATTCTCCAACTGACTCGTATTTTCCCGGTAAACCACTTAGGAGTTCTCATAAACACATGAGACAACTACCTTAATGGCGACTTACTGCTTGTAAGTACTTTAAGGCCCGGGCTTTATAGTTAACCACTATTAGGTTAATTAATGGAAATTAATTATTCTTTCACACTGGCCGTGTGTAGGCTAAATTGTGGAAACGTAGAGTCAGACTGAAAAATTCAATGCCATAGCCGGGATTTGAACCACGGATCTTCTGGTTTCCGTCCAGCCGCACTACCATTGTGCTACTATGGCCAACGTGCCGATATGACATTAAATTCTCCAACTGACTCGTATTTTCCCGGTAAACCACTTAGGAGTTCTCATAAACACATGAGACAACTACCTTAATGGCGACTTACTGCTTGTAAGTACTTTAAGGCCCGGGCTTTATAGTTAACCACTATTAGGTTAATTAATGGAAATTAATTATTCTTTCACACTGGCCGTGTGTAGGCTAAATTGTGGAAACGTAGAGTCAGACTGAAAAATTCAATGCCATAGCCGGGATTTGAACCACGGATCTTCTGGTTTCCGTCCAGCCGCACTACCATTGTGCTACTATGGCCAACGTGCCGATATGACATTAAATTCTCCAACTGACTCGTATTTTCCCGGTAAACCACTTAGGAGTTCTCATAAACACATGAGACAACTACCTTAATGGCGACTTACTGCTTGTAAGTACTTTAAGGCCCGGGCTTTATAGTTAACCACTATTAGGTTAATTAATGGAAATTAATTATTCTTTCACACTGGCCGTGTGTAGGCTAAATTGTGGAAACGTAGAGTCAGACTGAAAAATTCAATGCCATAACGAGTCAGTTGGAGAATTTAATGTCATATCGGCACGTTGGCCATAGTAGCACAATGGTAGTGCGGCTGGACGGAAACCAGAAGATCCGTGGTTCAAATCCCGGCTATGGCATTGAATTTTTCAGTCTGACTCTACGTTTCCACAATTTAGCCTACACACGGCCAGTGTGAAAGAATAATTAATTTCCATTAATTAACCTAATAGTGGTTAACTATAAAGCCCGGGCCTTAAAGTACTTACAAGCAGTAAGTCGCCATTAAGGTAGTTGTCTCATGTGTTTATGAGAACTCCTAAGTGGTTTACCGGGAAAATACGAGTCAGTTGGAGAATTTAATGTCATATCGGCACGTTGGCCATAGTAGCACAATGGTAGTGCGGCTGGACGGAAACCAGAAGATCCGTGGTTCAAATCCCGGCTATGGCATTGAATTTTTCAGTCTGACTCTACGTTATTCTTTATTGTTTTCAAATGTGATCAGTCTCATTAAAGGGTGATAATCCTAATAACCATTATATATTAAAAAGTTATCAATTCACCTTAAAACGCTAAGGAAAGACTTGCAAGTGAATTAATGGATATCGTAACCACATGTTGTTATTAGTTTGTCGTTCTAGCTGCAAAGAAATGAGGCAACGGAACGTGATATATGGATTCCCTGTAGGCAACACACCACATCAAAGTTTCTCTCGTAAGTGCTTGCCTTAATCAAACTTCAGCCAGTGATATTTGTGGATGAGAGACGTTGTTAGTGTAAGTTTCTTGCTCCAACACTTCGTAGGAGAAAGGCGATATCGGCTTCTGTGTCAGTCACGTACGGGAATCGATACTTGTAGTCAACTTGAAAACCTATGCTGCCTCTTCTTATGGTTGTTGTATGTGGCCAAGCTATGAGAGTTCATTAAACAGCTCAGCAAACTTTGGTGTAAGTTTTAAAGACGAACTTCTGCTTGATGCAAGCAGTAACCATAGCATCAATGTGTAAACTCCCTAAGGACTGGATTATGTTGGTAAGAAGGTTTGTGATAGTTTGTGACTTCATGAAATTGTTACTGACGGATCCAGTGACATGGTGAAACTTTGAAGACTGGATTCCCAGTTTTGCTTAATTCTAATCTTATGGCAGAGTTTGAGCCTAACACTATCTTATGAGTTGTTTCAGGGTTTCTGAAAACGTATTACAAAGTACTGGCGGCTTTGGTAAAGGAGCGATTGGTGAAGTTTCGGTGTCATAGATGTAACTTTCTTGGATGTAATATTGCTCTTATGAAATCAAATAAATCCAAATAGTGATTACATAAGAAGCAGTCTTAATGCCCATAGCGAATTCGTCACAGACATGTTACATAACGAAAAGAAATCAGATTAAATAGTTATATTCGAATGGAAAACAACATCCCAAGGCATTTATTTCGTGATTTAACATTTATAATGTTCTGACTAAAATATTAATTGCAGACCAATTTACAGAAATAACTATACTGTGAAAAATAAAAGACAGCTTTACCACACTGACATATTAAAATATCGTCTGACATTTTAAAATATTTTCCCACTTCCTAACCTTCTCTTATGACACTAGTAGGTCATCATTGCAGCGAAACTCAACGACCCAGGGTTCGGGAAGTAACGCTCTCACTCAGAGTGAACACTGGTAGCGCTATTGTCAGATTAGCAGATTATTATATTCCACCTCAATTTTAATTATGAAATAGCACTTTACAGTATTTTTCTCTTGTTATAAAATGTTATAATGTTATGTATGTGAGTGTGGGTGTCAAATTTTACAGAAGGACTGATAATTCCCCAAAATGACTCCAAGAAACATCTTTAACGCTATCTTCCATTAGGATGCCTTTTCTGCATTGCTTCATTAAAAGAATGAAAGGAGTAAAATTTATGTTTCCATTTAGCAAAATAATTTGGGAAAGAGGCACACTTTTGTTGAGAATTTCCTTCCCAAGAACATTTTCCAATTTCTCTTCGTTGGGAGCGTCTTTATATCAAACCCGAAAGTAGTTTTACGCTTGTCTTAAAGGATACGTGTACCAAATTTGGTGTTAAAATCGATACAAGGATGTAGGAACCTGTATACACACACAAAGACAAGGTACCGCCCTCACACATATACGATTACGAGAGAGAGAGAGAGAGAGAGAGAGAGAGAGAGAGAGAGATAAGAGCCCTCAGCTTTCTTCCCATTGGTTTGTTAAATACCGAAATGCTTTCTTGTCTCTCCAGTTGAATGTTTCTCCATTACTCTTCTTGTATCAGTTCCTCTCCCCCTCTATCTTCACTTCCCTCTCTCCGTTTCATCACTTTCCTCAACACACTGTTCTGTGAAACTTAGATGTCATGCGCCTTTTTAAACAAAAGAAAACCTGGATTAAACTGCCTTTTCTAAGAACGCTAATAATTAAACCGCAAGTTTACTTCAACAATTGACATATTTTTATGTTAAGGTCCGCTGATGAATGAACTGAACAGCTGAAATGATACGAAGTCGGTCTCGAAGTATTATTTTGCCCAATTCCCGGGTCAACAAGCCAAAGCTGGGTAGGTTAACTACATGCCCCGAATTTCATTTCCATTATCATTTCATATCATCTCTAAGTGTCGGCGTGTGTCTCGACAGTACATAGCAGGATGATGTTCTTCAAGTGAAACATCCTCCTCCGGTAGAACAGGTCTACGGTCTCTGAGACCGGTCTGCTGGATCCGATTTCTGACCGCAGTCGGGTGAGCTGCCGGGGAGTTTCCAACTGTTAAAGCATGGGGACCCAGCTCTTTGCACTGTCGTAGCTCCTTGAGACAGCAGCCTATCTCTCCTCTCGCCTCATCCTTCCTGCCGGACATACCCCACTTGCGACATAAGTACAATAGACCAAGACTAGTAACAGAAACGAATCTCCGAATCCCCTCCTTACGGTAATCCAATACACTCCAATATATTTTCCAATATTGATCTTGTGATGATAAACGAAAAAATTACAAATTAAAACCCTATTCAGGCTTAAGATTCGAAATCCAGACCTTTTGATTGGAGGCACACTCATGACTATAACTCATGTTATACAAACATGACGGTGTACTTACACATATCTCGTGTCTACAGTGGCTTTAGTACAAAATAAATAACAATGAGTTTTTAAAATTGTAAATGTTCATTATATTATTTGCCTTTTGTGAGTGTCAAAACTTGATATACTTTTTATCTTTAAATACGTTAGCAAGGCGGCGGTTCTCAAAAGAAAATCAACAGCTAATAGTAAGTCAAATGTTTGGATCTTCTTTTTCACTTCTCTCACTACTTCATTCATAAATGAAACCTGAACCAATTTGCATAGTTATTTACTTACACTTAGAAGAACTAAATTATGCGTTGCTTTCAGATGATTCTTCTAGATTCTTTTGTCTATTTTTATATAACTTTTAACTATTCGTTAAAAATCCATTTTTCTGTATCTACTGTTTCGGTGATATAAATTACTTTCACTACCTAGTATATACAAGGCAGAGAAAAAGTTTGCCGTGTTTGACTTTAAGGTTACACTGAAAAATATATTTTATGGTAATCTTGAAACTTGTTGAATCGCAATGACCATTAGTACTTATACACCTTTTTTGCTGTATACACATCCATAATCTCAAAATTGTAGCACTCAGTCTCAGAAGTTGTTATGTCAATGTTGAGAAATCCTGTTATACACACGATAAGCACTCTGAGTACCAGTTCGGTAATAAAGCTAAAAGGTTTGCGGATCAGAGGATGTTAGGTCCAACATATTATGACCCTTGTTTGTTGAATGGGCATCAATTTCAGAAATAAAAGTGGTTAAGTCAGCCTTTTCGGGTTAGATGTTTGTAAGTCAAGTAGTTCCCGTATTAGCCGTTTGGTGGTACAACTACACAGTGCTACCCAAACTCTTTTACATCAGCTATTGATACACCTTAGATTAGACGTTTAGACATTAAACATTTTAAGATATTCCTCAAGTACACCTTGAAAAAGTTTATCTGTACTTTCCAATACCAGGGCTCCCTTTCATGCCTATTGACCGAACTTTTGGCAATATTTAGAGGAAAAACCGATCAATGGATAAAGTCTTAGTCCCTTCCACATGGGTGAATCTGATCAAAGGTTCACTACAGAATAATCCCATTGATGTTGTCCATGTCAAACATCCACTGACCGATAAAGCGGAACCTGATGGTACTCCAGTTGTTGAAGTTTTGTCTTATAGATTCCCTCGACCATGTCCTTGTAAGAAGTATTTCTGAATTCACTTTAATCCTGGGTGTGTATTTCCAAAGACGAAGTTCGCTACACAATGTCTTCCTCACTTTATCGTCCCCAGTCTCTTTTGAGGAGAGTAGTGAGTTTGCAAGCCTTACACAAAGCATGTGATAGTGCGAAAAACATACCAGACAGATTTCGGAAGATTAAGAAGGCAAAACATTACAATATTCGTTCACTACTGCAACATGTCATTCAGCCAGAATGACAGTGACATGTGGAAGTGATGTAGAAGATGACGTAGTAGAGATGGAGAGATGTTTTGATGACAATATTGTGTGACAATCCATGAAGTGCATACTGGATTAATGCATTGTAGATATGTATTGGTGAAAATAAAGTAACAGTTTATCCATGGCTACATATTATAATATTGTATAGCGAAAAAATTCTAACATTAGGAAACAGAAGCTGTTAAGTCATATGACTTTAACAACTTTTCATCCATTTTAAATTAAAAGTTATTAAGTCCTAAAAGTAAACTGTCCTGTCATATATGCTACATATCTCAAATCATGAGAAACACTTCAATACAGTAATTTGTACCTCCAAATGGACCCATCACATAAAATTCTTTTATTTGTGTTACTACTTTTATATTTAAAATTACTTTTGAAAACTTTGAACAGCTCTCCTGCACAATTTTGAAACAATGACTTAACAACTTGTGCTTCTGGATGCTTCAATTATTTATTTATATGCAATTTCTTCGGCAATCAGGGAGCTTTAAAGTGTACATTTATGGCAAAATATCGATGGAATTTTAAGTGGAGTACAAAGCTGCTTCCGAGCTGCATGTACACAGCAGAAGCAGTAACAATTATTGCAATTATTGCATATTACACATTAACCAACTCTGCAAAGTGTTGAAACCCGATTTTTTCTCCACATTTCCCTACAGGAATTGCAGAACAAAAATGGAATATGGTATATATCAGAGACATTAAGGAAAGGAAATAGAACACGTTGGTATGGTGCAAGGTTTCTAAATGTACTAACAAGTGTATTTGCTCGGCTAACGCTATGCTGTGAAGCAACGCCTCTCTGCAGTAGATCATCCCGGGATAAATATTTGATTATAGGGCGCCCAACATCGATCCGGGACATGCTAGCCATAAAGATTTCTTCCTCACGTCCATCAGGTTTCGATATCGGCTAACACACATAGACCCAGTATCCAACTCGTTGTCTCTTGTCTCCCTCATGCCAGCATATAGGCCTTTCAATTTTAAACCTTCCAGTGGATAGAAATCAATACATAGCTTTCGCTTAAGCAAAACTCCTAAGGTGCTAATTCACACAAAATGCTTTAGGTACTCTCGTTTTCTTTTGCATTCCTTCTACAATCTCTTAAATAGCTCATGTGCCATTTACTTTGCATAATCGAGATAAATATCTAAGGAAATACTTTAAGTCATACATTCCGTTCTAGACATAATAAGTATGCAAAGGTAAAACGTTAGCAAACTCTTTAAAAGGAAGTAATATTTTTCGATGCCATACGTAGTAGGACTACCAGGAGTAAAATATTTGTAACTTTGGCACTTGAAATATATATACCTAGTGCAAAATTCAGAATAATAGCAACGATTATTCGAAAATATAAGTTATGTTTCAAGGAGATTTAAACTTTGTTAACTAAGGGTTATGATATATTGTTTAACAGTTATACAAAATGCTTAGGATCTCTTCAGAATATAGAAGACCACATTGTACATTGGCCAAGAAATTCAGGACAGCATGTCATAAATCACATCTAATTTGTACGATACTGAAGTAGAAGTTTGTGGGTAGTTTCTTTTCAATCTTTGCATCGTACCTTTACAACATACAATCCTAAATTTTAAGTTAAGGGTTTATCCGAATTTTCTGTCTTTTCTGATAACAAATTTTAAATAATATCTGTTTCTTATTACTATTAGTAGAACTTGGTCTGAATTTTAACATAATAATTGGCTCACATTTGTGGTGTGAGCGTTAAGAAAAATGATACCACTTATGTTGGATAAAGCTCTAATAATGGCTTTGAATATATTCATAGTAATTGTTACGAAACGTATTAGCTAGTTGAAATTTCCCCGGTAGACCCCTAGGTGCTCTCACATCCGGGAAACACCCTTTGTGGCGACTTACTATTGTAGGTACTTGAGTTCCTCCCTACCTTCATAATTAAACTCTTCTTATTTAAGTTAATTGATGAAAATTATTCATTTCTTCACACTAGACGTAGGCTATGGAATGATGGGTAATATGGTCTGTGTGAAACTTCCCATGGTGGTTGGTACCTACCCTTCAGCTGCTGTGGTGGTGACACTGCGGAACTGCCAAGCATGGTACCTGTGACTTCGGCCGCAAGTGAATTTTTTGGATTGAGTTGTACTCGGCGAAAATGTGAAAGGTTGTGTACGTCTGGACACAAACAGCTAGTTATATTGGACTACTGTTTGAGCATGTTACTATTTTTTTAATTTTACGTCCTCCAACGTTAAGTCATATCGGACGAGAGCATGTTACTATGCATAACAGATATTCAAGGAAAAAAGTTTATTTAAACGGTGCAGTACGTTACATATAGCTAAATTAAATATGTTGAGTTGCTAAAATATAAAAGCATGAACATCGTAATTTAAAATATCACATATAGAAATGAATTCTAATTATTATTTCATGATAAATGCCATATAAAATGTAGTGAAAAAACTCTGTACTTTTAATTTATTAGTTTTGAGATAAATAAACGTTTATGAATGCATGTTTCAGTATTTTATTGTTACTGAATTCATTCTTTTCTTAAAACTGATCTATAAGAACTTAATACAATTTTCAGACAACTTAAGTGAGTGATATTACGTTAGGCTTAAAGTTTACGCGAATTAGTATTTAGAAAGGTTACTTGAAAAGCATTAAATGAAATTATTCCTAAAGGAGGTCATGAAGAACCGAATTCAATGTTTCAAATTTAAATTCCGAATTATATCATTATTTTTATTTCACATATATCGCTTACCCTAAAATACTTGGTTTCTGCTGCTCATGAGAGTTTCCATTTATCCTTCCCACCTTTTTCACTGGATGCATAGCTCCACCGTTCATCAATGAGTCATTAGCATGTTTCTGGCTCTTAATCTTTATATGTTGTTCAGTATTTCACATGCACTACAGTAGCTAATATGTCTATTTTAATTGGACGACCATTACCGCATTCCACTTCAAGACACTGCTTTTTTACCACAGAATTTCCCCAACGCAAGAAAATCAGCCCATAGCACGTAAATCTATTCATTGGAAGCAAAGCGAATATTCAACAACTCGCACTTTATTCAGCATTCTTGTTACCATACTCTTCTTCCGCTTGTCAACCTCATGACGGGAATGCGAGCTTACTGTACTTGAAGTTCACGAAGCGTAACACCGGTCGTCTAACTTACAGGCATTCAGAGACTGTAACGATATTTCCAGCGATGCAAAGTATTATGTACACTGCGCTTAAAAGGAATACATGCACAGCATGTCGGCCTAGCGAAACACAAAATAAGATCTTCGCCGGCAGCGATGAATATTGCGCCTTCAGTTTATCAAATTGTTCCTCCACTGAGCTATCATGTCATTTAATTACCTAGTTTGACCTTTATTGATATTTTACTAGGCCGTGCTCTCACTTTGATTAATCCAAACTGGTTAAAATTGTAATTGTCGTTCCACTTTCTTCACGACATACCGGCATAACGAAATAGTCCGATCTAACCCCTTCGTTCCCGGTTCGCTTATTGCGGAGGTAGGAAAGTCTCCAATGCCCTGTAACAGCTACACAAGTTGACGTCACACCCTACTTAGTGAAATACACTCAATTGTGTTGTAACAGAAACGCACTGACTCATCCACTCACGAACTCGCAGACATCTCTCGCGTATAGCTTTTGAAAATTTCCACACAATTCCAGAACATTCGAGAACACGAAATTTCTGGAAGATTCTGGTTATCTACTGACAACACTTCCGATATATATATATGCTGTTCAAATGTGTACCGTTCTGAATGCCTGTCGCTGACATTCCACTAACCTTGCGTCATATCCTCGACGTCACAATATTCATACTCCCTTAAGTTTAAGAGCATGGATTTTTCGTTTAATTACAACTGCAATAACCATAAACAAGTTATAGAAGAAGCTAGAAATACTATTTTTGTGACGCAATTCATCTTTCGCATCTTAGAGTACTATTTAATACTTCATAGCTAGCCCGCCTCGGTAGCGTGGTGGTAGCGTGTCTGCCTCATATTTAAGAGTTCCCGAGTTGGAATCTCGGTCAGGGTGAGTTACCTGGATAAGGTTTTCCCGGGGTTTTCCCATATCCTTCAAGACGAATGTCGGGTAACTCTAAGCTCCATGGACCCTGGACTCATTTGAGCATCATTTCACCGAATTCATTCACCGTCCGATATGACTTAACTTTGGAGGACGTAAATTACAAAAAACTTGATAGCTATATCAATAACATAGTTAAACCATCTAATGTGTTAGATTTAGTTTAAATTTTACGGATGATAATATAGCTTTATAGCTGTTTTATTAAATATTGTGGCATAAACCTGTGCTATGCTTACATAATGTAATAGGAAGTTAAGCCATGCCATTTGAAGGTTAAGAAAAGCATAGCCACAGTTCGTTCTCATGCCTCCAGTGTAATAACTCCCGAGAATTAGCTGAACCTTCTCACAACTCTCATCAAAGTCGGCCATTTGCGTTTGAGAAAAACAGTTTAGCTTCCTTTATACACTGACACTAAAAAAATACGTTGTCCTCTATTCATAAAACTAAAATATTCCAAACCACATTTTATCTATTGTTTCAGAGTGCACCATATCTCTTTCCTGCGCTGGAATCAAATACTTTGAAGAAACCCTCCGGATATCACAAAAATATGAACATGGTTCTGAAATTCAGTTATTGCAGACTTAAAAGACACAATTGAATGTTACAGAAATTATTTGAAGTGGCTTCCTTCTGCATCAGTAAATATGCTTGGCCTAGAGGGAATTCGTGAGAACATTCCTGAAACAGGTAACTGTTTATCGGGACCATTCTGCATAAAGCTTACATGGGGTGATGTGTTTGCATCTGTTAGCCATACATGTAACGCATACCGTCTTGTCACCCTTGTTCATACAATACGTTATCTGCTGCCTTCTATATATTCTAAAGGCAATATATATAAAATATATAATACACAATATATATTATAATGAATAAAAGTGAAACAAAAATTAGCAGAAAATAATTTAATTCAACTATTAATGGCTGGCAACAGAGGGACAGATCCTATAGAAACTCATAACTTCTCTTGTTTTGATGTAAAAAGGGCATCTTCATAATATATGACAATCAAAATAATACTGGTAATCTCTTCTAGTGCTACTGTTCTCCCGTTTAAAAGAATCTACATATGAGTGATTTTTCACCCAGCACATAGGATTCCTTTTGATTAACGTTCTTCAACGTAGGTCTTATGGAAGACGACTGATATGGGGAAATAATGCTCACATGAGCTCAAGGTTCATAGAGCATACATTTACACGACATTCATCTTTCAGGGTAAGGGAAAACTCCGGAAAAAACCTTATCTGTACAACTATCCCTGGCCTGGTTTAAAACTCGGGATATTTTTGAATATGAGGCAGACACGCTACCACAGTGCTACAGAGGCGGGAATTTAGCACCTGCAATGCTTGCGCTTGTGTATAAGTTCCCTAAATTTCGTGATGACTAGGGTATGGTATGGTTGTATACATCTATCGTTGTAACTGGCCTTTTTATCTTTAAAATGTTTAATTAGGTTAGCAAATAAATCCGAACATTTACATATATCCCGTTTAATTAATATTAGATAGTTAAGAAAACAAAAGAAGAAGGAGCACACGGTATTGTGCGTGGAAGGGATAAGTGAAAAAGTTTTATGTATAGTTATTATCTTCTATACTTCACTATCAATATTTATGTTAAATAGACATTAGCGACGAAATGGACCTGATTTCTACTATTTTGGGCCAGAGTCAATTCCTCCCCTCCTTTATTATATAGCGTTGAAAGTCCATGTATTATAGTGAATTGTATATATTAGAATTGTCTTATATACACTTTGAGTACCTAAATAAATATATTGTTGCCATATGGCATTGTTGTTCTGCTGTCGGAGCCGGTTGGCGTGGATAAGAGAGAAAGAGACAGAGAGAGGCTACAGAGGGTTCTGCCTATTTTTGCTGCCGCTTAAGTTCTCGAAAAGTGTGCGGATTTCTAGAAACAATGACTTGGGAGGTATAAATACTCGGAAGGTGTTACAGTGGCAGTTGTTTGTTGGTTATGGTGACAGTCGACGGTTGAAGTGTGCCGCAGTGATTTCCTTCATCTGTTTTCGTGCAGCAAAGCTCCGAGTCAGCCTCGAAGGCAGCGGTCAATTTCACGTCCTTTTACTGCAGTACTGCTCTAAATTTCTGCAAACTAGATTTCCGAATGTACGTAACCCATGCAGTCATAATATCTTCATGTGTTATCAGGACACTCCAGCATTGTCAAAAGTCTGCCTTTGGCGCTCAATTTGTGCTTAAAACATTTTCTCAAAACCCATTACCTTCATAAGTTTAATTACCTATTTTAAGCCAACTATCTAAGCCAACTAATAATTACTTAATAGTCATTCTACCTAAACTTTTAACAACGAAGTAGTAAAAAAATTTGCGGCATTTATAATTATTGGATAGAACGGAAATGATGTTTTTAAAACGTTTATTCTCGTCATCAGCTCTAAAGTTCTCTAACAAAGTATGAAAAGTAATTTTCTAAGCTATTTCCTCAGCCTGAGAATGGGGATTCACAAATCCTCCTCTGCACAAACAAGTTCGACGTTAAACAGAGCGGGAAGCTATTTCTCTCATTACGGAAGAGACAGTAGGAACACGTTTATCTTCCCTTCCTATCACCATACATTACAACTTTGTTATCCGTTCAGCACGCTCAGATAAAACTGCAGTGGCATTCTAAGACAAAGATCTTCTGTAAGTAGTGTTGAGTTTATTTCTTTCTTTACCAAATACTTAGTGGATAGAAAGAGGTTTCAAGATTCATCCGCAATTTTGGTAAGTTTTTGTCTTTGAGGTCCTATTGATAAAAAGAGGTATTTTAGAAAAATATTCGTGTACATAACTCTGAAAGAAATTTGATATTTTAGGTATGCAACATTCAGTAACAGCACAAAAAGCTTTTGAAATACGTGCACCATATACTATTCTTTATTTGGAAAAGGGCTTGGAAAAACGTATATACATTTTAAAAAACGGGTTCTATTGGTTTTAATTAAGCGAAGACGTAATGATCAAGTTGTAAAATGATATTTTGTTTAGTATTATATATATATTAGAATTTTATTTTTATTTTGATATGCATTCAATTACCAAAGGAATGATATTTATGGTTTAAATATATGTTCAACATTTCTAGTACATTTGATTTTTGCATTTCAAATTTTTCAGCAATTTCCAAAAAAAAAAAAAAAAAAAAAAAAAAAAAAAAATTAGCACCTGAAGCCTTTGGAGTATAGCGGTAGGGTTTAGAGGTACTTTTTTCTACAAATTTGAATCACTTCTAAGTATGAGATCCTCCACGCGTCCCAAGAATTGGATTTTTTTTAAACATGTATAGCTTTTTTTCTACACTTCTTACTTTTGAACACTGTTGCTCCTCTTTGGAATTTCCTACCAAGGTCGTTGACCACTAACAAAAGCGCTCACTTTCATCACACACCAACTTCAATTACAACTCTCATTACGATCCTGTTTACAACTGTGCCTTGGCGAGTTGCGGCTTCCTTATATATACCACTACTCATATTACTAGATATTTCTGGAATATTCTGTAACAAACAAGAAATCGAATGTTCTGTAAGGCAATAAAAATGTCACTAGAATTTTCCTTTTTATCTAACTTTATCTGTTTTGGCATGTCTTTTATCTCAGTGCTATGTTTATCTGCTTAGGCAAGCTATTTTTCTCTACACTGTGCTATCTGTCTGTTATCGCTCCGCGCCGAATCCTTTTAGCGCGTACGACAATACTTACGCAAACTTTCATTGTTAGAACGGATAAACCATAGCGAATTTCATAAGCATGTAACATTAAAATTTTCTCGAAAGTTATTGAGTAATTTTTTTCAATAACTTTTTTTTTTTTTTTTTTTTCAAATGCTATCAACATTCGTTTATTTCTCATGAAAAGGTTCCATTTTTAAAATTTACAAAAATTTGATCGCTATAAAACACTTTACTGTAGGATTTGAGAACTAACTCAACTGTTTAAAACACTTGTGTGTGCTTTGAAATTCAATTGTCTTTGCACGGAGAATACGGGGAAACGCATTATGGCATTTTATGTATCCAATATGGTTTACTAAATATTAAATGTCATTCAGAACTGAGAAGATTTAGATGTTAGCTCTAGATATTCAAGAAAACCCGCGCAATATCTAAGCTTCTAGAGTTTTAATTATGGTTTTATCTGAGCAATTTAAAATATAATAGCTTAGGTTTGCAAGATTTTCTTGAGAATCTTCAGATTTCATCCTCGAAACAAGCTAAGTTTAAATACCACCTTTGGTTTCTGAACAAATTTTTGTTTAGAGGCTCAAAGTATCTCAATATCTCGAGCTCAAATTTCTGGTTGGAATGCTATAGTTTTGGTGCTTAATAAGTCCTGAAGAAAATAAAGTGAGGCAATAAAACGTGTAATATAACTGCGTAAAAAGTTTAATGAAGTCTTTCACTTGGATGTAGGTACACAAATTATATTGTCTCCTTTTATAGCTTTTCCAGATAATGGGTAACGAAATTTGACAATGCACATATAGCGGTTTAAGTTCTATTGTAAGTGCTTCCTACTACGAACGCATCTGATACTTTCTAAAGAATAACCTTTACCATTCTTGTTGGCAAATAACTGCAGCACAAATTCTTCCTTAGCTATAGGGCAAATGATGGAAGAAGTACAAAAAAAAAAAAAAAAACCAACACGTCTAGAGGTGATGAATCTCATCTTTCATTTTACGTGGCAGAAAGAAGCAAAAGAACACTGAGGGAAAACATGTGGATGTCATGCCCAGAAGGGAATATTGCGAGATGAAGTAATTGATTCTTCGCTTTTGTTTTCTCTTCAACAACGGTGTGATTATCGTGATATGATGTGGGAATGAAATAAATATTGGTTCCATATTAGCTCGATAGTTCACTGCAGTAGTCTCTCACTTTGGTGGTTAGTATTTTTTTTTTTAAATTTACGTCTGCCCCGACGTTAAGTTATATCGGACTGTGAATGAATTGGTGAAATGATGCTCAAATGACTCCAGGGTCCATGGTGCTTAGAGTTACCCGACATTCGTCATGAAGGATAAGGGAAAACCCCGGTAAAAACCTTATCTAGGTAACTCACCCTGGCCGAGATTCGAACTCGGGACCTCTTGAACGTGAGGCAAACATGCTACCATATACGCTACCGAGGCGGACTGGTGGTTAGTACAACCACTGCTTGATCTTCAGTAACTATCTGGTCCATGGCTTTTTCGTTGTTTTAAATGGTCATTAGGCGGATGCAGGTTAGTTTCCTTTTGCTGATTTTTCGCCCTCCCTTTTATTTCATTGCTGTCTTCCCCGGCCGAATGCGTTGTCGAAAGAGCGAGGTGATTCTGTTATGTCGAGGAATTTGCGTTCTGCAACTGATGTTCTCACCGTAGTAGTGGCGTTGTGGTTATATGTTCCGCAGGAAGGGAAGGAAATATGTTGAAATGCATGGTTCTAGTTGCTGTGCGGGAACACTTGGAGCCGACATAAAGAGCATTTAGCACACGCTAGGGGAGTTGTTTGGTACCCCTTAAACAGGGTTCCGGTACACCCACTGGACGCTCCCATCTCCTACCTCTATTGCTTCCTCTCTCACTCCTCTCAGAGTTTGATATAAAAGGCCTGAAAATAGTATTAAATGCCCTCGGCTTTTGCTCTACCTCGTGTCTAACTCAGTGTGGTGATATTTCAATACATTTAGAGCATGATTATGAAGTTATATCTTTCATCACAAGAACAGATAAATGAACAAAACAAAAATGATCTTCAAGATGAAAGCTGTTTATCAGTAAAAATGTTAAATATGTGTTATTGTAATATGAACCGATAACCAGTTTTGAGGCGATAAAGTGAATGGAGCATTTTATTTTGCGACAAACCTGCATACCACTGTTAAATTAGCTGGACTCTAATTGGAGCTTAATTGGAGCTATAAGTTCTGTTATCCTCAGGTGAATAGTTGTAGGAAATGGAATTTTGGTGGTTGTTGGCTACTCAGTTGTATTAATAATACTTTGTTGTAGAATTATTTGGTTTAATTCTTTAATCTATGTTTGTTTATGGACTTGTATCGGTGACCACCTGTTAGTAAAATTCCTAACATTTCAGACTTAGAAGTCTTCGCTTCTCTTCTTAATGCACATGAACACGTTCTTCCTGTCGTAGTATCAACTTGGAAGTAAGGATTTTCTTACTTCACCATTCAGTTCGAACATTATTCTGATCCCCTCTCTAACTTTATCACATGACCAAACTTGCTCACCATTCTCAAATCTTACATTATTATTGGTTTCTCATTTTATTCCGAATTTTCGCATTGGTTTGCAAAACTCATATGACTCACTGGCGTTCCGCCCACTCTGAGTGGTAAACGCCTACCCTGAGTTATTTGTAACGGTATACATCGTTATCAAATCAGCGAAGTAAATCTCTTTAGCGTTCATGCTCAACTGCATTTTGAAAGCCCTTTGTCCCAAAACATTCCTGGCTGAAAGAATACAGTAGTATTCGCACATTGAACTTTTACTAGCTCAAAGAATCTAACGGTCCTTCTTTCCTGTCTCTGCGACGTGTACAGATTTTTACAAGAAAATTTTCTCTTTCTAGCCCGGATGCTAGTATATATGTTATATTAAATTATATTCTTCCCTTCTTATTGTTTAAGTCAACTGCAATTTTAATCTTTCTAATTTCATATTATTATAACAAGATTGTTATATTAGTTTAGCAAAGCATTTTTATTACTTTATCTTCTTTTTTAATTATTTGACTTAGATTAATTCGCTGCCTCCTAATCGCTGCCTGATTCTGCGGTTACAATTTGCAAAAGCGTAATATTGTATAAAAAGCGTAGTATTTTTAGATCTTGCTGAGTATCGAGTTTGGTATCTTTTCCAACGTTTTGCTTTTGTTTTATGATATGGACACGGACATATACAAACACTTGGACAAGGTGATATTTTATGCTCATTACATGCTGGCTGAAATAAACGAGTGTTTAAATCTTTTTTAATTCCTCCAGATAAGAGGCCAACTGAAAAACTTGAGTAGCTGTTTCCCTGGTTTTAAGCCTGGATTAGAACATGGATTGATCTATTAAGCCTATACCACAAGTGGGAAGTCCTCTGGTGGAAGGATGAGGCGAGAGGAGACATAGGGAGGCCGACCCAAGGAGTCACCTCGTGCAGAAGACAGGGACCCTACTATTGACGAGTTGGAAAGTTCCTGGCAGGGCAGTATAATCGGTATCCCACACACCGTAGTCCTGAAAGGGCCTGCTAGGTAGGAGACTGGAAGCAATTACCAGGAGCATATCATCCTGCCATGCAGCGCCGACACTTCTACCCTGAAAGAGACCACCAGATGAGAGATGATGTGAAATGATAATAGAGATGAAATGGAGGGAAAGGAAATTGGGAAATTGTAATTAACCTACCCAGTATTTGCCTGGCGACCCAGGAAAGCTTCTGAAATAGAACCTGGAGCTCCCAAAAGCGGGCCACAGACGAAACCGCCTGAGCCATGCCGCTCGGTTTATTTTAAGCTGAAGGGACACCGGTAACAGAAACAATCTCCACAATCATGTTCCTTTATATTGTTGTAATAGCGGCGAAGTCGGCGGCGGAGGCACGAAGTAGGAGATCAGATTTTTCATTGTCTTCTGTAGTACGGGAATTAAGTAATTTCATAAATAAGCAATCTTGAAATTAGAATTCACCCCACGCCCAAATTGGTATTAGCTACTGCCTATCACGTCATAGTGTTCATTAACTGAAATAAATTTTCTCCGGGAAAATCCAATTTCAGAGTTATAAAAAGCAATCACAACATATCTGTTGCATCACACTAATGCGATTTCCTCTACCCTCCTATATAATTTCACGTAATCTCCTATGCATTACCCCGAACGAGGTGGATCAGGTTTCAAATAATGCGGAGAGCGATGGGTATTTTTAGAAACACAGTTCTTTAGCATGACTCTCTTGGGAAGAGAATTAACATCATTAGTGCCCTTTATGTTTTATTACACTTAGAAGAACCTCATGCGTTGAAGAAAGTGTTTGAACAAAATCGCACTCTTCAATTACAGTATATGTTTAATGTATGGAACAGTACTCTATGCTCCTAATAATTAATCGCATGTTAAAAGTTAATTAAAGCATTTGTCAACTATGTTATATATAACCGAGATCGTATATGTTTCTACATGTTAATAGAGTTATTTTCTCTGTAAAAACGTGTATGTATGTGTGTCGGACAAACTCGAAACGGACCTTGGGTCAGAGGAAGTGTTTGTTCGGTAATGAAAGGCGAGAAGAGAAATAAATCTTCAGGGTAGCAAATGGAGAATTCAGAAAAAGTTTTTACAGGAGAAATCGGGTGAGCCCTAAAAATTTAAAAAGGTTATACCCTTAAAAAGACGCCATAAGCATTTTCTCAGCAAATCAATTTAAAAATACTTCCCGCAAAAATATAAAAGTTGATTTCGGTGGTTGTGGCCGCCCAACAAGGGAGCAGCCACATCACTCTCCCATGTAAGCGGTGGAAGGGGTATTTGTAGAGCCCGTTAAAATAAAACGTTATATAAAGCTGAATTTTTACCAGTCGCTGTTGCATGTGCGGAGGAGAAACCAAATCTGTTATTGCGAGAAGTTCGCGTGTATTTACCGCATTCGCGGAAAAGAGACCACGTCCGTTAATGCGAAAAGATTGCGCGGAATTATCCAGTCGCTGTTGCATACGTGGACGAGAAACCACGACTGTCAGCGCGAATAGACTACGCGGAATTATCAACAGCCGCTGTTGCATACTTGGAAGTGTAACCACGTCTGTCAGCCCGTAAAGGTCGCGTGGAGTTATCAACAGTCGCATACGTGGTAGAGAAGCTACGTCTCCTAGCGTGAAAAGTTTACGCGCGTGTATTTCGCGGGTGTTGCAAGTTAAGCTGCAGTCGCGCGGATATTGTGGATATAATAATCTTATTTTATAGCATGTGTGTGAGAATTGCGGAATTTTGTAGTATATGCTGACAAAAGCGTACTCAACAAAGGAGAACACTTTCGGTGACGCGAGGTCCGCATAGAGTTTGTCGTGAGAAACTTTGCGACTAAGAAAATTACAAGTGATTGCCACTAGACAAGAAAACTATGCTTCCTTCTACACCCAAGTGATCCACCCACACAATCCTGAACTACAAGAGATGTAATTCAATCCTAAAACCATAAGATTTAGGAGAAAGTCTAGAGCAGCCGCATGCATCATCGTTCATGCCATCATCGCTGAGGATGACGGAGGCGATTACCAGCGTCAGCCGGTAAGAGCATCCTGGGGAACTAGAAGGCCCGAGGAAACGACGCCTTCAGTACCATCGTGTGAATGACGTCAACGATCAATCTAAGCATTATGGCGAACCATCAGCACCCTAGGGAACGCAACAACGACTCACACACCCCTTGAATGTAGTAATATTTATCTATTATAGCTTTATGTTAAGCGATGTTCTTCAAAATTCATTTATAATAAAGAAAATTCTTAAGTTGCTCGCAGAAATTTAAATATACATTACATACGTTGGTCGGCTAATAAGTCTCAGGCCTAACACTGAAAAACAAAACATTTAATTTGTCTTTATTTCTAAGCTAATCCCCAGAAGGCTTAATATATTTATGATATCGGTGTACCAATTTAATTAAAACATCCTTGTTGTTCGATTTATTATGATCCTCAAAATAGCTGTTTACCACATCAACCATCTCCTCGTTGCTGTGAAATCTTCCTTCTCCAAGAAAGTTTTTTGAGGTTCGGGAACAAGTGGTAGTCTCTGGATGCTAGATCTGGCAAATAGGATGAATGTTCAACCAATTCCAACTTCAGTTCACACATTCTTCTCATTCCAATGACTGAACGATGGGCCGGAGCATTGTCGCGAAGAAACAGGTTTTTCCTTTGCTAAATATGGTCTTTCTCTTTTCAGCTCATCACTCAAACGTTGCAGTAAGCTTTCGTAGCAGTCTCTGGTGATTCCTTTACCCTTTTCCAAATAACCAACAGGAATAATTCCCTGTGCATGTCAGAAATCACTCGCCACAACCTTGTTAGCTTACACAATTGGCTTTGCCTATATTTGGAATTGGTTTACCTAGCACAATCCACTGTTTTGACTATGAACTACTTTTTGGAGTGTAGTGAAGTATCTACGTTTCATCCACGGTAACACGCTATCACAAAAATTCACTGGAAGTTCTATGGTAGAGCACCAAATTCTTAAGAGAAACAGTTTTTCTTTGCAATTTTTGATCAGGTGTCAGCAAACGCGAAACCCATTTTAAACAGACGATGTGAAGGCCCAATAATTACTTAACTGCACGCTCTATTTATATGTTTACAGCCTCTACTATCTCTAACGGCTTTAACCTACCGTCTTCCAGTACTAATTGATGAACTTTTTTCAATGATCTCTGGAGTTGACTTCCACAGGGCGTCCAGAGTGAGGCTCACGTCTAGTGCTCGTACGTCCCATTTTAAACTGTGCAACCCAGCTTTCAATCATTGTATATAAAGGGACAGAATCTTTCAATATACTTTCCAGTTCCTCCTTTATTTCTTTGGGCGTTAAGCCTTTCAAATGGAAGTATTAATCACTGCTCCATTTTCCAAATCCTCCGTTTTCGTGAAACCTCTTACACTTGTCTTGTTAAAATGCTGTTACACAAAAACTAAACTAAACAAAAACTGAACACTGGCCAGCTGGCGCAATCCCTATGTGAGATCTGGAACTTACCAGTCAAACCTCATATGTTCTGCAAATATCTTAAATACATAGTGCTAAATGTGCTAAATCCATTTTGGAGATAATAAAAGCAAGGAAACTTTCTCAATGTAAAGGGTACATTATTCACATGTAACATTTCGTTTTCTTTTTCAATTACGCGGTTCAAAGACAGAAACCCAAACAGAAAAGCCACACGCATAATTCGTAATTCATGCATGTGATGCAGCTTGTTTTGGACGTAAAGGGAATTAACAAAAATTCGTAAAGGACATTTTCAGAAAAATTGCGGTAAAACGATTTCATTGGAATGCAGTACTTATCTCGTT